>CM035845.1:60694685-61294685 GCA_020510985.1 Pholidichthys leucotaenia | reverse complement strand
CAAAGTGCCAGTTCGGCGTGACGGGGATTGATTTTTTGGGCACCGCGTCTCACCGGAGGGAGCGATACCCTTGCCCGACAAAGTGCGCGCCGTGGCGAACTTTCCCCGGCCTCAGATGGTCAGGGTGCTGCAGGAATTTTTGGGTATGGTTAACTTTTATAACCGTTTCCTCCCCAGCGCAGCTCAACTCATGCAGCCATTGTACGCCGCGCTCAAGAGACGGAAACCCGCGGATGGGGTCAAATGGACTCCGGAGCGAGAGCAGGCGTTCGCTGAGGTTAAAGCAGCCCTGGCAAACGCCGCACTGTTGGCGCACCCAGACCCGGCGGCCCGGATAGCGCTCACTATCGACGCCTCGGACGTGGCCATAGCGGCCGTTGTGGAGCAACGTGTCGCCGGTTCTTGGCAGCCGCTCGCTTTTTTCAGCAGGGCTTTGGGCGACAGTGAGCGTAAATACAGCGCGTTTGACAGGGAGTTGCTGGCTCTCCACCTGGCCATACGCCACTTCCAGTTCTGGCTGAAAGGGCGCAGCTTCACCGCGTTCGTGGACCACAAGCCACCTCATAAACCTGCCTCCTCATTTCCAACACTCTCCACAAGTGCTATTTACTCCCTTTAATATTTGTCAAAGTCTAACATGTGATTGCCTACATACAGCCTACACCTCTTTGTATTCCAAGTTCAAACACAGCCTACATTTGGGCCTGGAAAGTCTAATTGGGATACCTCTTTCAGACAGGAATATTTGTGTTCTACAAGCAATACACTAGTTTAGACTGAAGAAGATGATATGATTCTTTATCACATCCTCTGTGGTTCAGGCTTAAGAACAATCAGATAAAACCATATTACTGTCAAACACAGCTGCCTCTGCAGCTTGGAGAAAACGCCTAGATGATTTCATTAAGCCTGCAAATACAATTGCGCAACAGATTGCTTCATACTGCATTAGTAGTGCTGACTTCTGGTTTAACATGGTGTCACTGATCTCAAATTGTTTTTAAATTGAAATGTGCAAAACTGTGCTCTGTTTGGTGTGTCAAATGTTTTATGCTGGATGGGTTAAACTTCTGTCAAGATTTTTAACGGTCCATCAACTGTGCGAGTTTCTGCAGGTCACAGTACATTTGCACCATGTGAAAATGAACATTAACGTCTTGGAAAACAGCAGTTATAAATATAAACTGCCCCATCAACATTAACAGGCAGTTTTCCCCCCTCTTAAATTTGTAACTTTTCACGTAATTTAAAAAAAAAATAGAATTTTATGATTTCTGAAGCCTGTTTCTTGAAATTTATGACCTTTTTCCTCAAGTTTCAAATCACCCTTGAAAAATTGCATTTTTTCCCCTTTATAAATATGCAATTTTTTCTCCAATTTGAGATTTTTTTTTCCTGGTAAATCCTTAGGTTTTGTGATGGGGATTTTATTGATGATGCCATCTTCCGGTTACATCATCACACCGCCCTATAATAGGGGGCATATGCCATTCGGGCTTCCTCTTGTCCAGGACGACTCCACCTATGGTGTGTTCTCTGTAGTGCAACCTAATTCTCATTAAACCTGTGCTCCAGTGCAACCTCCTCGTCCGTCTCCTTTTGTGCTAGGTTTGTGGACATAACAGGTTTTATGCAAATTTACATCCTTGTGTGTAAATTTAAGATTTTTCTTCTTTTGTGAAATGGTGACCATTTTCTCATGAATTTCAAATTATTCTCAAAAGTTTTTTTCCCTCTCGTTGCTTTTTTTGCTTGTGAATTTATTTTGTAAATTGCCCTCTTTTCCTTGTAAATTTCAGACTTTTATTCTATATTGGCAAGTTTTTAATGCTTTTTTTTTCTTGTAAATTTGCAGTTTTTAAGAATAAATCTGCATTTTTTTCTTTAATTTGCAACTTTTGTTTATATATTTTTAAAAAAAAAACAGTAATCACAAATCATGTGAGACTGATTGATGGTAAATTTGTACTGTGGAGAGTGTGGGAAATGACTGAAACAGTGCACGCGTTGCTGGGTGTTCCCGTCCGGGCCGTCTGTGGGATGCTTGCCACGTTGCTGGGGCTTCCCATCCGGGCTGACTCCGGGGTTCTTGCCTCGTGTTCCATAATACAACCAGGGTCACCAGTGTGGAGAATGTGGGAAATGAGGAGGCAGGTTTACGAATAGACGAAGTTCTCTGTGTCATTTCTGTCCTGGAATGTTTGTGGACTGTATGGCGAAAAGCTCCCTGGTTCCATCAATATGGACTTCCTCCCCTTTTTTGCACTGCTGCTACTTTTCCCCCAGCTCTTTGTCTCTGAGGTAAACGCGATCGGCATCATGGCGGGCAGAATACATTATTCCAGGGACATGTTGCTGCATTTAAACACGGTTGATGCAGCGTCTGTGATTGAGTCTAAGCCACAACTGCCGGACTTTATTTTGAGAGATGTTCATGGACACAGCGGTGAAAAGAGAGACAGGAGAGACGGGAGAAGGAAACGCGGAAAGCGTGGAGGCGTGAAATTGCGCCTGAGAAGGCGTCAGTTTGGTAACATTCCTCTTCCTTCTATGATTTTTGGGAACGTACAATCTCTGAGGAACAAGGTGGATGAAATTCAAGGGAATGTATGCTACCAGAAGGACTTTAAGAACTGCTGTGTCATGGCTTTCACCGAGTCTTGGCTTACTGTGCATGACCGAGACGCAGACCTGTGGATTGACGGCTTTGGAGCCCCACTGCACTCGGATCGGCAAGAAGAGGTAACGGGGAAGCGTCAGGGGGGTGGCTTATGTTTATATATTAATAAGCAGTACTGCACATCTGTCACGGTCAGAGAGCGCATCTGTACACCCGATGTGGAGCTTCTGTCCATATCACTACGCCCCTTTTATTTGCCTCGCGAGTTCCCCCAACTTTTCATCACGACTGTGTACATCCACCCGAGGGCAGACGCTGACTCCACCTCCAGCACCATCTTTGATGTGATACAGCGGCTTCAGTCAATTTCTCCAGAGGCGCCAAACTTCATTCTTGGGGATTTTAACCATGTTTCTTTAAAGAAGACACTTAAAAACTTTTATCAGTATGTCTCCTGCCCAACCAGAAGAAAAAAGACATTGGACCTGTGCTATGGATCCATAGAGAGGGCCTATAAATCACTCCCCCTTCCTCCTTTAGGATCCTCAGATCACAACTGTGTACATTTGCTGCCCACATATAAAACTGCTCTCAGAAGAGGCAAGGTGGAGACGAGAAGCATTGATGTGTGGACAGAGGACTCAGTGCACAGCCTCCAGGAATGCTTTAACTGTACAGACTGGTTGATGTTCACACTGTCCTGCGGAGATGATTTGGACTCTTTGGTGGACGTCACATGCTCATACATGGCTTTCTGTAAAAATAAGATCGTTCCACATAAACGTGTCAAAATATATCCCAACAACAAGCCATGGGTTACAAAATCAGTTAAATCCTGCTTACAGAGGAAAGCACTTGCCTTTAAACAGGGGTCTGTTTCTGAGCTACAGGTTGCCACAAAAGAGCTGAAGTCCGAAATTTTAAGAGCAAAACAGAATTATAAATCAGAATTGGAAAGCAAGATGGCAACAAAGAAACTTGGTTCAGCCTGGGCCAGTATGAAAACTATTGCAGGCCTTCAGAGCACAGAATGCAGCAATCGTGTGTTTTTAGATGGTTTTAACTCAGACACAGAGCTGGCTAATGCTCTTAATTGTTTTTATGGTCATTTTGACTCCTTTGATTTTAGCACAGAAACCCAAGATTTGAAACAGAAACTCAAAGACAATCAGCACTTTAATATTGAGGTGCAGGATGTTAAAAGGGAGTTCTGCGCTGTAAAAGTGAACAAAAGTCAGGGCCCTGATAATATATGTGGGCGCTTGGTAAAGTCCTGTGCACATGAACTGAGTCCTATATTTCATTACATTTTCAATAAGTCCTTACAGACACAACATGTGCCTAAGATCTGGAAAGAAGCCGTGATTGTTCCCGTTCCAAAATCCAGCTGTCCTAAAACGGTAAACGACTTTAGACCAGTTGCTTTGACTTCAATTTTAATGAAAATTTTTGAAAAACTGGTCAGATGTGAGGTCCTAAAGCAGACTGAGCAGGCATTGGATCCTCTGCAGTTTGCCTATAGGCCTCACAGAGGAGTGGAGGATGCCACTGTCACTCTGTTTAACATGCTTTTTAAACATCTGGATTATAATGGGACACACATCAGGCTTTTATTTGTGGACTTTTCCTCTGTGGTGCACATATGTAGTTTCACGGGCTCACATGTATATGACTCTCTCATATGCTCTCTCAGGGCTGCCCCTTGTCTCCACTGCTCTTTGCAATCTTCATAGAACCTCTGAGCCAATGGATAAGACAGAATCAAAAAATTCAAGGTATTACACTTGGTCAGAAGGAACATAAAATAGCACTCTTTGCTGATGACATTTTAATATACCTGGGGCAGCCGGACACCTCTTTTCCAGAACTAATCTCAGTTTTTTCAGAGTATGGAGAGTTATCGGGGTACAAATTAAACATGCATAAAACCCAAATTTTAACATTCAACTATAACCCAAATCAATATTTACTAAGCAAATTCAAAACTAACTGGGAGATGGAATCTATGAAATATCTGGGGGTCAATATCCTGAAACAACTCAACAAAATTATAACACTAAACTATGATCCACTGATGACAAAAATAAAATCTGATCTAGCAAGATGGAATATGATACCATTATTGGGTACTGCACAAAGAATTGAAGCAGTCAAAATGAATATACTTCCACGTCTTCTATACCTTTTCCAAACAATAACAGTACAACCTCCCAAAAAAACATGGCAAGAACTGGACAGAAGGATCTCAAGATTCATATGGCAGGACAAGAGACCTAGAATCAGATATAGAACCCTACAGCTAAACAAAGACAAAGGTGGGCTCGCGCTGCCAAATATCAGGGACTATTTTAAAGCCGCGCAAATTAAAACTTTGGTAGAGATATGTAACCCAGTACACACTGCACAATGGAAAGAGATAGAATGCCAAATAGCAAGTGACATCCCCCTACAGGCGATAATAGGGAATAATGCCTTACCTAAACTTTTGAATAACACTAACCCGTGGATAGAGATCCCACTAAAAATTTGGTTTAAGATAGTCAGAGAGAATCAAACTAAAGAACCCTATCGATTATTGCAATGGATTTCCTATGATCAGGATTTTTACTCCGAATAAAACAGACACTTGATTTAAAAAGTGGAAAGAGAACAGACTGATAAAATATTAGATTTTTTTAAAGGGCAAACTTAATGAAGTTTTGAAGATTTGAAAAAACAAGGTCTAGTAAATCAAGACCTTTACAGGTTCTTTCAGCTTAGACACCACATAAACAAAATACTTAAAAGGGAGGATTTGGAAAGGGCCCAGTCAGGTGTTCTGAAGGTTTCTTAATGGCATATAAAGGGATCCCAGGGATCAGATACATTTCTAAAATATACCATGGTCTTCAAGATTTAAAAGGAGACAACACATCATATATAAAAGAGAGATGGGAAAAAGAGGGGAATTTCACTTTACAACTGGAAATATGGGAAAAGCTAAATAAACAACAATGGAAAAGTACCTCATCCCTGCTGTGGAGAGAATCTGGATGGAAAAATTTGGTAAGATTTTTCAGAACACCTGCACAAAACAAATTTACTCGTAAAGGGTTGAATTGTTGGCGCTTGTGTGGTGAAAAGACTGCAAATCATTTTCATGTGTTTTGGTTATAAGATAAGATAAGATAAGATAAGCCTTTATTAGTCCCACAACGGGGAAATTCCAGGATTGCAACAGCACAGGGATAGCAACACTCAGAGCAACAATCAGAAGGCAAGAAAAAAAACAAGCAAGCAAGAGCAGCTAATATACATATGTACATATTACTATAAAATATATATATACACACACACACACACCCAGTTAACCTCCAATATTGGACCAATGTACAGACAATATTGGGGAAAATATTCAAAGTAACAGTCCCCTTTTCTTTTGTAACTTTGTATTTGGGTTTACCACCGGAATCACTGGAAAGACGAGGAGAAAAATACTTATTCAGTGTTTTAATATTGGCAAGTAAAAAAGCTCTAACAAAAAAATGGATGTTGAAAGACCGTCCTGCACCTGAAGATTGGATTAACGTGATTCAGGACATTTATTTGATGGAAAAGTTGACATTTGCACTGAGACAGGACATGGATGGGTTCTTGAACTTTTGGAAACCCTGGAACGCATATGTGTCTTCCATCAGATCTAATCTTGCACAAACACCATTTCAATAATGGCACCTTTCTTTGTTCCAAAGCTACTCAGATTCTCTTTTATTTTTCTGCTCTTTTGGTTTTTTTTATTTTTCTTTTCTTTCACTTAAAAAAAAGGGTGTTGTAATAATTTTTTTCCAATGTTGTCAAAAAAAAGGGGAACATGTGATGAAAATGTAAACAATGCAATGCTGTAATGACATGTATACCCTTTACAAAAACTTAAATTAAAAAAAATCATTATATAAAGCTTTTCTTAAAGAAAAGGATAAAAGAAGCAGAGCAGCGGTATAAAACATACAAAAATAAGTTAATATACATAATGAGATGGAGTAAAAGAGACTATTCCAGTAAAGAACTGGAGAAAAACAGAGATAATATTAAAAACACATGGACAATACTTAACAATATTCTTGGAAATAAAAACAGAAATACAAGCTACCCAACCAATCTTTAAAAAAAAAAAAAAAAACGACTCAGAGTGTGAATGCAGTCTCACTTGCAGATGAATTTAATAAATTTTTTTAACATTGGTCCTAATTTGGCTCGAGAAATACCCATTACAGCATCTACAGGTGATACAATAAGCAAAAACATTGCTATAAAAGACTCCATTTTCATAAAGAACACAGACGAGAGAGAGGTCATTGAAATTGTTAAATCATTTAAAAGTAAAACATCTACAGATTGTGATGGTATTGACATGCTTTTAGTCAAAACTATCATTGAATGCTTAGTGAAGCCACTGACATATATCTGTAACCTGTCTCTCCAAACAGGTATATTTCCCAATGCAATGAAAATAGCCAAAGTAATTCCAATATACAAGATGGTTGACAGAGGGGAATTTTCAAATTATAGACCTATTTCACTATTGCCGCAATTTTTTAAGATACTCGAAAAAGTATTCTGTGAGAGAACTGACAACTTTATAATGAAGAATAAATTATTGTGTAAGCAGCAATATGGGTTCAGACACAAGAGGACAGCTGCACTTGCTCTAATGGAATTTATAGAAAAAATATCAACTGCTGTTGAAAATAAAGAGTATTCAGTTGGGGTATTCCTGGATCTTAAAAAAGCATTTGATACAGTGGATCATAAATTATTGTTAAAGAAACTACAAAATTATGGTATTGGGGGGTAGCACTGTCCTGGTTATGTAGTTACTTAAAGAACAGATATCAGTATGTATGTGTTGGTAGCAAAAACTCGCAGTTACTGAAGGTTACTTGCGGAGTCCTACAGGGTTCAGTTTTGGGGCCATTGTTATTCAATATGTATATACTGTAAATGATATATGTAAAGATTAGGAAAAAATGGATTTAATATTGTTTACAGACAACACTAATTTATTATGCAGTGGAAGCAATTTGGAACAAATTTTGGATACACTCGGAAAGGAATTAGGAAAGCTTAAACTGTGGTTTGATTCAAACAAATTAACGCTTAATTTAAGTAAGACAAAATTTATAATTTTTAACAACCATCACAACAACTTATTATCTAAACTCAGTGTAAATGGTGTAGAGATTGAAAGGGTATCTGAAATTAAATTTCTTGGAGTAATAATTACCTCCGCCAGGCCAAAAGGCCAGGAGGAGGTAATGTTTTTTGCCGGGGTTCGTCTGTGTGTTTGTCTGTGTGTTTGTCTGTTTGTCTGTCTGTTTCTCTGTTGGTTAGCAAGATAACTCAAAAACTTTTGGACGGATTTCAATGAAACTTTCAGGCGTTGTTGGAAATGGTACAAGGAAGAACTGATTAAATTTTGGGGATGATCCGCATCACCGTCTGCATACAGGAATTTTTTAAAGCATTTTTCCACACTGTGACATACGGCCATTTTCAACATGTGCGCAGGCGCAATGGAGGGCGCTGGGCGTCGTGTCTGACCAACACAAACTCCGCCTTCTTCAACGTTTTACCCACAAAAGCATGCGGAAAACACTGGTGGCCTGGGCCCCCCAGCGTGCCTGTGCCAGCCATAGGGGCTGCGCACATTGCGCTGGTCGTCGTGTCTGACCAACACAAACTCCGCGTTCTTCAACGTTTTAGGCACAAAAGCACACGAAAAACACTGCTGGCCTGGGCCCGCCAGCGTGCCTGTTTTTGCGCCACGCTGCAAAACCTGACACGGCCACCTGTCCGCCGCCCGATTATTTGCCACAAATTCCCCGCCCAGCTATAGGCGCTGCGTAAAGACGACCTCTCTGCCGGGGAAGACTCTAAATTCTGTTTTGCCGCGGAGCGCAACCCCAATATAATATAAAACCCACGGCAACCTGTCTAACCAATCTGCATCCGTCAGTGGAGGAGATGGACACACCAACACTTCAGTTTATTACCTCCGCCAAGGAGGCAACGCTTTTACTACCGTAAAACGGGGCTATAAGGGACGGCGGGGTAATATGGGACACTTTTCTAAATGTAATTCTGCTTTTTTAATTTTGCTTCCGCCTAGATTTGATGAAAGATTCATGGATATTTGACAATAACAACACAACTCAGCGTCCTGCTCAAAATAAAAAAAGCAGAATTACATTTAAAACATTTCCCAGAAAAGTGTCCCTTATTAACCCGCCGTCCCTTATAGCCCCGTTTTACACTACTGAACCACTAATCCTATCACTATCACATTGATTGTCATTCATTAATTGTCTGTTTATTGCACTGTCCATGTCAAATAAACAAATAATCATTGTGAATCCAATTGCTAGTCATTATGGCTGTGTTGTGAGACATGTATATGTTGGACACTGCATATGTGATTTAACCACGATGAAGGAGAGCCAGCCCCCTGCGGTGCGGAGCCACAGAGCCTGGACCCCCTGCGGAGGACAGGGGACAGAAGACTTCCTGACCACTGGGGCTCGGGAAGAGAGAAGGGGGAGTTATGTAAATAAAAGGCTAATGAATGTGAATAAAGAGACTTTGATATAGATGTGTGATTTCCCCCGCGAGGGAAATGGTTTGATGTGAGAAGGTTTAAATGAGAGAACTTTGGTGTGTTCACTCTCTTTGTTCGCTGCTCAAGAATAAGAGCAGACAGTGGAATGATTTCTTGAATAAACTGAAATGAAAGACAATTCGGTTTCGTTATTCAAGTCTCCCCACATTGGTGACTGACGACGTTGAGAATGAACAAAGAAATTCTCAGGGTCCCGGACTCACAGCGCTCAGAGCTGGCGAGCGCAGTGGCCGTTAAGCTGCCTGATTTCTGGCAGGATAACCCACGGTCGTGGTTTCTGCAAGCAGAGTCGCAGTTCGCGCTCGCAGGAGTAACGGTGGACGACACTAAGTTCCACCATGTCATCGCTAAACTGGACAACAGCACAGCTCGGTGCGTGCAAAGCTTGGTGGAGCAGCCACCCGCGACCGACAGGTACAGCAAGCTGAAATCCACCCTCATCAAGTTTTTCACCCCCTCGGCTGAAGTGAGGGCGAGGAGGATCCTGTCTTTGCTAGACCAAGGTGGACACAGGCCGAGCGCCCTGATGGAGGAGATGATACAGCTGAGAGGGTTGGACAACGATGATTTCATTTTTCAGTTCATCTTCCTCTCCAACCTCCCGGCGCATGCGAGAAGCACGCTGGCCGGCAAAAAGTGTCACACCCTGGAGGAGTTCCGGGAGCTGGCCCAGGAGGCAGACGGGATCCTGGACGCCTGCGGCGGGCAAGCAACCACAGCAGCGACCCGAGACAGCGGGGAGCCAGAGGCGGCAGAACCAGACTGGCCGACGATGGCGGCAACACGGCCGCGACGAGGGGGAGCCAATAGCCCGGCGACAGAGGCGCGGGCACGACACAGCGGAGGAGAAGATCTCTGCTTTTACCATCGGAGGTTCGCAGAGAAGGCACGCAGGTGTGTGCCGCCCTGCATCTTCAGGAGTTCGGGAAACGGCAAGACCGGGGGTCGCTAGCAGCTTCGACCCTCGGAGAACGCAACAAGCTGCTCTACATCACGGATGCGCGCTCCGGACGAGTGTTCCTCATTGACACCGGAGCACAAGTGAGCTTCATCACCCCAACATACGCGGACCGGGTAGCTGGACCCCACGGTGACGGAGCTACAGCGGCAAATGGCTCGAACATCAACACCTACGGGAGAAGGACCTTGCCTTTATGCTTACATGGCCGCACATATGAATGGACTTTTGTAGTAGCGGCGGTGAGTTTCAACATGTTGGGCGCGGATTTTTTGTGTTCACACAATCTGTTAGTTGATCTTGCTAATAGACGGCTGGTAAATGCACTCTCTTTTTACTCTCTCCCCTGTTCAGCTCGAGTGTCCCCGCCACCAGTACAGACCCACGTCGCTACAGCAGGTGGTAAGTTTCACACACTCCTCACCCAATTTCCAGCGCTCACTGTGCCCACTTTTTCAGCGACGGTCGCGAAGCACGGGGTGAAACACTTCATCCCCACTTCTGGTCCTCCCGTGTTTGCAAAAGCTCGGCGCTTGGATGCAGTTAAGCTCGCCATTGCGCGCGAGGAGTTCGCCAGCCTGGAGAGGCTGGGCATCGTTCGTAGGTCGAAGAGCCCGTGGGCTTCGCCGCTGCACATGGTACCGAAAGCCGATGGCTCCTGGAGACCGTGCGGGGATTACCGCAGGCTAAACAACGCTACGGCACACGATCGTTATCCCATCCCGCACATTCAGGATTTTTCGGTGCACCTGGCGGGGGCGCGCATTTTTTCAAAGATTGATCTAGTTCGCGGCTATCACCAAGTCCCGGTCCAACCGGAGGACATTCCTAAAACAGCGGTAATAACCCCGTTCGGACTTTTCGAATTTTTACGCATGCCGTTTGGTCTCAAAGGGGCGGCGCAAACATTTCAGCGGATGATGGATGCCGTGTTACGCGATCTCCCTTTCGTGTTTGTGTACCTCGACGACATTTTGGTCGCGAGTACTTCAGAGGACGAACACGAAATGCACCTCACAGCAGTTTTTAGGAGGCTGGGAGAGCACGGCTTAATAGTTAACCCAGCCAAGTGCCAGTTCGGCGTTGAGCGGATTGATTTTTTGGGTCACCGCGTCTCCCCGGAGGGAGCGGTTCCGTTACCAGAGAAAGTACGCGCGGTAGCGGATTTTCCCCGTCCACAAACGGTCAAATCACTACAGGAATTCTTGGGGATGGTGAATTTTTATAACCGGTTCCTGCCCCACGCAGCTCAAATCATGCAACCGTTATATGCCGCGCTCAAAAAACAAAAGCCGACCCAGGCGGTCGAATGGTCCCCGGAGCGGGAGCGCGCGTTCACAGAGGTTAAAAAAGCCTTGGCTGACGCTGCGCTCCTGGCCCACCCAGACCCTGCAGCACGTATCGCGCTGACGACAGACGCTTCAGATTTAGCCATAGGGGCCGTTATTGAGCAACAGGTAGCCGGAGTTTGGCAGCCTTTGGCTTTCTTTAGCAAATCTTTAAGCGCGGCTGAGCGAAAATACAGCGCGTTTGACAGAGAACTGTTGGCGCTGCATTTGGCTATTCGTCATTTCCAGTTCTGGCTGGAAGGACGGTGCTTCACCGCTTATGTGGACCACAAGCCGCTCACATACGCCATGGCCAAAATTTCAGATCCGTGGTCCGGCAGGCAGCAGAGGCAGCTGGCCGCAATCTCGGAATTTACCACTGACATTAGGCACGTCGCGGGCAAATTCAATGTAGTAGCGGATTGTCTCTCACGCGCGTTCACGACCCCGACACGCGCAGAGGCAGAACGGGCCACCGTGACCGCGCCGCAGGAGAGCGGCACGGTGGCGCGCGCAGCCCCGGTGCACGTGGGTATAGATTACGCAGCCATGGCAGCGGACCAGGGGGCGGACGCAGACGTGCGCGCGCTCCAGTCTGGACCAACAGGGTTGAGGCTGGAGAGCAAGTGTTTACAAACCGGTATGCCCCCCCTGATCTGCGACATGTCGACGGGGCGCCCGCGTCCGGTGGTTCCGGCCACGTGGCGCCGCCGTGTTTTTGACTCGGTCCACTCACTGGCGCACCCGGGGGTGCGCGCGTCGGTGAAACTAGTGGCGGAAAAGTTTGTTTGGCCGTGCCTGCGCAAGCACGTGAAGGAATGGACAAAAACCTGCATTTCCTGTCAACGGGCCAAAATTCACAGGCACACAAGAGCCCCGTTAGAACCGTTCCGCATTCCGGCCAGAAGGTTCGACCATGTGCACGTCGACCTTGTGGGCCCCCTACCGGCATCACAGGGGTTCACGTATCTTTTGACAATGGTGGACCGCACCACACGTTGGCCGGAAGTGGTCCCACTTGCGACGACCACGGCCGCGGAGGTGGCTCGCGTTTTTTTAACGGCTTGGGTGGCGCGCTTCGGGGTTCCGTCGGACATTACGTCCGATAGAGGACCGCAATTCATCTCTGAGCTGTGGTCAGCGATGGCCAACGGCTTAGGAGCCAAAATTCACCGCACTACGGCTTACCACCCTCAGGCTAATGGTTTATGCGAGCGTTTTCATAGGTCTTTGAAGGCAGCACTCAGAGCGTCGCTCACGGATGCAGATTGGGTAAATAAACTCCCTTGGGTTTTATTAGGGTTGCGTTCTGCGCCTAAAGAGGACTTAGACGCCTCCCCAGCGGAGCTGGTATTCGCACAAACTCTGAGGCTGCCGGGCGAGTTTTTACCAGAGCACCCAGAGCCCCCACCTCTCTCTGCTCTGGGACCGTTAGTTGGCACGGGGGCAGACACGCTCCCGGGTCCGGTTCATCACGCTTTTCCACGAGTTTTCGTCCCCAAGGCTTTGAAAAATGCCGATTTCGTTTTTGTCAGGCGCGAAGCCCTTAAAGCAACGCTCAAACCACCTTACGAAGGGCCATTTCGAGTGCTGGAGGCAGGTGATAAGCAATTTGTGCTAGATTTTGGGGACAGAAAAGAGACAGTCAGTATTGACAGACTAAAACCTGCTTTTGTCATGAAGGACGTGTCTGTACCGGTCGCGGTGGCGCCTCGACGAGGCAGGCCCCCGCAGAGGGCAATTAACCACTCTCTTCCTCAGTCAACAGACCCGGAGCAGAACAGCACCGCAGGCAAGGCGGGGCCAACGCACAGCAGATTCGGCAGACGGCTGAAGCCCAAGCGGCGCACAGACTGAATGTTGGTGTTGATTATTCAGTAGTGAGTAAGGTGCTATTAAATTTTGGGAATTAGTCTGTTCTTCATCGTTTGGGGGGGGGTTATATGGCTGTGTTGTGAGACATGTATATGTTGGACACTGCATATGTGATTTAACCACGATGAAGGAGAGCCAGCCCCCTGCGGTGCGGAGCCACAGAGCCTGGACCCCCTGCGGAGGACAGGGGACAGAAGACTTCCTGACCACTGGGGCTCGGGAAGAGAGAAGGGGGAGTTATGTAAATAAAAGGCTAATGAATGTGAATAAAGAGACTTTGATATAGATGTGTGATTTCCCCCGCGAGGGAAATGGTTTGATGTGAGAAGGTTTAAATGAGAGAACTTTGGTGTGTTCACTCTCTTTGTTCGCTGCTCAAGAATAAGAGCAGACAGTGGAATGATTTCTTGAATAAACTGAAATGAAAGACAATTCGGTTTCGTTATTCAAGTCTCCCCACAGTCATATCTTTTCATGCTCAGGGAATCTGAAAACGTACACACAAATACTCTATGGGCCGAACTGTGCCGCTTGGCGGAGGTCTGCGCTCTCCGAGTGCTTGTCTAGTTGATAATAAACTGTGTTGGAAGTCACATATTAATTATATTAAAGGTAAAATATCCAAATCAATCGCAATACTACACAGAGTGAAATATCTGCTGAATCAACCCACACTATATACTTTGTATCATTCATTAATACTCCCATACATGACATATTGTACTGAAGTATGGGGAAATACATATAAAACAAACATATATCCAGTCTTTATGCTTCAGAAGAGAGTTATTAGAATAATAAACAAAGCTGCTTACAGGGAACCAACAAACCCATCCATCCATCCATCCATCCATCCATCCTCTTCCGCTTAATCCTTTTCGGGTTGCGGCTGGAGCCTATCCCAGCATCTTTGGGCCACCCACTTTTTCTTAAGTTAAAAGCTGTCAAGTTGAAAGATAAGGTTGATTTTAAAACTGCAGTAATAATGTTTAAAGTGAGGAATCTATCACTGCCTGCAAATATCCAAAAGTTGTTCCAAATAAGGGAGAAACAATATCATTTCAGATGAACATGTATATTTCAAAAACCTTCAGTGAGAACTACCACCAAGCAACAGTGTGTCTCAGTGCAAGGAGTCAGATTGTGGAACGCTTTTGGAGCTGAATTAAAATCATGTACAACGCTTGGACAATTTAAACAAAAACTAAAGGAAGAAATACTCCAAACATATTTACAAGATGAATGTAAAATCACATAAGGATTATCATATCCAGTCTGTGTTGTGCTGTTGCTTAGTTTTTTGTCAGGTTTTGTCTTAGCTTTGTTCTGATTTGTAATCACTTTTATTTTATTTTATTTTTGAATTCTTAGATGGAACATGGGTGGGCAATATAAGCTGCGGCTTCAGCCATCACCCATTTCGGATAACTTATGTTGAACTGTATAATCCGAGGAGTTATTGTTTAATTTGACCTTGTTTGATTTTTTCCCCCCTTTGTTATATTATTCTGTTCCTTTCTTTTAATCTTTACATCTAATCTATCCGAAATAAAGATTCATTCATTCATTCAGGTGTTGCTTTTTAAAGTGCTTCATAAATAAAGCCGATTGATTAACAGTTAGAAAACAACCTACACCGTTATTTATATGGAAAATTATCTTTTAAATTGCACAGCATCATATGTGTAACTCGTGGCAAAATTCGATCGGGATGAAAAGATAATTTATCTCTTGTTATTCATTTCAATGGAGATTTTTTTTTTCTTCCCGATTTAAGGTCCCATGTGTGGAAGTAAAGCAGATGTGACTTAGGCTCTCTATACCCCATTCACAAAAATCTTTGAATACAGTTAATATTATACTGTATATCTTATAGAGGTAAACCTGAGTCATTTATCAACAACTGAAGAAAGGCTATTTCTCATATTAATCCATAATTTGCTTCAATTTTTAATTAATATCTATTAGCATTTTAACCTTACCTTTTACCAAACCTTAAGGCTAACCTCTTAATTTTAATTAAAAATTCCATCTCATGGACAGTCAAATAACATGGGTATGTCTGAGAGCAGGAAGCAGCCACCAACCCTCCAATCAGAGGTTGGCCACACTGGATTGGAGCTAATCTGAAAAGGTTTTGTGGGATTATCAACTCTTCCAAATCTGTAGACGTTTCCTTTAGGGATAGGTCTTCCTTATCTGTAGGCACTCCTTTTTTATTGTAAACATAACTTGCAGTAATTTGAAGTCTACTACCTCTCTAAATTTCAAAACATTCAACTCAAAAAGGTGGATGAAATTAAACAGAAAGTGAAAGAAAAGTTACGTATTTATGAGAAAAGTTGCTTATTAACAGCAAAAATATCTCATATCACTAATGCAGACAGGCCTTTATTTGACTGTTTCATTTTAAATATGGCTCAGATATGCTTTTTCTTCAGCCAAATCTTGCACAAGCTGTCTCTTTGAAAGAAAATGTTGCTGACCCTGACCTAATGTGTGGATTTATTTCAGTCTCTTACCTCCACCGGTGAACAGAACAACAAACAAAAGGACGCAGATATTAGAGAAGACAAAGCCCAGATCCATCGGAGACTCAACATGTTCCTGACGTCTCTGCTGCCGAGCCCTTGAAACAGACTGAAGACTTTCACTTTCACTGTGGACCCGCCCAGTCACGGTCTGCAATCTGCGGCTCCAGAACCACATGTGGCCTCGATTTAAAACAAACAAACAAAACAAAAAAACTTTCCCTGAAAAGAAAGTGCAGATTGGTGAGAGGGGGGAAAAAAAGAATTTACTTGAGCAATAAAACTGAACATGTACGCCCCAAAATCCTCACCAATTTAGGGAAAAAGTTGCAATTTTAAGAAAAACATCTGCCCAACACAATCAGCAAACTCTTCTCTTCCAGATGACCGAAATTATTTTTTTGCATGTTTTAGCAGAACTAATAGTCAGCCTATTGTTGTGTGTCTGGAAATGAGGTGCTGACAGCGGACGTGAACCGAACTCTGCTTTATTGAACAATGAACACACTGTGGAGGAACAAAATAAGTTCAGGCGTGACACGGCGAGCTATTCCTCCATCATCAACAGACACACTGCAGCACACTGTGTGCTGTGTGTGCACTGTGCGCTGTTGTGAGTGCGCTCGTGAGGCATGTAAAGTCAGCTCTTTTATACAGACAAGAGAGAATGCATGGCACATTTACTTATTGATATACATATCAGACAATACATATCAATCACGTGATTAACTGGCACCAGACTTCGTCTGCTTGCTCCGGGGATGTATAACAATAGTCATTTACTACCATTGGTCAATACACATGATTAGCATGACATTGGTTGGCACAAAGATGCATGCATTCAGTCCCGTCTGACTGTCTCCTGTGGTTCTTTTGGTCGTGTGTCAGTTGTCCTCTGCTTCCTCCAAGCTCGCTGCTGGGTGTAAGGAAAGCTCCAGAAGAAACTCCCAGAGGAATGTCTCCCTGCTGTGTTTAGTGTCACCACACCAGCCCCCCCCCCCCCCCCGAAAACGCAGAAAGGGCTGTGACCCCCCCCCCCCCCCCATCGTTTGGGCTCAAGTTGACACCAGTGGAGGCTGTAGCGGGCGGGGGGGGGGGGGGCCGCTCTGGTCGAACTGTCTGCTGGTGAGGAGAGTTGGAAAAGCCGGTGGTTGTGGTGAAAAAAAAATTTTAGTCTCTGACTCCTCGTGCGGGCACAGTCCTGCAAGGATGTGGGGAAGGCGAACGGCCAAATTCCCTGAGGATGCGTAGCTGCTGTAATAAACTGAAGCTCTGTCAGGGACTCGGCAGTTTGGCTTTAGGTGCGGGAAACAGCCCTAAAGTCTTCCCCTTCTGCGCCGTGGCTGGAAAACTCATACAAAGTCCTGTGTGCTGGCTGCACGTCCGCTCCAGGTGCGCGAGCAGCCCTGAAGGTACCGAGGGTGGCGATCGGCCGTTTAACTCGGGCAAGTGCAGCGGCGGAGGACACTTTATCAGTCTGTGGAGCCGGTTTGTCCCTGGTGCGTGGCGTGCGCCTGGCGCAGTGACCACATAGCTGGCAGTTGCACTGTCCTCGTAATCCTGCGATGTGCGCATGTGGCTTCTGTGCATGGAAGGTCCGTTGTCGAGAGGTGAGCCAGGGTCAGGGAGCTTGATGGAAATCAGTGCAGTCGGCGCCAATGATTGTCCCCGTTCAGGCTGCTTCCTTCGTTCGCTCGTGTTGATCATGGTGCTGGAAAAAGATCAGGCGAGGGTCGCACCATGACCCTTGCTGAGGCTTCCCATCCGGGTCATCTCCAGGGTGTTCGCCTGGTGTTCCATTCTTCGTCCAGGGTCACCAGTGTGGAGGAACAAAATAAGTTCAGGAGTGACATGGCGAGCTGAAGGTTTAAGAGTTTTATTCCTCCATCATCATGAGACACACTGCAGCACTGTGTGCTGTGTGTGCACTGTGCACTGTTGTGAGTGCGCTCGTGAGGCATGTAAAGTCAGCTCTTTTATACAGACAAGAGAGAATGCATGGCACATTTACTTATTGATATATATATCAGACAATACAGTACATATCAATCGCGTGATTAACTGGCACCAGACTTCGTCTGCTTGGTCCGGGGATGTATAACAATAATCATTTACTACCATTGGTCAATACACATGATTAGCATGACATTGGTTGGCACAAAGACGCATGCATTCAGTCCCGTCTGACTGTCTCCTGTGGTTCTTTTGGTCGTGTGTCAATTGTCCTTTGCTTCCTCCAGGCTCGCTGCTGGGTGTGAGAAAAGCTCAAGAAGAAAATCCCAGAGGAATGTCTCCCTGCTGTGTTTAGTGTCACCACAACACAACTATGTACAGAAGGGTAGTGCCATATTGTGGTGAAAGGACACAGGCGAGGCAACGAGCTGCACAACACAAGAACTTTATTCTTTTACCAACATAAACTACAGCAAAAAAAGATCCCGGGTTTCTGTGCATTCCTCTTTTATATCTTTAATACCATGCATCGAGACCCGATACTTCTGACCATCATACATTGTGTTTAGAACAAAGCCTGTGTGGCACATTAACATGACATAATGCCGGCACCGCTCTCACACCCTTCTTCTTCCAGCGGCTCCGGCATTTACTCCTCTCCCCAGGGGGCGCATAGTCGTTACTGTCCCATCTGATACCCCTAGGTGACACCTCCTCTTTCGGTCCATTGTTCCCCCCCTTCCCCAGCTGCCTTCTCTCTAGGTGGAGAAGTCCCACACCATGCCCCCACACAGCCCCCTCGAATACCCAGAAAGGGCACTACCCCCCCCCCCCCGTCCTTTGGGCTTGAGCCGGTGTCTGTAGCGGGAGTTCACCGAGCCAGTCTAACCGCCCTGCTGGCGGGGTGTACAGGAGGGCACATCAGTCTGTGGAGGGAAAAAGGGAGAGGGAGAAAACACATCAGCTTCGTGAGCGCAGGCCTCTGCCGAGGGATCACCAACTTGCGGAGCCACCAACAGTGGGCGTCCGCGCTGGGGAGCTTGGGCCAACACCACCTGCTCATCTGCCAACAGAAAAGCAAGCTTTAGCCTGTCGATGCAGACAGTCACCCTACGTCCCCAAAGTCTAACACAAAATGTTTCGCCCCAGGTTCCAACACCCTGAACGGTCCGTCGTACGGTGGGGGCAGCAGGGTCCGGTGTGCATCGTGCCTGACAAAAACAAAACTGGCGTTCTGCAAACTTTTAGGGACAAAGGTGCAGGGAAAACAATGGTGGGCTGGGTCCGGTACGTTAAAAGCCTCTGTACTGTGCAAAAATTGCGTGGGCGGATCAGCTTCGGGTGTGGGGTTTTCCGGTAAAAACTCTCTGAGGATCCACAGTGGCTGAGGAAAAAAAGGAGTTCTGCCGGGGAGGCTGCCAAATCCTCCTTAGGTGCAGAGCGCAACCCTGAAAGACCACATAAGCACATAAAAAATCTGCACCTAAAATGGGGGCGGAACATGCAGCTACCACAAAGTTCCACTGAAAGTTGCGTCCGTGTAAGCTTATCATCATTGTCCAATCACCAAATGTCCTGATGATAGATCTGTTGGTGGCCGTGAGCTCGGGACCGCTGCCTCCTGCCACCCTGTCTGCATTGACCGGCAGGATGAGGCTCTTCTGGGAGCCGGAGTCCACCAGAAACCGTCTCCCTGAACATGTGTCCGTGACATAAAGCAGCTTGTTTCTGTTGCCAGCGGTCGCAGCTGCTACTGACTGCTGGCCGTGCTGTTTCCCGACTTCTTGAATTGGCATGGTGGCTGGCATCGCTGGGCGTTCGAACTGAAGCAGTTATGATAGAAACAGATTGCCCCATTCCTGCGTCTCCTGGCATCTGCTCCAGCTACCACCAATGGCTCCTCAACCTTGCTGGAGTCCCTCCTGGCCGCTGATGCCGCTGCTTTCACGCTGAGAGTTCTGGTCACTAAAATAATGTGATCCGCTTCCTGTGCTAGTGCGGGGTAGTCTTTGGTCACCAGCAATGGCGAGTTAGCCAGGATCACCCTCGCTGCAGTCAGTAGGTTCCTGAGGAACAGGTGGGTGAACAGGAACTACTCGTCGTTCTTTCCCATCAGCGCCAACATGCTCTCCATGAGCTCCACAGTTGATCTGTCCCCTAACTTCAAACATGTTAGAGACCCTTTCTGCCCTCTCACTGTCAGAAAGGGTGTAGCGCTGGAGAAGCATCCTCTTGAGCGCCTTACATTTTCCCCAGGCTGGCGGCTCTTGGAGCAGGCTCATCACCTGTTGCGAGGCGCCCGTGTCCAGCGCAGCAACCACGTAGTAGTATTTTGTATCATCCGTTGTTGTCCCGCGGAGTGCGAACTGGGCTTCTGTGTGCAGAAATCACGCAGTTGGGTTGTGAAGCCAGAAGTCTGGAAGCTTGACTGGAACAACGCATGCGCCGTCGGTGCTCTCCTTCCAAGTAGTCTCCGGGGCGGTGGTCGTCTTGCTCTCCATGACATGTCTCGGGGTCACCAATGTGGAGAAAGGGCACAAGCGAGACAATGAGCTGGACAACACAAGAACTTTTTTCTTTCTCCAACATAAAGTACAGCAAAAAAAGATCCTGGGTCTGTGTATTCCTCTTTTATATCTTTAATACCATGCATCGAGACCCAGTACTTCCAACCATCATACATTGTGTTTAGAACAAAGCCTGTGTGGCACATTAACATGACATAACGCCGGCACCACTCTCACACCCTTCTTCTTCCAGTGGCCTCGACATTTACTCCTCTCCCCAGGGGGTGCATAGTCCTGTCAAAGACCCTTTGACCTTGTACCTCAGAATTGAGGTTAGACTCACCAGCATGCAGTTCCTAGAGGAATTTTTCCTCATAGGAAATTCTGTCACATGTGTGTGTGTGTGCTTGGTGACTTGAGGGTTAACCCAGCTGCACTGTCTTCATCTACCAGGCGACCTCTGCTTACCTGTATTCCAGACCCCTGACTGAGTGACCTGTCCAGTCAGGCCCCTGGAATACCCCCTTGGTATTAACGACAGCCCCTCGTGGTCTTGCATTGCTCTTGTTAATCTGGGTGAATGTTTAAGATCAGGAAAATTGATGTATAGGAGGTCTGTTTTAAAAAATACCTTAAAGAGTAACCTTTAAAAACTCATAAAAAATGTAACACCTCTTGCAGAAAAATATCTTCTTGAAAAAACAGAAAAGATGGACACTGAATCAGTGATCTCACAAACTCCCATACTGTCTTTTAATATGCTGTGGTATTTATTGAAAGTCTGCAAAGCTCAGCCATAAAGGATATCGTCGGCCTCCGTCGGTCTCTGATGACCATGGAAGATAATCCTAAACGTCTACTCTGCTGGAACAGCACCGCCTGTGGCTGAACAGGCCAATGTGCACCGGTGTTCTACCTTCCAGCGTTGGGCGTTGGTAGGATTCAAGCCTGGGCAGGAAGATATGGAGGACAAGATGTTACCCATGCAGCATGTCCCCCCTCTCCACGTCACTGATGAATCCAAAGGAACAGCAGGGCTGCTATAGTTTGGCACCAGCGCCGTCGCAGGAGCTGCCAGAACAATGTTGAGCACAACAGAGAACTGCCTTAGGGGCTCCGACTCTGGATTTTTCCTCAGGGTTGACTCCCAAAGCCTTTCCCGTGACCGGGTGTGCCGCAAGGCAGCGGAGGTTTGAAATCAGGGTTTACCTTCCCCTAGATGGGCTACCTTCCCAGGTTGACGAGCCACCATCTACCCGAAGCATCTGGTTTTAAGGCGCCAGAAATCCACCCTCTCCCCTTCTCCTATTAGTAAAAGCAGTTCCGCCGGGCTTAGAGACTAAACCACACGAGCAGGCTAGGAGTTGGACTTAGTTGTCAGAGGCTTTTCGAGACGCACGCCGTAAGGAGCATTTTATGAGCACTGGGAGCTTAACCCCAGTGCAGCTCCTGGCTATGACAACCTTGGAACCCATCAAGGATATACTTGCATAAAAAACAGTCAGTTAAATCAAAATGATAATAAAATTCAAAATCAACCCAAAAACTGATTGAAAAACCTTGATTTAAAAAGATGGTATTTGTAAAATCAGTCATTTCATCAAAAATTGAAATCATTCAAAAATATAAAAGCTCAAAATCACCATGATCAGTCAAGATGATCAAAATTTTAAATCAATCAAAAATATAAAAAAATCTGAAAAAGTCCAAAATGAAAGAAACCCTTGGAATAATAAAACCTGGTAAAAACATCTAACTAATTTGGGGTTATATGTCTAAAAAGCCTTGCTGGGGAGATTGAAAAGGATGGTTAATGCTGGTTATGTCCGTCGATGCCCCTCTTCTCGGGGAGAAGGGGAAAGAAGGAAGAGGCTTGGAAGCAGGAGGCCTGGCAAAAGACTCTTGAGGCTCCGTCTTCTGTTCTTCCATCAGTGGAGCTCGTGCTCTATGAAGCCGCAGGCAGGGGAAGCCGTCAGCCAGGGAGGGGAAGGGGGGCCTCCACTTCCTCTTCTGTCTTCACCCAAGTTGATTTCTCCCTTCTTGCCGCAGAAGATTTAGAGTTGTTAAAAATCGAAGAGTTGAGATGGTATTTGATTCATTTTCTTAGCAGCGGTCTTCCTTCTCTTTAGTCTTCTGCCATGGGATGAAAGGTGTCCTGGAGTCCGCCGAAAATGAACATTTCGGGGCTTTCGAACAGAGTTTTTATAACTTCTTTACACTCAATTGTGATTGGCTAGCAATCTCCCCATAGGCTCTTTGGCTTCTGTGATTGGCTTAATGCTAACTTTTTGTATAACAATTACCTCATTGCACATGTCTAACTAACTAACTAACCTGCACTTATATAGCGCTTTTCTATGTCTCTCCCCCTGATTCCAGTAATCAGCCACGCACTGCTCATACACTGCTCACTCCTTGCCCTTGTGGCTGTCTGGTTTCACTTATCTCAGCACTCTGTCTCTCAAGTTCTGCTCACCCCATCATTTTCCATTACCAAAATAAATCAACTCTGCTGCCTTCACCAGTTTCAATTCCCCTTTTTCTCACATGCTTTCCCATCAACAGGCCTTGCAAAACATTTCACAATCTGAACCCACATAAACCTTTCTTTGTGTAGTTAAAATGTACATATGATCACATAGGTTGATTACATTTATTGATTAAGAATGAGTATACATTTGTTTTATTGATTACATATGATATTGCATTTCATGGTATCCGCATATCCGATAGGTTGATTACATTTATTGATTAAGAATGAGTATACATTTGTTTTATTGATTACATATGATATTGCATTTCATGGTATCCGCATATCCGCATATTTCATGGTATTCCGCATATCAAATCAAAATCAAATCAACCTTTATTGTCATATTGCTGTACATACAACTGTACTGCAGGCAAGATGAAATTGCGTTTCTGTCGGCATCCATATTAGTAAAAAGAACATAATCTAACACACACTCACACACACCCTCACCCCCCACCCCAACACAGCCATTCACACTTCCCTGAGACATACTTGAAAACTAACCAGAACTATAATATACAAATAATATACATAATGTCCATAGGTGCAGTAGTATGTATGAGAGATTCCAGATCAACTGTTCAGCATCCTAACAGCTTGTGGAAGGAAGCTGTTGATCAGTCTGGTGGTTCTGCCTCTGATGCTCCGGAATCGTTTGCCAGATGGCAGAAATTCAAAGTGTTTATGCAGAGGGTAAGAACGGTCCTTGACAATGTTCAGTGCCCTGCTCCTACAACGGTTCTGAAAAAGTTCTTGGACAGAGGGGAGGGAGACTCCAATTACCCTCTCAGCTCCCTTAACTATCCTCTGCAGGGCTTTTTTGTCTGACATACTGCAGCTGGAGAACCATGTTGCAATGCAGTACGTCAGAACACTCTCCACCACACCTCTGTAGAAGGTCCTGAGGATGCAGATGGGGAGAGAGGCCTGTTTGAGTTTCCTCAAGAAGTGCAGTCTCTGCTAGGCCTGCTTCCTGATCCCCAAGGAATTCTTGCTCCAGGTCAGGTCCTGCGAGATCTGCACTCCGAGGAACTTGATGTTCTCCACTCTCTCCACTAAACGGCCGCCGATGCTGAGAGGGACATGTTCAGGCTGTGACCGCCGGAAGTCAATGATCATCTCCTTCGTTTTGTCCACGTTGAGCACCAGATTGTTACCTCCGCCAGGAGGTTATGTTTTTGCCGGAGTTTGTCTGTCTGTCTGTCTGTCTGTCTGTCTGTTGGTTAGCAAGATAACTCAAAAAGTTTTGGACGGATTTCGATGAAACTTTCAGGCGTTGTTGGAAATGGTACAAGGAAGAACTGATTACATTTTGGGGATGATCCGGATCACCATCCAGAAGAAAACCGCCATTACGGAAAATGCCATTTTCGTGAATAACTACTGAACCACTAATCCTATCATTGTCAATCCAATTGCTAGTCATATCTTTTCATGGTCAAGGAATCTGATAACGTACACACAAACACTGTACGGGGAGAACTGTGGCCGCCATTATGGAAAATGCCATTTTCGTGAATAACTACTGAACCACTAATCCTATCATTGTCAATCCAATTGCTAGTCATATGTTTTCATGGTCAAGGAATCTGAAAACGTACACACAAACACTGTATGGGGAGAACTGTGGCCGCCATTACGGAAAATGCCATTTTCGTGAATAACTACTGAACCACTAATCCTATCATTGTCAATCCAATTGCTAGTTATATGTTTTCGTGGTCAAGGAATCTGAAAACGTACACACAAACACTGTATGGGCGGAAGTGTGGCCGCCATTACGGAAAATGTCATTTTCGTGAATAACTACTCAACCACTAATCCTATCATTGTCAATCCAATTGCTAGTCATATGTTTTCATGGTCAAGGAATCTGAAAACGAACACACAAACACTGTATGGGGGTAACTGTGGCGCTTGGCAGAGGTCTGCGCTCTCCGAGTGCTTTTCTAGTTCTCCCTGCACCAGCTCTCCAGGTCTCTCACTTCTTCCCTGTACATTGATTCCTCATCCCTCTGAAGAAGTCCCACCACCGTGGTGTCATCTGCAAACTTAATAATCTGGTTTCCCTCGTGTCTGGATCCACAGTCATGTGTTAGAAGTGTAAACAACAGTGGACTGAGTACGCAGCCTTGAGGGGATCCGGTGCTCATCATGATAGAGTTGGAGATGTTATTTCCAACCCAGACAGGCTGAGGTCTCTCAGTCAGGAAATCCAGGATTCAGAGACATGTGGTGGTGTTCAGACCAAGAAGGACTAAATTCTCCATCAGTCTCTGGGGAATAATGGTGTTGAATGCTGAACTGAAATCAATGTACAGGAGTCTGGCGTAGGTGTCTTTCTGATCCAGGTGGGTGATGACAGAGTGCAGGGTGGTGACTATAGCATCCTCCGTGGAGCGGTTTGAACGATATGCAAACTGGAGCGGGTCATGTAATGCAGGGAGGCAAACTGTGATGTGTGGTTTGACAAGCCGTTCAAAACACTTCCTCACAATTGGTGTCAGTGCGACAGGACGATAGTCATTAAGACAGGACACAACTGGTTTCTTTGCCACCGGTACTATGGTTGAGGTCTTAAAGCATCTGGGAACAATGGCCTGACTCAGGGAGATGTTATAAATGTCAGTCAGGACATCCGCCAACTCGCTTGCGCAGTCTCGGAGCACACGTCCCGGGATGTTGTCCGGACCTGCAGCTTTACGTGGGTTGACCCTGGTTAGGGTCCTCCGTGTGTCCACTGTGTTGATGGTGATAGCTGGCCCAACCGATGGTGGAGATGGGCCAGCCCTCCCTCTGATTGTTGGGTTTGATGCTTCAAAACGTGCAAAGAAGTTGTTGAGCCTGTCTAGAAGCGAAGCGTCGTCATCATCGACCCCCTGCCTAGACTTATAGTCAGTCAGTGCCTGAACTCCCTGCCACATCCACTTGGTGTTCCTAGTGTCACAGAGGTGTCCCTGGATTTTCTCCGCATAGGTGCTCTTCGCCGTCTTAATTCCCTTTGAGAGCGCAGACCTGGCTGAGCGGAGGGCGATCCTGTCCTTCGCTCTGAAGGCTGCATCTCTGACTGTGAGCAGCGAGTGCACCTCTGCAGTCATCCAGGGCTTATGGTTGCCCTGTGCAGTGATGGTCTTCACTATAGTGACATCCTCTGTGCACTTCCCGATGTAGCTGGTGACCGTTTGAGCATACTCCTCCACATCTGTCTTGTCTTCCTGGGAGGCTGCTATTTTGAAGACCTCCCAGTCTGTGTGCAGAAAACAGTCTTTCAGTGCTGAGGTTGCACTCCCTGGCTTAAAGTCTACACATTGTTTAAATCTGGGGAGCACAGTCTTTAAACTGATGTGGTTAAAATCCCCCACAACCACCACAAAACTGTTCGGGTGTGAAGTTTGAATTTCACTCATAGCATCGTGCAGCTCTCCGAGTTCCTCTTTGGCATTAGCTTTAGCGTTAGCGCTCGGTGCTATGTAAACAGCAGCTACAAACACGTTGGTGAATTCCCTTGGCAGATAAAATGGCCAACAGTTTACAATAAGGAACTCCGCCAATGGACAGCAGTGTTTAGATAGTAACGTGGCGTTAACACACCAGTTCTTGTTAACATAGATGCATAGGCCGCCCCCCACGGCTCTTACCGGAGCTCGCAGTTTCTCTGTCCACCCGGAACGTAGTCATACCTTCCAGTTGAATGGCCTCGTCAGGGATGTTGTCGTGGAGCCATGTCTTCGCGAACACAAGCACACAACAATCCCTCCACTCTCTCTGGGTTTCTCTCAGCAGACGTAGCTCATCCAGCTTGTTGTCAAGGGAGTGGACATTAAAGAGAAGGAGCGACGGTACTGCTGGTCTGGAGTGACATAACGCACAGCTCAGGAGACGCGCACACACAGGCTTAGAGTAGTTCAAAGAGTTTATTTACAGCAGGAGTGTATGAGTGTGTGTCTGCGGGATGCAGATGTGTTGGTGGTGGCGTCTGCTTCAGGCACAGAGGCAGATGACCGTTCGGCCGAGCAACCCTATGGAGAGAACACAGGGAGAGGGTGACGGGCATACCCCAACACAGGATGAATTATGGCAAGAGAAGATCTTACTTGAGTTGTCAGGATAGCTGGCACAGCAAGGGGAACGTAGCCCGGGAGACAGCCACCTGGAGAGCTCCATGCAGCAGCGAAGGATGGGCGATGGAACGGAGACGTCCGCCGCCGGGGAATCCACCTGTGCACAGGGGAGCAGACTGGAAAAGGAGGTAAGGGTTCTTACCCAGAATAGCGATGCTGAAGAAAGGAATGCTCACGACGGTGAGGGAACGAAGTCTGACGGCTTCAGGCCGAGCCTCCGGGCGAGGCGGCTTTTATCCCTCGCCGCTGATGAGGATCAGGTGTGTGAGCAGGTGGCGCCGCTGATGAATGGCGCGGCGTGACAGTACTCCCCCCTCTAGCAGCGCCTCCTGGCGATGGCTTATCCGGGTGCGCTCGGTGGAAGTCCGCGATGAGCGATGGGTCCAACACAAACGACGGGGGCACCCATTGTCGATGCTCGGGCCCATAGCCCTCCCAGTCCACCAAGTATTGCAACCCACGACCCCGGCGCCGGGAGTCCAGGATGGAGGAGACGGACCAGGCCGGATGGCCACCAATCATCCGGGGCGCGGGTTGCGCTGCAGGAGGAGGGCAAAGGGGGTCGGTGACTACCAGCTTCACCTTTGATACGTGGAAAGTGGGATGGATGCGGAGGGAGGGGGGAATAGCCACGCGCACAGCCACCGGGTTGATGATCCGGGTGATGGGGAAGGGACCCATGAAGCGCTGTGCCAGCTTTCTCCTCTCGCCTTTTAGGGTGACGTCCTGGGTGGAAACGTAGACAAGTTGCCCAACTCTGTACGCCGGGGCAGGTCTTCTACGCCGGTCCACCACGGTCTTGTTGCGCTCCGCTGTGCGTAAAAGCGCATGACGCGCGGCGGCCCAGGTGGAGCGGAACTGCCTCACGTGCGC
Source organism: Pholidichthys leucotaenia (assembly GCA_020510985.1). Lineage (NCBI taxonomy): Eukaryota > Metazoa > Chordata > Actinopteri > Cichliformes > Pholidichthyidae > Pholidichthys > Pholidichthys leucotaenia. The sequence continues at coordinate 61,266,731 of CM035845.1, read as the reverse complement.
CCTAACTGACGGAACAGTTACCTCGCTCTCCTGTGCTGGAAGCAGCGGGGGGTCGTAACCCAGGGACGCCTTGAAGGGGGACATCCCCGTTGCAGAAGAGCGGGCGGTGTTGTGGGCGTACTCCACCCAGGCGAGATGGTTGCTCCATGATGTCGGCTTGGATCTTGCAACACAGCGGAGCGCAGCCTCCAGCTCCTGATTGGTCCTCTCACACTGCCCGTTAGACTGGGGGTGATGGCCGGAGGAGAGGCTCACCTTGGCTCCGATGGTGTTGCAAAAGGATTTCCAAACCTCGGATGAAAATTGGGGGCCCCGGTCCGAGACCACGTCCACCGGGATCCCATGCAGCCTGACCACGTGTTGGACGAGGAAGCCCGCCGTCTCCAGGGCGGTAGGGAGACCTCGCAGGGGGACGAAGTGTGCCGCCTTGGAGAAACGGTCCACGACGGTCAGGATGGTGTCGAATGAGTTGGAAGCTGGGAGCCCGGTGACGAAATCCAGTGCGATGTGCGACCATGGCCTGCCAGGGACGGGCAGAGGCTGGAGCAGACCCGCTGGAGGGGCGTTTCCCGATTTGCTGGTGGCACAAATTGGACAAGCCCGGGCGTAGCGGGCTGCATCCCTCCGCAGGCCCGGCCACCAAAAGGACCGTTGGAGGAGGCTGATCATCCGAGAGGTGCCGGGATGACAGGTGAGCCGGGAGGTGTGGAGCCAGTGGATGACCTCTCCTCGGACCGCAGACGGAACGAACAGCCTTCCTTCCGGTCCGCCGCCAGGATCAGGTTCCACCTCCTGTGCCTTCCGGATCTTGTCCACAATGTCCCAAGAGATAGCTCCCACGACGCACGACCTGGGCAGGATAGTGTGGGGCGTCTCCTCAGCCTCCACGGGGGTGAACTGTCTAGAGAGGGCGTCAGGCAGGCCGTTCTTGGAGCCTGGCCTGAAGGTGATAGAGAACCGGAACCTGGCGAAGAACAGAGACCAGCGCGCCTGGCGGGCATTCAGGCGCTTGGCAGATCGTAGGTACTCTAAATTCTTATGGTCCGTCAGGACCACAAACGGCAGGTCCGCCCCCTCTAGCCAGTGGCGCCACTCCTGTAGGGCGAGTTTAATGGCCAGGAGCTCTCTGTCCCCCACATCATAGTTCCTCTCCGCCGGGGACAGGCGCCGGGAGAAGAAGGCGCACGGTCGCTTGGTGCCATCGTCCGGTGATCGCTGGGATAACACTGCTCCCACTCCCGTGTCCGATGCGTCCACCTCCACAATGCACTGCAGCGCGGGGTCGACCTGGCGAAGGACCCGGGAGGAGGAGAACTCCGCCTTCAGCGCCTTAAAGGCAGCATCGACCTCTTCGGTCCACCGGAACGGGACCTTCGGGGACGTGAGGCGGGTCAGTGGTCCAACGATCCAGCTGAAATTCGGGACAAAACGGCGGTAAAAATTGGCGAAGCCAACAAACTGTTGCACCTGCTTCCGGGATGCGGGAGTAGGCCACTCCACCACCGCCTTCACCTTCTCTGGGTCCGGGAGCACCTGGTCTTGGGCGATGATGAATCCCAGGAAGGATGTGGTCCTAGCGTAAAACTCGCACTTCTCAGCCTTCACGTACAGACGATTCTCCAGCAGTCTTTGGAGGACCCGCCTCACATGGACCTGGTGCTCGTCTCTGGACTTAGAGAAGATCAGAATGTCGTCCAGGTAGACGAACACGAAGAGGCCGATGAAATCCCGGAGGACGTCATTGATGAGGCGCTGAAAGACGGCAGGAGCGTTGGTCAGCCCGAATGGCATGACGAGATACTCAAAGTGGCCGTTCGGGGTACGGAAGGCTGTTTTCCATTCATCTCCCTCCCGGATCCGGACGAGGTGGTAAGCGCTGCGGAGATCCAGCTTGGTAAACCAGGTCGCCCCCTGGAGGGAGTGGAAGGCAGTGTCCATGAGGGGCAGGGTGTAACGGTCCCTCTCAGTGATGTCATTAAGTGCTCGGTAGTCAATACAGGGACGGAGGGAACCGTCCTTCTTCCCTACAAAGAAAAACCCCGCCCCCACGGGTGATGACGATGGGCGGATAATCCCAGCGCTCAGTGATTCCTTCAGGTACGTATTCATAGTCTCCTTCTCCGGCGCCGACAGGCTGTAGAGCCGACCAGATGGCAGGGGGGCCCCCTGGCGGAGATTGATGGCACAGTCATATGGTCAATGCGGGGGAAGAGACATAGCTTTCGACTTGCTGAATACCATACCCAGGTCGTGAAAATCTGGGGGCACCAGTGACAGGTCCGGGGGTGCTGTATCCGCCACAGGAGGAGCCGCGGACGGGGAGCAGGCAGCGGACTGAAGGCAGGTGCCCATGCAGAAGGTACTCCACGCCGACACCCCAGCTGACCTCCAGTCAAGGACAGGATTGTGGAGGCGTAGCCAGGGATACCCCAGGATGACGGGCGACACAGAGTTGGGCAGGACGTAGAAAACCATTTGCTCCCGGTGGTTCCCTGAGATGATGACTGGGACAGGAATGGTTTGATGGGTAACTCTCCCAAGGGAGGCACGGGAGAGATGGACCAGGGAGATGGGGTGTTTGAGTGCCTGACAGCGGATGCCCAATCGGGTTGCCAGGCCTTGTGAAATGAAGCTGCCCTCTGCGCCCGAATCCACCAGTGCGTGGGTGAGGTGCCCAGTGGGATTGTGGCAAAAACGGATGGGCAGCTTTAATTGAGTGAGGGGACTTTGCCGATTGACGTCCGCGAGGCCCCCTACAGTGACTCGCGGACCCCGCCGTTTGGCTTTTGTGGGCAAAGCTCTACCGTGTGTTGACTGTCTCCGCAATACATGCAGAGACCCAACTCACGGCGGCGCTGTCTCTCTGCCGAGGAGAGCTTTGCCCAGCCCGTCACCATCGGCTCCGACTCCTCGGGGCACGATGGTGGCGGCGTCGCCAGGGGGCGAGCTTGGGGCAGGCGTAGCGGGACTCCTCGAGGGCGAGAAGCAGACGGCTTCCGTCCTGAGGAGCGCTCGCGCAGCCTGTTGTCCAAGCTGATTGCCAATGAGGTTAGCTCCGCTAACGTTCCGGGGATATCCCGTCCAGCCAGTTCATCCCTCAGATCACTATTGAGGCTGCGGAGAAACAGGCCGCAGAGGGAGCGCTCCTCCCAGCCCAGTTCCTCCGCCGCTACCCGGTATTCGATGGCATAATCCGCGGCCGACCGGTCTCCCTGCTGGAGAGCGAGAAGCCGATCGACCTGGACCGCCTCGGAACGGGAGTGATCAAACACCTCCAGGAAGCGCCTCATGAACTCGGCATAGGTGAGGGTGGCATAACTGGGTCTCGCCATAATAGCGTAGGCCCAAGTTAAAGCACGCCCCTCCAGGAGGTTCCCTATGTAGCCGATTCGGCTGTGATCTGAGGGAAAGTCTCCGGGCACACGGTCAAACACGGACTCGCACTGCATCACAAACCCCCGCGCTCCGCCGAGCTTTCCGCTAAAGCGGGCGGGGGTCGGAATTGGTGTGAGTCGGGCCGGTGCCACTGGAGCTGGCTGGACGGCCACCGGAACAGCAGGAGCTGCGCCACCCTGAGGAGCCGGGGGGAACGGCTGCTGGGGGTCCAGGCGGTCCAATCGGCCAGTGATAATTACCAATTGATTCAGGATGACCTGCTGTCGATAAGCAATTTGATCCACTCTAGCCTCGAGAGTGGTAAGCCGGTGTGCGAGCCCGCCGTCCGCCGAGCCGCTCTGCTGAAGCCGTACTGACATAACGCACGGCTCAGGAGACGCGCACACACAGGCTTAGAGTAGTTCAAAGAGTTTATTTACAGCAGGAGTGTATGAGTGTGTGTCTGCGGGATGCAGATGTGTTGGTGGTGGCGTCTGCTTCAGGCACAGAGGCAGATGACCGTTCGGCCGAGCAACCCTATGGAGAGAACACAGGGAGAGGGTGACGGGCATACCCCAACACAGGATGAATTATGGCAAGAGAAGATCTTACTTGAGTTGTCAGGATAGCTGGCACAGCAAGGGGAACGTAGCCCGGGAGACAGCCACCTGGAGAGCTCCGTGCAGCAGCGAAGGATGGGCGATGGAACGGAGACGTCCGCCGCCGGGGAATCCACCTGTGCACAGGGGAGCAGACTGGAAAAGGAGGTAAGGGTTCTTACCCAGAATAGCGATGCTGAAGAAAGGAATGCTCACGACGGTGAGGGAACGAAGTCTGACGGCTTCAGGCCGAGCCTCCGGGCGAGGCGGCTTTTATCCCTCGCCGCTGATGAGGATCAGGTGTGTGAGCAGGTGGCGCCGCTGATGAATGGCGCGGCGTGACATGGAGGGGTTATGCTTTCAATATTGTGCTTTGCATTCAGTTCTCTATGATTCACGAGCCACGTCTGTTACCGTCCTTTCTGACCACAGGAGTGTGTGCTCTCTGATGACTCTGTGACCCTTGCTGACCTCCTTGTGGTACTTTTTGTATTCTTGGGACAGTTGAAGCAGGATCCCCCATTTTCTTTTCATAGGGGCCATATCGGTGTGATTGGGAGGGTTGGCTACTTTCAGCCTTTCTGTGATTGGTGGGGTCATGTCGTGGGGTACTCGAACAGTCCTTACTGTCCCGTCTGATACCCCCAGGTGACCCCTCCTCTTTTGGTCCATTGTTTCCCCTTTCCCCAGCTGCCTTCTTCTCTGGGTGGAGAAGTCCCACACCATGCCCCCACAGTATGGTGCCACGGCCAGTTCGCCACATGATGACACCACATATGACAAGCCACCACATCCAAACCCCACATTAACACCCCCCACACACACTTAAAAAAAAAACCTAAGAACCTTTAACTGGGCATCCGGGAAGACTACTGGTGTACCCACATGACTGAGTGGATTATTCTGCAACTTTGGCCCGCCACCTAATTACACACAGTTCAGATTTCAAAATTTTGTTACAAAGTCCTGCAGGTGGCGGGGTCTCTGCTGGACCCAGACCAAGCGGTGCTCGGGCTGTGGCTCCATCGCAAGTTCTGGCTGACATTCTTCAGAGGCTGTGGGCCCTGTGTCGCTGAAGTCCCAGCCCAGTCCCATCGTGTCCACAGTCGTCTCCTGATCTGGGGCCGAAGTTGGCGACACTTTCCTGAGGTGGCTGGCATGCCACTATGACCCATCAGCGAGACAAAAGGTGGCTGGGCCCTACTGTGCTGTGATCTGCATCGGTATTGTCCAAAGTGATTGCAGTTTGTGGGCACAGTTGGGGAACTGGATCTGGACCCAATCCAGCACTGTGAGCCCAGGTCATTTTGCCTGGTGTCTCCTGTCAAACCGTTGATTCATGCGTTGCTGTTGTTCGCCCACCCTCCCCCTAGGTGAGAGCCTTTCCATTGGATAGTGTCCAATGGGGGGCATCGTTAGTCCAAGGGAAGGCACATCTCGCATCCTAGCATTAATAGGGCTGGGGAGCTACCCGTTGTGGCATGAGGCATTGCTCTGTCATGCAGCAGGGTGCTCTGTAGTGCGGCTGAAAACAGGAACCCATCTGCTAGGTGTGCCCTGAGACTATTCTTGAGGATCTGGTTGAATGTCTTCACACACACCCCCCATTCACCTGAGGGTGGTAGAAGACAGTTCTTATGTGCTTGATGCCCCTCTCCCTCACGAAGGCTGTGAAGTCTGCTGAGGTAAATTGCGGTCCATTGTCTGTTGTGATTACGTCTGGCACACCCCAGCGGGTGAAGAGGTAGGTGAGGAAATCAGTGACTACGTCAGTGGTGACTGAGCTGGTGGGCAGCACCTTGGTCATTTTGAGTGGAGATTGTAGACCACTAATAGAAAAGTGTTGTAAGAAAGTGTTGGTGCAGAGGAGCGCTATGCAGTTCACCGCATATGTCTAATTGGACATGTTTCCAAGGAGCCGATGGCCATGGCAGTGGTTGCAGGGGCGGGGGTGGTGGCACTCCAGTTTTTCTGCTGGCTAGGCAGGGCATACAGTCTTTCACCATGATCTCCACATCCTTATCGATGCCTGGCCACCAGACTGAGCCCCTCTGACAATGCCCAGATGGCCCTCATATACCATGGTCAGGGTGCGGCCCTTTAGTGCCTCTGGAATCACCATGCAGTGCCCTCTTGCCACGCAGACATCGTTCCAGCATGATAAATCATCCTTGACTCTGTGGAAGGATGCCAGCTCCCCCGGCACATTGGTAGGCCAGCCCTCACGAATAAAGATGTGCAGTGGGTCAGTGTCAGGTCCTGTTCAGACACTGCCTGGAGCTTTTGTAGGGATACAGTGTTTTGGAGTGGCCCATGTAACATGGATCAACTTCAGCTCCAGGGGGTCTTGGTGGCCGTTCGGAGTGGGATTGGGAATGGCCTGGGACAAGAGGTCTGCCACTACGTTTTCTCTGCCTGGTGTAAACTGGGTGTTAAAGAAGTATGCTTGAAGTCTTTCTGTCCACCTGTAGATGCACAGAGGTTTGTGTCCCAACCTTGATGTTTCCAGCAGTGCTGTGAGGGCTCTGTGATCTGTCCACAGTGTGAAGCATCATCCATATAGGTACATGTGCTAGCTCGACTTTTGAGTGCAGGGGGCTCAATCCCTTGGCAGACAGGCGGAACCCCACAAACTCAATGGTCATTGCTCCAAAGATGCACTTCTCCCCTTGGATGTGAAGCCAATGTTGCACCTTGCACCATGATGTCATCCAAGTACACCACCACCCCTGGGAGACCAGCAAAGATGGTAGCCATGATCTTTCGAAAGCAGCTCGGGGTGGAGCTGAAACCGAAAGGCATGCGGGTGTACCTGAACACTCCCATGTGGGTGATGAAGGTTGTTAGGTTGCAGCTGTCTGGATGAAGGGGAACCTGCAGGTAGCGTTGGCAGAGGTCCAGTTTGGAAAAAACTTTGGAGCCATGGAACACCACCGTCAGTTCCTCTGTCGTGGGCAGAGGATATTTATCAGGGATCACTGCCTTGTTCACCATTCTGAGATCAGTACATGGTCGTAGGCCACCCGTCTTTTTCTTTGCCACCACTAGGTTGGAGATCCAGAGAGATGCGTCGACCCACTCAATGATACCAGCGTCAAACAGCTTCTGCAGTTCGACTGTGATGTTGTCCCGTAGTGCAAGGGGTAGTCGGCGGAGAGGCTGAATTTTTGGAGACACCATCGGATTAATGAGCAGTCGGTGGTTGAAAGAGGTGAGGCAGTCCAGTCCCGTGAAGAGTGCTGGCCAACGGTGCTGCCAGGATGAGAAGACTGCCAGATGGGTAGAGCCCGTTGGGTTGGTGATGGAAAGACCCAGCTCGCTGATCAGATCAATGCCCAGCAGGTCGGCTCCCAGGCGCATCACTTGGAAGGTGAACAATGGAATGACTTTACGCCACATCGTACAGAAAAAATGACCGTCCCTACCATGCCGATTCTGACGTGGCCGTAGCCAAATAAGTCCTCCACATTTGCTGTGATGGTCTTCTGAGGGAACAGCTTCCTGACCGTAGACACACTCAGAAGAGACCTTAAAGCCACCATATCTAGCAGCAGCAGCACGCCGACAACGCCCAGCTCTACTGTGCACCACTTGAACGGCCAGTTTTTGGTGCCAACTGAGTGAATGGCGGCTGGTCCTGGTGAGTGGGCTGTTGAATCTGTGAAGGTTGGGTGGCAAACTCTAGCAAAGTGGTTTAGCTTCTTACAGCAGTAGCATTTCACCCCTCTGGCTGGGCAGGCAGGTGATTGGGTCTGATGTCTGGATGAACCACAGTCATTGCAGGGCAGGGGCTCACATGTCTTGTCCCATTTCCTACCCTTCTTCTTCTGGTTGTAGCAGGGAGATGTGGGGCCGGAGTGCTGGGTGGCGGCGGTGACAGCCTGTGCTTGTGGGGCCGGACGAGGAACTTGTTGGCTAGGCGGTGGTAGCTGCAATAATAGTTGGGTGGCCGTTTCCATTTGGGACACCATCCTCACAGCCTCGTCTAGTTTTAGGCCGTCTCTAGCCAATAACAACTTATTCTGTAGCCACTTGTTGCTAGTATTCTCCGCAAGCTTGTCATGTATTAGCTCATCCTCTAAGTGGTCAAACACACACATGCTTGCTAGGACCCAAAGCTCTGTGACAAACTGTAGGGTTGTCTCATCCACACACTGATAGAATTGGTTAAAAATGATTCTTCGTGCTGTTAAATTGTGTCTGTCAGCGAAGCACTTGTTCATCACAGCCACACAGTCTTCGTATGTGTTCCCAGGGCCCAGGCAGTGAAGCACACGCTGCCCTTTGGTGCCAAAACTGTAGGTTAGCATCCCCTTTAGCCTCTTGTCACTAGCATTGTTTAAGCTGGCAGCGGTGATAGAAGTCTGGAATAACTCATGCCAGCAGGACCAGGATATCGGTGGCTCACCTGGTAGAGCAAGGAATGGTTGCATGGGTTGAGATATCTGTGTTTTTACCCTCATTGCCATTGTTGTGTCGGGAAATGAGGTGCTGACAGAGGACATGAACTGAACTCTGCTTTATTGAACACACAACTGACTATGTACAGAAGGGTGGTGCCGTATGGTGCCACGGCCAGTTCGCCACATGATGACATCATCTATGGTGAGCCACCACATCCCAACACCACACCTATAACTAGACTGCTACAGCAGGAATCATCATTAAATACACTGGTACTGAGCCTCCATAGGTGAGACGGGCCCTCAGTAACATCAACCCTAACAAAGCCTCTGGTCCTGATGGGGTCTCGGGATGGGTCCTGAAGTATTGTGTGAGGGAACTATCAACAGTGTTCACCTCCCTGTTTAACACCTCCCTGGAACAGGCCATTGTTCCAACTTGCCTTAAGTCTATGATAGTTGTCCCGATACCCAAACAGTCTGCAGCTGGATCATTGAATGATTTTCACCCAGTTGCCCTGATGCCTATTATAATAAAGTGCTTTGAGCGGCTTGTGTTAGCACACATAAAAAGGAACATCTGTCCTTCCCTGGACCAGTTGCAGTTTGCTTACATGACAAACAGATCTATGGAAGATGCTGTCTCACTGGCACTTCATACTGCTTTATCACACCTGGATCAATGGGACAGTTATGTCCGGATGCTGTTCATAGACTATAGTAGTTCTGCCTTCAACACTATTCCTCATAATAGCCTGGTCATCAAACTGAACAACCTAGGAATCAACTCTCATTTGTGCAGCTGGGTACTGGATTTCCTTACCTGCAGACCTCAAACAATACATACAGTATAGGAGAACAGCTGTCCTCCCCCGTAACATTGAATATCGGGGCTCCGCAGGGCTGTGTCCTGAGTCCACTCTTATTCTCCCTCTTTACTCATGACTGCAAACCTACAGATTCATCTAACATCATAATAAAGTGATAGAAAAATTCCATATTATTCTTATATTATTCCACTTCTTTCATATTTTCATGTCTTATTTTTATATGTGCATTTTCATGTATGAGCCCCAGTCTGTGCATGTGTATAGGAATGCATGATTTAGCAATTATAAATCACATAGCTGTAATAATACCTTCTGTTAATGGATGTCCTAGTCTTAAACTTTAAGCAATGCATGTTTGATTCAGGAGTGCGGATGGTGAGACTTGGGCTGCGTCTGTACTTCTCCCTCATTGGCCATGAGGAAATAAATCTACTTACATTTAAATATTCTGCCTGGTTTTTGACTCAGATTAATTATGCTGAAAATTATCATAACATAAAGTCTGCAGATGATACCATTGTGATAGGCCATATTGTAGCAGACACAGAATGCATATTGTAGAGACTAGGAGAGTCAGACAGCGTCTCAGCCAGGATGCCGTGGTTAAACGTAAGAGGACAATAGTCAGGGGTGTCATGGGGAGTTGGCAAGAAGAGGGAGACAGGGGTTCAAGGGGAATGTATTGTATTGTTAGATGTCATGCAATGTGTTGTGAAATGTCATGCAGAGGTGAAATGATCTGTTGGAATATAAGAAGAGACTGTGCTTGGCTGTATCATGCTTTTCTGCGTATGACTGATGTGAGAGTGTTAATAAACTTCGTCTGCTCGTAAACTTGCCTCCTCATTTCCCACACTCTCCACACTGGTGACCCTGGACATATTATGGAACACGAGGCAAGAACCTTGGAGTCGGCCCGGACGGGAAGCCCCAGCAACGCGGCAAGCATCCCACAGACGGCCCGGACAGGAACCCCCACCAAAGCGTGCGCTGTTTCAGTCAAGCTACCAGACTTTTGGCAGCACAACCCGCGCTCTTGGTTCCACCACACCGAGGCCCAGTTCGCCCTCCGGGGAATAACAGCAGACGACACCAAATTTTACTATGTGGTTGCAGCGCTGGACGCTCGCACAGCTCAGCAGGTAGTGAGCCTGCTCGACCAGCCCCCAGCCCACGGCAGATACGAGGCTCTCAAAGCTGCGCTGACCCGGCGCTACACACTCTCGGACTGTGAGAGAGCAGAGAGGCTTCTGAGGCATTCCGAGTTAGAAGATGGTTCGGCTGTCGATATGATGGAGAAGATGTTGGCGTTAATGAGCACAGATGACAAGCATTTTCTGTTTGCCCACCTTTTCCTCCGGAACCTTCCAACAGAGGCGAGAGCGGTTCTGGCCAATTCGCCATTGCTGGCCGTGCATGACTACCGGACGCTAGCCCAGGAGGCAGACCGGATCATCCTCACCACCAGAGCGCTCACAGTCAACGCGGCCGCATCGGAACCCAGTGAGACAACCAGAGGAGGCGAGGAGCCACCGACGGTAGCGGCAGCGGGGACCAAGGAGGACCAGAGAGACACGCTCTACTTCTACCACTGCCGCTTCGGAGAGAACACACGCAGATTTGTGCCACCGTGCCAATTCAAGCGCTCGGGAAACGCCAAGGCCGGCAGTTGGTAGCAGCTGCGACCGTCAGTGAAGAAAACAACCTGCTCTACGTGACGGCTCGCGCTCAGGGAGGCGTTTCCTCGTGGACACTGGAGCCCAGAAGAGCATCATCCTGCCGACCTACGCCGACTGGCTGGCAGGGCCTAGTGGCCCTGGGCTGGTGGCAGTAAACGGCTTGAGCATTAAGACCTTTGGTGAGAGAACGCTGGCTTTATCTCTACACAGCCGTACATAAGAGTGGACTTTTGTCATAGCAGCACTGAGTTTCCTAATCCTGGGAGCTGATTTTCTGTGTGCGCATGGTTTACTTGTTGATGTTGCTAACAGACGCCTGGTTAATGCACTGTCCTTTGACTCTCTCCCCTGTACAGCTCGAGGGGCCGGGCCAGTAACACAATCCAACGTCACAGCTCCAGGCGGTAAGTACCACACACTGCTCACTCAGTTCCGAGCACTCACGGTCCCGACGTTTTCGGCGGCCATCACTAAACACAGGGTGGAGCACTTTATCACCACCACCGGGCCGCCCGATTTCGCACGACCTCGGCGCTTGGACGCAGCTAAACTGGTCATAGCGCGCGAGGAGTTTGCCAACCTGGAAAGGTTGGGCATCATCAGATGATCGGACAGCCCATGGGCATTCCCGCTACACATGGTCCCTAAGGCTGAGGGGTCGTGGCGACCGTGCGGTGATTTCCGCAGGCTGAATAACGCCACAGCTCACAACCGCTACCCGATTCCCCACATACAGGATTTTTCCGTTCACCTCGCCGGAGCACGCATTTTTTCTAAAACAGACCTGGTCCACGGTTACCACCAGGTCCCAGTGCACGCGGAGGACATACCCAAAACAGCGGTAATAACTCCGTTTGGTTTGTTCGAGTTTCTGCACATGCCATTTGGATTAAAAGGAGCGGCACAGACGTTCCAGCGCATGATGGACGCGGTGCTGCGCGATCTCCCGTTTGTGTTTGTCTACCTGGATGATATCCTGGTAGCCAGTGTGTCTGAAGACGAACATGTAACCCACCTCAGGACGGTTTTCCAGAGGTTGGAGGAGCACGGGTTAATAATCAACCCGGCGAAGTGCCAGTTCGGCGTGACGGGGATTGATTTTTTGGGGCACCGCGTATCACCGGAGGGAGCGATACCCTTGCCCGACAAAGTGTGCGCTGTGGCGAACTTTCCCCGGCCTCAGATGGTCAGGGTGCTGCAGGAATTTTTGGGTATGGTTAACTTTTATAACCGTTTCCTCCCCCGCGCAGCTGAACTCATGCAGTCATTGTACGCCGTGCTCAAGAAACGTAAACCCACGGATGGAATCGAATGGACTCCGGAGCGAGAGCAGGCGTTCTCTGGGGTTAAAACAGCCCTGGCAAACGCCGCACTGTTGGTACACCCAGACCTGGCAGCCCAGATAGCGCTCACTACCGACGCCTCGGACGTGGCCATAGGGGCCATCGTAGAGCAACATGTCGCCGGTTCTTGGCAGCCGCTCGCTTTTTTCAGCATGGCTTTGCGCGACAGTGAGCGTAAATACAACGCGTTTGACAGGGAGTTGCTGGCTCTCCACCTGGCCATACGCCACTTCCAGTTCTGGCTGGAAGGGCGCAGCTTCACCGCGTTCGTGGACCACAAGCCGCTGACGTTCGTGATGGCCAAGGTTTCAGAACCATAGTCGGGCCGGCAGCAGAGACAGCTGGCCGCGATTTCGGAGTTTACGACCGATATTCAGCATGTGTCGGGTAAACTGAATGTGGTGGCGAACTGCCTCTCCCTCGCGGTTGTGGCCCCGGTCTGCGTAGGGATAGATTATACAGTCATGGCCGCAGAGCAGATTAGCGATACGGATGTGCGCGCGCATCAGTCTGGACCAACAGGGTTAAAGCTGGAGAGCAGAGTACTGCAAGACAGCAAGCCCCCCACTAATCTGCGAAGTGTCCATGGGACGCCCGCTCCCGGTGGTCCCAGTCACTTGGCGCCACCGCGTGTTTGAGTCAGTTCACGCTCTGGCGCACCCAGGAGTGCGCACATCAGTCAAAATGGTGGAAGTGAAATTCGTGTGGCCAGGCCTGCGCAAACAAGTGAAAGAGTGGGCGGCAGCCTGCGTAGCGTGCCAACGAGCCAAAGTGCACAGACACACGAAGGCTCCTTTGGAGCCGTTTAGTATACCGGCTAAAAGATTCGACCATGTTCACATGGACCTCGTGGGCCCCCTCCCGTCGTCGCAGGGGTGCACGCACCTTCTGACAGTGGTGGACCGCACCACATGCTGGCCAGAAGCAGTCCCACTGGCAGCAACCACGTCCGCGGACGTGGCACGTGCTTTTTTGACAACATGGGTGGCGCGTTTTGGAATCCCGTCGGACATCACGTTCAATAGGGGCCCTCAGTTTGTTTCCGAACTTTGGTCCGCGATGGCCTGCAGCCTGGGTGTTGCAATTCACTGCACAACCACGTACAACCCACAGGCAAATGGGTTTTGCGAGCGTTTTCACAGGTCACGGAAAGCAGCACTTAGGTCTTCGTTGACGGATGCAAATTGGGTTGACCGGTTGCCGTGGGTTTTATTGGGGTTGCGTTCTGCACCAAAAGAGGATTTGGAAGCTTCCCCGGCTGAGCTGTTTTTTTCTCAACCACTGCAGCTGCCCGGGGAATTTTTGCCAGATAATCCCGCGCCGGACAACTGCCCATCTCAGCGTTTGCAGCGTAGTGCAGACACAGGCACGCTGCTCGGCCCGGCCCACCACTGTTTTCCACGCACTTTTGTGCCAAAAACTTTGAAGAACGCGAAGTTCGTGTTCGTCAGACATGGTGCCCACCGCCCTCCATTGCGCCCACCCTATGAAGGCCCGTTCAGAGTGCTGGAAACAGGGGACAAGCATTTTTTGTTAGACTTGGAGGGGCGTCGGGAGAAAATATGAATAGACAGACTTAATCGGAGTGGTGGCTCAGTTGGTAGAGTATCCACCCCTCACCCGGGAGGCAAGGGTTCAAATCCCAGCCGGGTCATGCCGAAGACCATATAAAAGTGGAACTTCCTGCCGTCCAGCTTGGTGCTCAGCAATAATGGAATGGAGGAGGGAAATTTGTAGCGGCGCCTTGCATGGCAGCGGCCCTCTGATTCTGCACTTGGGGTGTGTGTGATTGACACTGTAGATAGGTAAAACACAATCTCGTTCTACTGTACAGGATTGGTTGTACGGTTGAATGACAATAAGGGTGATTTAATTTAATTTAATTTAATTTAAGCCCGCCTTTGTAGTGGCGGATGAGCATGTGCTGCTGGCTCGGGCCCCTCGGTGTGGAAGACCTCCACTGAGAGCTCCCCAGGCCAACGATTCACCAGGACAGCCACACAGGCAAAACGGACTCCCCCCCCCCTCGCCATGGCCCACCCGCAGTCAGATGCACGTCCAGCAGCCCCCCGCCGGCACAGAGACCCCCGTTACAGCAGATATGGGAGGAGACTGAAGCCCAAAAGACGTGTGGACTGAAACGCTGTCTGGGGGGTGGTGGTGTAGCAGACACAGAATGCATATTGTAGAGACTAGGAGAGTCAGGCAGCGTCTCAGCCAGGATGCAGTGGTTAAACATAAGAGGACAATAGTCAGGGGTGTCATGGGGAGTTGGCAAGAAGAGGGAGACGGGGGTTCAAGGGGAATGTGTTGTGTTGTTAGATGTCATGCAGTGTGATGTGAAATGTCAAGCAGAGGTAAGATGATCTGTTGGAATATAAGGCGAGACTGTGCTTGGCTGTATCATGCTTTTTTGCGTATGACTGATGTGAGAGTGTTAATAAACTTCGTCTGCTCGTAAACTTGCCTCCTCATTTCCCACACTCTCCACAATATCACTAAAAGCAGTGAGACAGTCTACAGAAGGGAGGTAGAGAATTTGGTAAACTGGAGCCAGGACAACAGCCTCATTCTCAATTTAAACAAAACTAAAGAAATTATTCTGGACTTTAGGAGGCAAAATCACAACAACGACCTTCCTATTATTATTGCTGGAGAGAGGGTGGAGACAGTGCAGACTTATAAGTATTTAGGTATTCACATTAGCCACAACCTGAAAAATGGACAGTGAACACCCCAGCGGTGGCCAAGAAAGGACTCCAGAGGCTTTACTGTCTTAGGTGTTTGAAAAAAGCTCAACTTTCCCAGCAGCTTCTTATTAACTTCTATAGGTGTGCCATAGAGTCCATCATTACATACTGCATTACAGTATGGTACCTTGGTTGCATCTTGGAGAATAGGAAGGCCCTCCAGCACATCATTAAAACAGCAGAGACGATCACAGACTCACAGCTGCCATCCGTGGAGGAGATCTATAGATCTCGCTTCAGTAAGAGAGCTGTGAGCATTTGCAAGGATCCATCTCATCCTGGACATAATTTCTTTACACTCTTACCATCCAGTAAGCGTTATAGAACCCTATATGCCCATACCAGCAGGATGAAGAACAGTTTCTATCCTAATGCTACAATAATGAATAGTCTCAAACTTTTTATTTCTTCAAACTGAATTTATTTGCATTCATTTTATATGGTCTGCTGCGCGAACACACACACATATTTGCAGCTGGACTCACCCTCATTGGGTTTTGTAATCAATTATGTGCATTTTTGTGATACATTAAATATGCAATGGTTCCAAGGTTGTCATAGCCAGGAGCGGCACTGGGGTTAAGCTCCCAGTGCTCATAAAATGCTCCTTATGGTGTGTGTCCCGAAAAGCCTCTGACAACTAAGTCCAACTCCTAGCCTGCCCGTGTGGTTTAGTCTCTAAGCCCGGCGGAACTGCTTTTACTAATAGGAGAAGGGGCGAGGGCGGATCTCTGGCGCCTTAAAACCAGATGCTTCGGGTAGATAGTGGCTCGTCAACCTGGGAAGGTAGCCCATCTAGGGGAAGGTAAACCCTGATTTCAAACCTCCGCTGCCTTGCGGCACACTCGGTCACGGGAAAGGCTTTGGGAGTCAACCCTGAGGAAAAATCCGGAGTCGGAGTCCCTACATGCAACATCTTGTCCTCCATATCTTCCTGCCCAGGCTTGAATCCTACCAATGACCAACGTTGGAAGGTAGAACACCGGATCACTGGAGAGGACACTCCAGCTTCGCCTTTGGCGTAGACAAAACACAGGGAATGACAGTTACTGGTTATAAGCCACTGCTCAATTGGCGTAGAGTGAGGCGCCAGGGGTTGTTCTCGACGGTGGGAGGGATCATCTGATCTCACTGGACAGTTACCGCCCGCCTCAAGCTGGGCAGCCCCCAGCCAATAAGGTGTTGTTCCACCACAGCTTGCTTTCCTCATTGGGTGCATGGGGATGAGGAGAAGTCCGAACAGCAGGCTGAGAACCTTCGCACCAGGCAAGACAAAAAAAAACAAAAGAGACCAACTCTAAAACTGGGAACTTGGAACGTCCGTACTATGATGACAGGACTCACTGCTAACCTCAATTACATCAATGACACCAGGAAGACCGCCATCATCAATAATGAGCTGAAGAGACTGGAAGTGGATATCGCCACCATCCAGGAAACACGGTTGGCTGATGCAGGCACACTGAGAGAGAAGGACTACACATTCTACTGGCAGGGAAAGGGCAGTGACGAACACAGGGAAGACGGAGTGGGCTTCGCAGTGAAGAACACCTTACTGAAGATGGTGGAACCGGGCAGCAATGGCTCTGCACGACTCCTCACCCTCCGCCTCAACACCACTCAAGGCCCAGTCACCCTCGTCAGTGTGTATGCCCCAACACTGACAGCCACACCAGAGGCAAAAGACGAGTTCTACGAGAATCTCGCAACAACTGTCAGGATCATCCCCAACTCTGAACAACTCATTCTCCTCGGAGACTTCAATGCCAGAGTGGGTGCTGACCACGACTCCTGGCCCTCCTGTCTTGGACCTTTTGGCGTGGGCAGAATGAACGACAATGGACAGTGGCTGCTCGAGTTCTGCACATATCACGATCTGTGCATCACAAACTTGTTCTTCAAGACCAAGCCCCAACACAAGGTTTCCTGGTGACATCCGCGCTCAAAGCACTGGCACCAGCTGGACTTGATCCTGACCAGGCGCACCTCACTGAAGAACGTGCTAATCACCCGTTCGTTCCAGAGTGCAGATTGCGACACAGACCATTCATTGGTGTGTTGCAAGGTCAAGCTGCAGCTGAAGAAATTCCATCATGCTAGACAGCCTGGAAAGGCATGGATTGACACCAGCAAGATGACCCAACCAGAACTTGTTGAGCAGTTTGCCTCCACCTTTGAGAAGGAACTTGATGTACCACAAGAAGGAGAATCTGCAAAGCAGAAGTGGGAAGAGCTGCGAAACACCATCCACCGCACAGCCTTGGCTACCTTTGGGAGGAAGACCTCGAAGTCACTGGACTGGTTTGATGCCAAGTTGACCGAGATGACCCCAGTCATTGAAGCCAAGCACTCAGCACTTGCTGAGTACAAGAAGTACCCAAACGAGAAGAATCTCCAGATTCTCAGGGCTGCGAGAAGCAAAGTTCAGCAGACTGCTTGGCGCTGTGCCAACGAGTACTGGACTCAGCTCAGCCAAGACATTCAAACCGCTGCCATAACAGGGAACATCCGTGTATGTACGATGGCATCAAGAAAGCACTTGGGCCGGCTCAGAGCAAGACGGCCCCCTCAAATCCTCCACTGGGGAGATGATCACAGAAAAGAACAAGCAGATGGAGAGATGGGTGGAACACTACTCCGACCTCTACTCCAGACAGAACACCGTGACACCGTCAGCCCTTGATGCCATCGACTGCCTGCCATCCATGGACGAACTTGACGCCGAGCCAACCATCGACGAACTCAGCAAGGCCATTGATAGCTTGGCCGCTGGCAAGGCACCTGGCAACGACGGCATACCCCTCCGACCTGATCAAGCACTGCAAGACCGCCCTACTGCTGCCATTGCATGACGTCCTTTGCCAGTGCTGGAAGGAAGGTGCCATACCACAGGACATGAGGGATGCCAAGATCATCACCCTCTACAAAAACAAAGGGGAGAGAAGCGACTGCAACAACTACAGGGGCATCTCCCTCCTCAGCGTTGTTGGCAAAGTCTACGCACGAGTTGTTCTCATTCGTCTACAGAAGCTTGCCGAACGTGTCTACCCCGAGTCTCAGTATGGCTTCTGCGCTGAGCGATCGATGGTAGACATGATATTCTCCATCCGCCAACTCCAGGAGAAATGCAGAGAACAGAACATGCCCCTGTACGTCGCCTTCATCGACCTCACCAAAGCGTTCGATCTGGTCAGCAGAGAGGGCCTTTTCAAGATCCTGCCAAAGATAGGATGCCCACCAAAGTTGCAAAGCCTCATCGAATCGTTTCACACCAACATGCAGGGGATAGTGCAGCACGATGGCAACGTCTCAGAGCCATTCAACATACACAGCGGAGTGAAACAGGGCTGTGTACTTGCTCCAACCCTTTTTGGGATTTTCTTTGCTATGCTCCTAAGGCATGCCTTCAGCATAGCAACAGAGGGAATCTACCTGCACACAAGATCTGACGGCAGGCTTTTCAACCTCGCCCGTCTGAAAGCCAGAACCAAAGTACGCAAGGCTCTAATCAGAGACATGCTGTTCACAGACGACGCTGCAGTCGCAACCCACACACAGCAGGAGCTTCAGACCCTGATGGACCGCTTCTCCCAGGCATGCAAGGACGTCGGGCTTACCATCCGCCTGAAGAAGACTAACATCTTGGCGCAAGGCGCGGAAACACCACCAACAATCACCATCAGCGACTACGAGCTGGAGGTCGTGAATCAGTTCACGTACCTGGGGTCCACGATCAGCAACAACCTCTCCCTTGATACAGAGATCGACAAGGGGATTGGAAAATCAGCCTTCACACTCGCTCACCTCACCACACAAGTGTGGGAGAATCCCAAACTCTCTGTCAAGACGAAGATGGCAGTGTACAACGCCTGCGTCATCAGCACACTGCTCTATGGGAGTGAGGCGTGGACAACATACGCCCGGCAGGAAAAGAGACTGAACTCCTTCCACTTGCGCAGCATTCGCCACATCCTGGACATATCCTGGCAGGACAAAGTGCCCAACACAGAAGTTCTGTCCCGCGCCGGCCTTCCCTCCATGTTCACTCTACTCAGGCAGTGCAGGCTCCGCTGGCTAGGCCACGTTCACTGTATGGAGGATGGCAGAATCCCCAAAGACGTCCTCTACGGAGAACTGGCGACTAGCAGGAGCGACGTTGGCTGCCCACAGCTGCGCTTTAGAGACATCTGCAAGAGAGACATGAAGGCCCTGGAGATCAACACAGAGGGCTGGGAGGACCTTGCAACGGACCGCTCCAAATGGAGAGGCACCCTGACCAGACAGCTCAAGGCGGGTGAAGAGAGACTGACTGTTGCAGCAGATGAAAAAAGGACCCGCAGGAAGAACCGCCACAGACCCAGCAGCACGGAGACCACCCACAAGTGCGACCTGTGTGACAGGGACTGTCATTCGCGCATCGGCCTGTTCAGCCACAGGCGGTGCTGTTCCAGCAGAGTAGACGTTTAGGATTCTCTTCCATGGTCATTATAGACCGACGGAGGCCGATGAAATATGCGATAGCACGACCTGCGTATTTTAGAATAGAATAGAATAGAATAGGCTTTATTGTCATTGTACAGTTGCACAGCAACTGTGGGTGCCCCACCAGGCTACTGTGCAATAAAGTAAGTGAGAAGAATTTGAAATAAAACAGTTACAGAACACATGATTAACCATACGACTGAGGTAAAGGTAGAAGTAACAATAACAAATAGCCCATTGGTATATACACAGGTACGGTAGTGGCTTCGCTGGTGGAACTATGTACTTAAGAGTGTAGAGTGCTCTTTATGGATGAAGGAAAGATCGTGAACACGGAAGTCCCGAGGATTAGCAAGGTGGAAGTGGGGGCAGCTTTGAAGAGGATGAAGACTGGAAAGGCGATTGGTCCAGACAGTTCCATACCTGCGGAGGTATGGAGATGTTTAGGAGAGATGGCAGTGGACTTTTTAACCAGCTTCTTTAACACATCTTGGAGAGTGAGAGGATGCCTCAGGAGTGGAGAAGAAATGTCTAGGTACCAATTTTCAAGAACAACTGTGATGCTCAGAGCTGTAGTAACTACAGACACATAAAGCTGATCAGCCGCATTATGAAGATGTGGGAACGAGTTGTTGAAGCCAGGTTAAGAGGAGAAGTGACAATTACTGAGCAGTAGTATGGTTTCATGCCAAGAAAGAGTACTACAGATACAATGTTTGCTTTAAGAGTGTTGATGGAGAAGTATAGAGAAGTTCAGGAGTTGCACTGTGTCTTTGTGGATCTAAAGAAAGCATATGATAGGATGCCAAGAGAGGAAGTGTGGTACTGTATGAGGAAGTCAGGAGTGGCAGAGAAGTATGTGAGGATGGTGCAGGACATGTATGAAGACGGTGAGATGGTGGTGAGGTGCCCTGTAGCAGTGACTGATGGATTCAAGGTGGGGGTAGGATTGCATCAGGGATCAGCTCTGAGCCCCTTCTTGTTTGCCATGGTGATGGACAGGTTGACATACGAGGTCAGGCAGGAGTCTCCATGGACCATGATGTTTGCAGATGACTTTGTGATCTGTAGTGAAAATAGGGAGCAGATGGAAGAGAACCTGGAGAGGTGGAGGTATGCTCTGGAGAGAAGAGGAATGAAAGTCAGTAGAAGCAAGACAGAACACATGAGTGTGAATGAGAGGGAGGCAGGTGCAACGGTGAAGATGGAAGGAGTAGTGGTAGTGAAAGTAGATGAATTTAAATACTTGGGGTCAACCGTCCAAAGCAATGGAAAATGCACAAGAGAGGTGAAGAAGAGAGTGCAGGTAGGGTGGAGTGGGTGGAGACAAGTGCCAAGGGTGATTTGTGACAGAAGGGTAGCAGCAAGAGTAAAAGGGAAGATTTACAATACGGTAGTGAGACCTGCTATGATGTATAGTTTGGAGACAGTGTTGCTGACAAAAAGACAAGAGGTGTAGCTGGAAGTGTCAGAGTTGAAGATGCTAAGATTTTCATTAGGAGGGACAGCTCAGGTTGAGCAGTTTGGAGACAAAGTAAGAGAGTCAAGGCTGAGATGGTTTGGCCATGTGCAGAGGAGGGATAGTGGACATATTGGACAAAGGATGTTGAAGATGGAGCTGCCAGGCAGGAGGAAAAGAGGAAGACCGCAGAGAAGATTCATGGATGTAGTGAAGGTGTACATGGAGAGGGTTGGTGTTACAGAGGAAGATGCAAGGGATAGGGTGAGATGGAGGCAGATGATCCGCTGTGGCGACCCCTAAAGAGAGCAGCCGAAAGAAGAAGATGATTCTGGACCTGAGGAGGTAGAATAATGGTATTTCAACTGTATTTTTATTAAATGATATTTTATTGTATTTGTAGCTGATGCTGCTAGATTTCTATTTCCATTTTTTATGTTTATTTAATATGTTGAGTGATGGCATCTTAGGTTTGCTCTAAACAATGTCTCGTTGTGCCTGTGTGCAATGACAATAAACACATTGTGGTACACACATATGTAGTCTCATAGACTCCATTTTTTTTTTGAATGCAAAAGATGCAATAGACTTACACAATGGTCCTCTCCGGCATACAACTAGGAACATACCGGTCGCTATGGAGGGTGAGAATATGTATGTGCACATAATCATACCATGTAGGATAACTAAGTAGACGGTTATGCTGTTTCATCCCACCTAGCAACAATGCTCTGCACTGTGTGTGTTTATATATTTACATATTTATTCCATCTAGCTACAATGCTCCGCACTGTGTTTTTATATATCTACATATTATTCCATCTAGCTACATTGCTCCGCACTGTGTGTGTTTATATACTTGCATATTTATTCCACCTAGCTGCAATGCTCCGTACTGTGGGTGTTTATATATTTACATATTTATTCCATCTAGCTACAATGCTCTGCACTGTGTGTTCATATATTCATATATTTATTCCATCCAGCTACAATGCTCTGCACTGTGTGTCTGTGTGTGTGTGTGTATATATATATTTTATAGTAATATGTACATATGTATATTAGCTGCTCTTGCTTGCTTGTTTTTTTTTTTTTTCTTGCCTTCTGATTGTTGCTCTGAGTGTTGCTATCCCTGTGCTGTTGCAATCCTGGAATTTCCCCGTTGTGGGACTAATAAAGGCTTATCTTATCTTATCTTATCTTATATTAATGTTGCTTCACGTCTGAGAATGAACAATAGGTCTGAGTCTCCTGGGGATAACAGGAGGGGGCGAAATGTGTTCTGTGTTATGCAAAGAGATGGCCTTGAGGGATTTCCTGACCACCAGTGGTGTGAGAGTGAAGGGGACAAGACCTGGAAGAAGATGTATTGTGTCTTTGCATTAAAATGACAATGTAACTGTGTGCTTTGATGTCCTGGTATAAATAGGACAGATGTGGGGTGATGCTTCCTCTTTTCTGTTTGAGAGGATGTTGGAGATACTTGAATGGAATAAACCTGAATTGAGAAATAAATTCAGCCTCATCTTTTCACGCTCTCCACACTGGTGACCTTAAGACGTATCATGAACAGAAGAAATGCCCCCGAGCCGGACTCGCCAGGAACCAGCCAGGCGAACGCAGTCTCAGTCAAACTACCAGAATTCTGGCAGGACAACCCGGACTCCTGGTTCCTCTTGGCCGAAGCTCAGTTCGCTCTCGGGGGAATAACGGCAGATGACACGAAATTCTACCACGTTATCGCCAAGCTCGACAACCGCACGGCTCTTCATGTGCAGAGCCTGGTGCAGCGCCCACTGGCCGAAGACAAATACGGCGGGTTGAAGGCTGCGCTCATCCAGCGTTTCACTCCCTCAGTCCAGGAAAGAGCGGAGAGACTCCTGGCCCTGAACAACTTGGGAGACAGCACACCCGTCGACCTGATGGAAGACATGCTGAGGCTGAGGGGCTCAGACGGCGACGACCTGCTCTTCACCCACATTTTCCTGAGAACCCTACCATCAGAGACGAGAGCGACCCTGGCCGGTTCACCGTGGTTTGCCCAGCGGGACTTCCACGCGCTGGCCCAGGAGGCACAGCGGATTCTCAACACCAGCAGACAGTGCGCGGCCACCGCAGCAGCGACAGGTCTCGACGCGAGGGCCGGAGATGGCAGGTGGCCAGAGGCTGCGGCAGCAGACCCACCGGCAACGGCGGCGGTGAAGGCCAAACATCGCGGAGGAGATGACCTCTGTTTCTACCATCGTCGCTTCGCAGAGAGGGCACACAAGTGTATACCACCGTGTCAGTTCAAGAGCTCGGGAAACACCAGAACCGAGGGTCGGTAGCAGCCGCGGCCCTCGGTGAACAGAACAAGCTGCTCTACTTGATGGATGCCCGTTCGGGGAGGCAATTCCTCGTGGACACAGGCTCCCAAGTGAGTTTCATCACGCCAACCTATGCTGACCGGCTGGCAGGTCCCGGGAGTCACGGAGCATCGGCAGCGAACGGCTCGAGCATTAAGACCTTTGGTGAGAGGACTCTGCTTCTGTCCCTGCAAGGCCGTACATTTGAGTGGACTTTTATTATAGCTGCAGTGAGCTTCAACATGTTAGGGGCTGATTTTCTGAGCTCACATGGGTTGTTGGTTGATCTTCCCAATAGACGCTTGGTTAATCTTTTTACTCTATTCCCTGTGCAGCTCGAGTGACCCCGCCCACAGCACAAGCCAACGTCGCTACGGCAAGCAGTAAGTTCCACACACTCCTCACTCAGTTTCCAGCACTCACGGTTCCCACATTTTCAGCAGCCGTTGCTAAACACGGAGTGGAACATTTTATTACTACCGCCGGTCCCCCCGTTTTTGCAAAAACTCGGCGCTTGGATGCAGCTAAACTGACCATAGTGCGCGAGGAGTTCGCCAACCTTGAAAAGTTGGGCATCATCCGGCGTTTGAAGAGCCCATGGGCTTCCCCGCTCCACATGGTCCCTAAGGCTGATGGCTCGTGGCGACCTTGCGGTGATTTCCGCAGGTTGAACAACGCTACAGCGCACGACCGCTACCCAATCCCCCATATCCAAGATTTTTCCGTTCATCTGGCGGGGCGTGCATTTTTTCTAAAATAGACTTGGTCCGCAGGTACCATCAAGTCCCAGTACGCGCTGAGGACATACCCAAAACAGCGGTAATAACTCCGTTTGGCCTTTTTGAGTTTTTGCGCATGCCGTTCGGGCTTAAAGGCGCTGCATAGAAGTTTCAACGCATGATGGACGCAGTGTTGCGCGATCTCCCTTTTGTGTTCGTCTACCTGGAGGACATTTTGGTAGCCAGCGCATCCGAAGAGGAACACGAAAAACACCTCACGGCAGTTTTCCGGAGGTTGGGAGAGCATGGGTTAATAATCAACCCAGCGAAGTGTCAGTTCGGGGTGACGCAGATTGATTTTTTGGGGCACCGCGTCTCTCCAGAAGGAGCAGTTCCGCTGCCGGACAAAGTGCGCGCAGTAACAAATTTTCCCCAGCCACAAACGGTCAAAGCATTACAGGAGTTTTTGGGAATGGTGAATTTTTATAACCGTTTCCTCCCCCGCGCGGCACAGCTCATGCAATCACTGTATGCCGCGCTAAAAAAGCAAAAACCCACAAATGCAACTGAATGGTCCCCGGAGCGGGAGCGCGCATTCTCGGAGGTTAAAGCAGCCCTGGCAAACGCTGCATTGTTGGCACATCCAGACCCAACGGCACGCATAACGCTCACTACTGACGTATCAGACGTGGCCATTGGGGCGGTAGTAGAGCAGCATGTTGCCTGGGCTTGGCAGCCGCTCTCTTTTTTCAGCAGGACTTTGCGCGATACCGAGCGAAAATACAGCGCGTTCGACAGGGAGTTGTTAGCGCTCCACTTGGCCATTCGCCACTTCCAGTTCTGGCTGGAAGGTCGTCGTTTCACCGCATTCGTCGACCACAAGCCACTGACTTTCGCGATGGCCGAGGTTTCAGAGCCGTGGTCAGGCCGGCAGCAGAGGCAGCTGGCTGCAATCTCAGAGTTTACTACCGATATTCAACACGTAGTGGGTAAACTTAATGTAGTGGCAGACTGTCTCTCGCGTGCCGTAACTGCTCCAGTCCGCGTAGGGGTAGATTATACTGCCATGGCCGTGGAGCAGGCTAGCGGCGCGGAAGTACGCGCCGCCCCAGTCCGCGTGGGGATAGATTATGCAGCCATGGCCGCGGATCAGGTTAGCGATGCGGACGTGTGCGTGCTCCAGTCTGGACCAACAGGGTTAAGGCTGGAGAACAGGGTGGTGCAAGATGGTATGCCCCCACAATCTGCGACGTCTCCACCGGACGACCGCGTCCGGTGGTGCCAACCGCGAGGCACCGCTGCGTTTTTGACTCGATTCATTCTCTGGCGCACCTGGGGGTGCGCGCGTCGGTCAAAATGGTAGGAGAGAAGTTTGTGTGGCCGAGCCTGCGCAAGCACGTTAAGGAGTGGGCAAGAGCCTGCATGGCTTGCCAGCGAGCCAAAATACACAAACACACTAAAGCCCCCTTGGAGCCGTTTCACATCCCGGCTAAGAGGTTCGATCATGTGCATGTCGACCTCGTAGGCCCCCTCCCCCCGTCACAGGGGTGCACACATCTTTTGACAATGGTGGACCGCACCACGCGTTGGCCTGAAGTGGTCCCACTGTCATCAACCACAGCCGAGGAGGTGGCGCGTACGTTTTTAACGGCTTGGGTAGCGTGTTTTGGAGTTCCGTCAGATATTACGTCCGACAGAGGTCCTCAATTTGTGTCCAAGTTTTGGTCAGCGATGGCCCGCAGCCTGGGGGTAACGATCCACTGCACTACCGTGTACCACCCCCAGGCTAATGGTTTATGCGAACATTTCCAAAGGTCATTGAAAGCAGCCCTCAGAGTGTCGCTTACGGATGCAAATTGGGTAAACAGGCTACCATGGGTTTTATTGGGGTTGCGTTCTGCACCTAAAGAGGACTTAAAAGCCTCCCCAGCTGAATTGGTGTTTGCGCAGCCACTCCGGCTGCCAGGGGAGTTTCTCCCAGATAATCTTGCACCAGAGTGCCCCCCTGCTCAGCGATTACTGAGAGACACGGGAGCGAGCACGCTTCCTGGCCCCGTTCATCACAGTTTTCCGCGCGTTTTTGTACCTAAGGCTTTAAAAAATGCGGAGTTTGTTTTTGTCAGACACGATGCTCATCGCCCAACCCTGCGACTGCCTTATGATGGCCCATTTAGAGTGCTGGAAACAGGTGATAAGCACTTTTTGCTAGATTTAGGAGGCAGATGGGAAACAATTGGCATAGACAGACTCAAACCCGCTTTTGTGATGGCTGACGAAGCTGTGCTGTTTCCGAGGGCTCCTCGACACGGCAGACCTCCTAGGGAGCATCCCCCAGAGCTCCCACAGGGATTGACTAACAGTTCTCATCCTCAGATAGCAGATTCACAGCAGGATGGCGCCACGGGAGTGGTAAAGCCCGCTTACAGCAAGCTCGGAAGACGATTGGAGCCCAAACAGCACGTGGACTGATGTTTGTGATTTTATCATGATATGCAGACTGTGTTGTATTGTTTCATCTTAGACGTTTGGGGGGGGGGGGGTCATGTGGTACACACATATGTAGTCTCATAGACTCCATTTGTATATTAATGTTGCTTCACATCTGAGAATGAACAATAGGTCTGAGTCTCCTGGGGATAACAGGAGGGTGCTAAATGTGTTCTGTGTTATGCAAAGAGATGGCCTTGAGGGATTTCCTGACCACCAGTGGTGTGAGGGTGAAGGGGACAAGACCTGGAAGAAGATGTATTGCGTCTTTGCATTAAAATGACAATGTAACTGTGTGCTTTGATGTCCTGGTATAAATAGGACAGATGTGGGGTGATGCTTCCTCTTTTCTGTTTGAGAGGATGTTGGAGATATGTGAATGGAATAAACCTGAATTGAGAAATAAACTCAGCCTCATCTTTTCACGCTCTCCACAACATCAAATTTTCACAAAACTCATGAAATTTTTTTGAGAAAACACAAATTTATTTGAAAAGTGGTACAAATTTACCAGAAAAAGATTTATTGCCTTTTTGTAGCACTTTTCACTTACATTTACAAGGGAGAATAGAACTAATTTATTAGAAAAGTTGAAAATTTATGCCAGAAATATGGCATATTTAGTGGGAAAAGTTGAAGTCTTATGATAAAAACACACTTGCAAATTTGCAAGAAAAAAAATCACAAAATTTCTGAAAAAAAAAAGAAAAATTACTGGGAACATTGCACTTTTTATGAGAAAAATGTCTGAAAAAAGTAACAATTTTTCAAAGAAATATATGACAAATTTATTAGAAAAGCAGAAAATTTGTGACAATTCATTCATTCATTCATTCATCTTCTTCCGCTTAATCCTTTTCGGGTCGCGGGGGGACTGGAGCCTATCCCAGCATCTTTGGGCGAGAGGCAGGGTACACCCTGGACAGATCGCCAGTCGAAAAACCCTTTTAATATTGATGGTGTCAGGCCAGTTTGGACTGGTAAATGGTGTTGTTTTACCTTTGTTTTCAGGCTCAGATGATCCCTGCTACAACCTGAAACAAGGCCAAAATGACCAGAAAAGAAGTTAATTTATAAGACAAAATCACAAATGTGAGGAAAATTGTAAATTTATTTGGAAAAAAGTCACATGTGTACAGAAACAATCACTTAAAAAATGTATAAGAAAACATGAAAAAATAAAAAGATGCACTCATTTTGTGAAATCAGTTCTACATTTCTGAGAAAATATCACAAAATTACAAGAGAAAAAAACAACACATTTACATGGAAAAAGTCTCTTTTGAAAGAAAAATCAACAGGAAAACTATAAGAGGGAAAATGTGACAAGAAATCACAAAGTTGGAAGGAAAAATATTTGAATTTAGGACACAAATGTCACAATAAAGGGGGAACAATTTAATTCATAATCAAAAAAGCCTCAACTTTTCCGAAAGTTAAAAAATAGTAAAATAAAAATTAATAATAATAATAATAATAATGACAAAGTAGCCAAGTTATGAGAATGCTCCAAAGTCACATATAAAAATTCTAAATTTACAAGGAAAAAAAATCTCTAATTTATACCAAAGCATTCATATTTCAGAGAAAAAAAGTTACAAATTTATGAATGAAAAATTGTAAAATTTTAGATCTTTGCCTTGGCGGCGGGGGGGGGGGGGTTCCACCACAGCAGATCATCTGCCTCCATCTCACCCTATCCCTTGCATCTGCCTCTGTAACACCAACCCTCTCCATGTCCTCCTTCATTACATCCATGAATCTTTTCCATGGTCTTCCTGTTTTCCTCCTGCCTGGCAGCTCCATCTTCAGCATCCTTTGCCCAAAATATCCACTGTCTCTCCTCTGCACATGTCCAAACCATCTCAGCCTTGCCTCTCTTACTTTGTCTCCAAATTACTCAACCTGAGCTGCCCCTCTGATACGCTAATTTCTAATCCTATCCC
The DNA here is from genome assembly GCA_020510985.1 of Pholidichthys leucotaenia. NCBI lineage: Eukaryota > Metazoa > Chordata > Actinopteri > Cichliformes > Pholidichthyidae > Pholidichthys > Pholidichthys leucotaenia. Next base: position 61,238,314 of record CM035845.1, on the reverse strand, counting down.
TCCTAGTCACTCCCAATGAGAATCTTAGCATTTTCAAGTCTGTCACCTCCAGTTCCATCTCTTGTCTTTTTGTCAGCGCCACTGTCTCCAAACTATACATCATAGCAGGTCTCACTACTGTCTTGTAAATCTTTCCTTTCACTCTTGCTGCTATCCTTATGAAACAAATCACCCCTGACACTCATCTCCACCCACTCCACCCCACCCGCACTCTCTTTTTCACCTCTCGTGCATTTTCCATTGCTTTAGATGGTTGACCCCAGGTATTTAAACTCATCTACTTCCACTGCCTCTATTCCTTGCATCTTCACCATTACACCTGCCTCCCTCTCATTCACACTCATGTATTCTGTCTTGCTTCTACTGACTTTCATTCCTCTTCTCTCCACTCTACAGCTCACAATGTCATCTGCAAACATGGTCCATGGAAACTCCTGCCTGACCTCGTCTGTCAGCCTGTCCATCACCATGGCAAACAAGAAGGGGCTCAGAGCTGATCCCTGATGTAACCCCACCCCCACCTTGAATCCATCAGTCACTCCTGCAGCACACCTCACCACCGTCTCACTGTCCTCACACATGTCCTGCACCACCTTCACATTCTTCTCTCCCACTCCTGACTTTCTCATACAGTACCACTCTTCCTCTCTTGACACCCTATCATATGCTTTCTTGAGATCCACAAAGACACAGTGCAACTCCTTCTGACCTTCTCTATATTTCTCCATCAATACTCTTAAAGCAAACATTGTATCTATAGTACTCTTTCTTGGCATGAAACCATACTACTGCTCGCTGATTGTCACCTCTCCTCTTAACCTTGACATATTGCTGGACCCAGGGAACACACACACACAGGCTCGAGTGAAATTCAATAATCTTTATTGTGCCAACAGAGGGTGTGTGGGTGTGTGTATGCATGGTGTGTATGTGATGAGGGTGGAGATGCTGCAGCCGGGGGCGAGACAGAGCGCCATACAGCCTGGCAACCTTGCAGGTGGAACGATGGATGTGCAGGTTGGCCCGAAGGGCTCCAGCCAGGAAGACAGCGTCTGCGTGGCGCTCCCGGGATGAGCAGAGAGGCCTGAAGAGGCGAGAAGAGAGCGTTCCGCCATCGCGGGGGGCAGGTTCCGCCGCCACAGGAATCCACCTGTGCACAGGGGAGAGACTAAGAGGAAGGTGAGTAGAGTAATGCTTACTTAGCGATGAGAGGAGTCTTCCAAAAGGAGAATAGGTGACCTGGACGTAGGCAGTCAGGCGAGAGACGCAGATCATGGATAAATGACAGACGGCTCCGTGCTGAGTCTCAGGTAGAGCAGGTTATAAGGCCTGTGGGTGACTGGGAACAGGTGTGCGCACAGCTGAGGCAGGTGACAGCCTAGAGTGAGTCATGATAGTACTCCCCCCCAGCCTACCTGGGTGCGTCCGGTGGAAGTCCCTGATGAGGCGCTTATCCAGCACGAAGGACGGACGCACCCAGGACCTCCACTCGGGGCCATACCCCTCTCAGTCCACCAGGTACTGTAGGCCGCGACCCCGGCGGCGGACGTCCAAGATGGAGTTGACCCTCCATACCGGTTCGCCGTCGATCAACACTGGCGGGGGTGGAGCCCTGGGAGGGGGACAGACAGGGCTGGAAATGATGGGCTTGACTTGGGAGACGTGGAACGTAGGACAAACACGGGGGGGGGGGGGAAGCCAGGCGCACAGCCACAGGATTCACCACCCGAACAATAGGGAAGGGCCCAATAAAGTGCTGAGCCAGCTTCCTCTTCTCAGCCTTCGAGGCAATATGCTGGGTCTATAACCATACCTGCTGACTTACCTGGTACTGAGGAGCCGGTCTTCTGCGATGGTTCGTTGTCCTCGAGTTGCGCTCGGCCGTGTGTAAAAGGGCCTGGCGTGTAGCAGTCCAGAGCCAGCAGCAGCGCCTCAGGTGGGCATGGATGGATGGCACGGCCACCTCCCCCTCCTCCTCGGGAAAGAGCGGAGGATCGTAACCCAGTGAGGCCTTGAAGTGGGACATGCCAATCGTTGAGGACAAGGTTGAATTGTGGGCATATTCGATCCAGGGAAGATGACTGCTCCAAGACGAGGGACTAGAGGCGATGACGCAGTGCAGAGCGGCCTCCAGCTCCTGATTGGCCCGTTCGCACTGCCCGTTGCTCTGCGGGTGATGACCAGAGGACAGGCTCACCGTCGCCCCCAGCGCATTGCAGAAACCCTTCCACATGCGGGACACAAATTGGGGGCCCCGATCGGAGACAATATCACTGGGAATCCCGTGAAGACGCGCCACGTGCTGCACCAACAGGTCCGCCGTCTCTCGTGCCGTAGGGAGCCCACATAATGGGACGAAATGGGTGGCCTTAGAAAAGCGGTCCACAATGGTGAGGACGGTGGTGAAATGGTTGGATGACGGGAGGCCAGTCACGAAGTCCAGGGCGATGTGGGACCATGGTCTTCCGGGAACCGGCAACGGATGGAGTAAACCAGCCGGCAGTGATGATGATGTCTTCCTGGTAGTGCACTGGGGACAGGCACGGACATAATCAATGACATCACTCCGGAGGCCTGGCCACCAGAACGATCTCTGGAGCAGCTCCACCGAGCGGGTAACCCCTGGATGGCAGGCGAGCTTAGACGAGTGGGACCAGTGGATTACCTCACCCCAGACAGATGAAGGAACGAATAGCCTCCCCGCTGGCCCCCCGCCTGGATCTGGCTCAGCCTCCTGCGCCCTCAGGACCTTGTCCCTGATGCCCCACGAGAGGACGCCCATGACACACGAGGCAGGGAGGATGGTGTGCTCGTGCCCCTCAGAAGCCTCCGACGCAAACTGCCTGGACAGAGCGTCAGGTTTGGCGTTCTTCACCCCGGGGCGGTAGGTGATGGTGAACCTGAAGAGCCCGAAGAACAAGGACCAACGGGCCTGGCGGGCATTCAGGCGTTTCGCCGTCCTCAGGTACTCCAAGTTCTTATGGTCGGTCCACACTACAAAGGGTTGAGCGGCCCCTTCCAGCCAGTGACGCCACTCCTCCAACGCGAGCTTCACCGCCAGGAGCTCCCTGTCGCCGATGTCATAATTCCTCTCCGCCGGGGACAGCCGCCGGGAGAAGAAGGCGGAGGGGCAGATCACCCCATCCACTGGAGAATGCTGTGACAGAACTGCCGCCACCCCCGAGTCAGAGGTGTCCACTTCGACCAGACACTGGAGAGCGGGATCCACCTGTGTCAGGACCCGAGAGGATGAGAATTCGATCTTCAGGGCTGCAAAAGTCACCGCAGCCTCTTCCGTCCACCGGAACGCCACCTTGGGGGAGGTGAGACGGGTCAGGAGGAGAGCGATCGTGCCGTAATTGGGGACAAACCGGCTGTAAAAACTGGCAAACCCCAGGAACTGCTGCAGCTGCTTCCTCAATGAGGGAGGGGGCCAATCCACCACCGCCTTAACCTTCCAGGATCTGGGATGACTTGATTGTGTGAGATAATGAATCCAAGAAAAGAGGTTTCCTTGGTGTAGAACTCGCACTTCTCTGCTTTAACAAATAACTTGTTCTCCATGAGCCATTGGAGAACCTGTCTCATGTGGACCTGATGCTCCTCCCTTGACTGAGAGAAGATCAAAATATCGTCCAGATAAACAAAGACAAAGGACACGAGGAAGTCCCGGAGAACATTGTTAATCAGGCGCTGGAAGACGGCCGGAGCACTGGTCAGCCCAAACGGCATGAAGAGATACTCAAAATGGCCGCTTGGGGTCCGGAATCCCATCTTCCACTTGTCGCCCTCCCGGATGAGGTGGTAGGCACTGCGGAGATCCAACTTCGCAAACCAGGAGGCCCCCTGGAGGGAGTCAAATGCAGACTCCATGAGCGGGAGGGTATACTTGTCCTTGATCGTAATGTCATTCAGAGCCCGGAAATCGATACAAGGATGAAGGGAGTCATCCTTCTTACTCACGAAGAAGAAGCCCGCCCCCACTGGCGAGGAAGAAGGCCGAATGATGCCAGAGTTGAGTGACTCCTTGATGTAAGCGTCCATTGCCTCCCGCTCCGGAGCCGATAGGCTGTAGAGGCGGCTCGACGGCAGTGGGGCGCCAGGCCAGAGATTAATGGCACAGTCGTACGGGTGGTGGTGGGGGGGGGGACAGCGCCTGTGACTTGCTGAACACAGCTCCAAGGTCATGAAACTCCGGTGGCACTCTGGACAGGTCAGGAGGAGGAGGAGGGGCGGGGGGACAGGGGCACTGAGGGTGAACATGCTGCAGACTGTAGGCAAGCGCTCAGGCAGAAGGGGCTCCAAGCGACGACGCTCCCTGTACGGCAATCAAAGGTTGGATTGTGGAGGCGGAGCCAGGGGTAGCCCAAGATGACGGGGGCGGCTGAGGTGGACAACACAAACAGCCGAAGGTCCTCCCGATGATTACTCGAGATGATAGCAGAGACTGGGGCAGTCTGACGTGTCACTGTCTCCAGAGGAGCCTTTGACAGGGCAACGAGACTCAGGGGGGATGGATGGGTATGGCAGGGAAGCCCCAGTCGGGTTGCCAGTTTCCCCGAGGTGAAGCTCTGCTCAGCCCCTGAGTCCACCAGTGCATGTGTGAGAATCTCTGTGTGTTTGTAGCAAAATCTAATGGGGAGGAGACACTTTGAGAGGGGATTAGGCTGAGATGAGTCTGCGAGTCCCCCTACTGCGACGCGCTGACCCCCTCTTTTGGCTGAACAGGGCAGGACTTGATCTCAAGCTGATCATCCCCACAGTACATTCACAGACCTAACTCCCTGTGGCACTGTCTCTCGGCCAACGAGAGCTTAGTCTGCCCTATTACCATTGCCTCGGGACCGTCTGCGGCCTCAAGCGCGGGCAATGCCAGAAGTGATGATTGAAAGGAGCGCCGAAATTGACTGCCCGAGCGGCCGGAGGCCCTCCGCTTGGCAGCCCACTTCCTAAGTCTGTTGTCGAGGTTAATGGTTAAAGAAATTAGCTCCGTGAGACGCTCAAGCTTCTCTAGGGGAGCCAGCTCATCCCGCAGGCTAGGGCTCAAACTTCAGATGAAAATGCTGCATAACGAGGCATCCTCCCACCCCACTTCCGCCGCCACCACCCGGAAGTCGACAGCATAGTTGGAGACTGACCAGCCATCCTGTCGAAGGTTTAATAACCAAGTGGTGAGCACGCTATTGCGGTCCGAGAGGTCAAAAACCTTGTTGAAATCGTGTACGAATTGGGCGTAGGTTAAATTTGCATAGCTGGGTTTCGCCATTACGGTGGATGCCCACGCTAGCGCCCGTCCCTCCAACAGATTAGCTATGTACCCTATGCGGCTGTGATCGGTAGGGAAATCCCCCGGAACCTGCTGAAACACAGTCTCACACTGGAGGAGGAAGCCCTGAGCCTCCCCAAGCTTTCCACTAAAGCGAGTGGGCGTGGGGACCGGAGTGAGACGGGCCAAGGGGCCCAGGCTAGCCTGGCTAGGAGGGGAGCTAACGGGAGTTGGCCTACTGCTGGGAGCTGGAGGAAACGCCCGCTGTCCTTCCAGACGATCCAACCGGCTGTTGATTTGGGTTAACTGATTGAGTATGACCTGCTGTTGGTAAGTTAATTGGTCCACTCGAGCCTCCAAGTTGTTAAGCTGGTGTGCAAGCCTGCTGTTCGCTGGGTCGCTCTGACGGAGCCGTACTGACATATTGCTGGACCCAGGGAACACACACACAGGCTCGAGTGAAATTCAATAATCTTTATTGTGCCAACAGAGGGTGTGTGAGTGTGTGTATGCGTGGTGTGTATGTGATGAGGGTGGAGATGCTGCAGCCGGGGGCGAGACAGAGCGCTGTACAGGCTGGCAACCTTGCAGGTGGAATGATGGATGCGCAGGTTGGCCCGAAGGGCTCCAGCCAGGAAAACAGCATCTGCGTGGCACTCCCAGGATGAGCAGAGAGGCCTGGAGAGGTGAGAAGAGAGTGTTCCGCCGCCGTGGGGGGCAGGTTCCGCCGCCAGAGGAATCCACCTGTGCACAGGGGAGAGACTAAGAGGAAGGTGAGTAGAGTAATGCTTACTTAGCGATGGGAGGAGTCTTCCAAAAGGAGAATAGGTGACCTGGACGTAGGCAGTCAGGCGAGAGACGCAGATCATGGAGAAATGACAGACGGCTCCGTGCCGAGTCTCAGGTAGAGCAGGTTATAAGGCCTATGGGTGATTGGGAACAGGTGTGTGTGCAGCTGAGGCCGATGATGGCCCAGAGTGAGTCATGACAAACCTGGCTTCAACAACTCTTTCCCTTATCTCCATAGTGTGGCTGATCAACTTTATGCCTCTGTAGTTACTACAGCTCTGAGCTTCACCCTTGTTGTTGAAAATTGGTACCAAAACACTTCTTCTCCACTCCTGAGGCATCCTCTCATTCTCCACGACTGTGTTAAACAGTCTGGTTAAAAAGTTCACTGCCATCTCTCCTAAACATTTCTATACCTCCAGAGGTACTGTATGTCATCTGAACCAGCCGCCTTTCCAGTCTTCATCCTCTTCAAAGCTGCCCTCACTTCCACCTTGGTAATCCTCTGGACTTCCTTGTTCACCGTCTTTCCTTCATCCATCCTTCTCTCTTGTGTCATTTTCTTCATTCATCAGCTCCTCAGAGTACTCCTTCCATCTTTTCAACACACTCTCAAGAATACTGTCACAAAAAAGATGCAAAAAAAATTGTGCCGTCCGTCAACTGCAATCGTGTGGTCATTAAAATCGGTCGTCCAGCCACTGGGTGGCGCCAGTTGTTGTTGACCGGCTTTTGGTTTGTTGTTGCGCCGCTGCCTTCCGACAGCGAGGTGCTGTAGCAAATGTGTCGCTAAATTAACACTGTTTTTCATTTATTACACTTTTATCTTCGGTTAATGACTGAATTTTCCTAAAGCCGGTAAGTAAAGTAACAGCTGGACTAACGCAATGTTTATTTAGTTCGTGAACAGACACAAAAGGGATTATATTAGTAGCATTAGCTTGTGTTTGGAAGCTAATGATAATAGCAAGATTCTGTAGTGCCGATAAATGTTGTTTTGGTGTTAAATAGGCTTCTTTTGTAAACGTAGGTTTATAAGTTCGGCACAGGAGCTGACAACAGAGGTGGGTAGAGCAGAAATAAAGTGTACTCAAGTAAAATTAGCTTTACTTTATGATATTAATTACTCAAGCATAAGTCATCATCATCATAGCAGTCTGTCGCAGGCGACAATGACTGTTTGATTTCGGTGTGATCAGACTCCTCCACGCAGCTTTGTCCTTTGCTTTGCACTGCCAGGAACTCCTGGCCATGTTAACCCGGGCGACGTCCGAACTGCTGAGTTTACTCGCAGAAATACTTGAGCAAGAGTAATGAAATATCACCTAAATAAAAACCTTATTTGAGGAGCATGCGATAACTATGTTCGTGAACTTCGGTTTTTCCTTTTACGATTCTCTCTTGTAAAATTTTACCTTTTATCTCATAAAGATGCAACTTTTTACTCGTAACTTTGCGTTGATTTTGAAAAGAATGTTGTGTATCGTTAAAAGTTTCAAAAGGTTGCAAATTTACGAGCAACAAAATCAAATTTACGAAATAAGTTGACATTTTACAAGAAAAGCTGAAAATTTAGTAGATAAAAGTCAACATTTTGGAAGAATATAGTCACATCCTCGTGAGAAAAAAGTTGTGTATTTATGTAGAAAAATCTCAAATTTATGAGAAAAAAAGCAAAAAATTTACATGACAAAAAGCTTATTTACAAAAGGAGTTGCCAATGTACAGTGAAAATTCTCACAAAGCTATAAAGTAGAGAGAAAAAAGTAAAATAATTTCTAAGAATCCTGACATGAATTCACAAGAAAAAGAAACATTTTGAGAAAAAAAAGTCTTAAATTTTTTGAGAAATAAAGCTACAAATTTGTTTTTTTAAAAGAATAATTAGTCTTTTTTTCTTGTTCATTTAAGACTTTATTTGCACAAAATTGTGAGTTTTTTCCATAATAAATTTGTACATTTTGGGATCAATTTACCATTTTTTTCCTCTGCTATTACTACTTATCACATCATATAAAGATCAACTGTAATAAAGTTTTTGGAGGCAGAACAACCACCATTTCAATTCTGATTTCAGTAAAATAAAGTGATAGCTTCTCTAAAATGACAGAACATTCAATCATTTCTGTAGGAAATGAGTTAATAGATAGATGTACTTTATTGATCCCAAACTTGGAAATTACAGTGTAACAGCAGCATGACACAGTAAATAAGATAAGATAAGCCTTTATTAGTCCCGCAATGGGGAAATTCCAGGATTGCGACAGCACAGGGATAGCAACACTCAGAGCAACAATCAGAAGGCAAGAGAAAAAACAAGAGCAGCAAGTATACATATGTACATATAAATATATATATATATATATATATATATATATATATATATATATATATATATATATATATAGACACAGTGCGGAGCATTGTAGCTAGATGGGATAGATATATAAATATATAAACACAGGGCGGAGCATTGTAGCTGGATGGAATAAATATATGAGTATATAAACACACAGTGCGGAGCATTGTAGCTAGATGGAATGAAACAGCACAACCGTCTACTTAGTTATCCTACATGGTATGATTATGTACCCATACATATTCTCACCCTCCATAGCGACCGGTATTTTCCTAGTTGTATACCAGAGGGGACCATTGTGTAAGTCTATTGTGTCTTTTGCATTCAAAACTATTAGGCTGTCACATCTTTTTGCTATCTCTGCGAGCAGCCCTGCTTAGGTTGTACAGTCTGACAGCCGTAGGTAGGAAGGACCTGCGAAACCTCTCGGTTGTGCACCTAGGATGATGTAGTCTGCTGCTAAATGAGCTCCTCAGTGCATTCAGTATGTCCTGCATAGGGTGGAACTCGGACTCCAGCAGAGATGACAGTTTAGCCACCATCCTTCTCTCTCCTATCTCCTCCACTGGGTCAAGGCGCTGGTCCAGGACAGAACTAGCTTTCTTGATCAGTTTGTTTAGTCTCTTCCTATCGGCTGCTGTAATGCCACTGCCCCAGCAGACCACTCCAAAGGTGATGGCTGATGCCACCACCGTGTCATAGAATGTCTTCAGCAGCGCCCCTTGTACACCAAAACACCTGAGTTCCCTCAGTAGGAACAGCCTGCGCTGTCCCTTCTTGTAGAGTGCGTCAGTATTGTGTGACCAGTCTAGTTTATTGTTCAGATGAACACCCAGGTACTTGTATTACTTATTTTGTACCCGTAGGTAGATTTGTTTTGCAGTCTGGTGACAAACCACCAGCTGCCGGTCGCTGCATGCGCAAGCGCCCCTTAACTCCCTAACCTGCATGTTTTTGGCATGTGGGAGGAAACCGGAGAAATCCCGGAGTAAACCCACGCAAACACGGGGAGAACATGCAAACTCCACACAGATCACTGTTGGCCGGGGGCAGGGATCGAACCCACGATCTCACGGTCCCCGCGATCCCCCGGCCGAGGGTAAAACTGTGCTGCCACAGTGCTAACCACTGCGCCACCGTGCAGCCCACGGATGTCACCATCTCGATGTCTGTTCCCTGTATATTTACTGGTGCTGTGAGGGGTTGTCCTTGCCTGCAGCAGTCCACCACCAGCTCCTTAGTTTTCCTTGCGTTGATCTGGAGGCAGTTCCGATGGCACCAGTCCCCGAAGTCCTGGATAATCCCTCTGTACTCAGCTTCATCTCCGTTGGAGATGAGGCCAATGATCGCAGAGTCATCAGAGAACTTCTGTAGATGGCAGTGTGTTGTGTTGTGTGAGAAGTCCGCAGTATAAAGGGTGAACAGGAAGGGAGCTAGAACCATTCCCTGGGGGGCCCCCGTGCTACCGATGATCGTGTTGGACACACAGTCCCGGGTTCTCACAAACTGAGGCTGGTTTGTGAGGTAGTCCAGGATCCATGATGACAGGTGCTGATCCACTCCTGTGCACAGCAGCTTGTCCTTCAGGATCATCGGTTGGATGGTGTTGAAAGCACTGGAGAAGTCAAAGAACATGATCCTCACTGCATTCCCGGGCTTCTCCAGGTGGGACAGAGAATGGTGAAGGAGGAAGATCACCGCATCCTCCACCCCAATGCCATGCTGGTAGGCGAACTGGAGTGGATCCATTGCTGGTCCCACCAGGGGGTGGAGGTGAGCAAGGAGCAGTCTCTCCAGGGTCTTCATCATGTGGGACGTCAAGGCCACTGGCCTGTAGCTGTTCAGATCTTTGGGGTGGGAAGTATTTGGTACAGGTACCACACAAGATGTTTTCCACAGCTGTGGTAGTACCCTCCCCAGCTTCAGGCTCAGATTGAAGATGTACTCCACAATCCCACACAGTTGGTCTGCACAGGACTTGAGGAGCTTTGCACTGATGCCGTCCGGTCCCGATGCCTTCCTCGCCTTGATCTTCCTCAGCTCCGTCCTCACCTGGGTCTTAGTGAGGGTCAGGTTGGGGGGCTGTGTGTTGGGAGTGGGGGGTGTTGGTGGAGTGGGGAGTGGGCAGCAGGACTTGATGTCTTTAGAGGCAGCAGTGGTTGTTGTGCAGTCAGGGGGGAGGGCGGTTGGTCAAACCTATTGAAAAACAGATTCAGATTGTTCGCCCACTCCCTGCCCCCCGTGGCCTGGGGGGAGGTATTCTGGAGCCCAGAGATGGTTTTAAGGTTTCTCCAGACCCCGCTGATGTCGCTCTGTTGCAGCTTGTCCTCCATCTTCTTCCTGAAGCTGTCCTTGCCTTCTCTGATCTTTCTCCTCAGCTCCCTCTGTACAGACTTCAGCATCTCCCTGTTCCCCGACCTGAAGATCCTCTTCTTCTCTCTCAGAAGTGTTTTTATCTCAGGGTTGATCCAGGGTTTGTTGTTTGAGCAACACCGTATGGTCTTGTCCACACAGAAGCTGATGTACAGTAGTCCGTGATGGTGTGAGTGAGGCCATCGATGTCCTCACCATGTGGATCGCAGAGCTGCTCCCAGGCGGTGGTTTCAAAACAGCCCTTTAGAGCGTCCATTGCCTCCTCAGACCATAACTTCACTGTGCGCATGGCCGGAGGTTGTCTGTGCACTAGGGGTTTGTACACCGACCGGAGATGAACCAAGTTGTGATCCGATCTCCCTAGTGGGGGGAGTTGTGATGAGGTGTACGCCTCCTTAGTGTTTGCATAGAATAAGTCCAGTGTTTTATTGTCTCTAGTGTGGCATGTGACATACTGGGTAAACGTGGGTAGAATGGGAGACAGTGAAACATGGTTGAAATCACCTGAGATGAGGAGAAGAGCATCTGGGTGTTCTGTCTGCAGCCTGCCAGTTACTGAATGGATGACGTCACGCGCTGTCCCAGCATTCGCCATCGGATTTGCATAAACAACAATGCAGATCACGTGTGAGTGTTCCCTCGGGAGATAAATGACCCAAAACCAACAGAAATATACACAGCATAATAGAAAAGGAGTTACCCAGGGAAGTAAAAATGCTTAGATTACTTTATATACTACATAGGCTACTACTAGGTTAAATAGATGATGATCCTTATAAATCTATGGCTAGTACCAGCTGTACAAAGAAAGATTATAAGGCACACGGTGAAATGTGAGGTACCAATTAGACTGTAAGGTGCAGTGTGGCAGCATTGTTATGACCAAAATTCAACATTAGAGTGAGTTATTGTACGGTAAAATGGCATGTGGTAGAAAAGATTTCCTGTACCTAACCATTCGGCAGCAGAGCTGTAGTAGTTTGCTGGAGAAAGTGCTCCGCTGTCTGTCCAGTGTGTGTTGGAGGTGGTGATCAGGATTGTCTATGACGGATAACAGTTTGTTCAGTGTTCTCCTCTCCACTACAGTCTCAAAGGTCTCCAGTCTGAGTCCAATTACAGAGCCAGCCCTCTTGATAATCTTGTCAAGTCTGTTGGTGTCGCTGGCTCTGATACTGCTACCCCAACAAACAGCAGCAAAGAAGATGGCGCTGGCAGCTACGGTCTGGTAGAAAACCTCCATCTCGCTGCACACATTGTAGAATCTCAGCTCCCTCAGAATGTAGAGTCTGCTCATCCCCTTCTTGTACACAGCATCGGTGGTAGATTTCCAGTCCAGTCCATTGCTGATCATAACACCCAGGTATTTGTAGTCCTCTACATCCCCCACATCCTCCCCCCTAATCCGGAATGGCTGTGAAGGCGTCCTCTTCTTCCTGAAGTCATTCACCATCTCTCTGGTCTTGCTGACGTTCAGCCTCAGGTGATTCTGCTCGGCCCAGTCCACAAATCTGTCTACCAGTGCCCTGTACGCCCCCTCCTCTCCCCCTCTTATACACCCAACAACAGCTGAATCATCAGAGAATTTCTGCAGGTGGTATGACTGAGTTGTACTGAAAGTCAGTGATGTATAAGAAAAGGAGAAAGCACAGTCCCCTGTGGAGCTCCTGTATCACTAACCACCACATCAGACAAGACACTGCCCAGTCGGACAAACTGTGGCCTGCCTGTCAGGTAGTCAGTAATCCAGGAGATCACAGAACTGTCAACCTCCATCACTTGCAGCTTTTTACCCAGCAGCAGTAGCTGAATGGTGTTAAATGCACTTGAGAAATCAAAGAACGTGATTCTTGGTGTCTCCTCCTCCATCCAGGTGCAAATACGCATGTTGCAGCAGGTAGATGACAGCATCTTCAACTCCTAAATGGGGCTGATATGCAAACTGTAGAATGTCCAGCCACGTCTTCACCTGCGGCCTCAGGTGGGCTGACTGGTCTCTCCACGACCTTCATCACATGAGATGTGAGAGCAACTGGTCAATGGTCATTCATGTCCGATGGAGACAACTTCTTGGGGACAGGAACCAGGCAGGACGTCTTCCACAGCACTGGCACTCTCTCCAGGCTTCGGTTGTACAGGTGTTTCAGTACCTGAGCTAGCTGGTTGGCACAGGTCCTCAGGATCCAAGTGGAGATGCCATCAGGGCACGCAGCTTTCCGCTGGTGAAGTCTCTCCAGCCGTTTTCTCACCTGGCCTGTAGTCATAGTGATGTGGGGGTTGGTGCTGATGTCTTCAGTAGAGAGGAGGAGGGGGTGAGGGGGGAGAGAGGTGCTGTACAGGGGAGTGAGGGGGAGGGGTGTGTGAGGGTCTGGCAGTGAGTGTTGTGGGGTGACAGACGGTGAGTTGAACCTATTAACAGATTCAGCTCATCAGCTCTCTCAAGGCTCCCCGATGTCTGTCTTTCCCCTTACACCCAGTGATGTGGTATAAAACATACAAAATAAGTTAATATATATAAAGAGATGTAGTAAAAGAGACTATTACAGTAAAGAACTGGAGAAAAGATTCCGAGTTTTTTTTCCCTTCCTCTCTCTTTTGATCACTTTTTTTTTCACCCCACTTATATCACGGACACACAGATCGTCCCAAATGTCTCCTGAGCCGGTGGACGGAGCCACTGTTTATAGCAGGATACGATACAACAGGGAAGAGCTGCTAGCATTTAACCGCCACCCGGTCCCACTGGAAAAACTCGACATACCGAGAGAATTGAGGCGAAAGCGTCGCGGCTGCCGGGCTGGAGTAAGGCGGAGGACAAAAAATATAAGGTACAGACCCTCCCTTCCATCTGTTGTCATGGGAAATGTACGGTTGATACTGGGAAAGTTAGATGAGCTAGCGGCTATCTCCCGTTATGATAGCACTTACCGGGAGTGCTCTCTCCTTTTGTTTACTGAGACGTGGCTAACTGAACTAGCAGCAGATGCTAACATTGAGCTGGAGGGTTTTCACATGATACGAGCTGACCGAACACCAGAGAGTGGCAAAGCAAGGGGCGGTGGAGTGATAATGTATGTTAACAACAACTGGTGCAGACCGGGACATATCACTGTTAAACAACGACACTGCAGCAAAGACATTGAGTTGCTAGCTGTTAGCATGAGGCCTACATATCTCCCGAGAGAACACTCACACGTGATCTGCATTGTTGTTTATGCAAATCCGACGGCGAACGCTGGGACAGCGCGTGACGTCATCCATTCAGTAACCAGCAGGCTGCAGACAGAACACCCAGATGCTCTTCTCCTCATCTCAGGCGATTTCAACCACGTTTCACTGTCTCCCATTCTGCCCACTTTCACCCAGTATGTCACATGCCACACTAGAGACAATAAAACACTGGATTTGTTCTACGCAAACACTAAGGAGGCGTACACCTCATCACAACTCCCCCCACTTGGGAGATCGGATCACAACTTGGTTCATCTCCGGCCGGTGTACAAACCCCTAGTGCACAGACAACCTCCGGCCATGCACACAGTGGAGTTATGGTCTGAGGAGACAATGGACACTCTAAAGGACTGTTTTGAAGCCACTGCCTGGAAGCAGCTCTGTGATCCACATGGTGAGGACATCGATGGCCTCATTCACACCTTCACGGGCTACCTCAGCTTCTGTGTGGACAAATCCGTTCCCACCAAGACCATACGGCGTCACTCAAACAACAAACCCTGGATCAACCCTGAGATAAAAACACTTCTGAGAGAGAAGAAGAGGATCTTCAGGTCGGGGAACAGGGAGATGCTGAAGTCCGTACAGAGGGAACTGAGGAGAAAGATCAGAGAAGGCAAGGACAGCTTCAGGAAGAAGATGGAGGACAAGCTGCAACAGAGCGACATCAGCGGGGTCTGGAGAAACCTCAAAACCATCTCGGGGCTCCAGAATACCTCCCCCCAGGCCACGGGGGGCAGGGAGTGGGCGAACAACCTGAATCTGTTTTTCAATAGATTTGACCAACCGCCCTCCCCCCTGTCTGCACAACAACCACTGCTGCCTCTAAGAAATCAAGTCCTGCTGCCCACTCCCCACTCCACCGACACCCCCCCCCCACTCCCAACACACAGCCCCCCATCCTGACCCTGACCAAGACCCAGGTGAGGACGGAGCTGAGGAAGATCAAGGCGAGGAAGGCGTCGGGACCGGACGGCATCAGCGCAAAGCTCCTCAAGTCCTGTGCAGACCAGCTGTGTGGGATTGTGACGTATATCTTCAACATGAGCCTGAAACTGGGGAGGGTACCACAGCTGTGGAAAACATCTTGTGTGGTACCTGTACCAAAAACTTCCCACCCCAAAGACCTGAACAGCTACAGACCGGTGGCCTTGACGTCCCACTTGATGAAGACCCTGGAGAGACTGCTCCTTGCTCATCTCCGCCCCCTGGTGGAACCAGCGATGGATCCACTCCAGTTCGCCTACCAGCATGGCATTGGGGTGGAGGATGCGGTGATCTTCCTCCTTCACCATTCTCTGTCCCACCTGGAGAAGCCCGGGAATATGGTGAGGATCATGTTCTTTGACTTCTCCAGTGCTTTCAACACCATCCAACCGATGATCCTGAAGGACAAGCTGCTGCGCGCAGGGGTGGACCAGCACCTGTCATCATGGATCCTGGACTACCTCACGAACCGGCCTCAGTTTGTGAGAACCCGGGACTGTGTTTCCGACACGATCATCAGTAGCACGGGGGCCCCCCAGGGAACGGTGCTGGCTCCCTTCCTGTTCACTCTTTATACTGCGGACTTCTCACACAACACAACACATTGCCATCTACAGAAGTTCTCTGATGACTCTGCGATCGTTGGTCTCATCTCCAACGGAGATGAAGCTGAGTACAGAGGGCTTATCCAGGACTTTGTGGACTGGTGCCATCGGAACTGCCTCCAGATCAACGCGAGGAAAACTAAGGAGCTGGTGGTGGACTGCCGCAGGCATGGGCAGCCCCTCACAGCACCAGTAAATATACAGGGAACAGACATCGAGATGGTGACATCCTATAAGTACCTGGGTATTCATCTGAACAATAAACTAGACTGGTCACACAATACTGACGCACTCTACAAGAAGGGACAGCGCAGGCTGTTCCTGCTGAGGAGACTCAGGTCTTTTGGTGTACAAGGGGCGCTGCTGAAGTCATTCTATGACACGGTGGTGGCATCAGCCATCACTTTTGGAGTGGTCTGCTGGGGCAGTGGCATTACTGCAGCCGATAAGAAGAGACTGAACAAACTGATTAAGAAAGCTAGCTCTGTCCTGGGGCAGCGCCTTGATCCGATGGAGGAGATAGGAGAGAGAAGGACGGTGGCTAAACTGTCATCTCTGCTGGAGTCCGAGTTCCACCCTATGCAGGACATACTGGATGCACTGAGGAGCTCATTTAGCAGCAGACTACATCATCCCAGGTGCACAACCGAGAGGTTTCATAGGTCCTTCCTACCAACGGCTGTCAGACTGTACAACCTAAGCAGGGCTGCTCGCAGAGATAGCAAAAAGACGTAACAAACTAATAGTTTTTTGAATGCAAAAGATGCAATAGACTTACACAATGGTCCTCTCCGGCATACAACTAGGAACATACCGGTCGCTATGGAGGGTGAGAATATGTATGGGCACATAATCATACCATGTAGGATAACTAAATAGACGGTTATGCTGTTTCATCCCACCGAGCAACAATGCTCTGCACTGTGTGTGTTTATATATTTACATATTTATTCCATCTAGCTACAATGCTCAGCACTGGGTGTGTTTATATTTATATATCTATATATTTATTCCATCTAGCTACAATGCTCCGCACTGTGTTTTTATATATCTACATATTATTCCATCTAGCTACATTGCTCCGCACTGTGTGTGTTTATATACTTGCATATTTATTCCACCTAGCTGCAATGCTCCGTACTGTGGGTGTTTATATATTTACATATTTATTCCATCTAGCTACAATGCTCTGCACTGTGTGTTCATATATTCATATATTTATTCCATCCAGCTACAATGCTCTGCACTGTGTGTCTGTGTGTGTGTGTGTATATATATATATTTTATAGTAATATGTACATATGTATATTAGCTGCTCTTGCTTGCCTGTTTTTTTTTTCTTGCCTTCTGATTGTTGCTCTGAGTGTTGCTATCCCTGTGCTGTTGCAATCCTGGAATTTCCCCGTTGTGGGACTAATAAAGGCTTATCTTATCTTATCTTATCTTAAAAACAGAGATAATATTAAAAATACATGGACAATACTTAACAATGTTCTTGGAAATAAAAACAGAAATACAAGCTACCCAACCAATCTTTCAAAAAAAAATAAAAAACCAAAAAACGACTCAGAGTGTGAATGCATTCTCACCTGCAGATGAATTTAATACATTTTTTGTTAACATTGGTCCTAATTTGGCTCGAGAAATACCCATTACAGCATCTGCAGGTGATACAATAAGCAAAAACATTGCTATAAAAGACTCCATTTTCATGAAGAACACAAACGAGAGAGAGAGGTCATTGAAATTGATAAATCGTTTAAAAGTAAAACATCTACGGATTGTGATTGTATTGACATGCTTTTAGTCAAAACTATCGTTGAATGCTTAGTGAAGCCACTGACGTATATCTGTAACCTGTCCCTCCAAACAGGTATACAGTGGGGCAAAAAAGTATTTAGTCAGCCACCAATTGTGGAAGTTCTCCCACTTAAAAGATGAGAGAGGTCTCCAATTTTCATCATAGGTATACCTCAACTATGAGAGACAAAATGAAAAAAAAAAAAAAATCCAGACAGTCACATTGAAGGATTTTTAATGAATTAATTGGTAAATTCTTCGGTAAAATAAGTATTTGATCAATAACAAAAGTTCATCTCAATACTTTGTTATATACCCTTTGTTGGCAATGACAGAGGTCAAACGTTTTCTGTAAGTCTTCACAAGGTTTTCACACACTGTTACTGGTATTTTGGCCCATTCCTCCATGCAGATCTCCTCTAGAGCTGTGATGTTTTGGGGCTGTCGCTGGGCAACACGGACTTTCAACTCCCTCCAAAGATTTTCTATGGGGTTGAGATCTGAAGACTGGCTAGGCCACTCCAGGACCTTGAAATGCTTCTTACGAAGCCACTCCTTCGTTGCCCGGGCGGTGTGTTTGGGATCATTGTCATGCTGAAAGACCCAGCCACGTTTCATCTTCAATGCCCTTGCTGATGGAAGGAGGTTTTCACTCAAAATCTCACGATACATGGCCCCATTCATTCTTTCCTTTACACGGATCAGTCGTCCTGGTCCCTTTGCAGAAAAACAGCCCCAAAGCATGATGTTTCCACCCCCATGCTTCACAGTAGGTATGGTGTTCTTTCTCCTCCAAACACGACAAGTTGAGTTTTTACAGTAAAGTTCTATTTTGGTTTCATCTGACCACATGACATTCTCCCAGTCCTCTTCTGGATCATCCAAATGCTCTCTAGCAAACTTCAGACGGGCCTGGACATGTACTGGCTTAAGCAGGGGGACACATCTGGCACTGCAGGATTTGAGTCCCTGGCGGCGTAGTGTGTTACTGATTGTAGCCTTTGTTACTTTGGTCCCAGCTCTCTGCAGGTCATTCACTAGGTCCCCCTGTGTGGTTCTGGGATTTTTGCTCACCGTTCTCGTGATCATTTTGACCCCACGGGGTGAGATCTTGTGTGGAGCCCCAGATCGAGGGAGATTATCACTGGTCTTGTATGTCTTCCATTTTCTAATAATTGCTCCCACAGCTGATTTCTTCACACCAAGCTGCTTACCTATTGCAGATTCATTCTTCCCAGCCTGGTGCAGGTCTACAATTTTGTTTCTGGTGTCCTTTGACAGCTCTTTGGTCTTGGCCATAGTTGTTTGGAGTCTGACTGTTTGAGGTTGTGGACAGGTGTCTTTTATACTGATAAAGAGTTCAAACAGGTGCCATTAATACAGGTAACGAGTGGAGGACAGAGGAGCCTCTTAAAGAAGAAGTTACAGGTCTGTGAGAGCCAGAAATCTTGCTTGTTTGTAAGTAACCAAATACTTATTTTACCAAGGAATTTACCAATTAATTCATTAAAAATTCTTCAATGTGATTTTCTGGATTTTTTTTCCCCTCATTTTGTCTCTCATAGTTGAGGTATACCTATGATGAAAATTGGAGACTTCTCTCATCTTTTAAGTGGGAGAACTTGCACAATTGGTGGCTGACTAAATACTTCTTTTCCCCACTGTATTTCCCAATGCAATGAAAATAGCTAAAGTAATTCCGATATACAAGACGGGTGACAGAGGGGAATTTTCAAACTATAGACCTATTGCACTATTGCTGCAGTTTTCTAAGATACTTGAAAAAATATTCTGAGAGAATTGACAATAATGAAAAATAATTTATTGTGTGAGCAGCAATATGGGTTCAGACACAAGAGGACAACTGCATTTGCTCTAATGGAATTTATAGAAAAAATATCAACTGCTGTTGAAAATAAAGAGCATTCAGTTGGGGGTATTCCTGGATCTTAAAAAAGCATTTGATATAGTGGATCATAATTTATTATTAAAGAAACTGCAAAATTATGGTATTGGGGGGTAGCACTGTCCTGGTTATGTAGTCACTTAAAGAACAGATGTCAGTATGTATGTGTGGGTAGCAAAAACTCACAGTTATTGAAGGTTACTTGTGGAGTCCCACAGGGTTCAGTTTTGGGGCCATTGTTATTCAATATGTATATAAATGATATATGTAAAGTTTTGGAAAAAATGGATTTAATATTGTTTGCAGATGACAGTAATTTATTTTGCAGTGGAAGCAATTTGGAACAACTTTTGGATACACTCGGAAAGGAAATAGGAAAATAGGAATGGTGTAGAGATTGAAAGGGTATCCAAAATTAAATTTCTTGGAGTAATAATTGATAATAAACTGTGTTGGGAGTCACATATTAATTATATTAAAGGTAAAATATCCAAATCAATCGCAATACTACACAGAGTGAAATATTTGCTGAATCAACCCACACTATATACTTTGTATCATTCATTAATACTCCCATACATGACATATTGTACTGAAGTATGGGGAAATACATATAAAACAAACATATATCCAGTCTTTATGCTTCAGAAGAGAGTTATTAGAATAATAAACAAAGGTGCTTACAGGGAACCAACAAACCCACTTTTTCTTAAAATAACAGCTCTCAAGTTGAAAGATCTGGTTGACTTTAAAACTGCAGTAATAATGTTTAAAGTGAAGAATATCACTGCCTGCAAATATCCAAAAGTTGTTCCAAATAAGGGAGAAGCAATATCATTTCAGAGGAACATGTATATTTCAAAAACCTTCAGTGAGAATTACCACCAAGCAACACTGTGTCTCAGTGCAAGGAGTCAGATTGTGGAATGCTTTTGGACCTGAATTAAAACCATGTACAACGCTTGGACAATTTAAACAAAAACTAAAGGTAGAAATACTCCAAACATATATACAAGATGACATGTAAAATCACATAAGAATGATCATATTCAGTCTGTGTTGTGCTGTTGCTTAGTTTTTTGTTTTTTTTTTGGTCATGTTTTGTCTTAGCTTTGTTCTGAATTGTAATCACTCTTGTTTTGTTTTTCTTTTGAATTCTTCGATGGAATATGGGTGGGTAATATAAGCTGCGGCTTCAGCCATCACCCATTTCGGATAACTTATGTTAAACTGTGTAATCAGAGGAGTTATTGTTTAATTTGACCTTGTAAGATTTTTTTTCCCCTTTGTTATATTATTCTTTTCCTTTCTTTTAATCTTTAGTTTTAATCTATCTGAAATAAAGATTCATTCATTCATTCATGTGCTTCATTCCAGTCCACACATCCCTCATGTTTTTCTGCTGGAGTTTATCCTCTAACGTCCTCCTGTAGTTGTCTTTACACATCCTCAGCAGCCGCTGTACTCTCCTCACTTCCTCCCTGTCTCCAGACCTAAAAGCCATCTTCTCGTTCTTCTTTTTCTGCTCTTAGAAGTGCTTTCAGGTCACTTGTGATCCATGGTTTGTTGTTGGGGAAACAGTGCACAGGTACACAGTTATTACATTTTAAACCAGAACTTTTCTCACAAGTTTGCAAATCAATGAAATCAGAAGTACCTCAAAGATTATGACCAAATGTGCTAGACTGAAAGTATATTTTTTCTTCTAAAATTTACTCATGAGTTACATTGTACCCTGCAGTAAAACTAATTTGGGAAGTACAATTTTATGAAAAGATTGCTTGAGTACATGTGCCTGAGTAAATGTATCTAGTTACTACCCACTTTTACTTGACATCCTCTATTATGTTAATCATTCTGCATGTCTGCAGGCATGTTGCTGTTTTTAAGAACCTAAAAAGCCCAGCTGACTGTCCATATGACATGAGTGTGCTGTGTGTTCCCAGTAACTCAGAACTGTCTGAAGGCAGCAATGTCGCTCTATGATGACCTCGGAGTGGGTGCCAGTGACACCAAGACCGAAGGCTGGTCCAAAAACTTCAAGCTGCTGCAGTCCCAGCTGAAGGTGAAGAAAGCGGCTCTGACCCAGGCCAAGGTAGGTCCAACACTGTTTTATTTATTTGTACTGTGCAGAAGTCAATGTTAGTATACATACAGTGGATATACTGTAAAAAATCACCCATGTTCAAATACCAGGTTTTTGTGATGTTAAAAAATGAGACCAAGATAAATCATTTCAAAACTTTTTACGCCATTAATGTGACCTATAACCCGTATAACCCAATTGAAAAACAAACAAATCTTTTAAGTGTAAAAATAAAAATGAAAAAACTTACAGTAACCTGTTTGCATAAATATGCATACACTTAAACTAATACTTTGTTGCAACACCTTTGGCTTTTATTATAGCACGCCAGTCTTTTTGAATAAGAGTCTTTCAGTGTGGCACATCTTGATGTGGCAATATTTGCAAAAACGCTCCAAATCTGTCATATTGCGAGGGCATCTCCTGTGCTCAGCCCTCTTTAGATCACCCCACAGATGTTCGATTGGATTCAGGTCTGGACTCTGGCTGGGCCATTCAAAAACCTTAGATCTTCTTCTAGTGAAGCCATTTTTTTGTTGATTTGGATATCTGCTTTGGGTCATTGTCGGGCTGATAGATGAAGTTCCTCTTCATCTTCGTCTTTCTAGCAGAAACCTGAAGGTTTTGTGCCAACACTGACTGGTATTTGGAACTGTTCATAACTCCCTCCACCTTGATTAAGGTCCCAGTTCCAGCTGAGGAAAAACAGCCCCGAAGCATGATGCTGCCACCACCGTGCTTCACTGTAGGTATGGTGATCTTTTGGTGATGAGCAGTGTTGTGTTTGCGCCAAATACTGTATATCTTTTGGAATTATGGCCAAAAAGTTCAATCTTGGTTTCATCGAACCATAACACATTTTCCCACAAGCATCTGGGAGATTTCAAATGTGTTTCTGAAAATGTAGCTGGGCTTGGATGTTTTTCTTCCTAAGATAAGGCTTCTGTCTTGCCACCCAAGACAGGAGATTGTTGTCACATGTACTAAACAGCCAGCATCATCATCAGTCGTCTTTGCCCACACATTCGGACCATAGAGCCTCGACAAATGAATGCCAGTGGTCTTTTCTAGTTGCCTTGGTCTTAACTTCTGTCCAGGTCACATTCATCAACTTCATGTCCTTTTCCATAGCTCTTCTCCACAAAAGCATTGGTCTGCCTCTTTGACGCTTCCCTTATGGGTTCCATTGCACTGCTAGTTTAGTGATGGAGTTTTGCAGTTTCTGGAGAGTATGGCATACCTGCCAACTACTCCGGTTTTGCCGTAATGGTTCCGGTTTTCAAGACCCCATTCCGGGTTACGGCTTTATTAATCAAAATTACGGTTTTTCACTAAAAATTCAGTCAAAAATTTTAAATTGTAAAAAAAACACGAAAGCAATTCCAAACACGAGATCGCTAGGAATCGTATCTAAATTTAGAACAAAGGCAATCGGCCCTGCTTCCTGTAGGTGTATTGCGCATGTGCGAGAGGTCTGAGCCTAAGGTGCGCCCTTTCAGCCAGAACTGGAAGTGGCGTATGGCCAGGTGGAGAGCCAGTAACTCTCTGTCGAACACGCTGTATTTACGCTCACTGTCGTGCAAAGACCTGCTAAAAAAGGTGAGCGGCTGCCAAGAACCGGCGACGCATTGCTCCACGATGGCCCCATGGCCATGTCTGAGGCGTCGGTAGTGAGCGCTGTCCGAGCCACCGGGTCTGGGTGCACCAGTAGTGCAGCGTTTGCCAGAGCTGTTTTAACCTCAGAGAACGCCTGCTCCTGCTCAGGAGTCCAGTCGACTCTGTCCGCCGGTTTCCGTTTCTTGAGTGCGGTGTACAGCGGCTGTATGAGCTGCACGGGGGAGGAAACGGTTATAAAAGTTAACCATCCCCTAAAACTCCTGCAGCGCCCTGACATTGATGTTGAGGAGAAAAAAATAGCAAAACAATTTAGTTAGATTACTTTTATGATTCCAAACAGTTTGAAATTGACAGTGCACAGTGAACATTGACTCATAACTTTTGAATATTTCTAAGACTTAGCTACATCAGTGATTGTGCAAAATGAACTGCTCAAGACTCAATGGAGATTGAAACTGGTGATCTGAAATGAATGCTGAAATTATAAAAAGTAATGGTATGTTGGAATTTTATTTCTATTATGGAATAGATAAAATTAACTGATTTTGATTTGATCAAGTGTTAAAGCATGTGATGGATAATGCTTGTTGGAATATTTTAGGAATGCTATCTTCTTGGAACATAAGTCAATATTATACAGTAATAAGTGGCATTCAGCTGTTTGTTTTATGTCATTTAAGCACAGTTCTGGTACTTAAAAAATCATAAAAACCCAGGAGCTTCGGGGGGCTTCACCCCCTTGCCCCCCCACCAGGGCGCTGCCCCGGACCCCACTGGGGGACTTAGTTCCCCAGACCCCCTGCTAAATTTTCAGATAATTTCCCCAACCCCAAATCACATCCCTGGAGCCATTGTTTCCATTTGGAATCGCGAAGGAATTAGGTCAGCATTGTATACGTTTTCATCATGGAATCTGCCGGAGAAAAATCTCAAATGAGTGTGAAACCCAAACGAAAATTACAGTCTTTTCGTGAGGAATACTCCAAAGCATTTCCAGGAATTATTATTCGCTCAAGAAAGGGTGAAAATTACGCCAACTGCACTTTGTGTAGACAAGATTTTTCGATCGGACATGGAGGAATTAGCGATGTGAAAGACCACGTGGGAACGAAAAAACACAAGTCGAATGCTAGTGACACCAGTGGCAAACTTTCTACATTCTTCGTAAGAAAAATAGAAACATGATTATTGAAGAAATATGAGGTTGTTAGCCACATTTTAACTTGATTTAATGCTAATATTTGTTTGGCGTCGGGGGACTTCGCCCCCCTGAACCCCCACCAGGACTTTGTCCTGGACCTACCGGGGCCTGCGGGCCCTGGACCCCGGCTAGCTACTAGGCTTTTCAGGTTTTAAAAGTTGGCAGGTATGGTATGGCCCAGCCAGCGCCATCTTCTATGGATGGAGATTTCTACTGGTTCTTGCTGTGCACATTGGAGCAGCTCTTCATTTGTGATTTTGATGGGCCACCAGATCCTCAGAACGTGACGGAGTCACTTGTTAGTGAAGGTCTGCAGTTTCCTGAGGTGTTCCTTTGTCAGACTCCATGTTTCGCACCCATAAAGGAGGGTTGATTTGACATTCGAATTAAAGACTCGCAGCTTGGTTCTCGTGGATAGACCCTTTAGCTTCCAGATTGGCCGGAGTATTGAGAATGCAGTCTGAGCCTTGCTGATGCGGGTGCTGACGTCCTTTGTTGTGCCTCCTTCTGTGTCTACTATACTGCCCAAATATGTGAACTCTTCCACTTGCTCAAAAATGTCTTGAGAACACTCAATAGGGTTAGCGCTTCCATTTGAATGCATCCTTATTTCTTTGTTTTTTTCGGTGTTCATCTTCAATCCTATGCTCTTGGCGTTGGCCCCGAGGTTTTTGCTCTTCTCCCTCATATGCCGAATGCTTTGGCTCAACAAGATGATATTGTATGCAAAATCAAGATCTTCAAGCTTCTCTGCAAGTGTCCACTGGATTCCTGTTGCCTGCTGTTTTGTGGTCTCTATCACCCAATCCAGCACAACTAGAAAGAGCATGGGGCTAAGGATGCACCCTTGCAGAGATGCCAATCACTCCGATTTTGGCGGAGTTACTCCGATTTCCAGACATAAAATCCGCCCTCCGCTTTACCTGTGAAAAATTCCGCTTTTATTTTGTCAAAAATAAATAAATTTTGACGTTGGATAAAATAAGCCGACATCGACGTGCTAAGAGCATTTTGAATGCTTGGCAGGGAGAGAAGCTGGGTAAAACGTCTTGGCCAATCAGCTTGCGAGATTCCCGAGCCGAGCCAACACGAGAACAGCGAACAGAGAGGTGGATTTTGAGTTGTGCGGGCTCTCCGTGTTGATACCTGATGTTCTAATGTAGTCTCCCTGCCTTCTGCTAGCGCCCGCCCATTTTTTCTCAATTTTGAATTTTTGATGAATATTTTTGAAAAATCCGCGATGCACTGAGGGCGCGAAAGGTGAGGCGCGAAGTAGCGAGGGATCACTGTAAATAGTGTAATAAACTCTTATAGAACTGTTAAATATGTTGGACTAAAGACAGTGAGACAACATTGAAGAAAAAGTAAGTTAGATTTCAGCTGAAATCAGAATTTCCTGTTGCCATCCCTGTGTGAGAGAGCAGAGAGGCTCCTGAGGCGTTCTGAGTTAGGAGATGGTTCAGCCGTCGATCTGATGGAGAAGATGCTGGCGTTAATGGGCACGGACGATGGGCATTTTCTGTTTGCCCACCTTTTCCTCCGGAATCTTCCAACAGAGGCGAGAGCAGTTCTGGCCAATTCGCCGTTGCTGGCCGCGCGTGACTACCGTGCGCTAGCCCAGGAGGCAGATCGGATCATCCTCACCACCAGAGCCCTCACAGTCAACGCGGCGGCGGCAGAACCCAGCGAGACAACCAGAGGAGGCGAGGAGCCTCTGGAGGGCAAAGCCCCCCGAACCCCCCTCACCAGGGATCTGCCCCGGACCCCGCTGGGGGACTGTGTCCCCCAGACCCCCTGCAAAATTTTCAGATAATTTTACCAACCCCAAATCACATCCCTGTTTACTGCATCGAAAATTGGTGAAACTTATGCTTTTTGTCAAGTGTGTAGAACGATTGGCTTGTGGATGTCTTGGAACTTCTTGTGATCATTCTTTACATTCTTCACATAACTTCAAGCAGAAGTATCTATGCTAGTGGCATTGACTGACTGATGTAGTTGTGATTATTGAGAGCTGTAGATGCTCTCTTTATTTTGGGTTCTTAGTTTATATTTTGTTTTATATTGCTAAGATGAACCTAATTACTATTTGTGCATGTCTCTTATAAATGTTGTGACCAAAGACTTAATGAATTAGAATGTTAAACCAAATTATAGTAAATATTCCAACAAAAATGTTAATTTTGTGTTGTATCTTATCTTGTTAGATGTGCCCAGAAAGTGCAGGAAATGGCTTATTTTAATGGTAATTTTAAAAAAAATTTCTGGGGGAGGCCCCCCAGACCCCCACCAGCACTTACCCCCACCTCGCACCTACGGTGCTCGGGCCTGGCTTTCAGCCAGGCATTACTCCACTTTCCCAAGTCTGAGGGTTGGCATCTCTGCCCTTGCCTTACACCCCTTGTCATGGAAAAGGGTTCAGTAAGCTGGCCGTTGTGTACAACTTGTGCTTGGTACCCTTTGTAGAAGATTTGTATCATGCTGACAGTTTTTCCAGGGACGCCGTAGTGTCGAAGCACGCTTCAAAGAGTATTTCTATCTACAGAGTCAAAGGCTTTTTTAAAATCGATGAAGAGGAGGTATAGTTGGGAATTGAATTCGATGGACTGCTCTATAATAATTCTAAGGGTGGCTATCTGGTCACAACAAGAGCGGTTCGGCCTGAACCCAGCTTGATTGAAGTTTGCTTTTCAGGGGCATTGACTGTGCAATTGAGGATGACAGAGCACAATACCTTACTGGCTGTGGAAAGGAGTATGATCCGTCTCTAGTTCTTGCAGTGGGTCAGGTTTCCTTACTTGGGCAGTTTAATTATCTGTCCTCTTTTCCAGTCCTCAGGAATACGTTTCTGCATCCAGATCTTGATAAGCAGCAGCTGTAGCGCTTTCACGGATTGCTCGCCCCCTTCTTTTCATGCTTCTGGTGGAATGCCATCACAACTCTCTGCTTTTCCATTCTTGAGGGACTTCAGTGTTTTCCTTATTTCCTTCTTGGTGATGATGCTTGTCTTTATGGGGAGTGGTTCTGTTGCTGGTTCTAGCTGTGGGG
The DNA here is from genome assembly GCA_020510985.1 of Pholidichthys leucotaenia. Classification (NCBI taxonomy): domain Eukaryota; kingdom Metazoa; phylum Chordata; class Actinopteri; order Cichliformes; family Pholidichthyidae; genus Pholidichthys; species Pholidichthys leucotaenia. The sequence goes on along the minus strand of CM035845.1, from coordinate 61,211,049 downwards.
GCTTCTCTGGAGGGGGTCTATTTAAGACTTCCTTGAAGTATTCGCGCCATCCCTTGAGTTGCCCCTGAAGCTGGATTCATGCTGCACCTCTGCTGTCCACATACGTCTAACCGGAAACCTTGTGTGATGAAATTTACGTCATCATCTGCACTCCACTAGTGTCAGCAGTGCTCGACCGCGGACGACCGCGTGTAGCCCAAATTTTGTGACTGCGCCGCCTGCCCATGACCTGAATACGTTGAAAAGCGCATGCGCAAGACTGAACGTCCCATTCCATGAGGTGGCGATATCGGCACAGCATACCAAGACAAAGTAGACGAAGAAGACAACGAGGAAGTGGAAAACGAGAATAAACATACATGATTCATACATAAATGCTTAAGCAGCAGCAGCATCTTCATGGAAAAGGAGTGAAAACTGGGAAGTCAAGCAGCAGAAAGCAAACAGTGTTTCTTCATTGGTGAAAATCCTGGCGCGTCAGCGCATTAACACTACCTATCGGGCGGGAGTGAAACTACAAATGATGGTTGTGCGCATGCATCAACCGCTTCGCCTGGGTAGATGAAAAAAAGTGAGCATGAACAGTGTCATGTGCATGCCGGGCTCGTCCAAAGCGCACGTGGACAAGAGGGGAAATGCAGCATGAATAAGGTTTTAAGCTGTATTCACACCAGGATAGTGCAGGGGTGGTGGAATGGCGAGAATTTTCACACCTTCGTTTGGTTTGGTTTGCATTCACACAGCACTTTATTCACGCAGACCAAACTGCTTGGACAACATCACGCAGTTACAACAGCTGCTCATTTGTGGCGCTGTAGCCAAAACCACCACTGACCAGGAAGAAAAATCTCGGCGAAGAAGAGAAATCCGGCTCATTGATTGGCCAGGACCGTGTTATGCCGAGAATTGCTTGCTTGCAAAGGATTGCATCCCATGCACCAAAACTATAAAATATAACACTACGGCCAGGCTTGTAACCATTTGTGCATTTTCAGAAGTACCCATTATACATTTTTAGAAGTAAAAATTGTTATTATCTCTTGTAAATTATCTTTAAATTATGTTTACTCGATGATGGGATGCAGTTGTCGGCAAGCGAGCAATTCTCAGCATAACACCATTCCCTTCAGCTGAGGCATTTGTCAGCAACAAACTAATAAAAATAAAGAGCTTCGGTGTCTGTATAAATGCCTGTGCCGTCATCATGTCGGTAAACATTTTAAAAACATTGGTATTCTTGTGTGCAGCCACAAGCAGCTGAGCAATCTGGTCCTCAGACCAAATATCTATCAGAGCCTGCATCTCCTCCTCACTACTCGCAAGTCCAAGTGACATTTTTTTTTAACTTTTCTCCTCAGCTTTCTCTGGTAAAAGTATTTCTCGGATCTGCGCGGTTGTCTTTGTTGTATTTTCTACCCAAAATGGGGCAGAAGGACCGGGAGCTCTTCAGTTGAATCAGGATGTTGGATTTATTTACCCATGGATTCCTGCCACGGACGTCAAACACATGTCAAGTTTTCAACTTTTTCAGGTGAGTGGCAACGTCATCTGTCCGCATCTCACCCAGATGGTGAATAATGTCTTTTCATGTATTTATTTTGATTTATAATGTAATCGTGCTGCGCGAAAAATTTTCCCGTTCACGTTTTGATGTGAAGGCACCTTACAGTAAATGCCACTTTCTCTTCTCACTGTGTGTTGCTGTGGTCACACAAACGCCGAGGGGCACGTCTGCCCTTTGGTCTGCTGGATTCACACGGCAAGCGAAGCACACCAGACTTCGTTTGCATGCAAACCGAGACCCCCGCTTTTCAGGGGGGCCAGAGTTTGCTTGTTTGGTGTGGACCAGTGTTCCAACGCACGTTCAGATGGCACAAAATGAACCAAACTATCCATGGAATACACGCTTTGGTCCTTTAGTCCAGACCAAACAGTGACCGTGTGAATGCACCCATAGTTACCCCAATTAGTTTGCCTTCTCTGCAGTGTACTGGTTTACACTGCTTGGTCCCTTTACCAGTAAGGGTTCTTGTAAGTTGGTATAGTGTCTTTGAGTCGTGCTTGGCTGCTGCTTCTTTGGCATCTTTAGGTAGTCCTTTGACCCACTCCCTCTTATCCTTCCTATAGCATCTTTTCACCCTTATAGCGGCCTCATTGTTCTGTCTCTGGGCATTTATTTTCTGCCCTTGAGTCTTTGCATTGTCCACCTTTGCTTTTAACTTGCGCTTCTCCTCTATCTCTTTCCAACAGCCAGCACTTGCCAGAAATTCTTGCAGCAACTTCAGTGTTGCTGTCGGCCTCTTGGCAGCCTCCCTGATCAGTTTTCTTGTTGTCTTTTCATTAATTTTGGAAGGACATCCAGTTCTTGGTAATGTCACTGTTGTGCCATATTTTCTCCACTTGATGATGGCTGTTTCCACTGTGCTCCATGGTATGTTTAACGCCTTGGAAATTCTTTTATACCCTTCTCCTGACTGATACCTTTGAACAATGAGATCCCTCTGATGCTTTGGAAGCTCTCTGTGGACCATGGCTTGTGCTGTAAGATGTGACTACAAAAATGTCAGGAAAAGCCTACTAGAACAGCTGAACTTTATTTGGGGTTAATCAGAGCTTCACCACTTTAAATGGTGGCAGGTGTGTGCTGACTCCCATTTAACATGAGTTTGAATGTGATTGGTTATTTCTGAACACAGCCACATCCCCAGTTATAAGAGGGCGTGCATATTTATGTAACCAGGTTATTGTAAGTTTTTTATTTTTTATTTTTCCCCTTGAAAGATTTCAGTTTGTTTTTCAATTGGGTTGTACAGGTTATAGGTCACATTAATGGTGGGGAAAGTTTTGAAATGATTTATCTTGGTCTCATTTTTTTACATCACAAAAAATCTGGCATTTGGACAGGGGTGTGTAGACTTTTTATATCCACTATACATGCAAGCAGTGCTTAGCTATTTTATATTTTATAAATTGAACAAAAACTACAAATGGGCAAAAGTTTGGGCACTCTATTCAGTTAAAGGTGACATAACAATGTCATTTTTTTCAGTGCTTTTGTGCATCTATTTTTGAGTATCTGGAGGGGAAAAACTGTGAGGGAAAAAACACAACCCTCTCACTTTGTTAGGGTCAGCCTTTGTCTCAGTATCTCTCTAAATGGTGTTGATTTTGCTCTGGGTCTGACACGAGAACTGGAGCTCATTTTTAGCTCATTTCAGCAAAGTCAAAGGGAATAAATACGATGGTGCTGCTCCCACCGTTCGTCTGTCCATCTGTCCACATTTCAGAATCACTACTGCTCCCTTTTTTTTTTTTCCACAATATTTTTATTGAACCTTTTTTTTTTACAAACATAACACAAACAATCAAACACTAACACTAAAGTAATAAAAAAAAAAAAAGGAAAAAAATGTACCAAAAACACCAACAACCACTAAAAGACAGGTCTTCAACAATGCTCCTCTGTTTAGTCTAGGCAATCCATTACATAAGTATACATATTATACATTCACCAGTTTGGAAGTTACAAGGTCCACACACATCATTCACCTTCTTCTTCAAAAGTTATGTTTAAATTCTTTACATAATCAATGAAAGGTCTCCATATATTCTCAAACACAATTTCCTTTGATTTCAATATGTATGTTATTCTTTCTAGTGGAAGGTTTGTTAACATCTGTTTTAACCACCGAGTCACATCTGGTCTATGAGTCTTTTTCCACAATAGTGCAATACATTTTTTGGCATTAAACAAACTGAGGTCTATGAATGCTCTTTCACTTTTATTAAAGTTATGCTTTTCTGGGTACAGACCCAACAAAAACAATTTAGGATTCAATATGATTTGTTTTGAAATTATTTTTTCAATTGTTACCCTCACCTCTTCCCAAAATATTCTAATTTTCCTACATTCCCATACACAATGAAATAGGGTTCCTTTACTTTCCATACATTTTGTGCACATATCTGGTATGTTTTTGTTATATCTATTTAATTCCACCGGTGTAACATACATCCGCATTAACCATTTAAAATGTATCAATTTAAGACGTACATTTATTGATTTGGTTTGAGCTTCTGTACAAGCCAATTCCCATTGTTCCTCTGAAATTTCAGTTTGCAGGTCTTCTTTCCAATAATTCAATCTTTTCTGTGAGTTTTCACTTGAGGATAGTGTCAATGAGTTATAAAACTCTGAAATAATACCCTTTCTCTTGCTATCTTTCGTCAAAATTTTTTCCAAGGATGAATAAATAGGTCGAGTGAGAGCATTATTTTGATTTGATCGAATAAAGTTCCTAAGCTGAAGATATTTAAAAAAATGTGTTCTATTAAGATTAAATTTGATCCTCAGCTCTTCAAAAGACATTATGTTATCTGAACATGACAGATATACTGTAAATCTTGAATCTTTTGAATCCCTTTTAAATTCCATACTTTAAATACAGCATCCACTCTCCCTGGTTTAAAATATTGATTACCCCATATTGGGCTAAATTGTGACAATAAGTGTGGTTCTTTTAAATATTTTTTAGTTTCACACCATATTTTGATCATATGCTTTACAAATGGATTTTTAACTTGTTTCTGTAATTTTTTTTGCCGAGTCTGAGTATATGAATATGGGAAGAGGTAAAGGTAAATTGTATGATTCCATTTCAGTCCAGTGAGGGAGATCATTTGATGAAAAATAATATGTCATAGACCTCAGTTGTGCCGACCAGTAATACAACATAAAGTTTGGACATTTCAGACCTCCACGATCAAATGGTAAATATAGTAAGGACAGACGTAATCTAGCCTTCCTGTTGTTCCATATAAATTCCACTAACTTTTTTTTAATTCTTGAGAATAGATCTGAAGGTGGTGGTAAAGGAATGTATTGAAATAAATAAGTATTTTAGGTAAGATATTACTTTTAAGTATATTGATTCTCCCTGTCATCGACATTGGTAGTGACATCCATCTCTGAATTAACTCATTAATGTCTGTCATTAAGGCTTCATAGTTGGCATTGGCGACTAATTCTAGCTTAGGCACAATTTGAATTCCTAAGTATTTAAACTGATTTACAACATTGAATTGATTTACCTCAGGAGCTGGGTGATTTCTCTGAGTCTCATTTAGCATTAATATTGAAGATTTAGTTTTATTTATTTTATATCCTGATATTTCCCCAAAATTCTTTATTAAATTCAACAAGGTCGGAATTGATTTTTTAAGATTCGACATAAACAAAATTATGTCATCGGCATACAGGGAGATTTTATGTTCTGTTGGTCCAACTTTAATTCCATATATTTGTGAATGTAAACGTACTGCCATCGCTAAATGTTCAATTGCCATAGTAAACAGTAAAGGTGAAAGTGGACAGCCTTGTCAACATCCTCTATTGATTTTTATTGATTTTGAGATATTGCTATTTGTTAGGATTTCTGCTGTAGCATTATTATATATTATCTGAACCCATTTTATGAAATTATTTCCAAGTCCAAACCTTTGTAAGATTTCAAAAAGAAAGGGCCATTCGACCCTATCAAAGGCCTTTTCGTCGTCCAATGATAGGAGAGCTGTATCCGGTGCTTCTTTATTAGAATAAATAATATTAAATAGTCTTCTTACATTATGGAAGCCATGTCTTCCCTTTATAAAGCCATTCTGATCTCGATTAATAATATTTGGTAATATTTCTTGTATTCGTGTTGCTAAAATTTTACAGATTATCTTAAAGGCCAAATGTCACGTAACAGGGTCCTTAAAATGTCTTGAAACTAGATATAAAAGGGAACCGATCCGTTCGGGTCTTGGTGCATATGCTTCAGTAACGCCGGAATATTCGTTAATTTAAAACTGCCGCGCTTGGCCTGACGTCCCTACTCACGGTCCCCGGAATCGCCTGGGGAAGAAGGCGGAAGTGGCGAAATTGATTGTACCTTAGTTTGATGCTTGGGGTATCCCGATTGATTGTTTATATGGAGACTGGAAGATTGAAGTGAGCAACAAGAAAGAAAAAATTGGATATTTCACCCATACCTTAAAACGGGGCTATAAGGGACAGCTGGGTAATAAGGGACACTTTTCTGGGAAATGTTTTCATACCTGTCAAGTGATACGTTTTCGCCGTATTTTAATACCATAAAACGGGGCTATAAGGGACGGCGGAGTAATAAGGGACACTTTTCTGGGAAATGTTTTAAATGTAATTCGTGTTGTTATTGTCAAATATTTTAAGGATTCATGGATATTTGACAATAACAACACAACTCAGCGTCCGGCTCAAAATAAAAAAAGCAGAATTCTGGATTTGGAAGGCGATTCCTTTCTGTCCCGCAGCCGCAGGACAGCTGAAAGTGTTAGGCCATCAGCCTAATGACTTCTCATTGTAGTGATAATAGCTCGCGCTGATCGATCTGCCCGCCCCGGCCATCAGCCTAATGATTGAGTCCACACTTCTCATTGTAGTGAGAATAGCTCCCGCTGAGCCATCTGCCAGCACCCTAGCTGTTGGGGTCTCACACACACGTGTTCCTCAACACACTCAATTTTTTTTCCCGTATATTTTTCTTTTGGGCGTACAGAAATGGCAATACGCCCATATTTGCTAAAATTGCATATTCCCCGTATTAAAATACGGCGAAAACGTCTCTCTTGACATGTATGCGCCTCCATTCTCATATTCATCTGGTCAATTTCTTGACAGCAGCGGCTCTCCTCCACTGTAATAATAATGGCTTCCGAAAAATCAATATTTATGGGGCGCCCTCGACAGACCCCCTTCGGCTTCCCAATTCTGGAGGCGATTAATGTCCAATTCAGTGACATTTTCCACTGGTTCTGCTCTCTGGTCATCGTTGGAACTGTTGTCATCAGACAAAGCATCTGATTCCATCTCGGACAGCTCGAACCTGTAAGGTTCTATGCCTCTGTCACTGTCTGAACCACTGACAAAAAAAAGACAAAAAAAAAAAGACAAAACTAAACTAATTTGTTCACAATCGCTGTCACTTTCCGTCATGATTGTCCAATGTTGATAAGTGTGAATGTGGATAGGCAGGGCAGCCAGGGTGAAATTTGTGACGTCAAAATCATGGCCACGGTCTGGATTGGCTATCACAAGCCAGTGAGCAAGGCGGGGCCTTCGCCTGGTGTATTTTGTGCAATTATGTAAATACGGGTGGGTGATATGGTCTCCGGTATGAATATTTGGTTTAAGCTATGTGTATTTTATCAAAATTCGTTGTCATTTAGAAAAAAAAATTACGTGACATTTGGCCTTTAAGGTCAGCATTTAATAGGCTTATTGGTCTCATATTTTCACATTTATTAGAGGGTTTACCTGGTTTTGGCAACAGTATAATTAAGGCATTATTCATGTATGGTGGTAAATTACTATTTTGAAATGCTTCTAAAACCATTTCCAAAAAAGGTTTTATTAATTTATTCTTAAATTTTTTATAAAGGTCAACTGGAAGACCATCTGGTCCTGCACTTTTTCCTGATTTCATATTATCAATGGCTAGCCCAGCTTCTTCTTGACTAATTTTAGACTCCAGTATCTCCCTGTTTTCATTTGGAATACACGGTATAGATAGTGCATCCAAAAACCCATTTAGTTTTGTTAAGTCAGTTTCATTTTTTGTATCATATAATTTTTCATAGTAATCTCTAAAGGCTCTATTAATTTCTAAAGGATCTACAACTACCTGTCCGTTACTTATAATACTGGTAATTGGTGTTTTAAATTCTAATTGTTTAATCTGCCATGCCAATAATTTTCCTGATTTTTCACCTTGTTCATGAAAAGATTGCTTCAATCTTAGAAGACTCGAGGCAGCTCTATTCGCTGATTTTTTGTCATATTCAGCTCTCAGAATCAGTAATTCGTTCTCTAACTTTGGGTCACTTCCTGCATACACTTTTTCTTGAAGAATTTTTAGTTTATGTTCCATTTGGACTCTCTCCTCTTCTTAGATTTTTTTTTTTTTTTTTTTGTATTTAAGTTTTTGTAAAGGGTATACAGGTCGTTACAGCAATGCATTGTTTACATTTTCATCACATGTTCCCTTATTTTCTGATATCTGACAACATTGGAAGAATAATTATTACAACACCCCTTTTTTTTAAAGTGAAAGAAAAAGTGAAATTATGAGAATAAAATAAAAACAAACAAACAAACAAACCAGCAAAAAACAAACAAAAAGAAAAAGTAAGTAAATAAAGGTAAAAGAGCATCTGAGTAGTGTTGGAACAAAGAGCGGAACCATTATTGAAATGGTATTTGTCAAAGATTAGATCTAATGGAAGACACATATGCGATCCAGGGTTGCCAAAAGTTCATGAACCCATCCATGTCCTGTCTCAGTGCGAATGTCAACTTTTCCATCGAGTAAATGTCTTGGATCACGTTAATCCAATCTTCAGGTGTAGGACAGTCCTTCAACATCCATTTTTTAGTTAGAGCCTTTTTGCTTGCCAATATTAAAACATTGAATAAGTATTTTTCTCCTCGTCTTTCCAGTGAGTCCGGTAGTAAACCCAAATACAACGTTACAAAAGAAAAGGGAACTGTTATTTTAAATATTTTCCCCAATATTGTCTGTACATTGGTCCAATATTGGTGGATAACTGGGCATGACCAAAACACATGAAAATGATTTGCAGTCTTTTCACCACACAAGCGCCAACAGTTCAATCCCTTATGGGTAAATTTGTTTTGTGCAGGTGTTCTGAAAAATCTTACCAAGTTTTTCCATCCAAATTCTCTCCACTGCAGGGATGAGGTACTTTTCCATTGCTGTTTATTTAGCTTTTCCCATATTTCCAGTTGTAAAGTGAAATTCCCCTCTTTTTCCCATCTCTCTTTTATATATGATGTGTTGTCTCCTTTTAAGTCTTGAAGACCTTGGTATATTTTAGAAATGTATCTGATCCCTGGGATCCCTTTATATGCCATTAAGAAGACCTTCAGAACACCTGACTGGGCCCTTTCCAAATCCTCCTTTTTAAAGGTGAACTGAACTCACCTTTTTGCCAAAAAAGTAGAATAGCAGATTAATTCCTTATTACCTATTGTATTTTTCAACACATAAAAGAAATTTTTAGGCCGTGCGATGGCCAAGCTATAAGCCGATAAGCTTTTGCCTCTGGCTAGCAGTGCCAAACAAACCGGAAGTAGTGCAGACGACGCTGCGTGACGTCACGAGTGTGACCCTTATCAAAACAACAATGGCAGATGATAGCAGTTCCAGCAGTCAAGAACACCAGAGTTTTCAGAGTGAAGAGGCATTCAGGATCGGTGACAAGACAGAGGAGGATGCAGGAGTGTCAAGTGAACAGGAAGAGAGCGAGGGAGGCATCGAACCGTACAGATTAGAGCCAGAATTTTCGGGGGATTCCGGCACCGACTCAGACCGCAGCAGTGATGGGGAGGAGAGTCGCTTATTGAATACAGAATGGTGAGTCTTTACTTTGGCATGTTTGGGGTGTCAGGATAAAGAAAATTAACAATAAAAAAGAAAGGGAAAAAAAAACATCAGCATTTTTCCAACTTATTACAGTTATCCCTCACTTATCGCGTTTAATGCGGTCATCCTTCGCTGGGTATAGGCGCTCGGCAGGGAGCGAAGCTGGGTAAAACGTCTCGGCCAATCAGCTTGCGAGATAAAACGTCTCGGCCAATCAGCTTGCGAGGTAAAACGTCTCGGCCAATCAGCTTGCGAGATTCCCGAGCGGGCTGGGGAGCCGGGGAGAGCGGGCTCTCCGTGTTGATACCTGATGTTCTAATGTAGTCTCCCTGCCTTCTCATTAGAACATCAGGTATCAACACGGAGAGCCCGCACAGCTCAAAATCTACCTCTCTGACCACCGCTCCACTCCTCTCCGCCCACCTCTTCACCGCTCGGGAATCTCGCAAGCTGATTGGCTGAGACGTTTCACCTCGCAAGCTGATTGGCCGAGACGTTTTACCCAGCTTCTCTCCCTGCAGAGCGCCTTCTTTATCGCTCGTGTTGCTTAGTGGCACTTTTCGCTGTTCTCTTGTGCCTTTTTGTGCAAAATAGTGCTTGTGACGCTCTTGGGGGGGGGGGGGGTGACGCTACTTCGCGGTTTTTCACTTTTCGCGGTCGGTTCTGGTCCCCATTAAACGCGATAAGTGATGGATCACTGTATATCTAGAAACGCATCGCTTCCCAGTCGCTTTTCCTCCCCCTTTCTTTTCTTTCGTCGCCATGACAGCTTTCCTTGGCCATTGAACAGATCTTCCCAGGTGTTGGAAGTGTTTTGTAGTCGACTATCACGACAAAATGCACCAAAAACAACCAGTGTCGACGTGCTCGCAATGGTAAACATGAGGACTGGGTCACACTCGTGACGTCACGCGGAACTCCGGCTGCGCTTCGGCGGATTTGTCTGATTTTTCAGGGCGGGAAATTCTAAATCGCGATTTTCTCCAAGATTCCGGGATTTGTGGAGGGGGTGCCAATGATAAATTATCTTTATAATTGTATGTACTATCACCCAGTGCCGTTCAATGCCGTTCAGTTCAGTTCTACTTTAAGTATATTGTTTATGTGGTGTCTAAGCTGGAAGAACCTGTAAAGGTCTTGATTTATTAGACCTTGTTTTTTCAAATCTTCAAAACTTCTTAAAATTTGCCCTTTAAAAAAATCATAATATTTTATCAGCCCTTTCTCCTTCCACTTTTTAAATCTGGTGTCTGTTTTATTAGGAGTAAAGTCTTGATCATAGGCAATCCATTGCAGAAGTCGATAGGGCTCTTTAGTTTGATTCTCTCTGACTATCTTAAACCAAATTTTTAGCGGGGTCTCTATCCACGGGTTAGTGTTAATCAAAAGCTTAGGTAAGGCATTGTTCCCTATTATCGCCTGTAGGGGGATGTCACTTGTTATTTGGCATTCAATCTCCTTCCATTGTGCAGTGTAGACTGGGTTACATATCTCTACTAAAGTTTTAATTTGTGCGGCTTTAAAGTAGTCCCTGATATTTGGCAGCGCGAGCCCACCTTTGTCTTTGTTTAGCTGTAAGGTTCTATATCTGATTCTAGGTCTCTTGCCCTGCCATATGAATCTTGAGATCCTTCTGTCCAGCTCCTGCCATGTTTTTTTGGGAGGTTCTACCGGTATTGTTTGGAAAAGGTATAGAAGACGTGGAAGTATATTCATTTTGACTGCTTCAATTCTTTGTGCAGTACCCAAGAATGGTATCATATTCCATCTTGCTAGGTCAGATTTTATTTTTGTCACCAGTGGATCATAGTTTAGTGATATAATTTTGTTGAGTTGTTTCGGGATATTGACCCCCAGATATTTCATAGATTCCGACTCCCAGTTAGTTTTGAGTTCACTTAGTGAATAATGATTTGGGTCATAGTTGAATGTTAAAATTTGGGTTTTATGCACGTTTAATTTGTACCCCGATAAATCTCCATACTCTGAAAAAACTGAGGTTAGTTCTGGTAAAGAAGTGTCCGGCTGCCCTAGGTATATTAAAATGTCATCAGCAAAGAGTGCTATTTTATGTTCCTTCTGACCAATTGTAATACCTTGAATTTTTTTGATTTTGTCTTATCCATTGGCTCAGAGGTTCTATGAAGATTGCAAATAGCAGTGGAGACAGGGGGCAGCCCTGACGACATCCTCTTTCCAGTTCAAAAGATGATGATAAATTACCGTTAATCCTTATTTTAGCTGTTGGTTTTTTATATAATGCCTGTATAGTTCTAATGAAGTTATGAAAATTGAAACTGGATAAGATTCTATATAGAAAAGACCAGTCAACCGAATCGAATGCTTTTTCAGCATCTAATCCCAATATGACTGCATTTAAGTTATATTTTTTTATATGATGAATTATGTGTAAAGTGCGTCGAATGTTGTCTTGTGTCTGTCTTTGTCTTATAAAACCTGTTTGGTCTAAATGAATTAGGTCTGTCAGTATATTTTCTAACCTTTTGGCAAGGATAATGGTAAAAAGCTTATAGTCCTGATTTAATACACTGATTGGTCTGTAGTTGGAGCACTCTAGTTTATCCTTTTCAGGTTTAGGTATAACTGCAATGACCCCTTCTCTCCAGGAGGGGGGGATTTCCCCTATGTGGAGGACATAATTAAATGTTTTCAGGAGGAGAGGAGATAGTTGCTGTTTAAAGGTTTTGTACCACTCTGCTGTATAGCCATCTGCTCCTGGGGATTTGTTAGCTTTAAGTTTCATAATTGCTTTTTCCAATTCTTTAGGTTGTATTTCTGACAGTAGTGTTTTATTTTGTGACTCCTTAAGTTGGGGAAGGTTTAATGTGTTTAGGAATGCCTCGGATGCGTTTTTATGTTTTTTGTGGGAGTATAAGTTCTTATAGTAATTCTCGAAGCTTTTAAGAATATCCTGAATTCTGAATTTTATTTCCTTTGATACTGGGTCTCTGATTTTGTAGATTGCTCTTTCTGTTTGTTGTTTCCTCAATTTATAGGCTAGCAATTTTGCTGATTTACTGCCTGCTTCATAGTATTTTTGTTTCAAAAATGTAAGTTTCCTCTGGATTTCTATTGTGTAGATCTCATTTATTTGATTTTTAATTTCCTTAATCTTGAGCGAGTCAGTAGAATGAGTGTTGCCTTTGTGTTCTTTTTCTAGGTTCTTAAGTTCTGACTCTAATGTGGATAGTTTTTCTTGTCTTAGTTTCTTTTGGGTTGCCAGTTTTGCAATAATCTTTCCTCTTATTACAGCTTTGCATGCATCCCACAGTATTAAAGGGGATACTTCTCCATTATCGTTTTCTTCCAAATATCTGAGAATATCTGAGTCCAATTCATCTTTCAGTGGTCCTTTCAGGACATTTGAATTTAACCTCCTAGAAAATGTATTATTTGTGTATTTTTGGATATTTAAGTCCATGTAGATCGGACTGTGGTCAGAGAGATCCATCAGTCCTATTTTACATGTTTCTACTCTTCCAATGTCTCTATTAAACATAAAAAAATAGTCAATCCTTGAGTAAGATGAATGTGGAGTTGAGTAAAATGTATAGTCTTTTACACTGGGGTTGAGTTCCCTCCACACATCACAGATTCCCATTTCTTTTAGTAGCATCCGAGTCTTCCTGCTTTGGGTGTTATTTTGATGTGGAGAATTACCAGAAGCATCCCAGTATGGATTCAGTCTAAGATTGAAGTCCCCACCACATATCACTAAACCTTGAGCTTTAGTTATCATTAGGTCAAATACATTTTTATAAAATTTCCAGTTAGCCCCTGGGGGAGCATACACATTCAGCAGGGTGATATCTTCTCCCTCTAGCTGCCCAGTTACCAAACTGTATCTCCCTTCTTTATCTTTGTGTTCTGATTTTTTTTCAAATGTAATTTGGGTTGATATCAATGTCGCTACTCCCCTCCTCCTCCCTGACTTATATGAAGATGAAGAGATCATTTTAAACCCTTGTCTACTGAGTTTAGTGTGCTCCACGTCTGTTAGGTGGGTTTCTTGTAAAAATATTATTCCTGCTTTGTCTTTTTTCATTTTGCCTAGAATCTTGGATCTTTTAACTGGATTCAGGATTCCTTTTACATTATATGAAATTATTTTGGTTACACCCTGTTTCTCCATTGTGTTGTTTTGTTTAGTATAACTGTGTGGTGGCCCTCTTTTGTGCTACTCAGAAACTGAAAGAACATTAAGAACAAGAAAAACATTAAGAACATAGTGTATAAAACTTTAAAACAAAAAACTGTCAAAAGAACTTCCTGAGCTGGGGTCTTTTTAAAGACCCTGGAAGAGCCTTGATGGAGTGTAGGCTCTGAGGGAAATTCCTCAAACTCTGTTACGTGTTGAGGGCCCTCTCTTACCCCTGTAAGTTGTCCCATGCTTTTAACGTGAGTTTCAGAACCCAATCCGAACTTGTAATGATTTTTTTTTTCCCTTTATGCCTATACCCTGTGAAATTGTGTGCACCCTCCCACCCCCATCACAGCAGACATTCACGCAAAAACAGTATTTGTTAGTGTGAGGAGAACATGTGGATTATTGTCACATTTCTATTTTAACAAGTTTTTTTTGTTTTGTTTTGTTTTTTTATTAAAAAGACTTATTTGTTTCAAATATTATGACTGCTCCATGAAATGTTTTACCACATGCTGAATACGCATCTCCTTTAATGTTTGTTACCTTGTATGAGGGGGGTTGGATGTGCAGATTGACTCCAAAAAAAAAAATGGTCGCTATTCCAACCTGAAAACGGGCAGTTTATCCACGACGCTCTGGTGCTGGGTTTCCCGCTGCTGGCCCGTGGATTTTGAAGGTCTCTGTGTTTTCCATGTTTGCTTTTTGATCTTCTCACTCGGGTCTGCTGCGGGTTTAAATACCGTTACCGGGAGCCCTCTTCTCGCCATGTCAGCTGTTGCTTCTTCCGCCGAATTATAGAGACATGTTTCTTCGCCGTAGAAGACCCTTAACTTCGCAGGAAATGGCGTCTGAAAGCGCAGTTTCTTCTCACGTAGTACCTTTTTGGCGTCATTGTATTCCCTGCGCTTTTTAAGGACCTCCGGGGCGTAATCGTGTTCCACGAAGACTTTTCTCTCCTGGTGCATAAATCCTTTTTTCTGCCAAGCCAGTCTTACAACCTCTTGTTTTATTTTGAAATTGGAAAATCTTACCAACACCGAACGTGGGGGCACTTCCGCTGCTGGCCTAGCGGCTAATGAACGATGTGCCTTTTCTATCTTCAAGTCGGTGGTTTGTGGAATATCCAATTTCTCTCTTAGTAAAGATTCCACGCATTCTGCCATTGAGTTAAAACCGTTTTCGGCTCCTTCTATCAGACCATGAATTCTTATATTGTCTCTTCTCTGTCTTCCTTCTTGGTCGGTTAGCTTAGCCTCAAAAGATGGTTGTCTTTTGCGTAGGTCCAGCACAGAATCTTCGAGCACTTTTATTTGTTCCTCTGCTTCCAAGATTCGGTTCTCGGCCTGGTCCACTCTGCTGTTTGTCCTTTTCAATTCGTCTCTGAATTCCCGAAATTCAGCCGTAACCTCTCGGCGAAATCGTCGTAGCTCTTCAAAAAGCGATTTTAAGCTAACCTTTTTGTTAGCTACAACCAGTTCCTCGTCTTCTGAACGGAGATCTTCCAGTTCAGATTCTCTGGCCGATACGTGTCCTGGCCTGGAAAATTTCAGTTTCTTCTGTTTTCCTTTAGACATGACGATTTTGTCTTTTGATTTTCACTCCTCCAAAAATCCGTTAAGTTTGATTTTCAAGGTATTTTCTTGGATTGGGTCTGAGAGTTTCAGCGTTAAGCTGCAGTCGCCATGGCGTCCAGACCGGAAGTCCTTCTTAGATTTTGAACCTGTATAACTAATAATATGTCCTCTAATAAAAACTTTGAAAACCTCCCACTTTATACATGCTGATGTTTGTGTAGTATTGATATCAAAGAACTCATCTATCTGTTTTTCTATGTACTTAACAAATTCCTCATCCTGAAGCCATTTATGCTGAAATTGCCACCTACCTGGTTCCTTTGTCAATTTCTTATCTACATATATGAGACAACAGGGTGCATGATCAGAGATCACAATATTATCATAAAAGCAGTTTTGAATCTTGGACCTTAATTCTGTGGAGATCAAAAAATAGTCAATACGTGAGAATGTCTTGTAGGTATTAGAATAACAAGAGTAGGCTTTAACTTGTGGTTTCATTTCTCTCCATATATCTAGCAATCTCAGTTCTTTCATAAAATGATTAATGATCATCCTGCATCCATTGTGCGTACAGTCCAGTCCTGTTGATCTATCTATACCGGGATTCAATGTACAATTAAAATCCCCTGCTATTATATGTTGCCCTGTAAGTGATGATAAGATAAGAAATAAATTAGCAAAGAACTTTTGATCATCTATATTGGGACCGTATAAGTTCACCAGATTTATATTTTCTAATAGCAAAGATCCTTGAATGATTAGATATCTTCCAAATTTGTCTCCAATTACATTTTTCACTTGAAATGGGACTGATTTATGTATGAGAGTCATAACTCCCCTGGCTCGGGATGAAAATGATGAGGTGAATACACTTCCTTGCCATCTACTCCTAATTCTTTTTACATCCTCCTCTATTAGATGAGTTTCTTGTAAAAACACAATTTTTGAACCTATGTCTTTTATTTTATTCATAACTTGTTTAAGTTTTTTAAAATTTTGTAGACCTCTGCAATTCCATGAGGTTAAATTAAGATTAACGCTTTGGTCTATGATCAATAGGGAGTTTGGGATTACCTCGCAATGTAAACATGCTCATACAGAGAAGCAAAAACATGAGTGGTTGAACATTCATCCTACAAACTACACACAAACAAATTCCCCCTTCCCACATTCGTGGTAATCCCCCCCAAAATCAAAAAAAAAATTCCGTCTCCCGATATAGCCATCGACCGCTCCACACCCACGAGGATCAGCCAAAGCCACTCCTTCTTCGTCCTCCCAATCATCCTAACTCTACTGCTTTTAATGACGTAACATTAACTCTTTTCTGTAGTTTTCCAACTTAACTCCAAAATTTCTTAACTCCAAAATTTAACTCCAAAACATCATAGGTTTTTTTTTTTTTTTAAATATGTAATACAATCTATATTTTGTAAACTTGCTATATGCTTCAGATCAGTTAGATGCCTGTGCAAATGCTTAAATATTCTACCTTATATTTTGTTCATGCTTAGCTCCCACCAGTCTCTTCTTGGATCTTCTTGATGAACTCCTGCGCCTCCTCAGGGGTCTTGAAGATGTGTGTTCTGCCCTTATACGTGACCAACAGTCTTGCAGGGTGAATCACTCCATGACGAATCCCAAGGTTGCGCAGCTCTTTACGGGCGGGGTCAAACTGTTTCCTTAATTGTTGGATTCCTGTGGCCAAATCTGGGTAGAACCGCACCTGTTGATCCTGGTATTTAATTTCTCCTTTGGCTCGCGCCGCGTTGGAGATCGTCATCCTGTCTCTGTAGCTGAGGAACTTCATAATTAACGTCCTCGGTCGTCCCTTATTATCTCTCAGTGGGCCAATTCGGTGGGCGCTTTCTAAAACGACTGATGATTGCAGCTCCGCGTTGTTCAGCGCTTCTGGAATCCACTTTTCCAAAAAGGAACATGGGTCCCGACCCTCGGTTCCCTCCGGTAGACCCACCAGCCTCAGGTTGTTCCATCTCGACCGGGACTCCAAGTCCAGGACATTATCTTCCAGACATTTATTTTTTTTTTTCCAAAGTGCGCACCTTTAATTGAAGGCTGGTGACGTCATCCTCAGCACTGGAGATTCGAAGCTCCACCTGTGCCACTCGTTCCACACAATCACCCAATTCCTTTCTCATTCCCTCTATCGCTGCTATAATCCCATCAAATTTAGCGGAAAAGTCTGCTCTCATTGAGCTAATGGCAGCGAGCACCGCACCTGTGCTGTCGCCAGCAGCCACCGCACTACCGCTAGCTTCCTCCGCCATATCTGGAGCTTTTTCTGCTGCGTCACAGACGTGAAAGTCCGTTAATTTGGACTGTTTCGGCGGTTCAGTTTTTCCTCCACCTGATTTCCCAGCCTTAGGCTTCACCGGCATATCCTCGCCCAAACGCTGGGATAGGTTCTGTTCCAAATAAGAGAGTTATTTGCCGACTTTTTATCTCTAGGAGCAGAGCAGAATGAGACGTGTCCTCCTACGTAGCCGCCATAACCGGAAGTCCACTGCTCCCTTTTTATTGTTTTTATTCGTTGTTAAGGAAGGAATGGAAGAAACAAAAATATAGCCTTTCAATCACAAGGAATTCAGGAATAAAAAAATCCATGTACTTCATTCACTTTATTTTCAGGTTTTTTCAGATTAGCAGGGTCTGAGCATTTAAAACTCCACTTGGAAATCACAATTCAGTCACACAAAAGTATGATGTAACATGTTATCGTTGTTGCTGTTTTTCTAGGACAAATAAGTGCTTGAAAGAAATGAATAAATGTCAGTGATTCTGTATTTGACACAAATGTCAGACGTATGATGTGCATATTTGTGATTTTATCTGTGTGCCTGTGTAGAGTCAGCGGACGAAGCAGGCCACGGTCCTGGCTCCTGTCATCGATCTGAAGAGAGGAGGATCCAGTGATGAGCGACAGATCACAGACACCCCTCCTCATGCTGCTGCAGGTCTCAAGGTTTGTCTTACTCAGTGGGTGCAGAATTTAGAATCAGGAAAAGTTTTGGCTGAAGATACAGAAAGAAGCTAGGATGTAAATCCCATTATAAAAACAAATCTCCATTGTCTAAAATGGTATATTATGCCCTTTTTTCTACAACAAACCTTTCACTGTCTTACACTGTCTTACAGTTTTGTGTCAAAATCTTTTCACTTTTATTCCTCCTTCAAACATACCAGGATCTGTGAATAGGCCCACCGACATCCCACAAGACTAATGGTGGCTTACACTACATTAAACAGCATAAATCCTGTGATAAAAAGACTTACTGGTTGAAGAACATGCCCAGCTGTATGCACAGTGGTCCAGGATAATGACTGAAATTGTATCGGTCCTTAAAAGCAGTTTAATGGTAAAAACCCATCTTAATGTGGGTGAAGTTTTCAAAGCAGCTTATCAAAAAATGCTAAATGGCCCTGGAGGCTAGCTTCATTTAGACCAGAGAGTCCTGACTGGCTCAACACTAAGGACCTGCTATCGTTGTATCGCCAAAAAAAACGGTTTGTCGAAACTCGCCTTTTTTTCAGGGGGCGTGGCTTAACTTAAACTTCACTAAAGTGTGTGAATGTGTGTGTGAATGGGTGGATAGCAGGATCTGTAAAGTGCTTTGGTCATCAAGAGATGAGACTAAAAGTGCTATATTAGTGAATACCATTTACCATTCACTAAAGCACAAAGACCTGAGAAATTTGACTGATTTTGCGCTGATATGTCTTTTAAGTCACTGGCAGAGTAAGTTTTTAGCAGAATGTGAATCTGAATTATTTGCCTCTGTCTCCTTTTTTCATTTGCTCTTTTTTTTCCAGGATGCCATGCCCAGTGGTTTTTCGGCCAATGATGTGCTGATCCCGCTGGCAGACGAGTACGACCCGATGTTCCCCAATGACTACGAGAAGGTGCTAAAGCAGCACAGAGAGGAGCGACAGCGACAGAGGGAGCAGGAGCGACAGAAGGAGATTGAGGAGAGGGAAAAGTATGGACTTGTTTGTAGATTATATTTACATGGATACAAGGAGGGAAAAAGCCAAATTCACAAGAAAAAAGTAACAAATTTACATTTTTAAAAAAGGTTCTAGATCCAGCTGAATACATTTACAAATACATAAAAAACAACAACAAAAAAAAGAAATTGAAAATAAATGCGGATAAAACACATTTATGAAAAAAATGCATATTTACAAGGAAAAAGTCATACATTTACAACATTAGTCATCAGACCTTTGGGAGGGGGTCTTCTGGGGGTAGCTGTAATTTTAAATTTAAGGGATCTTGAGTTATTTTCTGTGTGATTATCATTTGTGAGGAACCCTCTGAAAGCTGAACTTGTTTTGCAGGAAGAGGAAAGACAGACACGACAGTGGAGCTCCCAGTGGGTTCTCTCGTTTCCCAGCAGCAGAGGAGGACTCTGACGAGGAGGAGGAGTACGAGAAGGAGCGGAGGAAAAGAAGTGAGTAATACCAGAGTAACTGGGATGTTCCGAGATGAAACTGCTAGTTAAAATGGGTCTCTATTGTAAACAGTGTCCACGCAGTTTAATTATTCACAATGGCTGGGCAATTTGACCTTAAATTAGCATCATGGTTAACTGACACTTTCATGTCTGTTTCGTGTTTTGTTTTTTCCCCCTCCTTTCTTCTCCCTTATAGGTCATTGGCAAGGTTTGTAATTAAGCAATATTACACAAGAGTCTGGCATCATATCGCTGCGGTGCGGTAGTAAATGGCATAATAAAGAAAAAGTTTATTGTCATTTTATACACAAATTAAACATTGTACTGTGCAAAAGTCAGTGTTAGTATTCATACAGTGGATATACAGTAAAAAGTCGACACACCCCAGTCCAAATGCCAGGTTTTTGTGACGTTAAAAAATGAGACCAAGATAAATCATTTCAAAACCTTTCCCACCATTAATGTGACCTATAACCTGTACAACCCAATTGAAAAACAAACTGAAATCTTTTAAGGGGAAAAATAAAAAATAAAAAAACTTACAATAACCTGTTTGCATAAATATGCACACCCTCGTATAACTGGGGATGTGGCTATGCTCAGAATTAACCAATCACATTCAAACTCCTGTTAAATGGGAGACAGCACACACCTGCCACAATTTAAAGTGCCTCTGATTAACCCCAAATGAAGTTCAGCTGTTCTAGTTGGGTTTTCCTGACATTTTTGTAGTCACATCTTACAGCGTAAGCCATGGTCCACAGAGAGCTTCCAAAGCATCAGAGAGATCTCATTGTTCAAAGGTATCAGTCAGGAGAAGGGTACAAAAGAATTTCCAAGGCATTAAATATACCATGGAACACAGTGAAGACAGTCATCATCAAGTGGAAAAAATATGGCACAACAGTGATATTACCAAGAACTGGACATCCCTCCAAAAATGATGAAAAGACAAGAAGAAAACTGGTCAGGGAGGCTGCCAAGAGGCCGACAACAACATTGATGGAGCTACAGGAATTTCTGGCAGGTGCTGGCTGTTTAGTACATGTGACAACAATCTCCCACCTTCTTCATATGTCTGGGCTATGGGGTAGGATGGTAAGACGGAAGTCTTATCTTAGGAAGAAAAACATGCAAGTCCAGCTACATTTTGCAAAAACACATTTGAAATCTCCCAAACGCATGTGGGAAAATGTGTTATGGTCCAATGAAACCAAGGTTGAATTTTTTGGCCATAATTCCAAAAGATATATTTGGCACAAACAAAACACTGCTCATCACCAAAGGAACACCATACCTAAAGTGAAGCATGGTGGTGGCAGCATCATGCTTTGGGGCTGTTTTTCTTCAGCTGGAACTGGGACATTAATCAAGGTGGAGGGAATTATGAACAGTTCAAAATACCAGTTAGTGTTGGCACAAAACCTTCAGGCTTCTGCTAGAAAGCTGAAGATGAACAGGAACTTCATCTTCAGCACGACAATGACCCAAAGCAGACATCCAAATCAACAAAAGAATGGCTTCACCAGAAGACGATTAAGGTTTTGGAATAGCCCAGCCAGAGTCCAGACATGAATCCGATTGAACATCTGTGGATGATCTGAAGAGGGCTGTGCACAGGAGATGCCCTCACAATCTGACAGATTTGGAGTGTTTTTGCAAAGAAGAGTGGGCAAATATTGCCACATCAAGATGTGCCACGCTGGTAGACTCCTACCCAAAAAGACTGAGGGCTGTAATAAAAGCCAAAGGTGCTGTCACAAAGTATTAATTTAAGGGTGTTCATATTTATGCAAACAGGTTATTGAAAGTTTTTTATTTTTCCCCTTAAAAGATTTCAGTTTGTTTTTCAATTGGGTTGTACAGGTTATAGGTCACATTAATGGTGGAAAAAGTTTTGAAATGATTTATCTTGGTCTCATTTTTTTACATCACAAAAACCTGGCATTTGAACAGGGGTGTGTAGACTTTTTATAGCCACTGTATAGCTTGTGGGTTTGTTGGTCACGTGACTTGTGGTGGCAGCTAATTAGCTTGTTAGCTACATTGGGGGAGTGCTTTACGCAGCCATGATTGTTACCACCACATAGTGATTTTGAGTCTCTCATCGGGTTCTTAAATACAGCCTTAGCTTGTTCATTTTGTCAGAAATTCTCACTGAAATGGCACAGGTCGTTTCACATTTCACAGGTCACAGGCTAACTGCAGCTTAACTTCAGGCATCTACGTGTTAGTTTCCAAACACTTCGTTTGCTTTTTCTTGGCACCTTTATTTGCCTTTCAGGACATTTTAATTTTTCTTCGGTGTTGTGCTGCTTCCAAACAGAGTTAACTGCACTGGTTTAGGGGTGTGGAGGTACATGCCCACACTCGTAACTCCGCAGGCATGTCTCAAAGGGGTAGTACATAAAAGGTGACACACACACACACACACACACACACACACACACACACACACACACACACACACACACACACACACACACACACACAGCAGGGAGAGGGGTAAAACAAAAAAAAAAAAAAGGAGACATGAGAAAGATTACGTTGGGTTTACACCCTGAACTTCGTTTTTGATGTTATTTCGGTGAATCACCTGGCCTTATTATTCACCACCATCTGATTTCTAGGGAAAGGCTTGACTTTTAGGAAAGAAACTGTTTTGTGTTTCAGGCACTCAAGCATTATGTGAGTTTCTTCCCCTCGCAGTCATAATCATAGTGCAAGGGTTGACGTCTACATTGTAAAGTACCATTTTGAGCTATTTGTGACCAAAAAATGTGCATACACTACTCACAAAAACTTAGGGATGTTTGGCCTTCGGGTGAAATTTATGGAAAATGTAAAAAGTTCACACTACAGTGATATTATATCATGAAAGTAGGGCATTTAAGTAAAAGCGTGAAATGGTTATTTCCTCATCTCACACAATTTATTGAAACAAAAGCCAACAGCAGTGGTGGGTATACCACAACAAAAAATGTCGACATCTCAATAACCTGTCATGTGCCGCTGAGCATCAATTACAGCTTGACAACAATGTCTCATGCTGTTCACAAGTCGACTTATTGTCTGCTGAGGCATGGCATTCCACTCGAATGAAGTGACTTGAAGGACCTGAAGTGACTTGAAGTGACCTGAGGAAGGTCGGTCCTCAGGTCATTGAGTTTGTGGGGTACAGGGTTATGAGCCTCTACACGGTGAGTCAGTTGATCATAGGTTTTCTATGGGATTCAGGTCTGGAGAAAGTGCAGGCTACTCCATTTGAGGTCTCCAGTAGCCATTCCCTAATGGTATGACCTCTATGAGCTGGAGCATTGTCGTCCATGAAGATGGAATTAGACCTGTGTTCATGCAGGGACACAATGACTGGATTAATGATGTTATTCAGGTAGTATCGGCTTGTCACTGTACCATTCACAAGGTGTAGGACAGTCCTGCAATGACTAAACACACCTTCCCAGACTGTAACACCACCACCACCAAAGGCTCATCTGGTGACAACAGTGGCTGACGCATAGCACTCTCCTTGATGTCTCCAACATCGTTGGTGGCCATCATTTCTGCCCAACTTGAATCGACTTTAATCAAAGAACAGCATTGAGGCCCACTGGTCCCTTGTCCAGCATAAATGCTCCCTGGCCCATGCAAGACGATGACGCCTGTGCCTGGTGGTGTGGTCAAGTACCCTTGCAGGTCGTCTAGCACGCAGACCACGCTGATGTAAACGGTTTTGAGTGGTCTGACGTGACACTTGGGTGCCTCTCACCTCCCGTAAATGTGCCTGGAGTTGAGTGGCATTTATCATCCGGTTCCGCAGGGCACTGTTCACAATGATGCGGTCATCAGCGTGGGGTGTGGCCAAAGGACGTCCACTTTGATGCCTTTCTATGACTCTTCCAGTCTCTCTGTATCTTTTTTTTTTCTCTGTATCTCTGCTGCTACCTGCTGATGACACTCTGTGACACTCTAAGCTCAGTGGCCACTTTCCTCTGACAACATCCTGTTTGAAGTCTTGCAATGGCGAGGTACTGTTGATCAATTGTTAGGTGTCGTCTTGGTCTTATGATGTCAAAATGTGAACAGCATGTTGAAGAGGACTGTTTAAATACCAATTCTAATTGAACCAGAAAATGTATTGGTTGATTCATGGATCAAACATCTGTTGTGGATTTTGCCATTATGCACCTTGCTGGAGAACAGCAAGTTATGCAAGAAGTACTGAAACTTTGAACAGTTGGACATGTGCATTCAAAAGGATAGAGAAGGTCAAATTAAGTTCACCTGTAAAGGTTATAGTGCATTTTAGGGTCATCCTGAAATTTCACCCAAAAGCCGAATATCCCTAACTTTTTGTGAGTAGTGTAGCTCTGCAAAACAAACAAAATTAACCTGTCAACATCAGTAATAAGGAGGGATACACTAATTGTGAGCTTTTTGACTGAATGAAACATGTTGGCTAATATCTGATAGCCAGTACTGATTGTTTCTTAGTTTTTTTTAATCCCCTGCTGTTCGAAGCCCAAAGGGAGATTATATTCTAGGTCAGTCCGTCCATCCGTCTGCCTCACTTTTGTGAAATCAGCTCCTCCTACAGTTTTGTTCTGATTGTTTTGAAACTTGGTACAGTGGTTTGATATACTCTGATGATGCACATATTACAATTTAGTTCTGATGGGATGATTTTTGCAGGAGTTGTAGCCCCTGACGTATTACCTCTTGTTTCATTTCACTTCATAGACAGTAACTATCTTGTGAAATCAACTTCTCCCACAGTTTTGTTCCATACGTTTTGAAACTTGGTACCATGGTTTGAGGTACACTGATGATGCGCATATTGCAATTTCACTGTCATCAGTTGACCTTGAGGTCAAAGGTCAGAGGTCAGATTTTCTCTAAATCTTCTAAACCTTCTAAATCTTCTTTTTTTTTCTGTGTATGACTGATGAGAGAGTGTAATAACTATCGTCTGTTCATAAACCTGCCTCCTTATTCACACTCTCCACACTGGTGACCCTTTGACGAATTATGGAACACGAGGCAAGAACCCCGGAGTCGGCCAGGACGGGAAGCCCCAGCAACGCGGCAAGCATCCCACAGACAGCCTGGACGGGAACCCCCAGCAACACGTGCGCTGTTTCAGTCAAACTACCGGACTTTTGGCAGCACAACCCACGCTCTTGATTCCACCACACCGAGGCTCAGTTCGCCCTCCGGGGAATAACAGCAGACAACACCAAGTATTACTTTGTGGTTGCAGCGCTGGACGCTCACATAGCCCAGCAGGTAGCGAGCCTGCTCGATCAGCCCCCAGCCCACAACAGATATGAGGCTCTCAAAGCTGCGCTGACCCAGCGCTACATGTTCTTGGACTGTGAGCAGGGATGGCAATTTTCCACCGATCTGCGGATTTCCGCCGATTTATTTTCAAATTGATCATTTCTGTGAATCGTCTAAATCCGTTGAGAAAATTTTAGGGGGGGTAACGTACCTTATTGTTACCGATTTTAGCGAAAATCAACACGATTACATAAGCGCTCCGCGCTTCCCTGGGTCAAGTCTCGCGATAACCCGGATGTACTCAAGCTACTGCTGTATTGTAAACAGCCCTGCAATTGGATAGTTGCAAACGATTGGACCAATCAAATGGCTCGTATGCTTTGTCAAAAATTTATGGCGGCTTGTTCTCAGGGATGTGATTTTTCCGGTAATTCGCCGAATTCCGCTTTATTTTATCTTCCAGGAAGATAAAGTACGTTAAGTACGTTAGCGGCTTGTGGTCCACAAACGCAGTGAAGGTGCGCCCTTTCAGCCAGAACTGGCGTATGGCCAGGTGGAGAGCCATTAACTCTCTGTCGAACACGCTGTGTTTACGCTCACTGTCGTGCAAAGACCTGCTAAAAAAAAAAGGTGAGCGGCTGCCAAGAGCCGGCAACGCATTGCTCCACGACGGCCGCTATGCCCATGTCCGAGGCGTCGGTAGTGAGCGCCGTTTTAACCTCAGAACGCCTGCTCCCGTTCAGGAGTCCAGTCGACTCTGTCCGCCGGTTTCCATTTGAGTGCAGCGTACAGCGGCTGTATGAGCTGGGCTGCGCGGGGAAGGAAAATGAGCTGCTCAAGACTCAATGGAGATTGAAACTGGTGATCTGAAATGAATGCTGAAATTATAAAAAGTAATGGTATGTTGGAATTTCATTTCTATTATGGAATAGATAAAATTAACTGATTTTGATTTGATCAAGTGTTAAAGCATGTGATGGATAATGCTTGTTGGAATATTTACCTCCGCCAAGGAGGTTATGTTTTCATCGGCGTTGGTTTGTCTGTCTGTCTGTTTGTTAGCAAGGAAAAGTTATGGATGGATTTTCATGAAATTTTCAGGAAAGGTGTGTAATGGCACGGGGAACAGATGATTAGATTTTGGTGATGATCTGAGAGTGCATACCTCCACCAAGGGCTTTTTTGTATTTGTGCAGCAGGATTACACAAAAACTACAGGATGGATTTGGATGAAATTTTCACCAGAGGTGGTTCTTGGGCTAGAGAGGAACCCATTATATTTTGGTGATGATCTGAGAATGCATACCTCAGCCAAGGCGCTTATCTTCTCACAGTGTGTTAGCAACAATACTCCAAAACTGATGGACAGACTTTGATGCAATTTTCACCACAAGTAGCTATAGGCCTACACACAAACCCATTACATTTTGGAGTTGATCCATGACAAACGGAAGGAGCCTTGGCGGAGGGATGCGCTCTGAGTGCTTTTATAGTTTAGGAATGCTATCTTCTTGGAACATAAGTCAATATTATACAGTAATAAGTGGCATTCAGCTGTTTGTTTTATGTCATTTAAGCACAGTTCTGGTACTTAAAAATCATAAAAACCCAGGAGCTTCGGGGGGCGAAGTGACAGTAAAGGTGAAAATTGGCTCAAAGTTCAACGAGGTAACAGAAACACTCGGACAGTTTCTGAAGAAACCAGAAAAGGAGATGAAGTTCAAAGTTCAGAGACTGACACAGCTTGCTGCCAAAAGGAAGAAAGTTTCACATTAGAAGTGACTTGGTGACCAGTGTAAATAGTATAAATAGTGTAATAAACTCTTATAGAACTGTTAAATATGTTGGACTAAAGACAGTGAGACAACATTGAAGAAAAAGTAAGTTAACTTTTCATTAAATTTAATGATTTATTTAAGTCTAGTATTTCATTTTTTTTATCACTTTTTTTCAGTCTAAATTACTTCTGTTTTACTGAAAACCTCCCAGCTTCAGGGGGGCTGCGCCCCCCCAGCCCCCCCCCCCCATAAGTCAATCAACCAAATTAGATTTCAGCTGAAATCAGAATTTCCTGTTGCCATCCCTGTGTGAGAGAGCAGAGAGGCTCCTGATGCGTTCTGAGTTAGGAGATGGTTCAGCCGTTGATCTGATGGAGAAGATGCTGGCGTTAATGGGCACGGATGACGGGCATTTTCTGTTTCCCCACCTTTTCCTCCGGAATCTCCCAACAGAGGCGAGAGCGGTTCTGGCCAATTCGCCGTTGCTGGCCGCGCGTGACTACCGTGCGCTAGCCCAGGAGGCAGATCGGATCATCCTCACCACCAGAGCCCTCACAGTCAACGCGGCGGCGGCGGAACCCATCGAGACAACCAGAGGAGGCGAGGAGCCACCGACGGTAGCGGCAGCGGGGGCCAGGGAGCGCCAGAGAGACACGCTCTGCTTTTACCACCGCCGCTTCGGAGAGAACGCACGCAGATGTGCGCCACCGTGCCAATTCAAGCGCTCGGAAAACGCATTCAGAACGCACTCAGAGCTCACTCACAGCGCACAAACAGAGTGCTGAGTGAGTCTCGTGATGGAGGAATAAAACACCTTTAACCTTCAGCTTGCCATGTCCGCCTGCACTTATTTCGTTCCTCCACACTTATCTTAAACACAATAACAATTGCACTTGCCTCAGAGTGCTCTTGTTTTGTTTATTTTGGAAGAAAATAAAATATACATTATAGAAGATAACTGAACTAAAAATGGATCAATCCCAGGAATTTTCAGTAGGAGTGTAATGTTGTCTGTTTTAGGGTAGAATTGGTGCGCCACCACTGGGACACACTGGATATCAGTCACAGATACTGGTGAATCTCCATTTATTTGGCAGTAGGCCAGAATCAGTCAGCATGGTGAATACCGGCCAGTACTGATGTTGAGCCAGTGTATCCATAGTAATGGCTAAGGTTTTTTCCTCCATTAAATCTGCAATTTTTTCTTACAAATGAGTGAGTTTTCACATGTATATTAGCTGTCTTTTCTCCTAAATTTTTTGACTTTTTTTTTCTTGTAAATTGACTTTTATTCCTAAATTTGCTGTTTTTCCCCCAGAAATTTCCAGTGTTGCATCAGAAATTTGTCTTTCCTCTTTTAATTTGCAACTTTTTCTCATAATTATCAAAGTAGAATAAAAAGCAAAAGCTAATCCTTAAATAAATATTTATGCTGACTGTTTTGTGTATGCGATTAAAAAAAGGGGGCTGCCATTCGCTGACAGTTTTCATGAAAGCTTTCCCTAGCTAAACCAGTGGTTTGTGTGGAGCATGTAACAAGCCTGTGTGTGGATGTTGGCATGCACAGCAACAAAATTTCATGAATTCCAACAGTCATTTCCTCTTCACTCTGGTTCCCTTGAAAATGAGCAGAGGAGAGAAGATGGAGTCAATAAGGATGAAGACAAAGTAACAGTTTACCAATTTAATCTGATATCACACAGTACAAATATTCCTTTTTTTTTTCAGGTATGGGTGGAGCAGCCATCGCCCCTCCTTCATCTCTTGTGGACAGAGACAGTAAGTCACCACATCACACTGGTCACAGAAAAAGGTCAAAGTTTAAATTAGAGCATGGATCAAGGATGGGCAGTCACGTACCATTGAGTGCCAAAACGCTGCAGATTTTACTTCCAGCGAGCTACTAAAGCAGGTGTTTCCACTGATCTTTAATCAGCGGGAATATGTTGTTACGTAATACGTACAGTGGTGTGAAAAAGTGTTTGCCCTCATCCTGATTTCTCATTTTTTGTATGTTTGTCACACTTAAATGTTTTAGATCATCAAACAAATTTAAATATTAGACAAAGATAACACAAGCAAGCACAAAATGCAGTTTTTAAATGAAGGTGTTTATTATTAAGGGTAAAAAAAAAATAAAATCCAAACCTACATGGCCCTCCCTGTGTGAAAAGATTACACCCCCCCCCCCCCAAAAAAAAAAAAAAAAAAAATCAATTAACTGATTTGTCACATCTTTGGAAAGCTGAGTTTCTCTAGCCACACCCAAGCCTGATTACTGCCACACCTGTTCTCAATCAATAAATCACTTAAATAGGACCTGCCTGACAAAGTGAAGTAGACCAAAAGATCCTCAAAAGCTAGACATCATGCTGCGATCCAAAGAAATTCAGGAACAGATGAGAAACAGAGTAACTGAGCTCTATCAGTCTGGAAAAGGTTGTAAAGCCATTTCTAAAGCTTTGGGATTCCAGGGAACCACAGTGAGAACCATTATCCACAAATGGTGAAAACATGGAACAGGGGTGAACCTTCCCAGGAGTGGCCGGCCAGCCAAAATTATCCCAAGAGCACAGTGATGACTCATCCAAGAGGTCACAAAAGATCCCACAACAACATCCAAAGAACTGCAGACCTCACTTGCGTCAGTTAAGGTCAGTATTCATGACTCCACCATAAGAAAGAGACTGGGCAAAAAAAAGCCTGCATGGCAGAGTTCCAAGACGAAAACCACTGCTGAGCAAAAAGATCATAAAGGCTCATTTCAGTTTTGCCAGGAAACATCTTGAAGATCCCCAAGACTTCGGAAAATACTCTGTGGACTGATGAGACAAAAGATGAACTTTTTGGAAGGTGTGTGTCCCTTTACATCCAGTGTAAAAGTAACACAGTATTTCAGAAAAGGAACATCATATCAACAGTAAAATATGGTGGTGGTAGTGTGGTGGCGTAGGGCTGTTTTGCTGCTTCAGGACCTGGAAGACTTGCTGTGGTAAATGGAACCATGAATTCTGCTGTCTACCAAAAAATCCCGAAGGAGAATGTGCGGCCATCTGTTCGTGACCTCAAGCTGAAGTGCACTTGAGTTCTGCAGCAGGAGAATGATCCATAACACACCACTGTCCACCTCTGACTGGCTTAAGAAAAACAAAATGAAGACTTTGGAGTGGCCTAGTCAAAAGTCCTGACCTGAATCCGATTGTGATGCTGTGGCATGACCTTAAAAAGGTGGTTCATGCTCGAAAACCCTTTAATATGGCTGAATTACAACAATTCTGCAAAGATGAGTGGGCCAGAATTCCTCCACAGTGCTTTAAAAGACTCATTGCCAGTTATCGCAAACACTTGATTGCAGTTGTTGCTGCTAAGGGTGGTCCAACCAGTTATTAGGTTTAGGGGGCAATCACTTTTTCATACAGAGCCATGTAGGTTTGGATTTTTTTTCCTTTAAAGGGCCTATATCATGCTATTTTAAGCCTTTCAGAGTAAACTATATGCATGTATGTGATAGTATATTACCTTTGGTACACTGGAGAATGAATTTCTTATGAAATATGAGTTATTTTCGCGAGCTACTTTTCCAACCCGGAAGTAAGATGCCTCGATCTCTGAGGCTCAGCCTCTCCTTCTTGTGGCTGCCGCCCATTTCATGACGTAACCCCTGAGCCGGCTGCTGCAGCGTGTCGCTGGGTTCCGCCCATGAAAATTTAGAAGACATTGTCTTACGTAAAAAAGCAAACAGTTGTTGTCACTGAGCAGATTAGGTGCGAGAGGAACTACTTCTTCACAGCGTCAATGCTAAAGTGAAAGAGTTTTGCGGATCACCGCTCTGTTAGCTGTGCGGAGAAAGTGGGTGTGTGCGTTAGCCTGGGGGCGGTGCTGGCAGCACAGGCACTTCCTGGAGTGGGCGGCTCACCCACGTTCATACGTATGAACGTGGGGACCCAGTCATTATCAGGGACAGGACGGAGCAGCAGCTCAGAGAGCAGGGTTGAGGAGGAATACTCAGAGATGCGTGAATGGA
The DNA here is from genome assembly GCA_020510985.1 of Pholidichthys leucotaenia. NCBI lineage: Eukaryota > Metazoa > Chordata > Actinopteri > Cichliformes > Pholidichthyidae > Pholidichthys > Pholidichthys leucotaenia. The sequence goes on along the minus strand of CM035845.1, from coordinate 61,180,283 downwards.
GCAAAATACCACTTTGGGGGTGTTTTTGGTGAGGAATTAACATTATAACATGCTTAAAAGCTCAAAAAAGTCGATTTTGCATGATATTTTTTTTTTTTTTTTTTTTTTTTTTTTACTTATTTGTACCCGTAGGTAGACATGGTTTGCAGTCTGGTGACAAGCCATCGGCTGCCAGTCGCTGCGTGCGCGAGCGCCCTAAACCTACATGTTTTGGTATGCGGGAGGAAACCGGAGAAATCCCGGAGTAAACCCGCGCAACACGGGGAGAACATGCAAACTCCACACAGCTCACTGTTGGTCGGGGGCTGGGATCGAACCCACGATCTCATGATCCCCGTGGTCCCCCGGCCGAGGGTAAAACTGTGCTGCCACAGTGCTAAACCACTGCGCCACCGTGCAGCCCGTGGGCCCTTGAATAATAAACACCTTCATTTAAAAACTGCGTTTTGTGTTTATCTGTGTTATCTTTGTCTAATATTTAAATTTGTTTGATGATCTGAAACATGTCCCTCTGGGAGGAGACCCCGGGGCAGACCCAGGACTCACTGGAGAGGCTATGCCCTTTTCCACTAGCCCCGCTCAGCCCCGATTTGAAGACCCAGCTCTACTCACTTCGGTTCGGTTCAGCCTCAGTTGCTTTTCAACTACTGCTGGCGCACCTGCTGGCACACCTGCTGTGGGTGGGATTTGCTGAACAGCAGGCGGCGCCACACCCTCGTGACGTGAAACACACGCAACTGAATCCTCCACAACAAACATCGCTGATGACGAGGAGAGAAGGAAGGAGGAATGACTGTGACATGAAACTGGTTAAATCTATGATGCTGACTTGTTGTGCTCTGCACAATCTGTGTGAGAGTCATGGAGAGACGTTTGACACTACATTGGATGATGCAGTAGATGAACCAGTGGTGGCAGCGGCACAGAGAGCAGAGGAGCAGGGTGGTGATATTGTAGCGAACTCAATATAAGCACCCTACTTGGCTTGACAAGTGGGTTGACCCTATTGGCGACACAGGTAGAGTGCGAGACTCCAGAGCGGGAGGCGTGAGTTCAAACCTCCCGGTGGGACGTCGCCATGTCAAGCTGCATGTTACAATATAATACGAGATGCTGTGATGCAATACTTGTCTATTTCATCCACATTTATGTGCATACATATTTCAAAAATGTTTTTTGTAAATAAAATGTTGTGCATGGTCCATCTACCTGTCCTCTTGTTCATAACGCTTATCTGTTAAGAAGGTGCGAAGCCATCAGCCTAATGATGAGTCCACACTTCTGTTGTGATAATTGCTCACGCTGAGCGCTCTGACAGCCCCGTACGCTGTGGGGGTCACACACGACGTGTTCCTCCCCACACTCTCAATTTTTTTTCCCGTATATTTTTTTCTTTGGCGTACAGAAATGGCAATACGCCCGTATTTGCTAAAATTGCATTTTCCCCGTATTAAAATACGGCGAAACCGTATCACTTGACAGGTATGTAATTACATGCAGAAACACCGCACAGGCCATCTTCACAAAAATCCAGCTCGACAAGCCACTTTTGCTTAGGTGGAAATGCAAATTGAACTATAAATCATGTGCTGATACATGTCATATTTTCCCATGTAAAGGTCTCCCACTTTTACTTACAAATTGATTTTTAATTTTTGGGAAAAGGGAATATAAATTTTGCACTTGTTGGTAACAACAGTTGTGTGCAACAAAAACACAGTTGTGTATCCTTGTCCAATCTGTCTACTGTTATTAGTGCCAAATTTTTGCTAGATTCCTTCTTAATTTATTAAATTTTGACTGGTGATGCAACATTCAACTTACACGTACTTACCTTTATCAGTGTCTACAAGTTCAAGCACACCTGTACAACTGCTTATAACCTAAAAAATGTACCCATTCAAGAGAAATGGATTCAGCATTGCAAATTTGTTTAAAATAAAAAAAAAAACCTACCAAGACATTACGTTTCGTTGTGTTGTTAAAAATTAAATTACCATTAGAAGGCTATACACCTGACCTGATGAACAGCAGCATGTGGAGTGAACAGAGAATGGAATGTGTATGTAATTATTGGCTTTTCTCATACGGTGTCATAACAGATAAACCAGACTTTTGATGCAAACAATACAATTTTATTCCAGAAGCAAAATTTACAAACAAAAAAACAGACTGGGCGATGACATCTCTGCGAGCTCTTCCCTTCGTAACGCAGCGTCCTGCTCCAGGGCTTCACGTGCATCTGCCCGCACATCTGCGGCCACCTGTCGCAAATGCTGCATGTACTCCTGATTCTTGCCGCTGGTCATGTTGCCGTTCCAAGAGCCGCATCTCTTCGTCATGCATGTTGGCCATCGCTAATGTAAGGTCAGCGATGGGAGTTGTCTGTTTTCGTCTTGCCTAGATGGAAAGACAGAAAGGCATGGTCGTTAAAGCTGGATCACTACATATATTATGGAATTACACAGGTGAAAGTCTGTGGTGGAATGTCACTATTATATTATGCTTCATTGCTGTATATAAGCTGAACTGTCATGTTGCTGCCCCTCAGTAGAGCAGATTTTGCAACACGCAGGGTGCTGTCTTCGGCTGCAGCCCCCCTGCAAAACTAAAAAGGATTAAGATTAAGAATATGGATGGATGGATGGGTAATGTTTAAACTAGTTGCTTGTAGTGTGGCCGCAGAAATCTGAATGGGTTAATACAGTCAGCTGACGCAAAGCATTTCAATGAAGCATGTTGATTTCAACGGCAGTTCATGCACTTTGTTTGTCTAAAACAGGAGTTACAACAGCACTTCAGTCACCACACCTAAAAATGGTTGTGGAACACCGATAAGTGAAGACCAAAGAATAACCTTTTTGTACATTTAAAAAGACATTTTCAATTAATTAATATGCAGCTACAGGAAATTGCATTAATCAATTTGGTACATAACTTGTTAGGCTCCAGCCCCACCGCAACCTGTAAAGGATTAAGCGGTAGAAGATGGATGGATGGATGGATTTTCGACCCTGGTTTCCGCTGCTGGACCTGTTTCAACCAAAAAAAAAAAAAATCGTGGTTATTGTGCCTTACCGGCACTTGAACGTGATCCAGATGGAGCTGGTGATGTGGAGTCGATCCAGCTGGCGCTCCGCCAGACGCACACACAGACGCAGCGCCAGGAGAGTCCACTGTGTCAGTCATCTCCACTGAGGTGGACCCCTGTGATATGAAATGCGATTCTAGAAAGAAAATGCACGCAATTTAAAACTTAACACCAAAGTGCAACATGTACACAACACTCTCAAATTTTTAACCGTAATACAATAAGCGTAATTCAGCGTTTTGTTCGCGCTAATACTTAACACAAAGCAAGCGTGAATCTGCAGTTGGCTGCAAAACAATACGCAAGCCTCAGTAACAACCATTACCCACAATCTAACAACCTTCCTATTTCTTAAAAACAGTGAGCTTGGCACAGAAAGGATCAAGTGGCGAACAGATGCGCAATATCAAATAAACACTCACCATCCACGGTTTCCAAGGGCCGTGACCGTGACAGTGACGTGTGGAGCCCAATGTCTCTCAGCGAACCACTTCCACTCCTTCCATCCTCTGAACTTCGAGCAATGTGGTCCTTCACTGCTCGGTAATCGCTTTTCAGCTTTTTCAGCTTTTTCAGCTTCTCCCGACACTGTTTGGCAGTACGGATGTGCCCTTGGGAAGCTATCTGCTCGGACACCTGCATTTCAAGTAGATCCGTCCAACTCGCGCTGGATGCGATCGTGGCCTAATATAGAAAGAAAATTGCGCACCTCCTAATATATAATATTAGGAGTATATTATTATATAAGTATATTATACAGTATATTAATATAATATACCGTATTACAGAGGCGCACTGTGTTCACTGCTGAACAATTACAAATGGCGGTCGTGGAGTAAATTCAGCAGAAAAAGTCGCTTTCATGACGTTACAACCTGACCAATCAGCGGCGACCGGTCTCTTAAAGTCATATCACAGCCATACTCAGCCCTACTCAGCCCGGTTAGACCCTGCCCTGGATCAGGTACGAAAAAAGTACCTGCTAACCGGTGCTGGGGCTAGTGGAAAAGCGCCTAAAGCGGGCTGAGTGGTGCGGTGTAGGGCCAAGTGAGGCTAGTGGAAAAGGGCCTTATGTCTCCCATCTGGTCTGGGAACGCCTTGGTATCCTCTCTGAAGAGCTGGAGCAGGTGGCTGGGGAGAGGACAGTCTGGGCTTCTCTGCTTGAACTGCTGCCTCTGTGACCCGGACCTCTGGAAAACCGTAGAAGATGGATGGATGAATGGATGGATGGATCTGAAACATTTAAGTGTGACAAACATACAAAAAAATGAGAAATCCAGAAATCAAGGCAAACACTTTTTCACATCACTGTGTATTATTTGCCATAACTATATGTATCATATTTTAGACCATTTTCTACATAATTTGCCATAATCATTATTTGTTATTTTAATTTCATCTGGGTCTCTCAATCTCCTTCCTAATTTTGTGCTACAGAGGCATATTACCCAGAATGAAGCAGTGGAGTAAAAACCGTATCAAGGGTGTCAAATTCAATGTCACTTAGAGCAGACAAGTTGGGAGATGGGAATTCCTTTTTAAGATCTTATTTATTTAAAAAAAGGTATCAAAACTTAAATTGAAAAATTATCTAGCATATTTGCTTCAAAATTACAAGAGGGAAAATTTGCAAAATTATCTGAGAGGAAAGGGATTCATTTATGAGTGGGAGAGAACAGTCACAGATTTACAAGTTTACAAGGAAATCTGCAAATTTATGAATGGGTGGGAAAAGTTTCAACTTGACATGAGTGTGTAGGGAATGTCGAAGATTTATGAAACGTCACAAATTAACAAGGGGGGCAGGAAAAGATGCAAATTTCCAAATGGTCTGGAAAAGTCACAAATTTCAGAATGGATGGGAGAAGTTGTAAATTGTTGGGGGGGCGTGAAAAGTCACAGTTTGACAAGATGGGGAAAGTTGGGAAAATTACAAGTGGGGAAAAATGTTAAAGTTCATTAGTGGACCACATAAACTACACTGGACGGCTGTATCTGGCCCCCCAGCCTTAATCTTGACACGTGCCCTATACAATCACATCTGAGAGTTTCACGTGTTTGAATATATGTCTGTATACATTTTTTTTTGTGAGAAAAAGAATCAGAAGACATTGCAAACGTTTGATGTGTTAACATGCTTTTCTTTCAGGAAAAGCCAGTTTAATATTAATGGATGCCTTTTTTCTTTGGAGTATCGCAGTGAAGTTCATTTCTGTCATCTCTGATAGCTTTTAGAACATTCATCTAACTTAGGCAGAGTGTCAGTGCACTGTTCTCTTCATACTGTACAAGAGAACCTGTGTTAGAAATATCAACCACCTGTGTCTCACGTTGGACTTTCTACATTAATTTTCAAGCGGATTCAAGCAGCCGGAATTTCATGTTAAACTAGAGTGACACTTTTGAACATCCACATTCCTGAAGTCATCATAGCGAATATTCACTCCAAGTTCACAGCTTAAGCAGTTTCCTTGGTAAAGCTGTTTAAAAGGGGCTCCTGAGGAAACTCAGCACAGACCCCTGACTTCATCACAAAAATCTTTTTCAGTGAGGAAAAATGACAGTGGAGAGCTTGAACTTGATTTTTGGGGGGAAATAATTTCCCCCCCCAAGAGAAGAGAAATGATAAAGGGGATTTTCCTTTATCATTTTTTTTCATCACCCGCCTGGGTATGTGGAGCATTTGAGTAAAGCTTTTTTAAATTCAAAATAAGAAATATATACACAGTAATCACAACATTTCAGTGATGGACACAATATTGTGAGAAATTATGAAGAACTGACTTCAAATATGGTTTATAACATTTAAAATACAAAATAAAAACATTCTTAATTAATAAGTCTTGCCTTAAAAAGTCCATTCAGTATTTCATTTAATTAATTTCATACATATTAGCCGATGTGCATATTTTGACCATATGTAAATGTTCAGAGAACATTTAATGTTCTCTTAACATTCATATTAGAACTAAAGCCGATGTGATCATCTAGCCTCCCTTAGCATAAACACACAAAGGCACGGACCTGAAAACAGCCAAATTACCAAAACTAGAGGACACTCAGTGAATGCATAACTCTGCCAAGGCACCGTCTGTTCCTCAGTCCCTCCCGCCATCCTTCCATTCATCAGTCAGTCTGTTCCTCCGTACATTGTGAGATGAGGCCTTGGCAGAGGTATGCGCTGTCAGATCACCTCCAAAACCTAATGGGATTATCTGTAGCCCAAGGGCCACTTCTGTGAAAATTCCATCAAAATCCATTGAGTAGTTTTTGTGTAATCCTGCTAAGGCCCCCTTTCCACAGCATGAAGATTGTTGAGAAATTGGGTTAATTTTTAATCTTCGGCCTCCCACCCAAAGGTGCTGGGATAGGCTCCAGCCCCCCACCCCCCCCGCGACCCGAAAAGGACTAAGTGGAAGAAGATGGATGGATGGATGGGATCGTTTGGGAGATCTTGAGTGTTTTGGACTGAGTCAGAACTTTTGACGAGGTTGTGGCGACTGTGGAGATCTCTGAAGATCATTGATAGATCAAAAATTGGTCAGCTCTCTCAACGATCTCACAGTGATCGCCACCTCTTTGTAAAGGGAGTATAAGGCTATGTTCACACTGCAGGTTTTAATGCTCAATTCCCATTTTTTGCACAAATGTGGCCCATATCTGATTTTTTTAATGACAGTCTGAATGGCACATATCTGGTTTTTTCTTTCTTTCTTTTTTTTTTTTTTTTACATATTTTTTATTGTTCTCTTTTGAGGAAAAAGAAAAAAGAGGACACATACAGTGGAAAGGTGCTTCATTCAATCATCATTATTTTGCAATAATTGTAATAGGTCCTTAATGTCCAGCTCTGGTGGTAGTGGTGGCGTCCTCTTCTTGGCTTCTGAAGTCTGTCCATTTTTCCAATTTCTCATCAAATTCTGTCTCCTTCAGTCTCAGTTTGTGTGTCATTTTTTCCATCCATCCATCTTGTCCCGCATAATCCTTTTCGGGTCGCGGGGGGGAGCTGGAGCCTATCCCAGCATCTTTGGGCGAGAGGCAGGGTACACCCTGGACAGATCGCCAGTCCATCGCAGGGCCAACACAGAGAGACAGACAACCATTCACTCTCACAGTCATACCTAAGGACAATTTAGAATCCCCAGTTTGATGCCAGTTAACCTGACTTGCATGTTTTTGGCATGTGGGAGGAAACCGGAGAAATCCTGGAATAAACCCACGCAGACGCAGGGAGAACATGCAAACTCCACACAGATCACTGTTGGTCGGGGGCTGGGATCGAACCCATGATTTCCATTACAAAAATCTCGTCTACTATGCACATCCACTGCTCCTGAGTCGGAGATTCCACTTTGTACCAAAGTCTTGTTTTTGCTTTTTTACTTGCCGATAACAATATTTTAATAAGATCCTCTTTCTGTATTATATCTTGTGTCAAATTTCCTAAGTAAAGTGTTACACATGATTTAAGTATTTCATATCTTATTATTTTTCTTAAACGCTGCCATATTTTATCCCAATATCCTCTTATCTTTTGGCAAGACCGAAATATATGTGCATGGCCTACATTCACGTGTCCACATGATCTCCAGCATGGTTGCTGATTTGATACTACTTCCTTCCTAATCTTTGGAGTTATAAAATATCGAATCATATTTCTCCAGTTGAATTCTCTCCAAGTCCTGGAGCTAGTGGATGTGCACTGCATTTTAAGATAAGATAAGATAAGATAAGATAAGCCTTTATTAGTCCCACAACGGGGAAATTCCAGGATTGCAACAGCACAGGGATAGCAACACTCAGAGCAACAATCAGAAGGCAAGAAAAAACAAGCAAGCAAGAGCAGCTAATATACATATGTACATATTACTATAAAATATATATATACACACACACACACACACAGACACACAGTGCAGAGCATTGTAGCTGGATGGAATAAATATATGAATATATGAACACACAGTGCAGAGCATTGTAGCTAGATGGAATAAATATGTAAATATATAAACACCCACAGTATGGAGCATTGCAGCTAGGTGGAATAAATATGCAAGTATATAAACACACACAGTGCGGAGCAATGTAGCTAGATGGAATAATATGTAGATATATAAAAACACAGTGCGGAGCATTGTAGCTAGATGGAATAAATATATAGATATATAAATATAAACACACCCAGTGCAGAGCATTGTAGCTAGATGGAATAAATATGTAAATATATAAACACACACAGTGCAGAGCATTGTTGCTAGGTGGGATGAAACAGCATAACCGTCTATTTAGTTATCCTACATGGTATGATTATGTGCCCATACATATTCTCACCCTCCATAGCGACCGGTATGTTCCTAGTTGTATGCCGGAGAGGACCATTGTGTTTTTACAGATATTATACCACTCTTCCTCAGTTATTTGTTCCTTCAACTCTTTTTCCCATTTTTTTTTAATATACAGAGAGGAAGTATTTTTACATGACATCAAACCTCTGTATATAGCTGAGATTACTCTGCATTTACTTCCCCATAGGCCCTCTAAAACACCTCAGCATCCTCATTTGTTACATAAGTTTTTATCTCCTTTTCATAGTAATCCCTAATTTGTAGGGATTTCCTCATTCTGTTGAGATGGATTTTTTGGTAAATTGCGCTATGGTCTGACACATCAGTTACGCCTATCCTGCACTCCCTCACTCTGTACATATCACCCTTATTCATTAGAAAGTAATCAATTCTGGAGTACGCTGCGTGTGGGACTGAGTAGTGGGTATAGTCCCCATCAAGTGGATGAAGTTCTCTCCATACATTTAATATATCCATCTCTGATATCATGGTATTCACGTACCTATTAAGTTTGTTTTTGCTTCCCTTCAGACTTGTTGTGTCTAATCTATAATTCAGTACCACATTAAAGTCCCCGCCGCATATCAGTGTTTCTTCTGTTTCCAAATTTATAAGATCAAATATTTTCTCAAAGAAGGGTTTTCCACTTTCTGGAGGGGCATACACATTAAACAGTGTTACAGGATGGTTTTCTAAATTATCTTTTATCATGACAAACCTTCCCTCCTTATCCCCCGTTTCCTTAGTATCAAGTTTTGTCGTGTTAGAAATCCGTATCGTTACACCCCTCTTATGATTTTGTCCAAAGGAGTTGAAAAATGAATTCCTGTAGCCTAACTTTTTAAACTTCATGTGCTCCTCCTGTGCCAGGTGTGTCTCCTGTAAAAAAAAACACAAAAAACTTGCATCTTTCCTTTTCTAAACTTGCCTTAAGATAAGATAAGCCTTTATTAGTCCCACAATGGGGAAATTCCAGGATTGCAACAGCACAGGAATAGCAACACTCAGAGCAATAATTAAGAAGATAAGAAAATAAGAGCAGCGAATATACATACGTACACATAAATATATAGTGTGGAGCATTGTAGCTAGATGGAATAAACAGCATAACCGTTTACTTAGTTATCCTACATAGTATGAATATGTACCTGTACATATTGTCACCCTCCGTAGCGACTGATATTGTCCTAGTTGTATACTGGAGGGGACCATTGTGTAAGTCTGTTGTGTCTTTTGTATTCAATACTATTAGGTTGTCACGTTTTTTTTTGCTATCTCTGCGAGCAGCCCTGCTTAGGTTATACAGTCTGACTGCCGTAGGTAGGAACGACCTGCGAAACCTCTCGGTTGCGCACCTAGGATGATGTAGTCTGCTGCTAAATGAGCTCCTCAGTGCGTTCAGTATGTCCTGCATAGGGCAGGGCTCGGACTCCAGCAGAGATGACAGTTTAGCCACTATCCTTCTCTCTCCTATCTCCTCCACTGGGTCAAGGTGTTTCCCCATGACAGATCTAGCTTTCTTGATCAGTTTGTTCAGTCTCTTCCTACCGGCTGCTGTAATGCCACTGCCCCAGTAGACTACTCCAAAAGTGATGGCTGATGCCACCACCGTGTCATAGAATGTCTTCAGCAGCGCCCCTTGTACACCAAAAGACCTGAGTCTCCCCAGTAGGAACAGCCTGCGCTGTCCCTTCTTGTAGAGTGCGTCAGTATTGTGTGACCAGTCTAGTTTATTGTTCAGATGAACACCCAGGTACTTGTAGGATGTCACCATCTCAATGTCTGTTCCCTGTATATTTACTGGTGCTGTGAGGGGTTGTCCTTGCCTGCGACAGTCCACCACCAGCTCATTAGTTTTCCTCGCGTTGATCTGGAGGCAGTTCCAATGGCACCAGTCCATGAAGTCCTGGATAAGTCCTCTGTACTCAGCTTCATTTCCGTTGGAGATGAGGCCGACGATCGCAGAGTCGTCAGAGAACTTCTGTAGATGGCAGTGTGTTGTGTTGTGTGAGAAGTCCGCAGTATAAAGGGTGAACAGGAAGAGAGCCAAAACTGTTCCATGGGGGGCCCCTGTGCTACCGATGACCTTAAGCGTTGTCTCTTTTTATTGACATTGTTTAAGCTGTTGATATTCAGTGACACTACCCTAATATCATTGTGTTGCATAGTGTCCCTTAGAATGGTTTCTACCACCTCCACTGTAACATTTTCAACCAGCCTTTTCCCATGAACAAAATATGAATGAAAACAATAACTGAACTCCCCAGCAACACATCCGATTTTTTCACACCAGACCCAGGCCACTTTCATATGTGGTCCTAATTCGGATACGTCAAATAAGCGACCTCAGTCTGAACGGTCCTGTTGCATGTCATCCGACTTTCTCCTCATTGAAGTGAGACAGACGCTACAGTTCTGTGGTGGAGGATGCGGCCAGCCTGGCAGACACAGCTGATTTGTGCTCTCTTTTTAATCAATCTTCTTAAAGGTCTGATGACACAATTTTTATTTTTTAGCATGTTGTGTAAACCCAAAAGTCATTGTTGATGATCAATATAATATTTACAACAGCACCTGCAAAAACTAGTTATCATCAAAAAACCGCAGCCGCTGACTGGACTGTGGTGCCGCCCACCGAATGAAGGGCGGCATCACCATGACGTCAGCGACAGAACGGACTCCGGTGTTGTTGACTGGAATAATAGTTGTAAAACTTACAACCGTGAGACCTTATTAAACATCAAGGTACTGCACGCTGCAAGAATCGCGGCGATCGGTTGTGATTTGGACATTTTACGCCAGCATGGAATTTTGGCGGAGTCCCCGCTGGAAGCTACCCGGGAGAGGAGGAAGCGGAAGCGGTGCGAGCGCAAGCAAAAGCGAGGAAAAAGGGCCGGGATCCATGCTAGGCTAAAGGCTAACCCCTCCAGACCAGCGGTACCGTCGCTTCTTCTATCAAACGTCCGCGCCCTCGAAAACAAGGCAGAGGAGCTGCGTTTGCTGAAAGAAACCCGGAGAGAATGGAGGGACTGCTGTGTGTTTGTTTTCACCGAGACATGGCTCCACGACAACATTCCTGACGAGGCCATTCAGCTGGAAGATATGGCGATGTTCCGGGCCGACAGGGAAACGGCGAGCTCCGGTAAGAGCCGGGGGGGTGGGCTATGCATCTATGTTAACAAGAACTGGTGCGTTAATGCCACGTTAGTGTCTAAACACTGCTCTCCATTGGCGGAGTTCCTTATTGTTAATTGTCGGCCTTTTTATCTGCCGAGGGAATTCAGCAACGTGTTTGTAGTTGGTGTTTACATAGCGCCGAGCGCTAACGCTAAAGCTAATGCTAAGAAGGCACTCGGGGAACTGCACAATGCAATCAGTAAAATCCAAACGTCACACCCGGACAGTTTTGTGGTGGTTGCGGGGGATTTTAACCACACCAGCTTAAAGACTGTGCTCCCCAAGTTTAAACAATGTGTAGACTTTAAGACCAGAGGAGAGAATATGTTGGACTTAGTGTACACAAACACAGATGCATATAAAGCGTTACCCCGCCCCCATCTCGGCCGTTCTGATCACATGTCCGTGATGCTGGTTCCTGCCTACAAACCTTTATTGAAGCGCAGCAGGCCAGCAGTGAAACAAATCAGGATTTTGCCAGAGAGTGCAACCTCTGCACTGCAAGACTGTTTTCATCACACAGACTGGAGGATCTTCAAAATAGCAGCCTCCCAGGAAGACAGGACAGATGTGGAGGAGTATGCTGATTCGGTCACCAGCTACATCGCGAAGTGCACAGAGGATGTCACTACAGTGAAGACCATCACTGTGCGGGGTAATCATAAGCCCTGGATGACTGCAGAGGTGCGCTCGCTGCTTAAAGCCAGAGATGCAGCGTTCAGAGCGAAGGACAGGATTGCCCTCCGCTCAGCCAGGTCTGCGCTTTCAAAGGGAATTAAGGTGGCAAAGCGCGCCTATGCGGAGAAAATCCAGGGACACCTCTGTGACACTAGGAACACCAAGCAGATGTGGCAGGGAGTTCGGACACTTGACGGGCTTTAAGTCTAGGCAGGGGGTCGATGACGACGACGCTTCACTTCCAGACAGGCTTAACGACTTCTTTGCACGTTTTGAAGCATCAAACTCGACAATCAGAGGGAGGGCCAGCCCACTCCCACCATCGGTCGGACCAGCTTTTACCATTAACACAGCGGACACACGGAGGACCCTATCCAGAATCAACCCACGCAAAGCTGCAGGTCCAGACAACATTCCGGGACGTGTGCTCCGAGACTGCGCGAGCGAGTTGGCGGATATCCTGACTGACATTTATAACATCTCCCTGAGTCAGGCCATCGTTCCCAGATGCTTCAAGACCTCTATCATTGTACCGGTGGCAAAGAAACCAGTGGTGTCATGTTTGAATGACTATCGTCCTGTTGCACTTACACCAATTGTGATGAAGTGTTTTGAACGGCTTGTCAAACCACACATCACAGCCTGCCTCCCTGCATCACACGACCCGCTCCAGTTTGCATATCGTTCAAACCGCTCCACGGAGGATGCTATAGTCACCACCCTACACTCTGTCATCACCCACCTGGACCAGAAAGACACCTATGCCAGACTCCTGTACATTGATTTCAGTTCAGCATTCAACACCATTATTCCCCAGAGACTGATAGAGAAATTACTCCTTCTCGGTCTGAACACCGCCACATGTCTCTGGATCCTGGATTTCCTGACTGAGAGACCTCAGTCTGTCCGGGTTGGAAACAACATCTCCAACTCTGTCACGCTGAGTACCGGAACCCCTCAAGGCTGTGTACTCAGTCCACTGTTGTTTACACTTCTAACACATGACTGTGTATCCAAACACGAGGGGAACCAGATTATTAAGTTTGCAGATGACACCACGGTGGTGGGACTTCTTCAGAGGGATGAGGAATCAATGTACAGGGAAGAAGTGAGAGACCTGGAGGGCTGGTGCAGGGAGAACAATCTGGTGCTCAACGTGGACAAAACAAAGGAGATGATTATCGACTTCCGGCGGTCACAGCCTGAGCACGTCCCCCTCAGCATCGGCGGCCGTTTAGTGGAGAGAGTAGAGAACATCAAGTTCCTCGGAGTGCAGATCTCGCAGGACCTGACCTGGAGCAAGAATTCCTTGGAGATCAGGAAGCGAGCTCAGCAGAGACTACACTTCTTGAGGAAACTCAAACAGGCCTCTCTCCCCATGTACATCCTCAGGACCTTCTACAGAGGTGTGGTGGAGAGTGTTCTGACGTACTGCATTGCTACATGGTACTCCAGCTGCAGTATGTCAGACAAAAAAGCCCTGCAGAGGATAGTCAAGGGGGTGGAGAGGGTAATTGGAGTCTCCCTCCCCTCTGTCCAAGAACTTTTTCAGAACCGCTGTAGGAGCAGGGCACTGAACATTGTCAAGGACCGTTCTCACCCTCTGCATAAACACTTTGAACTTCTTCCATCTGGTAAACGATTCCGGAGCATCAGAGGCAGAACCACCAGACTGATCAACAGCTTCCTCCCACAAGCTGTCAGGATGCTGAACAGCTGACCCGGAATCTCACATACACACTACTGCACCTATGGACATTTTGTATATTATAGTTAGTTATTCTTTTTCCCCAAGTATGTCTCAGGGATGTGTGAATGGATGGGGGGGTGGGAGCTATGTGGGAGTGTGTCTTAATCATGCTGCTTCTTATATGGTTGCCGAGAGAAACGCAATTTCATCTTGCCTGCACTACAGTTGTATGTACAGCAATATGACAATAAAGTTTGATTTGATTTGATTTAGCAGCTTTGTAGCTCACAGTTTCTCTGGTTTCTTGTTTTAATTTTACGGCTGTGCCTTCGGGTTGTGTCGCAGGCTTAGATAAACAGCAGGCCGTGAAAGACCACATCATACGCTTCAGCTCCAACTGTCATAAGCCTCCTCGTGCGCTCCTCGTGCGCTTTTACGCAGGATTATCACCAGCTGATTCAAACTCCCACTGATCATGTTTCCCGGTCCTCGCCCAGGTGCTTCTCATCACACCATCACCAGCAGTATGTGTACTTCGTGGCCGTTTGCCAGTAACGCACTGCTGGTCCATAGTATTGTCATCTGTGCTGTTAGTCTGCCATTATTTTCAGCACTCTCACGACGTGTTAGTCACTCCATGTTCGCTGTGGTTCTTGTGCATCCTTGAAGTGATGTCGGCTCTGGGGCGCACCTGTGGCTAACACGTCTCCTCTCATTCATTCTCTGGATGATGCCAGCCCCCGAACACCATCAGTAAGTGTGTTTGTGTTTTTTGTACGTCTTCATCTTTTTAGGAATTGTCTGTCATTCTGTATTAAATGTGCTGTGGTGAACCCTGCACGTAAATCCTCGTTATTTCATCCTCCCTCTCCGTGCCCTGTGTAAGAGCGCACGGAGGGTTATGATGAATGGATTTACGCACAGGATTCACCAGATAATACATAAATACATAAAGATAATACATAATAAACCCGATGCCTGAGCCACAGAGAATACACTGCTGTAATTTTATTGAAAAAACAGGTTTAAATAAATTATATTTATGAACAAACAATATCTGTAACAAAAGAATAACACTCGGTGTTCCCCTGCTGTGTGTTTGTCGCTGCTGCTGTGGCGGGCATGTGTGCCTCTCCACTGTCACTCTCTGAGTCTTACTTGCTTGGCACGATGCCCGCTTGGCACGACTCAAACCTATACAGTCTGATGCCCCCAGATTCTTCATCGTCATCCCATTCTTTGGAACTATAATCGTCTGAAGATTGGACCACACAAACCAATTCCAGACTACATGTGCTGGAACCATCGTCGATGTTTTCTACTGCTTCCATCCTGTGTGTACAATGGACAGTCAAGCGCTGTGTTCTGATGATGACGTTACAACATGGCAGAGGGGTTCACTGATGCAGTTGGTGACGTGGTGCTCATGAAAACGTTGGATATCCGCGTGAAAAAAAGCCTGTTTGACTTAGAACTGCACAGACCAACCTATTCTGTCATATTGTATTATGTGTTGAAAAATTAGATGAAGTCAAAAACGTGTCATCAGACCTTTAACTTTATCACTGGATTGTAATTTTGTCGGCTCCGACTGCACAAAATAACTCCAATTTTTTTTTATTTTTTATTTTTTTTTGGGGGGGGGGGGGCTGGGTTTGGGGCTGAAACCATCAGACAAGCAGGTGCACAGTAACGGCACATAAAAAAAGTAACGGCACATTTACTGGATGCGCCGTGAGTCCCGACCGCTGTAATATCTAAAATGTAAAGTTAATTCCGACATGACTGTGGAGTGGAATGACCAGATAGGGGGATACATGAGAGTGGAGTCTGGCGGTTTCTCCTTCCTGTGCAGGACCGCTAGTACGAGCCACTGACAACATCAGTGGGCGAGAGCCCTATTGTAATCGCTAGGATTATTTATTATTAACCTTGTTTATCCTCTTAAAATTCTGATGTTCCACCCATGGAATGTTTTACATTGGCGGGAAATTGGTTGGAATGCTAAGGGGTTAAATCCCATTGAGACACGGGGTGTCATTTCCAAGATAGCTGTTTAATCGATCAGTCCTGTTAAAGCAGAGCTGGTCACAGCGGTCATCTGGCGTGTAGAGGAATGGAGCTGGTCTCATTTATTTTGTGCATAACCATATCTGAATGATTTTAACATTTTATTTTGCTGCGCTGCATCAAGGTGAAGAAGTTCTGTCCCCCTCAATCGTTCGGGGCCCATATTTACTTTCGTAAACACAGCGCTGTGTCTGACGTTACGTTTTCTTCTGTACATATGGGTCACTTCATAGCTGTAGACAGGGATGAGAATCCTCCTCGGATCCGATCATGTCTAGGGTCATTCTTGTGAATTGTCTAAATTCGAGGAGAAAATTTTAGGGGGGCGGGGTGAGGTATGTTATGAGCGGCGAGTCGTATTTTCGATCGGCTGCTAAAATCCACCGCACAGAACGCGCTACCCAGCGAGATCAGTAATGTAATGTAACAAGGCCACTGATTGGCTGATACTTATTGAAGCAACCAATTGGCGATTTTGTTATTCCTTTGTCATATCCCACACGCGGAGCGAAATGCAAATGGCGGATAGTTCGATCAACCGAGTTTTCCCGATTTCGTGAAAATGGTGAACCTAAAACTCACGAAAGACAACAAAGCAAGAATTTTAGAAATCGACAAAGGGATAAGGAACAAGTTTTGTTGGGAATGGCTCGAAAAAACTGTCAATGACTGT
The DNA here is from genome assembly GCA_020510985.1 of Pholidichthys leucotaenia. Classification (NCBI taxonomy): domain Eukaryota; kingdom Metazoa; phylum Chordata; class Actinopteri; order Cichliformes; family Pholidichthyidae; genus Pholidichthys; species Pholidichthys leucotaenia. The sequence continues at coordinate 61,163,559 of CM035845.1, read as the reverse complement.
AAAGATCGGTAAAAATACTGAAGTTGTGGTTGAAAAAATGGCCGACTTCATAGCGAAATGCGAAGTACCAGGGAAAGCCCAGTGTGTTTATTGTAACGATTTCTTGAGTTATGGATCTTGTGGTTGTGTTGCCTTAGTTGAACACTGTTCAAAACAGAAACATCTCAAAATTGTGGCTACAAGAGATCGAACTACTCGCTCGTGCTGCATTCAAAACGATCGATGGACACAGTCAAATTCAGATGCCAGTCAATCAAAGTTCATCACAGTCGGCCCCGATTACAGCAATTAGTGATCGGAAGACACATTCCGAGGTAAGATTTTTTTCTCGTTATAAGTAATGTACTTGAGAATTTTCGCGTAGTGAATTTGTTATGAAATAGCATGTGTAAGTTGTGACGTCATGCCTGTTTTGAAACACTAATTGCATTTGAATGCTGATTATCGATTGTTAATAGATAAATGTTATTATTACCTCTGCCAAGGAGGTTATGTTTTCATCAGCATTGGTTTGTCTGTCTGTTTGTTTGTTTGTTTGTTAGCTAGATAACTCAAAAAGTTATGGACGGATTTTCATGAAATTTTCAGAGATTGTCAGAAATGGGGTATCCTACAGATGATTAGATTTTGGTGGTGATCCGGATCACCGTCTGGATCCAGGAATTTTTTAAAGAATTCTCTTTTCAAGAATCCTTTAAAGATTCTTGCGAATGGCATTTTTTTTCCATGGTCAAGGAATCTGTAAAGTTAGACAGAATAAATGTAGGATTTATATTTATGATGTTAAACACTGTATGGGGGGTACTGTGGCGCTTGGCGGAGGTCTGCGCTGTCCGAGTGCTTTTCTAGTTACATATTTTCTCACAATTTGAAATGCAATGTAAGAATTTTGAATATAATTTAGCATTTTTTGTTTCACTAGGAGGAGTTACATAATGCATGTGTAAGTTTTTTTGTCATGGGTGGTGATGGGTTGCCTTTCCTAAGATATCTTTGCTTTTATTAGTAAATATAATTTCTTTATGGTCATTGCATAAAAATATTAAACATCTTGTAGGTTTTACTTACTTTCTTAGATTATCTTTCAAATATTAAAATATACTAATATGCAACTTTTTTATATTCCTAGTAACACTAAAAAATGCACACATTAATAAATCAAAATGTTTGCAGAATGTCAATATATTTTAATAAATGAGTGATGGACTTGGTGATGGAATTTTGTTAATATTTATAATTTATTTTACTTGGTTAAATTATTTTGTCTGTTCTAGAACTATGTAAATGTAATTCTGTGTCATTTCTAAACATATTAAATAGTAGTAAAATATAATTTAGTATTATTACATCAACATACCATTCAGATATCATAAATTTACACATGTGATGCAGCAGCAGATTGAAAAGGTAAACTATAAATGCATTTGTACTTACTTCTAACTTTAAATATAAGACCACATTTGAGCATTCTAAAACACCAGATTTGTTAGCCTGCGTCCCCCAAGACTCCCGGCTTAGTTTTCTCTTTTTTTCCCAAACCCCATTCTCATCCCTGTGTAGACCGTTCACACTGGAGTCTGATGGGGGTCGCATTTAAATTGTAATGTGAACGCCCACACAAAAAAATCAGATCTCAGCAAAAAATTGGAATTGAGGATTAAGACTTGCAGTGTGACCGTAGCCTAACAGACAAACAAACCACCCCGATTACATCACCTCCTTGGCAGAGGTAATAATGGAGATACTTGTGGGGATTTAGAAGACAGGTGGTATGAAAACAAATGTGATGATGTCATTCTTTAACTCCCATTAAATAAGGTAAGATAAACCTTTATTTGTCCCACAATGGGGAAATTACAGGATTGCAGCAGCAAAGAGATCAGAGCAATAATAAATAAGATAATAAGATAAGAAATTGGATAGCAAAACAGTAAAGATTCAAAGATTTTATTTGTCAATACATCAGTATGTACAGGACATACAGAATTGAAATGCCATTTCTCTGTCTCTTAGTGGTGTGCGTAATCACTCTATAAAAGCAAGAAATCTCTGTGTGTCTGTCTCTGTGTGTGTGTCTGTCACGTTTACAGGACATCATAGGACGGCCTATGATCTCTGCCTCATCATCATAGCGCGTCCTATGAACTCAGGCATCATAGGACGACTTGCCATGCCTACATGACGGCAAATGTGTAACCTTGACGAATGCCAGTCTACACTACAAATGTGTAAAATGTCAAGCAAAGCGCTGATTTTCTCCGGGTGCTCCGGTTTCTTGACTTCTACGGGCATGCATGGGTCTGCCTGATATCCTATGATGTTATAGCTCAAGTAGGTTCATTTTGTCTTCTTTTAATTATTTATCTTGTGTTCTTATTAAAGACAAAAATAGAATAGAAAGGAGATGTCTTTACCTTCTCAACACGTTTCAACTACATGTTAAGAAGGTAAAGACATCTCTGTTCTATTTTTGTCTTTAATAAGAACAAAAGATAAATAGATCCTATGATGTTCCTATGATGTCGGTGTTCATTGGACCGTTTACTGGATGTCTACATGACGTCACATAAACAGAACTCTATATGACACCAGATAAACCGTAAGGCTGCTGTTCCTATGATCTCAGAGGATGTCTTTATGACGTCATACAGAGCACAGGAAACGCTACAATAGGACACAATACTTTAAACCCACACCCATTCCAAAGCAGTACATCATGTCTGTGTGTCACAGATCATAGGACATAGGGCATCTTCAAAGATCAAACGCAGGCATGCCTCACGATAATAGGACTCACTATGACACCATCAAAGATCAAAGGCAGGCATCACTGAATGAGTGCTGTCGTGTTTGCTTACACCCTTTCTTACACCTGCGTTCTATGGGCATGCATGGGTATGTACTAGTATATAAGAAAAAAAGGAATAAGTGGTAAATGGCGTTCACTTATCTAGCGCTTTCTCTCATCTCTAGATGACCAAAGCGCTTTACAGATCCTGCTGTCCACCCACTCGCACACACATTCACACCCTGATGGTGGCAGAGCTGCTATGCACTGGCCTGACCCACCAGGAGCAACTGGGGGTTCAGTGTCTTTCTTGCTCAAGGACACTTTGACATGCAGACTGCAGATGGAGCGGGAATCGAACCCTTGACCCTCCTATCAGTAGCACAGGTGTAGTGTGACTGACTACGATCGGAGGGTGAACACCCGATCAACGCGGTGACATGTTAGCCCTTCTAGCTGAATATCAGAGTCGGGGATATTGTCATTTAGCCACGATTCCGCAAAGATAAAAACACAGTAGTTCCATGCATCACGTTGCGTAGATCTCAGGAGCTGTATGTGGTCTATTTTGTTGTCTAGTGAGCGTACGTTGGCCAGAATGAGGGATGGAATTGGGAGTCTGTGTGGGCTAGCAGCTAGCTTAGCTCGGGTCCCTCCACGCCTATCTCACTTCCACTTCCTCTCACACTGTCTATGGCGTCTCCACTTGGGATGAGATGCAGTAGGTGAGTCTGGGGATGTGGAAGTCTGGTCTAGAAGTCCTAGGCCATGGAGTTCCTCCGTAGCGCTCTGGTCTAAGACGTAATGTGTAGTCATTTTCCTTATCTCCAGAAGGCTGTGGCAACTGTAACTTGTGTGCAACATCATACGTGGACATGATGCACATGAGTATGCACTCAAACGTAATTTAAGCAACACTGAACACTAAGAGAGAAGTGAGGCCGCTGTGTTCTCACGCGCCGCCTAGACTACATATACAGTATATGCAGTGCAAGAGCATTGCAGTTAAATGGTATTTACAACATTGTGGAAGATGTGAAAATGACGAGGCAGAGTTCTTTCTCAGAGTCAGCTTTATTCACATCTCCATCATTTCAAAGCAGAGAAAAAAGAGGATGAAACAGTAAACTCTCGTCCTTAAATACCAGGGACTTCACACCTCATAGATCACATGTCACACAGACCACCTTGCAAAATAAAGACAGTCACAATGCATTTCACCACCTTGCACAATAAAGACAGTCACAATGCATTTCTGTCCATGATATCACTTCCACTGTCTCCCATGCATCCTTTCCTTAATCCCTTAATTGACCCCCCACAGTCTCCAGCCTTGCATACCAAGGCTAAGATTCCTGCCTTTGTTCTGACCTAAAATGTGAGTCACAAAACTGGTCCAACAGATCCCATGTGTGTTCACCACACAAGCCCCCCCAGCATTTTAGAAAAACAGAACAAAAAGAAGATAACCACATGCATGCCGTGATAGCATCAATACACATCAGTCCACATGCTGGATAGGCTTCAGCCTCCTGCCGAATCTGCTGTAGCTGGGGTTCACCGTCTCTGTGGCGCTGTCACGCTGGGGGTTTGCCGTCTGGGGGCGGAAACCCTTTGTCAGTCTCTGCGGGTGTTCTGGGGAAACATTACTTTGGGAGACATTACTGTGTGAAACCCTCAGTGGTGGTCTACCTCGCCGCGGGGCCTTTGCCAACAGCACTTCCTCATCTGCCACCACAAAAGCAGGTTTAAGTCTGTTTATGCCAATTTTCCCTTTCCTACCCCCCAAATCTAGCAAAAACTGCTTGTCCCCTGTTTCTAGCACTCTGAATGGTCCGTCATAAGGCGACCGCAACAGGGTTCGATGCGCATCGTGTCTAACAAAAACAAACTCTGCGTTCTTCAAAGCTTTAGGCACAAAAACACACAGAAAACTGTGGCGCGCGGGGCCGGGCAGTGTGCTTGACTCTATGTTACTCCGCAACAGCTGAGACGGGGAGGCGTTTGGCGCAGGGTTATCTGGGAGAAACTCCCCAGGCAGCCGGAGTGGCTGCGCAAACACGAGCTCCGCTGGGGAGGCTTCTAGATCCTCTTTAGGCGCAGAACGCAACCCCAATAACACCCATGGTAACTTGTCAACCCAATTTGTATCCGTCAGTGACGCTCTGAGAGCCGCTTTCAATGACCTATGAAAACGTTTGCATAACCCGTTAGCCTGCGGATTGTACGCGGTTGTGCGGTGAGTTGTGACACCCAGGCTGCGGGCCATTGTCGACCAAAGCTCGGAAACAAATTGAGGGCCTCTGTCGGACGTAATATCCGACGGAACGCCGAAGCGCGCCACCCAAGCTGTTAAAAACGCGCGTGCCACTTCCTCGGCTGTGGTTGATAACAGCGGGACCACTTAAGGCCAGCGCGTGGTGCGGTCCACCATTGTCAGAAGATGTGTGCACCCCTGTGACAGCGGGAGGGGTCCAACGAGGTCCACATAAACGTGATTGAACCTCTTGGCCGGAATGTGAAACTGTTCCAAAGGAGCCCTCGTGTGCCTGTGCACTTTGGCTCGTTGACACGCCGTGCAGGCTGCTGCCCACTCTTTGACCTGTTTGTGGAGGCTCGGCCACACAAATTTCTCTCCCACCATTTTGACCGACGCTCCAGGGTGCGCCAAAGAATGAACCGAGTCTAAAACGCGGCGGCGCCACGCGGCCGGTACTACTGGACGCAGCCGTCCAGTGGAGACATCGCAGATTAGGGGGGGCATACCGTCTTGCAGCACCCTGCTCTCCAGCCTTAACCCTGTTGGTCCAGACTGGAGCGCGCGCACGTCCGCGTCATTAACCTGCTCCGCGGCCATGGCTGCATAATCTAACCCTACGCTGACTGGGGCCGCCACAGCGCGCAAGAGGCAATCTGCCACTACATTGAGTTTGCCCGCCACATGCTGAATATCAGTGGTAAACTCTGATATGGCGGCCAGCTGTCTCTGCTGCCGGCCTGACCACGGTTCAGAGACCTTGGCCATTGCGAATGTTAGCGGTTTGTGATCAACGAACGCGGTGAAAGCGCGTCCTTCCAGCCAGAACTGAAAGTGGCGAATGGCCAAATGGAGAGCGAGCAGCTCCCTGTCGAACACGCTGTATTTACATTCGCTATCGCGCAAGGTCCTGCTGAAAAATGCGAGGGGCTGCGAAACCCCGGCTACATGTTACTCCACGACCGCCCCTATGGCCACCTCTGACGCGTCAGTGGTGAGCGCTATGCGGGCCGTTGGGTCTGGGTGTGCCAACAACGCAGCCTTTGCCAAGGCTGCTTTCACCTCCGAGAACGCTTGGTCCTGCTCCGGGGACCACTCGACCTTATCCGCGGGTTTCTTTTTTTTTGAGCTCGACATACAGCGGCTGCATGAGTTGCGCCGCGCGGGGGAGAAAACGGTTATAAAAATTCACCATTCCCAAAAACTCCTGCAACACCCTGACTGTCTGCGGCCGGGGAAAATCTGCCACAGCGCGCACTTTGTCAGGGAGCGGAGCTGCTCCTTAGGGGGAGACGCGGTGTCCTAAAAAATCGATCTGCGCCACCCCAAACTGACACTTCGCTGGGTTGATTATTAACCCGTGATTTCCCAACCTTCGGAAAACTGTGGCCAGGTGTTTTTCGTGTTCGTCTTCAGACGCGCTGGCTACTAAAATATCGTCCAGGTAGACGAACACGAAAGGGAGATCGCGAAGCACCGTGTCCATCATGCGTTGGAACGTCTGAGCAGCCCCTTTAAGTCCAAATGGCATGCGTAAAAACTCGAATAAACCAAACGGAGTTATTACCGCTGTTTTGGGTATGTCCTCAGCGCGCACTGGGACTTGGTGGTAACTGCGGACCAAGTCTATTTTAGAAAAAATGCGCGTCCCTGCCAAATGAACCGAAAAATCTTGGATATATGGGATTGGGTAGCACCCGAACGCCCGAACTGGCACGGCGGTACACACTTGCGTGCCCTCTCTGCGAAACGGCGATGGTAGAAACAAAAGACGTCCGGTCCACGCTCCCTGGCCCTTGCCGCCGCCGCCGTCGGTGAGTCTGGCACCGCTGCCTCTGGCCTCCTGTCGTCTCCGGTCGTCACGCCGAGCTCCGCTGCAGCGGCCGTGGCTGCGCGCCGCTTGGTGGCGTTGACAATCCGCTGCGCCTCTCGGCCCAGCGCGCGGTAGTCCCGTAGGGCCAACAGTGGCGAACTGGCCAGAACCGCTCTCGCTGCTGACGGTAGAGTCCTGAGGAAGAGGTGGGTGAAAATGAAGTGATCGTCGTCAGAGTCTTTCAACCTCAACAACTTCTCCATCAGGCTCGCGGGCATGTCGTTTTTCCCCTCCGTCAGCGCCAGGAGCCTCTCTGCTCGCTCCTCCGCCGAGGGGGTGAATTGCTGGATGAGTGCAGCCTTCAACGTGCCGTATTTGTCGCTCTCCGGCGGCTGGTCGATCAGGCTCTCCACATGCTGGGCCGTGTTGTTGTCCAGCTTTGCGACTACGTGGTAGAATTTCGTGGCATCTACCGATATCCCCCAGAGGTTGAACTGCGCCTCAACCGCGTTGAACCAGGAGCGCGGATTGTTCTGCCAGAAGTCCGGTAGCTGGACTGTAGCGGCATTCGCTTGGCTGGGGCTCCTGACGCGGCTGGCCCGGGGGAATTTTCTTCTTCCATGATAAGTCTCGGGTCACCAGTGTGGAAGATGTGAAAATGACGAGGCAGAGTTCTTTCTCAGAGTCAGCTTTATTCACATCTCCATCATTTCAAAGCAGAGAAAAAAGAGAGTGAAACAGTAAACTCTCGTCCTTAAATATCAGGGACTTCACACCTCATAGATCACGTCACACAGACCACCTTGCAAAATAAAGACAGTCACAATGCATTTCACCACCTTGCACAATAAAGACAGTCACAATGCATTTCTCTCCATGATATCACTTCCACTGTCTCCCATGCATCCTTTCCTTAATCCCTTAATTGACCCCCCCACAGTCTCCAGCCTTGCATACCAAGGCTAAGATTCCTGCCTTTGTTCTGACCTAAAATGTGAGTCACAAAACCGGTCCAACAGGTCCCATGTGTGTTCACCACAACATTACAGTTAAGTTAAATTACCCAGCAAGACAGTATATGTCACAGTTGAATGAACAGTGTTGGTGCCACCTTCAGTAATAATTACCTCCGCCAGGCCGAAGCGTTTGTCTGTCTGTTTGTCTGTCTGTCTGTCTGTTTGTCTGTTGGTTAGCAAGATAACTCAAAAAGTTTTGGACGGATTTCGATGAAACTTGCAGCCCTTGTTGGAAATGGTACAAGGAAGAACTGATTAAATTTTGGGGATGATCCGGATCACCGTCTGGATACAGGAATTTTTTAAATGATTCTTTAACATTGTGAGATACGGCCATTTTCAACATGTGTGCAGGGGCAATAGAGGGCGCTGGTCGTCGTGTCTGATGAACACAAACTCCGCCTTCTTCAAAGTTTTAGGCGCAAAAGCACGCAGAAAACTATGGTGGGCAGGGCTCGCCAGAGTGCCTGTGTTTGCGCTACGCTGCAAAAGCTGACACGGGCAGCTGTCCAGCCCCGGATTATTTGCCAGAAATTCCCCGGCCAGCCATAGGGGCTGCGCAAAAACCAGCTCTCTGCCGGGGGAGGCTTCCAAATCCTCTTTTTTCCGCGGAGCGCAAACCCAATAAAACCCACGGCAACCATTATTGCACCTTCTTTTGCCTTCCTGCGGCTCCGGAACAGAGAGGAATCCCGGCGCCAGTAATGCTGCGCCTGATATGTGTGACTCTAATGCTAAAAGTGACTGCATCAGGGATTTTCCACCTGAAGTCGCACTTTGCTACACAGCGCCACAAAAACTGTGTAGCCAAATCCAATGCATCACTAGCAGAAGTGATGGTTTGTCATTTTGTGGCAGAGCACAATCTACCCCCATTGGTGGCAGATCACTTCAGTCATTTGGTGCCAACATTGTTTCCTGACAGCAAGAGCACTCAATTTTTTTGTGCTACTTGGCTTATTATTTTCACATTACCAAAAAGTTATGGCTCAAGATTGTGTCCATATAAGTGTACATTTGAATAAATATGTTTGAAATAGTTCATGTTGCAGTTGCTGTTTGCTTAGTTTTTGTTTGTTTGTTTTTGCTTCAGTTTTCTTTCATCTGCCGATAAATACAGTTTTTAAGTACTCAGTACAGGTGTGAAAGCCTCCACCCCCAATAAGGGAGGCATGAGGTCAGTACAGGTGTGAAAGCCCCCTCAATAAGGGAGGCATGAGGTATGCCTTGACAGGTCGCAGCCTGGCACTTTGCAGATGGAGGAGATGGACACAACAGCAACACTTCAGTTTATTACCTCCGCCAAGGAGGTAATGCTTTTACTACTGAACCACTAATCCTATCATGGTGAATCCAATTGCTAGTCATATGTTTTCATGGTCAAGGAATCTGAAAACCTACACACAAACACTGTAGGGGGGTGGGAACTGTGGCGCTTGGTGGAGGTCTGCGCTCTCCGAGTGCTTTTCTAGTTGTAATTGTATTAGTATTGTATTGGAAGGGAACGATCCCTATTATGCAAAGTAGTGGTGTTATGTACAGTCTCTATGAGGAGCACAGGTTATATTATATTATGTTATTTGTAAATACATCACAACTAATATTAATGCTTTCATTAGCTTACATTAATTAAACCTTACCTAACACCTAAAAAGGGCTGGCAAATTAATTTTAATGTGATGACCATAATACAGCCATTTCATCTAAAGTTCAGCTAAACTTTATGACTGAAAACTATATTTTTAAGTGTTCACCCCTTAAAAATCAAGAAAAGTATATTTTGACTCACAAATAAAAACTATGTGCTATTTAAAAAAGAAACTTGGATTAACAACAGTAATTCTGGATTTAATTTGCACACAGACCTCCAGAATAGGATGAAAAAAAAACCCTTTCAGTGAAATGTTGAGTTTTGCTCGTAGATCAGTTTTGTGGTTGCAAACCTCCTCTGCTATTAAAAAAACAACAAAATTACATTTGGTTTAAAATGGAGATTGGGGGGAGACTGCCCAACACTGTTGGTCTCTGATCTGCTATCATGAATATTATAAAAATATAATCAGGTAAAATTTATGAAAAAAGTTTAAATATGGTAGCTATGGAAACAACACATTAATTTACGTAAAATTAAAACCAGCAGGATTGATAATAAATACATAAACCTCGTTACTTTGAGTTTGAATTGCCTTTTATATAATTGCCATTTTTACATGTTTCATGTATGTTTCACTTGACAAATGGACATCACATCAGTTTAAGCCTTGCACAAATAGACCACTATCCCGACAGCCTGTATTGAAGATTAATAAAAGGCAGTTAATTTTCCAGCAGGGGGCAGCATTGCCTACATAACTGGTTTACATTTTGCCAGTATAATTTGCTTAATTGTCTATATACAGTAGGTATAAGAAGTCTAAACACCCCTGTTTGTTGTGATGTGAAAAAAATTGGACCAAAATTAATAACTTTTGATTCCCCCCCCCCCCACACACACACACACACACACTTTAGTGAGACCTATAGCCTTTTCAATTCAGTTGAAAAAAAATCTTTTATGGAAAAAAAGACAACATGCTCTTGACTTAATACTCAGAATTTTGAATATTGCCAAAAAATGCTGCCTGGTCATGTTTGTAAACGAGAATTGGTCTCTAACATTTTACCTGGTAAAATAAAGGTCAAATAAAAAAGAATATATGACAGCCTGAAGTCATTTTTTTTGTAACTTAGATTTTTATTCATTTTTCATCATATATAATGCATTCAGATCACATTCTACATTTAAAAAACAAAGGGGTTAGGGTAGGGAAAAATAAAAAAAAATAAACAAAATAAAAATAAAAAATAAAAAAAAATAAAAAATAAAAGGGGGGGGGGACAAATGTTGGAGCATCAAGTTTTTAGTTTCCATCTCTTAATTCTTCTGGTTTTTTCAGTGTCTTTGGTTATTCTTTCAATTTCTGCCTCGTTGTTGCACTTTGTAGTGTGTCCATTTCCGCCATTTTTTCTCCCATATTCCTTCTTGCATTCTTCGTCGATATGTTAGTTTTTCCATCATACGTATGTCCTCAACAATGTCAGTCCATTGTTCTTGGTCAGGAAGAACTTCTGATCGCCATTTTTTTGTGATAGTTTTTTTACATGCAATCAACAAGATTTTAACTAGATATCTGTCCTCAGCCTGTATAACACTGTCTTTTTTAAGATCACATAAGTACATCAGGTTACAGTTCATTGGTATATTATATCCTAATATCCTCTGTATTGTCACATGCATAGATTTCCAAAATGATGATATTTTGTAGCATTTCCAAAACATATGTGAGTGGTCTGCATTTTGAGCCCCACATCCCCTCCAGCATAAAGATTGGGTATTTGTATATTTTCCTTGAATCTGTGGTGTAATGAAAAAGCGAATCAGGTTTTTCCATCCAAATTCCCTCCATGCCCTTGAATTTGTTGATGTGTGTTGTGTTTTCCATATTTCCTGCCAGCTTTCTTCTGTTATGTTTAAATTGAGCTCTTTCTCCCATTTCTCCTTTATATAGTTACTTGTATGATTGTTTGTCATAAGTTTCTGATATAGTTTTGAAATAATTCTTATTTTATTTCCTGCATATGAGCTTAAAATAAGTTGTATAATCTCGTTCACATCTGTTTGGAGGTTATGCCTAATCTTCTTCATATAGTAATCTCTCATCTGCAGATATCTGAAAAATTCCGATCTTTCTAATTTAAATTTTCTCCTGATATTTACAAAGCTCCCGAGATCTTTTTTTCCGATATTGCCCCATGCTGTGATTCCCTTGTTCACCAGATTTTTGTATCCCCTATCTTGTTTTGCCGGTTCAAACTGACTGTCAAATGCTACCCATTTCAATAGTTTTATGTCTTCCCTTATATTATATTTTTGTACTATTTTATACCACAGTTCTAAAGTAAATTTAGTGATTGGGTCTATTTGTTTGATTTGCTTATATGCATCTTTATCCCCTATTATGCTTTGTACTGGGAGTCCCTCAATTTCCTTTTCCATTTCTTTCCATTTTGCCTCATATCCCTCGTCGCACCAACATATGATATATCTTATTTGTGCTGAGTAGTAATATTCCTTTAGACTCGGTAGGCCCATGCCTCCTTTCTCTTTTGGTAATTGGAGGGTTTTATATTTCACTCTTGGTTTTTTACCTCCCCAAACAAATCTCGATATCATCCTGTCCCACTTTGAGAATTGGGCATCTGGAATCTCTGTTGGTAGAGCCTGGAAGAGGTAAAGTAATCTAGGTTGTATGCTGATTTTGACTGTCTCAATTTTTGAATTCAGATCCATATTTAAGATTGACCATCTATCAATATCTTTTTTTATTTCTTGTTCCAACCTATCATAGTTTGCTTTATATATTTTGCTTAGGTCTTTAGGTATGTTCACTCCAAGGTATTTTATTTCTTTTTGCTTCCAGTTTAGTTTGATCTTATCAGTTATCTGGTTTAGAGGGTTATAGTGGAATGTCAGTACTTGTGTTTTTGTTATGTTTATCTTGTATCCTGATAATTTTCCAAAATTTTCTATCAAGTTCATCATTTCCATTATTGATTTATCTGGTTGTTCAAGGTAAACTATAATATCGTCTGCAAATAGCCCAATCTTGTGTTCCGCCCCCTTTATTGTTACACCTTTTAATTTCTTATTTTGTCGTATGGCTTGAGCCAATGGTTCTATGAACAGAGCAAACAAGGTGGGTGATAAGCAGCATCCCTGCCTAGTTGATCTTTGTATATTTACTTTGTCTGTTAAGCTACCGTTTATCTTGATTCTTGCCACAGGTTCTTGATATAGCGTCCTTATGCATTGTACTGATTTTTCGTTAAATCCAAAGCGCTCCAGTACACTATATAGGAATTTCCAGTTAACCCTGTCAAATGCTTTTTCTGCGTCTAAACTCATTATTACTGCGCTTTTCTTTTCTTTATGTATTTGGTTAATTATATGTATTGTTCTCCTGATATTGTCATGTGTTTGGCGTCCCTCTATGAATCCAGTTTGATCATCTTCTATCAATTCCGTCAAGAATGTCTTTATTCGTTTACATATAATTGTTGTATATATTTTATAATCTACATTTAATAAAGAGATTGGTCTATAGTTTCCGCATTGTTCTTTATCTTTCCCTGGTTTTAAAATAACTGAAATGATTGCTTCGTTCCATGTTGGAGGTATTTTGTTGTTGTTCAGCGTCCAATTAAATGACTTTAGGAGTTGTGGCATGAGTTCTTCTATAAACAGTTTATAAAACTCAGATGGGTATCCATCACTACCTGGTGATTTACCGTTTTTAAGTGACTTAATCACATCTCTGATCTCTTGTGTTGTTATTTCTGCTGTTAGTTTTTCATTTTGTTGATTTCCTATTGATGGCAAGTCCAATGTGTCTAGAAATTTTTTGATATCTTTAGTATTTGTTTCTTCAGGTTGCGAGTATAGTTCTTGGTAGAAATTATGGAAAATTTCTTCGATGTTTTCTGGGTTAACTGTGGTTTTATTTGTGGTGGGGTCTTTAATCTTGTATACATTATTCATTGTTTGTTGTTTTCTTAACCGTTTTGCCAGCAGTTTTGTGGCTTTTGGCCCCGTTTCATAATATTTTTGCTTTAGATATCTATTTTTCCTTTCAATTTCATCCATTTGTGTTTCTTTTATCTTTGTTTTTTCTTCTTTAATTTCTTGATATATTTTTGGATCATTTGTGCTTTGATGTTTACGTTCTAATTCCCTTAGTCTCTCACATCTTTGTTCATACGCTTCCAGCTTAGTCTTATTTGCTTTTCCTGTTTCAACAATTAATTTACCCCTTAACACGGCTTTTAGTGCGTCCCATAGTATTGTTGGGTCCACTTCTTCATTGTCATTCTCTTGGATATATTCGTTTATGTTTATTTTTATTCTTTCTTTCATTTTCTCATTATTTAACAGTCCTATGTTAAGTTTCCATGTTGTTTGTCGTTTTCTATTGTTTAAATATATTTCCATGTATATAGGATTATGATCTGATATTTCTGCCCCTCCAATCCAACAATTTCTCACCCTGTGTCTGTCACCTTCATTCATAAGGAAGTAATCTATTCTAGAGTGTACTTTATGGGCTGCTGAATAATGTGTATAGTCTTTTTCGAGTGGGTGTAGGTCCCTCCATATGTCTACCATACCCATTTCTGCCAGTGAGGTTCTTATGAACTTTGTTACATGTTTTTTTGTCTTCTTAACACTTGTTGTGTCAACTTCATGATCCATGACAGCATTTAAGTCTCCTCCACAAATTAGGACTCCTTCACTGTGTGTTGCTATGAGATCAAACAGATGTTGAAAAAAACCCTTGTCACTTTCTGGTGGGGCATAGATGTTCACTAATGTGATCTGCATACCATCTATTCTTCCCTTTATTATTACATATCTGCCTTCTTTATCCTGGATTTCCTGTTCACTTTCAAATTGTATTTTGTTTGAGATTAGTATCATAACCCCCCTTTTTGCTCCTCCTTTAAATGAACTGTAGTAGGAGTTCTTATAGCCAAATCTCTTTAGTTTCACATGTTCTGCCTTGCTCAAATGTGTCTCTTGCATAAATATAATTTCAGCTTTTTCCTTCTTGAATTTTCTTATTATTCTTTCCCTTTTAACAGGTGAGTTCAGACCATTCACGTTTAGTGTCATTATCTTAAGATTTTTACCCATATTCATGTTTTTCCATTTTTTTTAACTTGTGCTCCTAGCCCCTTTAACAACAAAAATAACACATATTTACACTCACCGGCCACTTTATTAGGTACACCTGTCCAACTGCTCGTTAACACTTAATTTCTAATCAGCCAATCACATGGCGGCAACTCAGTGCATTTAGGCATGTAGACATGGTCAAGACAATCTCCTGCAGTTCAAACCGAGCATCAGTATGGGGAAGAAAGGTGATTTGGGTGACTTTGAACGTGGCATGGTTGTTGGTGCCAGAAGGGCTGGTCTGAGTATTTCAGAAACTGCTGATCTACTGGGATTTTCATGCACAACCATCTCTAGGGTTTACAGAGAATGGTCCGAAAAAGAAAAAATATCCAGTGAGCGGCAGTTCTGTGGGCGGAAATGCCTTGTTGATGCCAGAGGTCAGAGGAGAATGGCCAGACTGGTTCGAGCTGATAGAAAGGCAACAGTGACTCAAATAACCACCCGTTACAACCAAGGTAGGCAGAAGAGCATCTCTGAACGCACAGTACGTCGAACTTTGAGGCAGATGGGCTACAGCAGCAGAAGACCACGCCGGGTGCCACTCCTTTCAGCTAAGAACAGGAAACTGAGGCTACAATTTGCACAAGCTCATCGAAATTGGACAATAGAAGATTGGAAAAACGTTGCCTGGTCTGATGAGTCTCGATTTCTGCTGCGACATTCGGATGGTAGGGTCAGAATTTGGCGTCAACAACATGAAAGCATGGATCCATCCTGCCTTGTATCAATGGTTCAGGCTGGTGGTGGTGGTGTAATGGTGTGGGGAATATTTTCTTGGCACTCTTTGGGCCCCTTGGTACCAATTGAGCATCGTTGCAACGCTACAGCCTACCTGAGTATTGTTGCTGACCATGTCCATCCCTTTATGACCACAATGTACCCAACTTCTGATGGCTACTTTCAGCAGGATAATGCGCCATGTCATAAAGCTGGAATCATCTCAGACTGGTTTCTTCAACATGACAATGAGTTCACTGTACTCAAATGGCCTCCACAGTCACCAGATCTCAATCCAATAGAGCATCTTTGGGATGTGGTGGAACGGGAGATTCGCATCATGGATGTGCAGCCGACAAATCTGCGCCAACTGTGTGATGCCATCATGTCAATATGGACCAAAGTCTCTGAGGAATGCTTCCAGCACCTTGTTGAATGTATGCCACGAAGAATTGAGGCAGTTCTGAAGGCAAAAGGGGGTCCAACCCGTTACTAGCATGGTGTACCTAATAAAGTGGCCGGTGAGTGTATATAAAAACACATTAAAAAAACTCGACCTCCGTACTTTGGGCCTTTCTTCTGCCCACTGGTCCCTGTTGGTGGGTGGGGGGTTTGTCTTCACAGAGTGAAGGGCCCTCCCTAGACTTCTAATTACTATCAAAGTAATAGTCATAAGTCTAGAAATGTCCAACAAATATCACTTAAACCTCTCCTAGCCGTCTGTTTCTCTTTTACCTTGTCTTCTTGGCCTTCATTTCTTCTGTGCCTTTCTTAATCTTTGTTATGATCTAGGCTTTCAGTTGAAAGCCTTGTAGCTTGTCCTGGGCCCGCTGCTCTACGTCTCTCCCCCTTCTTCCGCCGTTCACTCGTCTCCACTCCGTCTGTCGTGGTGCGTTCAGGGCCGCCGCTGCTCCAGCCGTCTCCTTCGGCACGCTCACCTCAAGGCCCCGCTCCATCATATCCCGCGCTGCCTCTTCGGCCGTGTTGTAGGTTCTTGTGCCTTCCTCCCAATGAATCCTCATTTTCGTTAGCGGCGTTTGGAATCTAATTTTTTTCTCTTTCAGCGTTTTTTTAATATTGGCATATTTCTTCCGCTGCTGCACGATTTCTGTCGGGTAGTCATGGTCAAAAAATACCTGTTTGTCGCCAATTCGTATCTTTTTTTTCCATGCTTGCGTCAGGATTCTTTCCTTTATGTCATATTTCACAAAGTTTACCACAACTGACCTGGGTGGAGAGTTTGTTTTCGGGTTCTGTGCCGGTGTTCTGTGCGCCCGTTGAATCTGCAGATCCGTTTCTCCGGGTATTTCCAGTTCTTTTTTTAAGAACTGATCCATGAATTTTGTCATCAAGTTGCCTTCAATGCCCTCCGGAATTCCAAAGATGCGCATATTGCTTCGTCGGGATCTGCTCTCCAAGTCGTTTATTTTCTCCTGCATCCTCTGCGTTTGCGTCGTCAGGGTCTGTAGTTGTTCGTTTGCCTCGCTTTTCCAATCTTCTAGTTCCGAAATTCGGGTCTGCGCTTCTGTCATACACGCCCGCTGGGAGCGCAGCTCCTCCATGTTTTCCGTTAATTTACGCTCCATTTCTCTTCGGAGGTCCATGATTTCCTCCTTAATTTCTTTTTTCAGTTCCTCCTTAAGAGCCGCTAAATCCTGTTGTAGCTGTCGCTTGAATTCTCTCAACTCTTCACCCAAACTGGCGATGCCAGCGTTCATGTTGTCGAGTCTGGCGTCCTCCATTTTCACTGCTGTGGACATCTCGTTTTTTTGGGCTTTGCGTACAGCGGTTTTTCCTGCGTTGTTGGAGAGGAATTCTTCAATTTTACCCTGTTTTTGTCCTTGTGCCCGGTTCCTTCGTGTTTTCATCCCTTAGTTTATTGATTCGTTTATGTCGAGTTGGCCATTTACCGATGATTTTTAATCCGGCTAGGGAGAGCTCTTTGTTTAAGTGTTATGTCTCTCCGCCATCTTCCCGGAAGTCCCAGCCTGAAGTCATTTTATGAACTAGTCTTTCTTCACCAACTCTTCCTTGCAGAAACACTTCATCTAAGCATCTCCTGTGCACTCAGATAACACTGGTCAACACCAAATTTATTGTCTAAGTTTTTTTTTTTAGCTGATTTAGGACAATTTTGATGTGCTGAATCCAAAAATCACATTGGTTTTGCTCAGTCAGGTCAACTTTTCGAACTATGGCCACGTTTTTTACGTTTTTGTTTACATGTATGGGTATTTTTGCCTTATATGATGCAAAAGGCTTCATTCAATTCAACATTCAATTTACATGTATTTACCTTTATCACTGTCTACTATTCAATTTACAGTACAACTGTACAACTGCTTACAACTTAGCATAAAAACCTGACCTGATCGAGAGAAATGGATGTCATTTTTGGATTCAGCGGTGCAAAATTGTCTTAAATCAGTTGAAAAAAAACACAGACAACTTAAAAAAAATTACTTTTGTTATGTTTTGTCATTTATCTTTGTTTCATTTTTCTAATTAAGACTTTTTATACTGGAGCGAAAACATTAACTGCTACAGATCAAACTTCACTGTCTCAGGGTGACATATTTTATTCAAGCTGAAGAAACAAATTTGACTTTAAACGCTAACATAGTGTGTTTGCTCTCTTTGTTGTGAGATTGTAAATAATTATGCATCATGTATTGTGTGTGTGCACGTTTAGGTTCTTCTTCGTCCTCTTCATTTTCTTACGAAGATGAAGGTCGTTCTCCCAGAGGTGCGAAGGCTGCCATCCCTCCACCCATGTATGAGGACTCCGACCGACCACGTTCTCCTCCAGGACCAACCAGCTCTTTCCTGGCCAACATGGGGTCAGTGGATTACACATGTTCTGACATTTCCACTATAGGAACTAGGAACAGTTTTGACCATGATGCTGTCCACCAAAGTAAAATATGTTTAAAATACACTGAAATCACACATAAATGATTATGTGTGAAATAAATCTAGAGTGGACGGTATGGGACCATGCTGTCATTGTTGTTCCAGGGTTTCCTCTGGTAACATTTCCCGGTGGCAGCCCGCCACACTTTTAAATTTCCCACCACTCAGTGAGGAAATATAAATTTAAGAAAAAAAATGAAGGAATTATGGTTCGCAAGTGCACACACGAACAACGCGCATGACTGTCATCTGCACGGAGTTCAGAAGTGCCCTGTCCACGTGACCGCTCCAGTCGCCAGGCAGAGTGTCTCACTTGCGTCAGTGTTGGAGAAAAACAGGAGCTTATTAAAGTACTTTAAAAGCGGAAAAAAGTCAGAAGCGGTATGTAAGCAGTGGAAGCACTTATCATGGTTCTAACCCTCTGGTAACGGGAGCAATAATGGAAGAGTCGCTTAGCTAACAGATGTGATTAAGAGCTCGAGTTGGTTCATTTTGTCTTATTTTTAATCATTAGATTTTTGTTTATCTTATTTCAGACAAGAATGAAAATGAGCTGTTTTTACCTTTACCTTAATTAATATTAATTAACTCATTTATGTTCACTGTTATGTACGTGGCAAGTTGAGATGACCGAAATTCACGAAGTCAATGATTTTAATCCGTCAGCAGCCTTCAGACAAACTAAACATGCCAACATTTGGATTTCAAAATAAGGGAGGTTTTTCCTGCTGTCTGGGTGGTGAGATTTCTAAAAAAAAAAAAAAAAAACTTATTTACTTACTTATTTATAATATTTCCATATATTTATTATGGAAATATTATAACAGAACCATTCACTCTCACAATCATACCTAAGTTGTCTGTTTCTCTGCATTGGCTCTGCGATGGACTGGCGATCTGTCCAGGGTGTACCCTGCCCCTCGCCCAAACATGCTGGGATAGGCTCCAGCACCCCACCCCCCACCCCCCCACAACCCGAAAAGGATTAAGCGGAAGACGATGGATGGATTATAACAGAAATAACCGCATCCTTGGTCATTTAAGTTAATTTATTTCATTAAATACAATTTTATTAATTTTTTTTCTTTGAAATAAGAGTTAAATTATTGTTCTGTTCTGGCTCTGCAAAATTATGGTCAAAAATGTAAATTGTTATAAGGAAAAAGTAAAAAAAAATTACCACAGTCTGTTTCAAATTTATTAAAAAAACAGTAATTTTATTTTAAACTAGAAAAGCACTCGGAGAGCGCAGACCTCCGCCAAGTACCTCAGTTCCCCCTAATATTGGGATTTTCCCCAAATATAATAGTCCTACATTTATTTTATCTATATTTTCAGATTCCTTGACCATCAAAACATACTGTACCTTTAGCAATTGGATTCACATTGATATCTTTATTAGTTCAGTAGTTATTGACAAAAATCACTTTTTCGGTAATGGCGGTTTTCTTCTGGATATAGCTCCATAGCTTTTGAAGATACAACGGATCCATTGGCACGCTACTGATTCCTCAGTGTCTTGGCTATA
The DNA here is from genome assembly GCA_020510985.1 of Pholidichthys leucotaenia. Lineage (NCBI taxonomy): Eukaryota > Metazoa > Chordata > Actinopteri > Cichliformes > Pholidichthyidae > Pholidichthys > Pholidichthys leucotaenia. Next base: position 61,143,752 of record CM035845.1, on the reverse strand, counting down.
AGATAAGATAAGCCTTTATTAGTCCCACAATGGGGAAATTCCAGGATATATATATTCCTATACTATATTTTGGTGTTTGTATGTTTATATTTGTTACCTTACAGTGATGAAAATTCCAAAGATCCCCTATTATTTCCTGTTCTGGATCACAGTATCCGGATTTTTTGGAGGATCGGGATCAGTCTTTGATATTTCCTAGAACCTATTGGGATATTATCCTGTATTTTTTTGGCAAGTGACCTGACCATTTATTGTGGTGTTATATACACATATGCTAAAAATGGCCCTATCTCGCAATGATAAAGAATCCTTTAAAAAATTCCTGGATCCAGACAGTGATCCGGATCACTCCCAAAATCTAATCATTTCTTACTTGTCCCATTTGGGACTTGTCCTGAAAATTTCATCAAAATCCGTTCATAACTTTTTGAGTTATGTTGGTAACAGACAAACAAACAAACCCCGGTAAAAACATAACCTCCTTGGCGGAGGTAAAAAATAGACAAAAATTAGCCATAAAATAATTAGGAATGAGCCGAGCCGATCCACCGTATCGGTATCTGGTTTGATCCAGGCAAAATGGCTGGATTGGTATCGGTAAGGAATAAAAGTAATTTACTGACCCGATACATTAACAATATTAAAATAAAGGCATGATCATGTTCTCCTCTGCGCTGCGCATGGCTTCTGTAAACAGAAGCAACGAGTGTCACATCACTGGAGCCTGTCTGTGGGACTCGCCTCAGTATGTTGCTGTGTGGTACTAGCATTTACAGTTTTGCATCACCAACTTGATAAAACACTTGCAAAAATATCACGGCAAAGGATTATGCTGAATTCTGTCAGGAACCAAGCAGAAGGACGTGTGTTCTGCAGCAGCAGCTGCTGCTTTTCCAGTTCAGTAGGCTGGGCGCTGAAAGTGAAACCTAAAAAAAATGAAACTGAAAGTAAAAACCAGACTGGAGCATACCTTTCAGGGGAGAGTCTTACAGTTGAGGAGAGGTAGGTGACAGAAACATAAATTGCATTTTTTGTTTGTATTTTGATAGTTTTTACTTTATTAATCCCAGAGGGTGCAAGGCTACATGAACATGAAATGGTACAGGAATGACTTCAAAATAAGAGTAAACCTAAATTCTGTAAGAATTGACAGAGAATAATATCATAAACACTACTAAATAAACTGAGGACCAGGAGAATACTTATAATAATAATAATAATGGATGACAAAAATACAACTTAAAGGGTTAGTTCCTTTATTTTCAGATCTACAGCATTTTTTTTACCTCATGCATAAAATGGCAGTTTGAATTTCATCTGAATATTTACTTAAATACTCAGCTTCAAAGTTTTGTGTAAACTTGCATTTGAAACTTAAGAATGCATGTTTACATGGTGCTGACCAGTGAAATGCTGCCAATGTTGCAAAGTTTAAAATAAAAAAAGCAGCAGCGTTGCTGACCTGAATCAAATTTGTAATATATTCTTTGACTTTTAGATTTCTGTTTTTATATGTATACAAAATGCAACTAGTCATGAACAAAGTATGTTCTGTACTTTCGTTGTTTTAAATAAGAGAGACGGTATCAGGTTTGGATCGGTATCGGCCGATACTCAAAGTCACAGTATCGGTATTGGTCTTGAAAAAGTGGTATCGGCTCATCCCTAGTGGTAACACAGTGATGGGCACGTAAAGGACTACACCAAAGCAGCTAACAAGCTAATTAGCCACCGTGCACATGACGTGCGTGGTGGCTAAATACAGAACAATGTTTATTTTGTGTGTGAATTGGCAATAGGTCTATGTCTTATTATATTAGACTCATTTACTATTGCACTGCAGTGATATGATACCACACTCTTGTCTAATATTGCTTCATTATGAGCCTTGTTAGTAAGAAGAGAAGAGAAAAAAACATGAAAGGGTCAATTAACCGTGATGCTGATTTAAGGTCAGATTGCCCAGCCCTAGTTTGACCCCTAAAGTCTGGAATGTTTAAGTGTGCTCGCTCCCTACAGTTCTGCAGAACAGAACATTTCCCCAGCTGTAGAGTGGCTGGCAGAGGCAGTCTGAGGAACGGAATGAATGCAGATGTTGTCGAGGAAGGTGAAGAAGCTGCACTTCAGGCCTTGTCAGGGGACTCCTTAAGGAAGTCTGGGAACTGTGCTAAACACAAAACAATGTGAGTGCAGGCCGGTGAAGGCCCCCCCGCTGATGGAGGAGCAGAGGCCCATTTCACTTTGCATAGAACAACTCAACTGGCACCAGTGAGCGTGCGCCCTTAAATTTCTAGGCATTATAAAGCAGAGCAGCGCAAACACGGTGTGAGCAGCACCAGCAGGAACTCCACATCCCATTGGCAGGCTGTGTGGGTCCACATCCCTGCTAATGAGAGCAAGAGCGACTTGTGTTACACGCTGTGCTACTCTGCTGTGCCTGTGTGCCTGCTGCATGGTCATATATGCTGAATCATCATTTTGACTCTTCCTTAGGCATTGGGTCTTCACTAGGATTGTTTTAGTGGTCATTTTGTAACGCTTCTTGTTGGCTTCTTTTTTTTTTTTTCCTTCACGATGCCAAAGTTTTATCCCAAACCCCACTTACCAGGTGTCGGGGGCGCTCAGAAGTACCTACCACCGGATTAAGGACGAAGGTTCCGGAAGTAGGGACACACACCACAGGGGGCGTTGTTGTAAGATTGGTAGTAGAAACAGAGCTGTTAAGAACCACAGGAACAAACAGGCAGTACTGTGTTTTTAGTAAAGTTGTCTGACTGTAACAGAACAAATCTCCTAAGAACTGGAGTTGTTCTGTCAGTTTTGGGGCTCAGAATATTCTGGAATGGTTTAAAAATTCCTTGAGGCCGGTAATGACTCAGATCATCCACCAGATCTAATCAACTGGGTTTTAGTCCAGTTCTCACCGCTCAAGAAAATTCTATTAACATTAATAAATATGTTTTTTAGTTACGTGCGCACAAACATGAGCGCAAACAAAGGTTTTTTTCTTGTACATTTGCAAGGTTTTTCTTTTAAATCTGCAGCTTCTGGTTTAAATTTGAAAAATTGGTGTTGGAGATTTGTAAATATTTCTATATTTAAGGTGCAATAAAAATTAAGATGATTTATGGATAACTTGTATATTTTTTTTAAACTGATAATTTGTTTTTAGTAGGCTCAGACAGTTGGGAGAGAAAAAAAATCATTGGAATATCTGAATACCACCAACGTTTTCTCTTTGGGTGTAGTGTTTTGTTCCATTAGCTGGGAATGTTGCGTAATTCATCGCCGTTATTTAATGGTCCAAACGTCTTTCTCACAGAGGTACGGTGGCCCACAAGATCATGCAGAAGTACGGTTTTAAAGAAGGCCAGGGCTTAGGGAAGCACGAGCAGGGTCTGAGCACGGCTCTGTCTGTGGAGAAGACCAGCAAGAGAGGAGGGAAGATCATCATCGGCGACACGGCAGAAAAACGTAAGTCTGTTGATAATCGCAGTCTCTCACTCTGCTTTCATGTGTTCTTTCTCACAATGTCTGCCCTTTACATGACCTTCATCTGTGAGCTTCATGAAATTCAACTTTGGCTTGTATTTCAAGTTTCTCTCTGTCTGGGTCAAGTGGAATTTAGTCAAGTGTCATGTTTATTTATGTTGGGAAGATCCAGAAAGTTTTAGACAGAAATATGTGGGGTAAAGTTACAGACTCTCAGCTTTCATTTGAATATCAAACCAAAAAAAGTATCAACCTCTGAGTGACTTTTTCCAATTCTGTTTTTATTGGTTTAAATGTAATTGGATAGATGCAGTTCTTTCTTTAGGGATTAGATTTAAGGGTCTGAGAATGACGCCAAGTGGGCATATCCATTTAGAAACTGATGTTCTTCATAGGATTCGTTCTGATGTCTCACTATGGGATTCTCTCCTCCCACGTGTACCTCAGAATAGGACTGGGTGATTAACCAAAATAAAATTGAAACCGACCATCGGGACATAAAACCGACATAATCTTACTCATGATGTGCTTTTCGGTTCTTCCCTTCTTCTTGTTGTGTGTGTGTGTGTGTGAGAGAGAGAGCTTTCACTTCCTGCCCCTTTAAAACCTTTCTTCCATGCATGGTTGTGTAACTCCATAGCCTGGTAGTAGTGCAGTCAGCGGCATTTGGAAGAAATTAAATGGCTTGTACTGAAAAAGGAATGCGGTGTCTGTCCACATAGTATGAGCTGATTGACTCATTGTTTTATCTAGGGATGCTGGGAGGGTGCGAGCGGGGTGCACGGAGGCTGGCTTCAGTGCGCCAAAGCTGGGTCCTGTTGACAATGACTGCTGTTGGGCTGTATTTAAGAACCTGGAGAGAAGGCTGGAGATTCATGGTCTCTGTGTGGTGATGGCATGGTCATGGCTGTGCGAAGGGCTTCCCCATAGCAGCCGGCAGCTGGCTGATTCCTGGCGCGAGTCACATGGCCCACAGGCCCTCAAGATGTATGTGTGGACATTTGGGGTGTGCCACATCATATCATTCACGATAATACTGTATTTTTTTTCCCTCGTTTTGTCTCTCATAGTTGAGGTATACCTATGATGAAAATTGGAGACCTCTCTCATCTTTTAAGTGGGAGAACTTGCACAATTGGTGGCTGACTAAATACTTTTTTTCTCCACTGTAGATAATATAACCATATTGTGACGTTTGCGGGATTCACACAAAGAAAGAGGAGCAAGATGGTTGTGATGAACAGGCTTTATTTACACACCACCAACCCCCAACCTACTTCTGAGCACAGAGAGGAGGGGAGGTCATTCTCCCAGACCTCCGTTTCAATCATGGTTACACACACATGATACATCTTGCCCTAATCCTGCTAAACACTGCTGGGTCATTATAACGCAGTTATAATGACCCAGCAGTATAACTCAGTAATAACACATTTAATACACACACACAGTAACGTTTTCAATTGGCAAAGCATGCTGGGAAATCCCTGCCCCCCTTAAAATGGCCCCGACGTTACAATATAAAAAATATCTCTTTTTTAATATTTTAGTACATACTGAAAAAAATTAATTCTACAAATGAATCTGTCATTAATTTTATGCAACCTTTTCCCCTCATAGTTTTCCAGTGTTTTTATAAAATTGTATTTTTAATTTGCATTTGAGACTTGATTCTAGTCTCAAATGTAAATTAATTACGGCACGGTGAGAGGAGTGGTTAGCATTGCGGCAGCACAGCAACTGACCCTTGGCCGGGGGATCCTGGGTTCGATCCCAGCCCCCGACCAACAGTGATCTGTGTGGAGTTTGCATGTTCTCCCCGTGTCTGCGTGGGTTTACTCCAGGATTTCTCCAGTTTCCTCCCACATGCCAAAAACATGCAAGTTAGGTTAATTGGCATCAAAACTGGGGATTCTAAATTGTCCTTAGGTATGACTGTGAGAGTGAATGGTTGTCTGTCTCTCTGTGTTGGCCCTGTGATGGACTGGCCATCTGTCCAGGGTGTATCCTGCCTCTCGCCCAAAGATGCTGGGATAGGCTCCAGCCCCCCCGCAACCAAAAACGGATTAAGCGAAAGAAGATGAATGAATGAATGACTTGATTCTAATAAATTTGAGGTTTTTCTTCCAAATGAAATCATGTGAATAAAAAATAAATATTAATAAGTTAAATATCTCCTAAGCCAGAGAATAGCAGTAACTTGGGGGGGGGGGGGGGATGTCAATCGGAAAATGAGAAACAAAATTACTCATCACCTGCCATCTGCAGATATAAATTAGCTGTTAGTTTACTTTGCTGCAATTATCTTATCAGGCATCATAGCTGCAAAAAATCAATCAATAAAAAAGTAATTGAAATAAATCAGTAAAAAAGAAAAAAGACTACAATCCTGGCCTGATTTAAACTTGTGGAGTTTGCTTCTTTGTAAAAATATTTCAGATTGACCTTGGTCTGAAAATCAAAGGCACAAAAGGTGATGTAAAAAAACACAAGTGACGACTTCAACTTGATTCATTATCACTACTTGACTAATTAAAATAATTAGAGATCAAGTAAATTACATTAATGGCCAGTTTGCTTCTCTGACACGTTTTAATTTATTTACTAACTTTGTGTGAATGTGTCACTATCACACACTTTTGCAGCTTTAATATGTTTTCAGACAAAATGAAGAAACTCGGCAGTAATTTAAAGCCAAGAAACGAGGGTCTGATCCACCAATAATGTTTCCTATTAGCAACAACTTAGCGTTGTCATTTAGCATTTGCTGTTTTACAATAAAAGTGAGACGGTGTTAACGTGGCCTACCTCCACTTAAAACGAGGTTAAAGGACTATTCTCTCTGATGGTGGAAAACTGTCCCACATCCCTGGCAAACAGAAGTAGCGGCTATTTGACCAAACCATTAGTTTGGAGTTAGCTGCTGTGCTAGCCGCCGGAGTGAAGCCTAGCAACCGACACACCTGTGGAGGAGAGGCGGGGAGCTGACGAGTAGTGTGTGAGGAGTTTTGTGGAAGAATTATTTTTGCAAAAATCCTGATATAAACGGTAGTTTTATATGAAATGATAGACTTTTTTTTATCTCGTCCGATATATATCGTCATATCGCACAGCCCTACAAGGTAGCACATCAGCTAATTTGTTGTATTTTGGAGTTAACACTCGTGTTAACTACTGACCATAGTCTCGCTCACACCAGATTGGTCAATAACTTGAAGGCAGTTTGTGAATTTTTAAAGACCAAGTACATCTAATTAGTAGGCAAATGATCTCAGTTGAGTAAAGTTTCTGTATGACAAAACTAAGAGCAGGATTCCTCAGAAATGACAAAGCAGCTGAATTAAAGTTGAGAGTCTGGATTTCAGTTGGATGTTCTGCTTTTGTGAAATTACATCACTGTTCAAAAAAATTGCCTTTTTTTTTTTTAGCTATTTCATTGACCACCACAGTTTCATCTCAGCATCCCTTAGAATCAGGGGTGTCAAACTCATTCCATGAAGGGCCAAGACCCTGCAGGTTTTACCTGCATCCGGTCTCTTCAGCAGGTGTTTTCACTGATCAGCAATCAGTGGGAAGAAATTCAGTGAAATCACCTGTTGAAGGCACTGGGTGGAGGTAAAACCTGCAGGGTCTTGGCCCTCCGTGGAATGAGTTTGACACCCGTGCCTTAGATGATTTCCATTTACGTTGTGTGCATGTGTCTCACTGTGTTTGACGGAGCAGCAGGGTCCAGCCATTCCGGTGCTGCTGAGACTTCAGCCGGAGGCTCCGCAGGTTGGCCTCCACTCCCACTTTCTCTCTGTTGCCTAACACACCCTGCCCTGTTTTTGTTTATTCTCTTACATGTGCCCACGTGTGCTTGCATGTGTTTTTCATACGTGTTTACAGTCACACCCAGTTACCCTGTAACCCGCAGCCTTATCATACCTGTTTCACACGCAGGGATTCCATAACCTTTCATAGTCGTGTAGAATCGTGTGGGAATGAAAGCGTCACAAACGGAAGTAGAGCTAACATTGACACAAATTAAAGGGCCATTTTTATGTTCTTCCTCCACATGTTCCCAGAGGTGTTGATGAAATGTCTGTGACATGCTCTGGTCAAATCTTCTGCATGATTTAATTACTTAAGTACCATTTTACACACAGGGAAGGAGCTCTCCTCCAAATAGCCTGTTTTATGGCATTTTTTTTAAAATTTTTATTTAACCTTTATTTATACAGAGGAGGTCCACTGAGAGGCGAACTCTCCTTTTCAAGGACACCCTGTTGACACTCACAGTTGCACATTCACACCTGGAAGCTGCCCAGAACAACCACAGACTGACCTGTGGCCACTGAGCAGCTCCACCGGAGCAGTTGGGGTTCAGGGCCTTGCTCAAGGGCGCCACAGTGGGGTTAAAGAGGGTGGGGCAAACACTGCCATGTCATCTGTCCCACCCAGATCTGATCCTGCCGATCCAGGGATCGAACCGGCAACCCTCCAGTCACCAGTCCACATCCCTAACCATTAGGCCACCACTGCCTCACTATTTTGAATGCTAATGAGTCCCATCCTCCCTCTTTCCATATTTCCCTGAAATGGATTTTGATGGCAACATCAAGCTTAAGGCTGACGTTAGCTTTTAGCATTGGCTATCAATTTAAGTAACATAATAACAAATATTGGCAGATTTTTAGAGTTTAAAACCCAAATGAAGCATAATTGGAGGCAGGGGTGTGTGATTTGAGTGGTTGCTAGCATATGACCAGTCCTGGGGTGTAATAAACACAAACAATCCCGAATAAGTGAATGGCTGACTCTGCTAATAGCAGCTAACCATTGCTAATCAAGGAGCTGTTCAGTCGAGAGTGTAGTAAACTATATTAAAACAGGCAAAAGTAACATAGATGAATGAAATATATGGTCAGTGGTTGGTAGATGACCCACTTGGGAAAACAGGTGTTTAACGGGAAAGGGTGGCGTATACAAAAATAGACATAAATGGACATCAAGTGGCTAGGCTAGTTGGCTCGTCTCTCTGTTGGTACCTGGTATGTTGACCTCAAAGACAGTCACAGATCCTGACTGTGGCCACTTCTGTTCTATTCTTAGACCAGCTAATGGCAGAAAAAATGTACCTAGCGATCACTGCCAAAATATAACAAGATAAGCCAGAACGGCACAAGATATATATAATCAACTGTAGATTAATGAATGAGCTGGTCTAGTACAGTGAGTACAGTTTACAAAAAAAAGCCATAAAACTCCTGGTTGCACTGATTCATGTTGTAAATCTAGCCATGCTAACATCAGCGGGACCTCCTGGGGAAAAAAATACCTCCAACAAAATAGGCCAGAATGATGTGAGAGATGGTATCAACTGTAGATTAACGAATGATCTGGGACAGGGGATTTTAATGGAGGTGACTAGAATTTACAGAGAAAAGCTCTGATTGACCTCTGTTGGGTTGCTAGTTGACCTGTATCTCTGTGAGCTTCAAGGCTCAGCAGGAAACTTCCTCTCTCCTCCAAGGAGAGGGTGTACCAGACTATCCAGAAGGGCGGTCTGTATCGGGTCTGTTGAGTAATGATGTGATGACCTCAGGAATAGAACGGCCAATCCATCCATCCATCCATCCATCTTCTACCGCTTTTCCGGAGGTCCGGGTCGCGGAGGCAGCAGCCCAAGCAGAGAAGCCCAGACTTCCCTCTCCCCAGCCACCTGCTCCAGCTCTTCAGAGGGGATACCAAGGCGTTCCCAGACTAGCTGGGAGACATAGTCTCTCCACCGAGTCCTGGGTCTGCCCCGGGGTCTCCTCCCAGTGGGACGTGCCCGAAACACCTCAAGTGGGAGGCGTCCAGGAGGCATCCTAATCAGATGCCCATACCACCTCAACTGACTCCTTTCAATGTGGAGGAGCAGCGGTTCTACTCTGAGCCTCTCCCGGATGACTGAGCTCCTCACCCTATCTCTGAGAACGGCCAATCCGAACAAGGCATTTCAGTCAGTTGTAGTCCTTATTTCTGTGAGAGGAGAACTGGTGTGCAGGAGGACTTTGGACTATTTGGCCTTGCAGACCACATCATGTCACAGAAAGCCTACATAACTCATAACTCACTAATATTAAGGGGAAACCCCAAAAAGCACAATAGAGGCCATTTAATACTTGCATGTTGTTTACCTGATGTTTTTTCTTTCATAGCTGCAGTCTAAAACTGAAGTGTCCCTGACAGTGTGTCTGGTTTTAAATGACAACAGTCAGCATGATGTTTGTTGTCAACCCAAACTCAGCTACAAATATCCTTTAGTTGATGCACACCTTTACCTGTTTTTCCAGTGTCTAAATTCAACCATAATTGGTCGGTTTATTAGAGCACCTCCTGAAAACCGATGCATTAATATAAAGTCTGTGATTAAAGACTTAGCTGATCATGTCCTGCCTCAGTTCCAACACACCTGTCATCCAACACAGTCTCTGTATTTATATATATTTTTTCTTTACATCCATCAGCTGACATACTGTATTCAGACCAGACTCGGGCTGATGGGAGATGGATGCATGGCGAGAACATTTATGATCACCGACCACTGTGGCTAGTTGTTTTCCAAATTTACTAGTTATTTGGCATCTTCACTCACCATAAATCTGTTGTCAGGAAGTGACACATTTCCTTGTTTCTGGTGCTAAACTTGCTCTGAGGTAACCGCGTGAGGAGGTCACAGGCGCAGGGATTTCTGTGCTTCACTTATCCCCCACCAGCTAAATTCCTCAGCCGTTTGGCTGTTGAAAGGGTGTGACTGTGAAGCCCTGTGGGGGATGATTTTAGGATTGTCCTGCTGTCCTTTGAAAAGCTGAAAAACGCCAGGCAGTCAGCCTTCCAAGAGTAATCACAGTAGTGGGGGGTCTTCAGGTGAGGCAGAGGGTCGACTAAGGACTGATGGTGGTTTTATCTGAGTACAGCTGCTCTCCAACTTATCTCAATAACCTGCATTTTTCCTCTTTAAATCTGGCTCTCTCGCCACTCTTTAACACGTCATTTGTCAGCTCTAGTAAATTTTCTCTACTTTCTCAACCAACACGCTGCCCTGATCTGAGTTATGAAGAGCTGCAGTGTAGCGACTCTTAAGCCCAATTCATGGTGGCAAAAACGCATTTGGTACACGGCAAGCACAGTGGACGCATTTGTGCTCAAACCCTACACAGAGGGTGAGCGCTGACCGAGCACATGCAGCCCCGAAAAAGTGTACGCACGTACAAGCACGCAAATGGTCACAGCGCATTGCGCATGTGCCCAGAAACTCCTGCCAGAGGGAAGTACTGAGGAATCCGCCAATGCTGGGTGAACAAATGTCCGCCATGTTGCTTGTCTGTTTTCTTCTTCTGCCACTAAGCAGCAAAAGCTCCTGTTCGTCTTAATTGTCATTGTATTCATGTACCTCCGTCGCTTCTGCCATTTTAAGCGCAGGTTATGCACCGGCTTCAACACGGCACAGCAGTGACGTGCATTCCTATTGCGTCACCCAGTGTGCACCTCTCTAGAGAAGGAGAGGTGCACATGGGCGATGCAGGCTGTAAGAGCTGTGATTGGTCCACGTTGTCTCCTCCTTCACATTTCCTGGTTCTCGCCGCTGCTCTGCTCTGCCTGTTCATGGTGGCACAACTTCCAAGGCGAATCGGTTAAACAGTGGTCCAAATTCAAAAGAATATTGAGGAAGTGAGCACATACAAAGCATTTTGTGGCTCATCATAACTGCAGTAATTACACAGATTGTCAAGTAACGGCAGCGGTGGTGGTCGCATGCACCGTTTTCTCCCGACTTCTCTTTTTCTCTGTGCAATGATCATATTAAAAGTTGCTTTTTCTTAACTTTTTTTTTTTTTTCGCTCCAACTCCATCACAGTCTGCTCTTGTCCGTCGCTATTTCATAAACAAAAACACACGGCGGACACAAATCACACGGCGGCTGAAACCTGTTTTGGTAACGGAACAAAGCATTTCACCCAACACACAAGAAAAAATTGCCAATCACTACGTCTGCAGCGGACATCGGTAATGGCGTCGATGTGATGCGGGCGGCAGTGGCTCAGGAGGTAGAGAGGATTGTCCAGTAACTGGAGGGTTGGTGGTTTTAATCCTGCTCTAACCAGCCATCCTGCCGTTGTGTCCCTGGGCAAGACACTTAACCCACCTTGCCTCCAGTGTCCATGACACTGGGTATGAATGTGTATAAATGTTCAGTAGAGGTCGGAGAGGCCGTTGGTGCAGATTGGCAGCCACGTTTTCGTCAGTCTGCCCCAGGGCAGCTGTGGCTACAGCAGTAGCTTATCACTACCAAGGTCTGTCTGGAGTGAACGAATAATGGACTCACTGTAAGCGCTTTGAGATGTCACTTGACATGTAAAGCGCCATACAAATGTAATCTATTATTAGTAGTATATTATTATAAATCCAGCTTCAAATGTCTGCCTCCGTGCTCTTCTGTTGTGTTTGGATTGCAGCTGTTCAGATCAGTTTGGTGGCTCTTGGCTACAGCCGACAGTACAGGCATGTGAACTGCAGATTATTCTCACTGCGAAAGCAAAGTGTTGCAATCCAGAGGTTGCATTAACTGAAAATTGTTCCTCATTGACAGATTTTTATTTAGCCATGACAGAAAAATCTGAAAGCTGTGCGTCATTTTGACAGGTTACATTGAGAGTAATTTAATTAAAATCAATTAAAATGGCATAATAAGAGATTATGACAGAATTTTTACAACCCTGTCTGTCAAAATGATAGACGATAAAAGTCTGGCGCAACCTCTGTTGTGATCTAAAAAGCAAATCTTGCATCCATGGAGAAAAGTGTAAGAAGTTGGTGCAAATATATGGGGGGGGGGCAGTCACACATTTAGGAGAGAGGAACACATATTGCACATTCAGAAGAGAGTGGACAAAAGTTGCAAATTTCAAATGAGGAAAAAATCAGTAATTTACAAAATGAGAGGTAAATTTGCATCGAGGAAAAATCCTAAATTTACGGGGGGGGGGGGGGGGATAGCAAATTTACAATGGATGGATGAGGGAAAAATGCAGGGTGGGTGTGGGTGTGTGTGTGTGCGCGCGCGCAAATTTACACAAGGAAAAAAAAAATGCAAATTTACCCGGGGGGACAACAGTCTAAAATTTACATGAGGGGGGAAGAAGTTGCAAATTTGCAAAATGGCGACAAAAATTGCACATTTATTAGAGGTGAAAAATCGAGGCTGGACAAAAAGTGAAACTCCACATGAATGTTGTTGTTTTTTTAATCTGCAGTATTTGTTGTAGTCACTAGGGGTCATGATTGACTTTCTGATTTCTCTCTCCTGCATCTTGTCCAAGTCTCCTGCCTGATTCCAGCTTCAGTATCAGTCCATCCGTCAGAAAATAGCATGCAGATGTATTTAATCCTAAATATTCTCCTCTGTTTTTGAAAGTCTAACATGTCATCAGGTCACCACTTTTCCCTCAAACCACACAGTTTTTCTCCTGTATTGTTACATAGTCTTAAGAGTTCCATTAGAAATAAATTAGATATTTTAAAGTATTTAAATGATAAATGGTGTTCGCTTCTGTAGCGCTTTTTCTCATCTCTGGATGACCAAAGCGCTTTACAGATGCTGCTATCCACCCATTCACGCACTGATGGCGGCAGAGCTGCCTGGCCTGACCCACCAGGAGCAACTGGGGCTTCAGTGTCTTGCTCAAGGACACTTAGACATGCAGACTGCAGACCGAGTGGGAATCAAACCCCTGACCCTCCGATCAGTAGTCGGCCACACTACACGTGCGCCACATTAAACATTAATCTTTAATGCAGATGGCTGCAGCTAATGTCTGTATGACTGGTAAACTGATTTTTTTCAGATCAGAACATACATGTAATGTCGTCATAAACTTGTCTATATTAAGTTACAGAAGTTATCAAGTACAAATGAAAAATAATTCTCGTTAATTGGCAGACTTTATCCATAAATTTGCAACTTTTTTCTCTTAAATTTGCAGCTTTGTCCTAATACATTTTCTAGTTTTTTTCTTGTAAATTTGCTAGTTTTTTGCTCTGCAGAAAATGTTGTGTCCCAATAGTGAAATAAAATATCTGGCCACGTCAGAAACTGATTCAAAAAGTAATAAAGATTTCAACATCCCATTTAACAACTGATTGACCATCTCAGATGAATTTAACTTGGATTCTTTTGTTTGTGATATTTCATTCACTATTTGAGCAACTCCTTTGTCCTTCTGCCACTCGGCCGGTTTCCAGAAATAGGAGCATTGTAGCTGACACACTATTTTGACCTGTATAGATTAGGTTCCTCTTAGCGTGTACGACACAATAAAATCAGAACTGGTGACGAAAGCAGCAAAAACCGTTGGAAGTCAAGTCAGCAGCTACAAAACAAACAAGTGATTGTGTTCATTTATCACCTGATCTGTTCCTGCTGCGTGCTCGAATAAAACCGCACAAACCAACATTTGGCTGCACACCTTCACGGCCTATAAATGTTCATTTCAGTATAAAATAATTTGAAAGAAAGCAATTGACTTTTCTTCTTTTCTCCCAAACAGCCGACGCGTCCAAGAAGTCAGAGGCGAACCCGCTCACGGAGATCCTGAAGAACCCCACCAAGGTGGTCCTGCTGAGGGTACGTGGGTGTTTTTTTTTTTTGTACACCCCCCCCCCCCACACACACACACACACACCTTCCAGGTTTGGTGTTCCTAACCTCCATTTTCTCCAACAGATATTTCATAAAGTGTTGACATGTTACACAACAGAAATCAGTCTAAAAACCAGGAGGAAGGGAGCAGTTTTATGTAGAACTGACCCACAAAAACCATAAAATAATTCTTGACTTCCCATGCAGTTAGGTCCTGAGGTGGTAGAGTGATCTAAAAATTATGCTCCATTAAAGGTGGAATATGCAATATTTTCTTCTTTCAGATGTTCCAGAAATACCTAGAAATGTAACTGGTGTAAAGAAACATTTCTTTAGCTCATGACAAATATGATAATTTATGATATTGCAGAGCTATGAATGAATTTATGTTGTTTACCCGGCTGATAAAGTGATACATACTACATAACACCAGCAGGGGGAGTATAGAGCCAGTTTTCATCTCAGCATCAAAAATCCTGTGTTGCATCTTAATTATGTTAAGTGATTAATTAAGTACGTATTTCTAGAGTAGGGCAGAAAAAGTTATCAAATATCAAAATTCAGCCTAGTTGATGAAGGTTCGTTACTGCCATCTGGTGTTGCCAGTAACTACCTGCAATTTTTACATAGTTCACCTTTAAAAGTAGCTTTACCTTCATAATAATACTTGAGTATAAATAAGAGTAGTCATCAAAGAAATTACTTGAGTAAAAGTAATGAAGTGCCTACTATAATAAAACTTACTAGAGTCGAAAGTACAAGTTTATTTTTGGCATTTTTCTCAAAAATTCGGGACTTTTTTCTCATAAATTTACAACTGTTTTATTAGAAATTTGAGACCGTTTCCCTAAAGAATTTGGGACTTTTCTCACCAGTTTTCCTCCACATTTGTCTGTAAATTTCGCCTGTAAATTTCCAGCTGTTTTTCCTGATAGATTAGCAGTGTTTTTCCTCATAAATTTGTGACGTTTTTCCAGACAAATGTTCAACTTTTTACTCATGAATTTGCATTTTTTCCTGACAAATTTGCATTTTTTCTTGTAAATTTGTGACTTTTTTCCTGTCATATGTTCAACATGTATTTGCATTTTTTTCCTCATAAATTTGTGACGTTCTGCCACATAAATTTTCCGCTTTCTACTCATAAATCTGCAGTTATTTCATTGTAGATTTGTAACGCTTTTCCACACAATTTTCAGCTTTTTATTCATAAATTTGTGAACTGTTTTCACACAAATGTTCAGCTTTTTACTCAAAAATGTGCATTTTATTCCTGTGAATTTCCATTTTTTTAGCATTTTTTCCTCCTGTAAGTTTAACTTTTTCTCAGAAAGTTGTGTGCAGCTTTACTCTCAAGAGTTCATGAAGTTTTTCTGTTTATATAACAATAATCTTATAGAATTGATTTGAACTAGTGGGGGGATTGAGTGTGATACTTTGTGGCAGCTATACTGTATTGATTCAGAGACACCAGTATCTTCATACTTTATTAAAAATTATCAATTACTATTGCAAAAACACACTTGCTTATTTAGGTACCAGATTTATGAAAACTAATTGACTTCTCAGCCCACTAGATGGGGCTAAATCCTCACTGTCTTAATTTGGTCAGCACAGCAAAGGAGTAACTCCTGAGCTCCAGGAGGACTTGAAGGAGACAAAACTCGAGATGGGAAATCACAGTATATACAGTATATCACAATACTCAGCAGATCACAATATCATGATAATATTGTTTTAAACTGATTGGAAGGAAAAACTGACTTGTATTTATTTCAAGTTGCTGAAATCAAAAGTAACTGCATGAGTAGGGCCTAATGTATTTGAGTAAAAGTACAGATATTAAAGTACAAATAACAAGTATCCTGCAATAAAACTACTCATGAAAGTACAATTTTGTAAAAGGGGAAAAAAAAAAGACTGTCTGGGTCTAATGCTCCTGTTTGGTTTGCAGAACATGGTGGGCCGGGGGGAGGTGGATGAAGACTTGGAGGAAGAGACCAAAGAAGAGTGCGAAAAATATGGCAAAGTGGTTCGGTGCGTCATTTTTGAGGTGAGAGGAATGAATTTCAGAACTCGATGTAGTTAACGCCATGAAAGGGGAAACTCAAACAAATGTGCTTTCCTTGTCAGATCGCAGAGGTTCCAGACGATGAAGCAGTCAGGATTTTTCTGGAGTTTGAGAGGGTGGAGTCTGCTATCAAAGGTAAGTAGTTATTGGTGTCCACAGGTCCTTTAAAAAGTCTTAAAATAATGCCTGTATGCATCCATGACCATAAGCTGTTAAGTGTTTTATTTTACAAATGGCCTTTCATAAATCCAGTAAAGCCTGCTGATTAGCTTAGCCGTTAGCCTTCTGCACTTCTGCCTCCCCTCTCTTCTCCGTCTGCGTTTTCTCTTGTCTCCAGTGTTTCATGTCTGGACTGTGCATCGCTACAGTCCATATGCAGGGCTTGATATTAACACCCACCCACCCACCTGCTCCTGCTAAGACAGCGACTCCCACTAGCCACTTAGTTTTCTCAAACCACATCTAAATAATAAATGTATCGCAAAGTGAGACTACAAAACTACAACTCCCATAAGCACTATCTGCACACACACAGTCTATTCTCATTGGTCCACTGTCAGCCAGCTGCAGCCCAGGAGCCTGGCTCACAGGTCGGTTCATTTTCTTTCCAGTCGAGAAACGGCGATGACCAGACTGCAGCCGCTCTTAGCGATCGGATCACGGGGACAACTGCCCCTGATCTCCTGCTGTCCCAGCAGTGAGAATTACCTGTGCTCTCTCCCCACATCAGCTCCCACCTCTGTGGTTAAATATGATTATTTTTAGAGCAAGAAGTTCCCGTTTACTGTCCGCAGTTGAGCAAATTTAAGTTTTCATATGACGGAGAGAGAAAAAGTGATTAAACTTTATGTTGCTGTAAAGAGCAAATGAAGCTTCTTCTGAGGTGAACTTTTGTTTATCTGCTGTTCCATATAAAAATGGGACTTCCTGCCATCTAGCTTGGTGCTCAGCAAAAATGGAAGGGAGGAAGGAAATGTGGCCGGCAGTGGCTGAGGAGGTAGAGCGGGCCGTGTAATAACCAGAGGGTTGGCGGTCCGAATCCCGCTCTCCCCAGTCTTCCTGCCGTTGTGTCCCTGGGCAAGACACTCCACCCACCTTGCCTCCAGTATCCATGACGCTGGGCATGAATGTGTATAAATGTTCGGTAGTGGTCGGAGAGGCTGTTGGCGCGGATTGGCAGCCACGTTTCTATCAGTCTGCCCCAGGGCAGCTGTGGCTACAGCAGTAGCTTATCACTACCAGTGTCTGTGGAGTGAATGAATAATGTATCCATTGTGAATATCTATGAAAAGCGCTATATAAATCTGATGCATTATTATCTGTGCTCATCTATGATATCTGTGATCGTCAGCTATTCCATGGCAGTAAAACCTCTAATTATGTATTTTTAATGTGCTGGTCCAGGGCTGTCAAACATGTGGCCCGTGGGCCAAAACAGCCCACCAGGGGGTCCAAGTTTTCCTCTGAATTTACAGCTTTCTTTCTAGTAAATTTCTGACTTTTTTTTACTGCTAAGAATTGTTCATGTAAATTTAAGACATTTTTCTCCTTAAGATGAGACTTTTTTCTCATCAGTTTTTCTTCTTTTTTCTAGTGAACACAGTTAGTGTCCATTTAGATTAAATCCATGAGCAACTACTAATGACGTCGTGCAGCCCTGAAGGAGTGTCCCAATTCATAGGGGGCATTTTCAACCCCCACCCCTTGGCCTTTGATTTCAAGGACCCAGGGGTGGGGGTAGGCAAAGGGGAAGAGGTACAGATGAGAATTGGGATGGACCCCAAATCTACCCGTACTTCACTCTCATATTGCAAATATTTTTTCTCAACTGCTTTACAGTATTTACTGTTGTTATTAAAGTGTTTTTCTTGCTATTTTTATGTATCTATAAGGGTCATTTACATTTAAAAAGTTGTAAATTTAGTTCAAGTAAAATTTAGCATGCAATAGTCAAATTTGATCATATCAAACATAATTTTCCAACCACAGACTTGTGGCTAGTGAAAAGGCTGCATGGCTAGTAACTTTGGAAAATCACTAGCCATAGTGGCCAGTGAGCAAAAAAGTTGATGTCAAGCCTTGTCCATATGTCCACGTAGTATGACAGCGATGCGCCAGCAAAATTATTTGAACACCCAGATTTAAATAAAATGAGGAGTTTGTGCGGTGAATTGGGCACCACTTCACGCCTGTCTGTTTTGTGTGTTTTGTGAGGATCGCACACAGTGATCCACAGGTGGGTCTGCATTCCAGTTGTGCTCAAGGTTAAAGGTCAGATGTGCGTGTCCGTTCATCTTTGAGTAGGAACAGACTATAGACCTTACTTACTTAATCCTCGCCTGGCCACTTACGTGACCATTTTAGCCAATCGTCTGAAGGCAGGGCGATCTTTGGGCTAGGGTGATGAGGTCAACCAGAGGTCTTATCATTGCAACCGGTATCATGGTGATTTCACATTTTTGATTTGTACAATAAAGGGATTTTTTAAACCTCAAACCTCTCTGTCTGTCTCTCCCTGCCTCTCTCTCTCTCTGTCTGCTATAAAGGCTTTTTTTAAAAGTCAAAAGTCTCTCTCTGTCTCTCTCTCTGTCGGTCTCTCTGTCTCTCTGTGTGTATGTAATATAATATATGCTATAGACAAATCGGATGAAATCCTGGAAGTAAACAAACCATCTGTAATTTATCTTAATACCGTGGCGATTGCTTCCAGAGATATATGCCTGTTTGAGAACAAGTTGTCCTTGCAACACTATGATTTCTTATTTATTTTTGCTTTTATTTAACATTATGTTTGACAGAAATGCCAAGGAAAGCTGGAAAAATGTCTGTAGTTCTTGGATGCTCCAACACTTGAACTTTGGAAAAAAAAAATGGAATGTGAAATGAACAAGCCTCCCTGTCTGAGACTGTGCGGTTTACACAGACTTCCTGAGTGTGCAGTGGACAGAGATGAGCACTAGGAGAAAATCAAGACTATTAACAGGAAGGGTTTGGTTCCCCAAAACAACAGCAAAATGATTAGCATGCAGCCACCTACAGTTAGGCCCAAAAATATTTGGACAGTGACACAAGTTTTGTTATTTTAGCTGTTTACGAAAACATATTCAGGATACAATTATATAATCAATATGGGCTTAAAGTGCAGACTCTCAGCTGTAATTTGAGAGTATTCACATCCAAATTGGAGCAAGGGTTTAGGAATTACAGCTCTTTAATACGTAGCCGCCTCTTTTTCAAGGGACCAAAAGTAATTGGACAATTGACTCAGAAGGCTGCAAAAAAAAAATAAAATAACAAGGCTGCATGGGCTCTTCCCTCGTTAACCTGCCATCAATTAAGCAGTTAAAAGGTCTGGAGTTGATTCCAGGTGTGGCGTTTGCATTTGGAAGCTGTTGCTGTGAACACACAACATGCGGTCAAAGGAGCTCTCAATGGAGGTGAAACAGACCATCCTGAGGCTGGAAAAAAAGGAGAAATCCATCAGAGCGATAGCAGAAATGTTAGGAGTGGCCAAATCAACAGTTTGGTACATTCTGAGAAAAAAAAGAGTGCACTGGTGAGCTTGGGAACTCAAAAAGGCCTGGACGTCCACGGAAGACAACAGTGGTGGATGATCGCAGAATCCTTTCCATGGTGAAGAACAACCCCTTCACAACATCCACTCAAGTGAAGAACACTCTCCAGGAAGTAGGTGTATCAGTATCTAAGTCTACCATAAAGAGAAGACTTCATGAGAGTAAATACAAAGGATTCACCACAAGGTGCAAACCATGAATCAGCCTCAAAAATAGAAAGGCCAGAATTGACTTTGCCAAAAAACACCTGAAGAAGCCAACCCAGTTCTGGAACAGTATTCTTTGGACAGATGAGACTAAGATCAACCTGTACCAGAATGATGGGAAGAAGAAAGTTTGGAGAAGAATTGGAACAGCTCATGATCCAAAGCACACCACGTCTTCTGTAAAACATGGTGGAGGCAGTGTGATGGCACGGGCATGCATGGCTTCCAATGGCACTGGGTCACTTGTGTTTATTGATGATGTGACAAAAGACAGAAGCAGCCGGATGAATTCTGAGGTGTATAGGGATATACTTTCTGCTCAGATTCAGCCAAATGCAGCAAAGTTGATTGGACGGCGCTTCACAGTACAGATGGACAATGATGCAAAAGCAACCCAGGAGTTTTTTAAAGCAAAGAAGTGGAATATTCTGCAATGGCCGAGTCAATCACCAGATCTCAACCCAATCGAGCATGCATTTCACTTGCTCAAGACAAAACTTAAGGCAGAAAGACCCACAAACAAGCAACAACTGAAGACAGCTGCAGTAAAGGCCTGGCAAAGCGTCACAAAGGAGGAGACCCAGCGTTTGGTGATGTCCATGGGTTCCAGACTTCAGGCAGTCATTGCCTGCAAAGGATTCTCAACAAAATATTGAAAAGTAACATTTTACTTAGGGTTATGTTTATTTGTCCAATTACTTTTGAGCCCCTGAAATGAGGAGCGTTTGTATAAAAATAGCTACAATTCCTACATGTTTAATCATATATTTTTGTTCAACTCCTTGAATTAAACCTTAAAGTCTGCACTTCAATTCCGTTGTAGTTGTTTCATTTCAAATCCAATGTGGTGGCATGCAGAGCCCAAATCATGAAGATTATGTCACTGTCCAAATATTTCTGGGCCTAACTGTAGCTTACCATACAGCAGTGATGTTTTTAACAACAGTGGGCTAACAGACTCTCTGGGGGCTGCAGTGGTTACACTTAATAACTCTTAGTTATCATGAAATTTAAAGTTAATAGCTCGTGCTAGGGCAACATAATGACCACAAAGTAAACATCAAGGAACCAAAATCAAGACAGCAGGAGCAGCCTTACATTTCGGCCAGCTGACACCAGAGCAGTCTAGATTTTCCCTGTCATCACAGACCAGATGGAAAAATCTCATCTGCATGTGATCAGGTCACAATGCCTCAGAAAAACAAATGTGGTTGGTTTCTTTCTGCTTTTGTCAAGTCATTTAAAATCATTACTGAATCTGCATATTCATCTTGCTGTAATTGGGCCACTTTTCGTTCAGCCATTGTGTAACTGCTCCAGTAATGTGGGTGAGAGTGTGTCCCATTCTAAATGGGTTGGCCCAGATTAGAAACAAGGTGAGACTGGGCTCCCTGCGGTGTTACATCATTTGTGGCCCAGAAGCCCAGCTCGACTCCCAGCGGCACCAGCAGAACTCGGCTTACCTCACAGCTCAAAGAAAGCAGGACAGACGCTCAAAGAACAATGCCCAAGTCTGTTAAGGGAATTCTGATGTTACATAACATGTTCTGTTGCTAGAAAAATACCCAGAGAGCTCAACACACTACAACTTAAGAAAACTTCATCACAATAGCCATGTTTACAAGGACACAAGTAACTGGATTAAAAGCCTGATCAGAATAAAAAGGCTTCATGTAAACACGCCAATCTGAATATTCTGACCTGATCACACTCATTCGGATCAAAATTTCCTTCTGATTGAGATGGGTGGGTTATGCCAATTGTTAATCCAATTGGTGCGCATATAAACACTTATTCCGAAGTTTGGGTAGAAAATATGTTTACTGCGCATGTCTGTACGTCAGCCACATGTCGATGTGACGTATTTCTGCCTTTACAGCAGCTAGCAGAAGACATGGCGGGGGTAAAACAGAACTGGTCTGTATCGTCCTGCTGTCTCCCACTGTTAGTCATATGCAGAAGTATGTACTGCTGGGCTTGTAGCTTCATTACGGAGACCAGCAGAAGCAAAAGTACAGTCAATAACACAATACAGGCCCATTTCAAAAAGAGAAAGACACGAAACGGGGTTTGTTTACCTCAGAAGTTGCTTCTTCTTCTGCTGTTTCCAGAATGTCAGATAATTGTGCACATGTTAAAATAATTTAGTCTGTTGAAACATGTGACACATGGAAACGCACGTCCTAATCGGATCAACTTTTTCTGGATCCATGTAAACAGTAAAGCTCTGATCTGAATTGTAATCAGATTGAAGAAATTTTGCGCATGTAACCGTGGCTACTGACAACACATAAGTGCTGCAAAAAGTCATGAGTATAAAATAGAGAAAAGTGCTTTGGCTCTTCACAACACAATAAAGTGATGGACCACGGAAGTTTCTCATTTCCGCACTGCCAGGTTGCCTGATTTTTAGCAAGTGGCAGTGAAACTAAAACCTTTCTGTTTGACTTCCAGATGACGATTGTGGTGAATTTACAGTCTTAAGGTCCGTCCACACCAAGCATGATAACAATAACTGTAACTATAAAATCGTGGCCTCTGCTTAAACAGTTTGAAAACTGTAATTCTATTGTTACATTTATCTTTATTGTGCTTGGTGTGGACAGCCCTTAATAGTCTAATAATGACTAAAGCTTGGCTGACATGTAGAGCATGTAGACTTAATTGTGTCTCTGGAGTAGGGCTGGGCAATTTGACTTTAAATCATCATGGTTAATTAACCCTTTCACATGAGTTTTTCCCCCCTCCGTTCTTCTCCCTTATTGTTCACAAACAAGACTTGTAATTAAGCAATATTACACAAGAGTGTGGTATCAATGAAAATATCACTGTGGTGAATCAGTACTAAATGAGCACAATATAATAAAGAATAGCCCTACTGTCATTTCACACACATATAACCAAATTATTATTCAGTACAGAAATCAGTTGTGCCAGCAACTGATTAGGTTGTTAGCTCCGTTGGGTGACTCCTTTATGCAGCCATGATTGTGTTACCATCACATAGTTATTATGAGTCACTGATCGGGTCCTTAAATATAACCCTGTCTTGTCCATTTTGTCATCCATTTCCACTGTAAAATGGTCATGCTGGCATAGATGGTGATCAGAGGCTAACAGTTATTTAGCTTCGGTGCGTTTCCATGTTAGTTTCTGACACTTCGCTGCCTTTTTTCTTGGCATCTTCAGATGAAATAGAGTCGGTCATCACCTACTGTGTGGACAGACACCGCATTCCTTTTAAATACAAGCCATTTTAATTTTCCTGATTTTTTTACATCCTGAACATCAGTTTTGGGTTATTGAATCACTTCCGTTGTGAGTGCATTTGCAAGTTCACGTCTTAGAACAACTTTTGAAGCTGTTTTTTGCAGCAGTGTCAGCCTCCCCTCAAGAACAACAGCCTGGCTTTGATGCCACAACAAGGATCTTCAGGCAGTGGGGAGAGATGGAAAATACAGTCTGCATTCATATGGGGGACCAGTATGGGGAGGATCAGGAGAAATGACAGCCGCTAGCAAGAAGTTAGCCTGTGATGTGAGGGAAACCAGTGGAGAACCACCACTGGTTAGATGCTAGCTAAAGTTACTGTGGTGTTTCTCCAGTTCCTCCTTACTCCTGTTCCTGTTTAACTTGTCAGCATGTTATTTACTTTTCATACAGTTCAGAATACATCCCTTACAGCTAAATAATCTTCCCTTCTCCCATCTCTGCAGCATAGCTCTCATAGTTATGTAATTACACAGGTGTTAAATGAAAAGTAGATTCCTGGTGACGTGCCAACAAATCAGATCTCGTGTCCTTCAGGATCGGACCCATTAGCATATTGGGACACAGAGAGATGGCGTAAAGAGCTTTTTATTGATGAGGACAGAAGGAACATAGCAGTAGTACGTCGATGGTTCCAAGCTTCCTGGGAAGGTTTCTCCCAGCTTTCTTTACAGGTTTTCCTCCAGGATTAGACATTTTGTTCTTGCCAAGATAGGAGTTTATCTTTGTAGGTCACAGGAAGACATGCTGAAGCAGTCCTGGATTTGTTGAATTCTTTGTTTTTTTCTGTTTATTCCCTTTGACTAAATGATGCAACATTACATCCACATAGTTGAAATATCCATACAGTAAGAGATAAACCATGTGACTCAGCTGGGTAATTGTAGAGAAATATGACTGATAACGAGTCACAGGTTATAGTGCCTGATGTAGGGGGAGAAACAGGTGAAAGTGAAACAAGTGAAAGGGTGTTTTAGGACATTCCCATGACTCCACCAAACCAACATTGTCAGGGGAAAAGAAGAACATCACAATTCCTAATTTAATTTAAAACAAAACTGTGTGTAATCAAGGCTTGCAATTTTTTTCCTCACAAGCCATTTTATCTCGTATGTTTGCATCTTTTTATTGTAATTTTGTGGTAAATTTGTCTTTTTTTTTCTTAGAAATTTGCAAGGTTTAATATAATTTTCAGTTTTTAGCTCATTCCAGCAAAGCCAAAAGGATCTAATACAGTGATGTGTCATCCATCCATCCTCGTTTCATGGGACTCACTAGGCAATTACTGTGATGCTCACCAAACTCGCACCCTCAGGTGGGTCTGCATCCAGGTTAAGATCAAGGTCATTGTGAAAGGTAATGGGATTTGGGCAGTTTTGTTTTCAGGAAAATCAATACTCCTCCTGGGTAATTGCCCAAATGCTTGCTAAACTCATGCAAAAGTGATCTTCAGGTGGGTCCACATGCTGGTTGTGCTCAAGGCCAACTTAAGGATTAAAGGTCAGGAGATCAGAGCACTTTTAGGATGATTTCATCAGGGCGGACTGAGTTCCTCCTTCTATGAGTTTAATTTTTCCTCATAAATTTGCAACTTCTTAATTCTAATCTTTTTATATAATAATAAATTTTCAGATTTTTTTCCCAATCATAGCGTGGGTACTTTTCTAATCTGTGAGGTTTTCTTTCACACAATTTTTTTTTTTCATAAATCTGTGCTGTAATCCCACCCCCACCTTGAATCCATCTGTCACTCCTACAGCACACCTCACCACCGTCTCGCTGTCCTCATACATGTCCCGCGCCACCCTCACATACAGCAGGGAAAATAAGTGTTGAACACGTCAACATTTTTCTCATTAAATATACGTATTTCTAATGGAGCCATTAACCTGAGATTTCCACCAGATATCAGTAACAACGTAATCAGTAACGTAAGATAGATAGATAGATTAGTTTATTTGACAGGGACAGTGCAATAAACATAGACAATTAATCAATGACAATCAATCTGATGTGTTGCACATAGAGTGTATAGCTATTAGCTAATTTGCAACTCTTGTCCCTGGATGGGCTTTAGAAAAGAGAATCAAGTAAAAAAAGAAAAAGAAAATACACAATAACCACATACATCAATGCAAAAAGATTATAAATACACAATTATAAATATTATAAATACACAAATATAACAACCTGATTCACATTTGCCTGTTTCAGGCCTCCCTCCCTTCGTCACTCATTATAAACAAACACATTCATTCCTTCCCTTCATTCACTCTCACTTTGCAGACAATCAATTCATACATGAGTACATTCTTGTTTATTTTTCAGCCAGTTTTTAACCTTTTTAGTGAATGTTTTAAAGTCCGTTATTATTTTAATTACATTTGGCATTGTGTTCCAGATGTGACTGCCCTTTATAGAGAAAGCTGTTTGTCCAAATGTGGTTCTGCGGTGGAATATTTTACAGTTATTGTTAACAGAACTCCTGGTGGCTCTGCTGCCGTCCTGTCTTTGGATGAAACCAGCAAGTGGCTCGGGTGCTGATTTATGGAAACATTTGAACGTTAATTTCAGAAGACAGAGGTCAATGAAGCTCTCAAAACTCAATAGGTTGTATTTTTTTAAAACATTACAGTGATGCCACCTAATGGGCTTTTGGTCCAAGATTTTTAGGGTTTGATTATATAATGAACCTATATGTCTTATTGTGGAAGGGGCTGCTTGAGCCCAGACTGTCAAACAGTATGATATATGAGAAAAAACCATAGAATGCATATACAGTACAGCTGCTTCGTAAGGTATGTAATTTCTAATTAATTTAAAGCAGTTCAGATTTTTTTTTACTGTTTTTGAAATTTTCTTTATATGAAGATTAAATTTGAGTTGAGGATCTAGTACAATGCCAAGGTATTTGAATTCTGTAGCTAAACTGATGTCATGGTCATGTATATTAACTTTAAAACGTTGCAGGTTACATTTTTTGATTGAAAAGCACATTGAGACTGTTTTCTGAAGGTTCAGCAATAGATGGTTCTGGAGGAGCCACTCTTGGACATCAATCATACTTGTAGACAGTACATCTGCAGCCTGTGCTGGAGTCTTGGCAGCTGTGTAAATAACTGCATCATCTGCATAAAGTTGGCATGTTGCAGCTGAGCAGTGTAGCGGCAAGTCATTAATAAAAATGCTGAAAAGTAAAGGACCAAGAATGGAACCTTGTGGGATACCCATGCGGTTGTTTAAAAATGAGGATTTATCCTGGTGAACTTTTACACACTGTTCTCTATTCTGGAGATAAGATGCAAACCATTCTAATGTATCTGGGGAGAAGTAACATAACATAACCATAACATAACCATAACAAAGTAATCCATACATACAAAGAAATCAAGGCAACTGTTTTCACAAAACAAGTTATATTTAATAAAATGGAATAACACGGGGAAAAAATATTGAACACGCTTGGTAAAATTCATTTAGTATTTAGTAGAAAATTCTTTGTTCGTAATAACAGCTTCCAGATGCCTCCTGTATGGAGAAACTAGGCGCAAGCATTGCTCAGGAATGATTTTAGCCCATTCTTCCACACAAACTGTCAAATCTTGAAGGTTCCGTGGGTGTCTTCTATGAACTCTGATCTTCAGCTCGTTCCGTAGATTATCAGTTGGCTTCAGGTCAGGTGACTGACTGAGCCATTCCAGCAACGTTATTTTCCTTCTCTGTGTTTCTTTGGCTGTGTGTTTGGGATCATTGTCTTGCTGCAGTGTCCACCCTCGTTTCATCTTCAGCATCTTGGCAGATGGCAACAGGTTCTTATCAAGGATGTCTCTGTACATTTGTCCATTCATCTTTCCTTCAGTTACAT
Source organism: Pholidichthys leucotaenia (assembly GCA_020510985.1). NCBI lineage: Eukaryota > Metazoa > Chordata > Actinopteri > Cichliformes > Pholidichthyidae > Pholidichthys > Pholidichthys leucotaenia. The sequence continues at coordinate 61,116,607 of CM035845.1, read as the reverse complement.
GAAGTCTGCCTGTACCATGTGCTGAAAAACACACTCACACCATGATGGGATGTGCAGTGCCATTTCTCTTCCAAACATGTTGTGTGTTGTGGCATCCAGAAAGTTCAATTTTGGTCTCAAAATTCTCTCAGACTATATTCTCCCAGTGTTCTTACTGGCTTGCCCAAATGTTGTGCAGCAAACTTTAAATGAGCTTCAACATGCTTTTTCTTCATCAATGGAGTCTTGCGAGGTGAGCGGATCCCGTGTCGGCTGAGTACATTACTTATTGTTTTCTTTGAAACCGCAGTACCTGCTAACTCCAGGTCTTTCTGGAGCTCTCCATGAGTGGTCTTTGGCTCTTAGATAACTCTTGTAGTGACCATTTGTCCAAATTCAAAACTTAAACTTAGAAATAGCAAACTTAACTTTAACTCAATTGATTACTACTTGCACCATGGGTTTGTGATTCACGCAGGCAAAAGAAGTCCATTGTTCAAACAATTTATGACATTTTCGAGTGGTTTATTTACTCCAAAATAGGCAAACAGAAGTTCCCACTCCTTCCTGCCTCTCCAGCTCTGATAAAAAACCATAGGCCCACCCAAGGTCATGCTGGTCCTATCCCTGCCTGCCTCACCTATATAACCTAGGTGCCCGTGGTGTTACCCAGACAACCCAAAATAAACCTAATTAATTATGCAAACAAAACTAAATGAATAAACAAACTACTTCAATTAAATAAACAAAAGTGTCAAATAAAACACTACCAAAATATAATTTATTTAATCCTAAACAAAACAAGCAAATTAAACTAAATATCAGCCAATAACAAATAGCTCCAACAACTCTTCAGATAATTCTTTTGACTCCTCTGTTAGAAATCTTGCGAGGAGCTCCTGGTTGTGGCTGGTTTATGGTAAAATGATGTTCTTTCCACAGCTGAATGATGGCTTCAGCAGTACTCGCTGGAACATTCAGCAGTTTAGAAATGTGCCTGTAACCAATACCATCATTATGTTTTGCAACAATAAGGTTGCGAAGGTCTAGAGAGAGCCCTTTGCTTCTACCCCGCATGAGTTCATTGTGGTATGACAATCTGATATTCACAGACCTTTCTAAAGGCTATCAGCCAGGACTTAACCAGCTGAAATTAATTTGCTCTGATGGGGGCAGGGAATGGCTTCCAACTGGTTTCTTGGCTTTTGCACCTCTTTTTCTTCATGTGTTCAATACTTATTCCCAGTGTCATTCCATTTTATTAAATATAACTTGTTTTGTGAGCACAGTTGCCTTGATTTTATTTTTTTTTGTATGTATGGATTACTTGGATTGTTACTGATATTAATGAAAATCTCAGGTTAATGGCTCCATCAGAAATATGTTTGAGAAAATGTTGAGATGTTCAATACTTATTTTCCCCGCTGTACTTCTCTGGCACTCTTGACTTCCTCATACAGAACCACACTTCCTCTCTTGGTACCCTAGCATAACTATAATAAATTTTAGTATAGATTTTTTTTAGAACATGCATTTGCAACTTGTATAATTTAGAACTTTATTTTTGCATTTTTTTCTGTTCTCCCTCTTAAGTTTGTATGAATTTGTAACTTTATCATGAATTTACTTCTTCCTTTTAAATGTGATGGGTTTATTAATTATTATTTTATATAAACTTGTTTGATGGGTGAAATGATGTTAATGTGCTTGTGTGTGTTATACTTTATTAATTCCAGAGCTAAATTGAAGGGCATCCATGGTGCAACGCCAGTCCCTTCACCTGTAGGGCTACTTTAGCCTCCAATTAAGCTAACTTGCATATTTTTGGAATGTGGGAGTAAACTGGAGCACCCGGAGTAAACCTACACAAGCATGGAGAGAACATGCAAACTCCATACAGAGTGGGGCATTTGAATCCACAGCTTTCTTACTGTGAGGCAGTAGTGGTAACCACTACACCACCATGCTGCCATGCTGTTTATGACAATAGAATTAAAGTTCACCACTCTGAATTAAATGACAGTTTCACTAGTATTTTGCTCCTACAGCCTGAGTGCTTCATCATCACATTTGTCTCTGACTGTCCCTGTTTTGTCTCCTCTGCAGCTGTGGTGGATCTGAACGGCAGATATTTTGGCGGCCGAGTCGTCAAGGCCTGTTTCTACAATCTAGACAAGTTCCGGGTTTTGGACCTCGGCGAGCAGGTCTGATAAAGACAAGGACCGGCGATAAAAGGCGGAACTCTGACAGACGCTATGAACACATATTGACCCCCACCTGTACATAAACATTTTTCTTTTTAAAATATTTCCCAGCAGCAGCAACTTCTGTGTTTAGTGATTGTTGCCTGTTTTTTTTTTCCCTGTGATAAATCCATCTGTGTAAAGACAATAAAGGGTCCAAACTGTATTACGTTTGGGCTTTTAATTGTGTGTTTGTGCTGTTTTTGTCTTATACTCAGGAAGTGATTTGTTATTTTTTTAACAAGGGGGATGGGGGTCGATATTCACAAAATTGACTTAAGGTGCAAATGTATAAATTAAATTTAATTTTTAATTTAATTTAATTTTAATTTAATTTTTTTAATTTAATTTAATTTATAAACTACATTAGGTTTAGAACAAAGAATAAAGTTGCAAAAATATGATAAAAGTTATTTTTAAAAAAAAGTTGCAAATTACAATTTAATTATGTAGAATAGAACTTGGAGAGTCCAACCGCTGGTTGAACCTCGGATTCAGGAGGAGCAATGTGGTTTTCACCCTGGTCGTGGCACATCGGACCAACTCTTTACCCTTTGGAGAATCTTCGAGGGTTCGTTGGAGTTTGCCCAACCAGTCCACATGTGTTTTGTGGACTTGGAGAAAGCATTCGACCGCGTCCCTCATGGTCTCTTGTGGGGGGTGCTGCGGAGTATGGGGGATGGGGCTCATTGTTATGAGCTAGCCGGTCTCTATACAACTGTTACAAGAGTTTGGTTCGTATTGCCAACAGCCAGTCAAACTTGTTTCCAGTGAGAGTTGGACTCCGCCAGGGCTGCCCTGTGTCACAAATCCTGTTCGTAATTTTTATGGACTGGATATCTAGGTGCAGCCAAGGATTGGAGGGTGTCATGCTCTGTGACCACAGGATCTCATCTCTGCTGTTTGCAGATGATGTTGTCCTGTTGGATTCATCCAGCAATGGCCTACAGCTCTTGCTGGGACGGTTTGCTACTGAGTGTGAAGTGGCTGGGATGAGAATCAGCACCTCCAAGTCCGAGTCCATGGTCCTCAGCTGGAAAAAGGTGAATTGTCCTCTCCGGGTTGGGGATAAGCTCCTGTCCCAAGTGGAGGAGTTTAAGTATCTTGGGGTCTCATTCATGAGTGAGGGGAGAATGAAGCGAGAGATGACAGACGGATTGGAGCAGCCTCTGCAGTGATGCAGATGTTGTACCAGTCTGTTGTGGTGAAGAGAGAGCTAAGCTCTAAAGCAAAGTTGTCGATTTACCGGTCAGTCTACGTTCCTACCCTCACCTATGGTCATAAGCTTTGGGTAATGACTGAAAGAATGAGATTGCGGATACAAGCGGCTGAAATGAGCTTTCTCCGTAGGATTGCTGGACTCGCCCTTAGAGATAAGCTAAGGAGCTCAGTCATTCAGGAGAGGCTCAGAGTAGAACCGCTGCTCCTCCACATTGGAAGGAGCCAGTTGAGGTGGTCTGGGCATCTGATCAGGATGCCTCCTGGACGCCTCCCACTTGAGGTGTTTTGAGCATGTCCCACTGGGAGGAGACCCCAGGGCGTCTCCCAGCTTTCCTGGGAACGTCTTGGTATCCTCTCTGAAGAGCTGGAGCAGGTGGCTGGGGAGAGGGAAGTCTGGGCTTCTCTGCTTGAACTGCTGCCTCCCCGACTTGGACCTCCGGAAAAGTGGTAGAAGATGGATGGATGAATGGAATAGAAATTTAACCAGCATCCAGATGGGCGTTGCAAATTTACAAGAAGTACAGTTGAAAATTTAAAGGAAAATAATTTTTGAGGAAAAAAAGGTGCCATTTTGGGAAAAAAACTGTCAAATTACAAGAAAAAATGTTCAAATTTATGGGGAAAAAAGTCGCAATTTTACAAAAAAAGGTTACAAGTTTTAGGGAAAAAGCTACAAATTTACAAGAAAAAAGCTGCAATTTTGCAAAAAATGTCATAGATCTATGAGGGGAAAAAAAGTTGGGAGATTTATGAGATTTTTTTTGCATTTCTGTGGAGAATTGATGCTTCAACGGCATGTTCTTTAATTCTGTAACATGATGTAAAAAGGTTTTCAGTGACATGGGGGGGGTTCTCTGTTTTTTCCAGGTTGGGGTGGAAATTGATGGTGATGCTCTAAATGGAGCATTAGAACTGTAAATCATTTTGCTTCTCTGTCTCAGTGACGTTAAAACTTCAAAAACAAGTGTGACTCCGTATATCCAACAAGCCCAGTTTATCTGACATAACTCTGGTTCTTCGGCAGAGTTAAAGTCTCCCGGAGGGACGGGGTGGGGGGCGGTCTTAACTTAGCCTTGGTGGATTATAGGCAGAGGGGGACTGGGACAGTGAACGCAACCCAGACCTCATTCAGGAGAACTTATGTAAGCACGGAGGACTCTGGAGGGCTCGGTGGAAAAAAACGTTAGGGTGGATCCCAGCGGGGAAGCAGAAACAAGAGGAGACCCAGTTAACACATTTAGTTATTGCATTTGTTATGCAGGGAAGCAGGGGTTAAAGGTCAGGGTGAATGAATGAAAACAAGAAGCTAAGGGGGGAAGACAAGCTGTAAGTTCTCATTTTCATCCAGTTTTCCACTCTTCGTTCACATCATCACTTTGATCAGTTTTAGGCCCAAAAAATATTTGAACCTTAAAATCAATGTCACAAGTACGAACTGGCATGCCAGCATTAGTGATGGGGTATTTATTTCCTTTTGTAATGAAACCTGTTTTTATAAATATGAAGCTTTTTCCTCATAAATTTATGTCTTTCTCTTGTATATTTGCACCCCTTTTTGTAAACTTACAAACTTTTTTACTCGCATTTTCTTTTCCTCCAAACTTAGGACTTTTTTTGTAAATGTGCAAATGTAGGTCCTGTCATTGGCTGGCGATCTGTCCAGGCTGTACCCCACCTCTCACTCAAACATGTTGGAATAAGCTCCAGCCCCCCCACAACCCAAAAGCATTAAGTGGTTGTAGATGAATGAGTGAATTTCTTAATTTTTTTCCTTCCAAATTTGCAACTTTCCTCTCATAAATTTATAACTTTTTTCCTTGTTAATTAGAAGCTTTTCTCACGTACGAGGGCTATTCATTAAAGATTTCCCCTGACACTTTTCCCATGGACTGAGAGGAACCAAACTTAAACACAGTTATTAGTGTTTCTCTACATAGATCCCGCTAAGGGTTACACATTTCTCCCATCGCTTTATGCAGCTGTGGAAACCCCACCCGTAGAAGTCTGTGGGTTGTGTCCGAAGCCATGTCTTCACCTCAGAAATCAGTGTTTCATCGTCTTGGGAGTGCTTGCCCTGTAAAAACGACTTCATAGTTGGAAAGAGATGGAAGTTAGATGGTGCAAGGTTTGGAGTGTAAGAGGGGCGAGGAAGGATTTCATAACTGTGGGACCGTACTTCTGTCTGGGCAACATGCGAGTTGTGAATCAGGGTTTTGTCTTGCAGGAGGCGGAGACCTTTGGTCAGCGTGCCACGCCTCTCAATTTTCATGGCCACCTGCAATTTATGCAGCGGTAAAGCGTAGTAAGCCCCAGTAATTGGTACCCTTTGCCAGGAAATCCATCATCTATACTCCATGCTGGTCCCAAAAGACCGTGAATGACCTTGCCTGCTGAGGGTTGGACATGTGCCTTCTTCGGAGGTGGTGAGTTATAATGCTTCCGTTGTTTCAACTGGGCTTTAGTCTCTGGATCACAGTAATGGACCCATGTTTCAACCTGCGTGACTACTCTGTTGAAGAAGTCCTCCAGATTTTCCAGGCACATGGACGCACGTGACCCATTTCTGTTTCTGGAAAGGCATGAGAAACCAGGGACTCCATCGTGCAGACAACTTCCACATGTGCAAATGGTCATGGATGATTTTTTTTCTGCAGACCTCACACTGATTTTGACATCTTGGGCTAGTTGGTGAACTGGTTTGCATTGGTGCTCTAAAATGGTGGCCTCTGTGGCGGTTTGGGATAACCCCCACAACAGACTGGGACAGACAGCTTGCTACTTCTGTTTTTTTCCGCTGCACTACTGTGATGTAATGTGCCATTCATGCATTGTGTTCATGCATCCTGTCCCTACTGTGTCTCTCATATGTAAATGCCCATACCAACTGCTGTGAATGCTCTTTCATGTATTGTTTGTAACTGGGTATATAAGCTGACTGAAATCCATGCTCTCTTTCTCACTCTTCAACTACTGCTGCTGACACACACATCCTGTGTCTCTTTGCTAGAGAGCCCGAGGGCTCGCTCATGCCCCGTGAAGGCGGTATGATAATAAACCTACTTAAAACCTCACTTCGTCGCCTTTATTTTATCATCCGTCTCACTGGTGACCCCGACGCTGAAAAGAACACGCTGCTAGCGAACGCCTCACTGGTGACCCCGAAGAAGCACACGTTTTGTGCGACGCAACCTTCTGGTTTGGACAGCCACATTGGTGTCCTGATGGCAACGAACGCAGCACCCGGCGGTGATTCTCCGACGACAAGCGAACGCGGCAGTCTGACTGATCTGCCCTCCCTTCTGCTTCAGGGAGACTTCGACGCAGAGTTTCCAGGCGAAACTCTCCGGAGACCACCCACGACCGGGAAAGCTGAGGAACATTTCATGGTGAGATCTGCACGCCTAGATCAGCACATCCACGCTTGGACCGGCCGCTCTCACAGCTTCTGACACACGATTCTGTGTCTCCTTACGAGAGCGCACACACCGTGTCCTTTCTCCACGACAGCGACCTCCACGGCCGACGGAGCACACGTGGACCTGAACGCACCATGACCCATCTGCAACAACTACAACAGGGATGATTAAGCTCCCTGACCCTGGCTCTCCCTCTCCAGCAGGCCCACCCACGCACAGAACCCCGGCACATGCACCGGGGAGTTACGAGGACGGCGCACCACGCACGGGACACATACGGCTCCACTGACCGCCTTCCTTCTTCGCCGCTGCAGACTGGCTCTTCAGGTTTGCTCGTACACCTGAGGCACGCACGCAGCTGGCTCACTGGATTTTATGGTCTTTGCCATGGCGCACAATGGGAATTCAGCAGTCTGCGGTCCCCGAAGGCTTTAAGGTTGTGCCCACACCTAAAGTCAACACGCCAAGTCCCTTTGCTTTTGTTTTTTTCCTACAGCCGCCCCTGGTTTCCTTCATGGCCGCTGTTTATCCTCGCCGCTTCCTTTTTTCTGCACGGCCGCTATTAATCCTTGCAGGACTTAATTGCGAGAGGAGCCAGCGACTAATTTTTCTTCTTGTGGATTTCCGCACGTTCAACGGGACAGCCCCTCGACATCGCGGATCAACAAGCAATTTTTGCGCGGCTCAGACGATTTCACCATCCAGGGCCGGCACTTACTACCCCCCACCCCCCTCCACCTCCGCCTGCACAGAGCTTTCCCTGCTCGCTGCCCAAGCTGCACTATCGAGGCCTCGGCCCCCTGCCGAGCCCTCTGGGGGGAGCGTGTGGCGGTTTGGGATAACCCCCACAACAGACTGGGACAGACAGCTCGCTACTTGTTTTTTTCCGCTGCACTACTGTGATGTAATGTGCCATTCATGCATTGTGTTCATGCATCCTGTCCCTACTGTGTCTCTCATATGCAAATGCCCATACCAACTGCTGTGAATGCTCTTTCATGTATTGTTTGTAACTGGGTATATAAGCTGACTGAAATCCATGCTCTCTCTCTCACTCTTCAACTACTGCTGCTGACACACACATCCTGTGTCTCTTTGCTAGAGAGCCTGAGGAGCGAGCCCCGTGAAGGCGGTATGATAATAAACCTACTTAAAACCTCACTTCGTCGCTGCGGCGGCATGAAATAAAGCGGCGTTGTTTTTAAGGTTTTAAGTAGAGTTTTATTATATCATACCGCCGTCACAGGATCCCCTCTCCAGCCCAAGTGTGTGCAGGCTGGATGGGGATCCTCCGGCTCTCAGAGAAGACACAGTGTGCGTGTCTGCAGCAGAGGTTGAAGTGTGTGAGTGAGAGTTACAGAACCTGTGCAGTATTTATACCCAACTCAAACAATACATCAAAGCAGATTCACAGCAGTTTGTCTAATCAAAGGGACTGCAGAACAGGCATGAGATATTTGCATTTGTGAGACATACATCACAATAGGCAGATTTGCTAGACTTTGCTCCAGCTGTAAAACAAAGAGGTTAACAGGCACATCTACATATTGATCTGAGTCTCTAGGTCACAGTAAGGACAGGACGCATGAACACAATACATGAAAGGTGACATTATCACAGTAGTGTAGCGGAAAAAACCAGGAGTAGCGAGTTGTCTGTCCTTAGTCTGTTTGTGGGGGTTTTCCCAAACCGCCACAGCTCCCCCCCAGAGGGCTCGGCAGGTGGTCGAGACCTCGATAGTGCAGCTTGGGCAGCGAGCAGGGAAAAGCTCTGTGCAGGAGGGGGTGGAGGGGGGTGGGGGTAGTAAAAGCCGGCCGGAGACCATGAAAACGTCTGGGCCGCGCAAATATTGCTTGTGGGTCCGCAATGTCGAAGGGCTGGTCCCGTTGAACGTGCAGAGGTCCACAAGAAGAAAAATTAGTCACTGGCTCCTCCCGCGATTAAGTCCTGCAAGGATTAATAGCGGCCGTGAAGAAAAGACGAGGCTGCTTGGCGGCTGTGATGAGAGCAGAGGGACTGGCATGTTGACTTTAGGTGCGGGCACAGCCTTAAAGTCCTCGGGGATCGCAAAACCGCTGAATTCCCCATGTGTGCCGTGGCTGAGACTATTAACAAATCCTTCGAGCATGCTGCATGCGTGCCTCAGGTGAGCGAGCAGCCCTGAAGGGCAGCGGCGAAGGAGGAAGGCAGTCTGTGGAGCCGTATGTGTCCCGTGCGTGGTGCGCCGTGCCCGTAACTCCCCGGTGCGTGTGCCGGGGTCCCGTGCGTGGGTGGGCCGCTGGAGAGGAGAACCAGGGTCAGGGAGCTTGCTGGAGATCATCCCTGTTGTCTGTTGGAGCGGTGAAGGAAAGTAGACGCTCTGTCACTCGCTCGGTCATGGTGCGTTCAGGTCCACGTGTGCTCCGTTGGCCATGGGGATCGCCGTCGTGGAGAAAGGACGAGGTACATGCGCTCTCGATGTGGAGGAGCTGCGAGCGCGGCTGGTCCAGCGTGGATGTGCCGATCTAGGCGTGCAGATCTCACCATGAAGTTTGCTGCGGCTTTCCCGGTCGTGGGTGGTCTCCGGAGAGTTTCACCTGGAAACTGCGTCAAAATCTCCCTGAAGCAGAAGGGAGCTGTTGCGTTCGCTTGTTGTCGGAGACTCACCTCCGGGTGTTGCGTTCGCTGGCAGCGTGTTCGTTTCAGCATCGGGTCACCAGTGCGGCGGCATGAAATAAGGCGGCATTGTTGGAGGTTTTAAGTAGAGTTTTATTATATCATACCGCCGTCACGGGATCCCCTCTCCAGCCCAAGTGTGTGCAGGCTGGATGGGGATCCTCCGGCTCTCAGAGAAGACACAGTGTGCGTGTCTGCAGCAGAGGTTGAAGTGTGTGAGTGAGAGTTACAGAACCTGTGCAGTATTTATACCCAACTCAAACAATACATCAAAGCAGATTCACAGCAGTTTGTCGAATCAAAGGGACTGCAGAACAGGCATGAGATATTTGCATTTGTGAGACATACATCACAATAGGCAGATTTGCTAGACTTTGCTCCAGCTGTAAAACAAAGAGGTTAACAGGCACATCTACATATTGATCTGAGTCTCTAGGTCACAGTAAGGACAGGACGCATGAACACAATGCATGAAAGGTGACATTATCACAGTAGTGTAGCGGAAAAAACCAGGAGTAGCGAGTTGTCTGTCCTTAGTCTGTTTGTGGGGGTTTTCCCAAACCGCCACAGTCGCCTTTATTTTATCATCCGCCTCAGCCTCCACTTGCTGGATGGTGTCTTCTTCAATGGCACACTGTCATCTTGTTCCATCTTCTCAGTGATGGTTGGAAGTCAAAGCTGCTGTTTTACATTGGTGATGGGTCTTGGTATTCCAGGTTGTGATGTTATCCATCCATTTTCATCTTGGCCTTCCTCTGCTCCTCTTTCCTTCCATTTTGCCTTCTGAAAGTTGGGTTTGTAAATAATATGTCTTATGACCAGTGTTGGGAGTAACGCGTTACTTTGTACTTACTACTGTAACACCACTACTTTTGCAGTAATGTGCTGTGTAATGAAATTACTGTTTAAAAATTCATTAATGCATTACAGTTACTGAAATTTGATCAGATGCGTTACTCACGTTACTCGTTTTATTAATATGGATAGATATTTTTAGCACAAACTGATCTTACCATAGCTGACACAGCTGTCAGTCTCCTCTGCGGGTCGGTTTCCTGTCCTGTCCCAGTTCACACCGCAACCCGGTGGTGGCTTCTCATATCGAGCCCTGATCGCCTGTTGTCCAAGCGGTGAGTAGCCACCAACAGCTCCTACCACTGTGGTTAAACATGAGTATTTTTTCAGCAAGAAGCTCGCATTTAATGTCTGCAGTTGTGTAAATGTATAAGTTGTGTAAGTTTTCTTACTGCACAGAGAAAAAGTGACTGATTTGTTGCAGTGAAGAACAGCTTCTTCTAAGCAGTGAACTTTCATTTATCTGTGCTTTCTGTTTTATTTTATCTTATTCATTTACATGCTGTTGTGATCTGCAACTATTTCATGGAAGTAAATCCTCTAAATATGCATTTTTAATGGGCTGTGTTATGTGTGAGATTTGACTCTCAGGGCTTGCTGTAGCCTGGCCGAGGGAGTTGGAGTAATGACGTCAGGTGGGCTACGGCTGGAGTGTATATTGTGTTGTCCTCGATAATAAAGTCAGTTCAGTATTCAGTTGAGAGTGGCTCCAGTCTCATGTTATTCGGACATAACATTTGGCGACGAGGATAAACCATGGGAGCGTGTATCAGACAACCACCTCCATTTTTACAATCTCCGGGCACACCAGCTATACCATGGATCCGCTGGAGGGAGACATTCGATGTGTATGTGGCTGTGGCTGGAATGAGCGGCGTTGATGAAGAGAGACGAAGGAGCCTAATGGTCCACTACCTCGGTGAGGAAGGCCAGCGGACATTTTTTGGGCTGTGTGGCTGCGGTTCACTGAAAGACGGTTTGGAATTTATGGACTGTGTTTTTAGAGACCATTCCACCGTCACGGCGAGGAAATATGAGGTTTTTGACTGCCAACAGCGAGCGAGTGAGTCCACTCAGTCCTTTATTACGGAGCTCTGTAGCCTAGCAAAAGAATGCGCCTTCAGGCCTATCGAGGAGGAGCTGGTCCGGGATAAGCTAGCCCACGGTACTAACAACGTGTGGCTGAAGAACAAGCTAAAGCTAACTAAAGATACTGTCTCGTCGGAAAAGGTGTTCGAACTGGTCAGGCAGATTGAATTCAGTTTTATTTATATAGTGCCAAATCACAACACAGGTTGTCTCAAGGCACTTTACAGAAAAGAGTGGGTTTAGGCCACACTCACAGTTTATAGAACCCAGCAGAGACCCCTAAGAGCAAGCACTGTGGTGACACAGGTGAGGAAAAACTTCCCTTTAACGGGCAGAAACCTTAAGCAGAACCATAGCTCATAGAGGACGGCCATTTGCCTCAACCGGCTGGGTTGAGTAGCTACATTCAAAACAAACATACAGTACAAATACAACATTCAAAGCCAAACATTCCAGTACCAAGCCTGGCCAGGCTGCACATGTGAGCGAAGGTCTGGCAGGGGCAACATTTCTAACTAAAGGCCTTATCAAAGAGAAAAGATTTCAACTTGCTCTTGAATAAAGAGAGGGTATCTGCCTCCCGAACTGAACTGGGAAGATGGTTCCACAGGAAGGGAGCTTGATAGCTGAAAGCTCTACTTCTAGAGAAGTAGAGCTTCTTCTTCTCTGAGAGAGATCCGTCGCTACCAGAAATCCACGGAGCTGCTCATCTGTAAGCTGCCCGTCCAGCGCCTGGTGAGGGAGATCGCTCAGGACTTCAAGACCGTCCTGCGTTTCCTGAGCTTCGCTGTCATGGCTCTGCAGGAGTCCAGCGAGGCCCACCTGGTGGTCTCTTCTTCGCTAAGGGGGTCACCATCATGCCCAAAGACTTCCAGCTGGCCCGCCGCATCCGCGGAGAGAGAGCTTAGACTTTCTGCTGCACATTCACCAGCCATAATGCTCTGCACTGTGTGTCTATATATATATACATTTATAGTAATATGGACATATGTTTACTAGATGTTGTTTTTTCTTGCCTTCTGATTGTTGCTCTGAGTGTTGCTATCCCTATGCTGTTGCAATCCTGGAATTTCCCCATTGTGGGACTAATAAAGGCTTATCTTATCTTATCTTATCTTAGATACCTTGGGGACCACTAGTAGTTTGGATTTTTGGGAGCGCAGAGCTCTGGTTGGATGATAGGGAACTATGAGTTCTTGCAGGTAGGAAGGAGCCATACCATTAAGGGCTTTATAGGTTAAGAGCAATATCTTGAATTCAATTCTCTATTTTATTGGGAGCCAGTTTAAAGAAGCTAAGACTGGAGTAATGTGATCTCCCTGTTCTCATAAGGATACGTGCCGCTGCATTCTGAATGAGTTGGAGAAACTTTATGGTATGGTGCATATTTAAGGCACATATATGGCATGCTTGTATGGTATGCATTCTCCCCCACATGCTTCCAGTAGGCATGACGGTGCAGACCCTACAAATCAAACGTCCATAAGAACAATGCCCCAGCAGGGACCTCGGCTAGGAGGTGGGTGCTGGAGGAAGACGGAGGTGAGAGACAATGTCCCAGCAAGAGCCCCGAGGTGGAGAAGAGGACAGAAGCGCCAGCGAGTCTCGGGGACTGTGGGTTCATGTGTTTACCTAACTTCTGTGGGGTGAAGGTGTGAGATACTTGATGTGGGGGTTTTGTATCTCTGGGTTATAAAAGCTGTGGGGAAAGTTGGGTCTGTCTCTTTTTCTGCTGAGAACTTTGATGATAGAAGATGTGACTTCCAATAAAGCTTTCCTGAGATAATACACTCAGTCTCGTTTGTAAGGCATCTTCTACACTGGTGACCTACGACTACTTATGGCCGGTGACGGCGTGATTTCCGCACCGGACTCTTCAGGAGCCAACCGGGTTAACGCGGCTACCGCGCTACAGCTGCCTGACTTCTGGCAACATAACCCGCGCTCCTGGTTTACCACTGTGGAGGCGCAATTCCACCTTCGGGGAATCTCAGCGGATGCAACGAGGTTCTACCATGTCGTCGCGAAGCTGGACAGCCTCACAGTGCAACGGGTGGAGAGCCTGACCAACCACCCGGCCCAAGACGACAAGTATAGCGCATTGAAAGATGCCCTCATCCGAGCCTTCACTCCCTCGCTGGAAGAGCGGGCAGAGAAGCTCCTGGCGCTGACAGAGGGAGAAGCAGACAGGCCAGCGGATCTGATGGCGAAGATGATGAGCCTGAGAGGTGAGGACGACGACAGTTTTATCTTCGCTCACCTCTTCCTCAGAACGCTCCCGCCAGCAGTGAGAGTCACCCTGACCAGCTCGCAGCCGCTCGTCAACCGTAACTACCACGAGCTGGGACAGGTGGCGCAACGGCTCGTCGACTCCCATAGACGGCGCGCAGCCACGACGGCAGCAGCAGAGATGACCGCCCCTTCGCGAGAAGGAGGGAGACCAGAGGCTGCGGCACCGGATCCACTGACGGCAGCAGCGGCGGAGACCAGGAGAAGCGGAGCTGACAACGCCCTCTGCTTCTACCATCGACGTTTCGCCGAGAAAGCCCGCAGATGCGTCCCACCATGCCGGTACCAGCGCCAGGGAAACGCCAAGACCGGGAGCCAGTAGCAGCTGCGACTCTCGGCACGAAGAATAGGCTGCTTTTCGTGACGGACGCGGATTCTGGGAAAGAATTCCTGGTGGACACGGGCTCCCAGCTGAGTTTTGTCAAGCCTACCTACGCGGACACACTGGCGCCGGCCAGCGGCCCCCTGGTGTTAGCGGCGAACGGCTCCACGATCAAAACCTATGGGGAGAAGACGCTCCGCCTGTCCCTTCACGGGCGCAACTTCGAGTGGACCTTCGTTGTCGCTGCAGTTAACAGCAACATGCTAGGTGCTGACTTTTTGTGCTCAAACAGTTTGTTAGTTGATCTTGCTAATAGACGTATTGTAAATGCACTGTCTTTCTACTCTATCTCCTGCACAGCTCGGGTGGCCCTGCCTTCTGCACATTCCAATGTCACAGCTGCGGGTGGTAAGTTTCATGCATTACTCAACCAGTTTCCAGCACTCACGGTCCCTACATTTTCAGCGTCAGTTGCCAAACATGGGGTCGAACATTTCATAAGTACTTCAGGCCCCCCTGTTTTTGCAAAAGCTCGGCGGTTGGACCCAGCTAAACTGGCCATCGCGCGCGAGGAATTTGCCAACTTGGAAAAGCTGGGCATAGTCCGGCGTTCGAACAGCGCCTGGTCGTCACCCCTGCACATGGTACCCAAAGCTGACGGCTCGTGGCGCCCTTGCGGCGATTTCCGCAGATTAAATAATGCTTCAGCCCACGACCGCTATCCGATTCCGCACATCCAGGATTTTTCGGCGCATTTAGCGGGGGCGCGCATCTTTTCCAAAATAGATTTGGTGCGTGGTTATCACCAAGTTCCAGTCCGTGCGCAGGACATACCCAAAACGGCAGTTATAACCCCTTTCGGGCTTTTCGAGTTTTTGCGCATGCCTTTCGGCCTCAAGGGTGCCGCGCAGACGTTCCAACGCATGATGGATGCAGTGCTGCGCGACCTCCCTTTCGTGTTCGCTTATTTGGATGATATTTTGGTAGCCAGCGCGTCCGAAGCCGAGCACGAACGCCACCTCACAGCCGTTTTTCAGAGGCTCACAGACCACGGGCTAATCATTAACCCAGTGAAGTGCCAATTCGGGGTAGCGAAAATCGATTTTTTGGGACACCGCGTGTCGCCAGAAGGCGCGGTCCCGCTGCCGGATAAAGTGCGCGCGATAACGGATTTCCCCCAACCGCAGACGGTTAAGGCGCTGCAAGAATTTTTGGGGATGGTCAGTTTTTATAACCGTTTCCTCCCAAACGCGGCACGGCTCATGCACCCATTGTACGCGGCATTAAAGAAGCAAAAACCTGCATCTAAGGTCGAGTGGTCCCCGGATCGGGAGCGCGCTTTTTCACAGGTCAAATCAGCCCTCGCGAACGCTGCGTTATTGGCACACCCGGTGCCGGCAGCTCGCATGGCGCTAACCACAGACGCCTCCGACGTGGCAGTGGGAGCGGTTGTCGAGCAACTGGTGGCAGGATGCTGGCAACCACTTGCGTTTTTCAGCAAAACATTGCGCGATAGCGAGCGTAAATACAGCGCGTTTGACAGGGAGCTTTTGGCCCTACATTTGGCCATCCGCCACTTCCAGTTCTGGTTGGAAGGCCGCCGTTTTACCGCGTTCGTGGACCATAAACCCTTAACTTTTGCAATGGCTAAGGTTTCAGAGCCTTGGTCGGGCCAACAACAGAGGCAGCTGGCTGCAATTTCGGAGTTTACCACTGACATTCAACACGTGGCAGGTAAACACAATGTAGTGGCAGATTGCCTCTCGCGTGCAGTTGCAGCGACAGGCCCCAAGGGGGCAGATTCGGAGGCGGCAGACCTAGGCCAGGCTTGCGGCGCGGAAGCGCTCACAGCTCCGTTCTGCGTCGGGTTAGATTATGCAGCCATGGCCGCTGAACAGGTTGGCGACGCGGACGTGCGCGCGCTCCAGTCTGGGCCAACAGGGCTGAGGCTGGAGCACAGGGTGCTTCACAGAGGCATGCCCCCCCTAATCTGCGATACCTCCACGGGGCGTCCCCGTCCCGTAGTCCCGGCTGCGTGGCGTCGCCGTGTTTTCGACTTAATACATTCACTGGCACACCCAGGCGTCCGCGCGTCTATCAAAATGGTAGGAGAGAAGTTTGTTTGGCCGGGGCTGCGTAAACAAGTCAAAGAGTGGGCTGCAGCCTGCGCTGCATGTCAAAGAGCAAAGGTGCACAGACACACACGAGCCCCTCTGGAACCTTTTCACATCCCAGCCAAACGCTTTGATCATGTGCATGTCGACTTAGTAGGACCTCTTCCGCTGTCCCAGGGTTTCACACACCTTTTAACCATGGTAGACCGCACCACGCGCTGGCCAGAGGCGGTTCCTTTGGCGGCAACCACAGCGGCAGATGTCGCTCGTGCCTTTTTAACAGCTTGGATCGCACGTTTTGGTATCCCGTCAGACATAACGTCTGACAGAGGACCCCAGTTTGTTTCTGAGCTCTGGTCGTCCATGGCACTCAGCCTGGGGGTGAAAATTCATCGCACGACCGCTTATAACCCCCAGGCCAACGGTTTGTGCGAGCGCTTCCATCGGTCATTGAAAGCAGCCCTCAGAGCTGCTCTCACGGACACAAATTGGGTTGATAAACTCCCATGGGTTTTATTAGGGTTGCGTTCAGCACCTAAAGAGGATTTGCAAGCCTCTCCGGCAGAACTCGTCTACGCCCAACCCCTCCGGTTACCGGGAGATTTCCTCCCTGAGAACCCTGCTCCGGAGCACCTCCCCGCTCAGCTGCTGCAGAGCGAAGCGGGGTCACACACCCTCCCCGGTCCCGTTCATCACAGTTTTCCACGTGTTTTTGTGCCCAAAGCCTTAAAAAATGCAGAATTTGTCTTCGTTAGACACGACGCACAGAGGTTAGGTTTAAGGCCACCTTATGATGGACTGTTCAGTGTTAGAAACCGGGGAAAAGCATTTTTTGCTCGATTTGGGAGACAGGAGGGACTTAGTCTGCATTAACAGACTCAAACCCGCTTTTGTGTTAGCTGACGACCCAGTCCAGTTGGCCAGAGCCCCCCGCCGCGGCAGGCCACCCGGGAGGCGCTCTGCTAAGCTTTCACGACGATGTGTTAATGATTCTACTTCACAGATGCAGCAGACAGCCACAGGCAGAGCGAGACCTGCTCACAGCAGATATGGCAGAGAGTTAAAGCCCAAGCAGTGGGACATGTGATCTGTTGTGCCAAGTTTTTTTCTCTCTCTTGTTCTGTGTGGGGTGTCATGATTCTATGCATTTGAAATGTAACTTGTCCTTATTTGAACGTTTGGGGGGGGTTATATGGTGCATATTTAAGGCACATATATGGCATGCTTGTATGGTATGCATTCTCCCCCACATGCTTCCAGTAGGCATGACGGTGCAGACCCTACAGATCAAACGTCCATAAGAACAATGCCCCAGCAGGGACCTCGGCTAGGAGGTGGGTGCTGGAGGAAGACGGAGGTGAGAGACAATGTCCCAGCAAGAGCCCCGAGGTGGAGAAGAGGACAGAAGCGCCAGCGAGTCTCGGGGACTGTGGGTTCATGTGTTTACCTAACTTCTGTGGGGTGAAGGTGTGAGATACTTGATGTGGGGGTTTTGTATCTCTGGGTTATAAAAGCTGTGGGGAAAGTTGGGTCTGTCTCTTTTTCTGCTGAGAACTTTGATGATAGAAGATGTGACTTCCAATAAAGCTTTCCTGAGATAATACACTCAGTCTCGTTTGTAAGGCATCTTCTACAATGGACTTATTTGGGCAATCTGATAAAAGTGAGTTACAATAGTCAAGTCTAGAGGTGATAAATGCATGGACAAGTTTCTCTGCATCTTTATGAGACAGGATGGACTTTATTTTAGAAATATTACGCAGATGGAAGAAGGCAGTCTTAATGGTTTGCTGTATATGAGAGTTGAAAGACACATCTTGGTCAAAGACAACTCCAAGATTCCTAACAGAAAACGTAGAAGCCAGCGCAATGCCATCTAGTGTTGTTATCTTGCTAGAAAGAGTATTTCTAGCATGTTTGGGACCAAGAACAATGACTTCAGTTTTGTCTGTATTCAGCAATAAAAAGTTGTAGTTCATCCAGGTTTTGATATCCTTAAGACACTCTTGGAGTAAACCCAACTGGCTGGGATCATCTGGATTGATGGATAAATATAATTGAGTGTCGTCAGCGTAACAATGAAAATGAATGGAATGCTTCCTCATAATGTCTCCCAAAGGCAGCATGTATAATGTAAACAATACTGGTCCAAGTACTGATCCCTGCAGAACTCCATAGCTAACCGTGTTCTGAGTAGAGGACTTGTTATGGACATGAACAAACTGGGAACGGCCTGATAGATAAGACTGAAACCATCTTAGCGTTGTTCCATTCACGCCAATTTGCTGTTCAAGTCTCTCTAGCAGAATATGGTGGTCAATGGTATCAAAGGCAGCACTAAGGTCCAATAAGACAAGGACGGAGACAAGTCCTTTGTCAAATGCCATAAGGATGTCATCAGTAACTTTCACTAAGGCTGTCTCTGTGCTGTGATGTTTCCTAAAACCTGACTGAAATTTCTCAAATATAGAATTTTTTTCTATAAAGGTGCATAGTTGATTGGCGGCTACTTTTTCGAGGATCTTGGAAAAGTAGGGGAGGTTAGATATTGGTCTATAATTGGCCAAAATCCCAGAATCAAGTGAAGGTTTTTTAAGTAGAGGTTTAATTACTGCCACTTTAAATGACTGCGATACATGTCCTGTCAATAGGGACATATTAATTATGTTCTTGCTAGAAAGAGTATTTCTAGCATGTTTGGGGCCAAGAACAATGACTTCAGTTTTATCTGTATTCAGCAATAAAAAGTTGTAGTTCATCCAGGTTTTGATATCCTTAAGACACTCTTGGAGTAAACCCAACTGGCTGGGATCATCTGGATTGATGGATAAGTATAATTGAGTGTCGTCAGCGTAACAATGGAAATGAATAAAATGCTTCCTCATAATGTCTCCCAAAGGCAGCATGTATAATGTAAACAATACTGGTCCAAGTACTGATCCCTGCAGAACTCCATAGCTAACCGTGTTCTGAGTAGAGGACTTGTTATGGACATGAACAAACTGGGAACGGTCTAATAGATGAACCATCTTAGCGTTGTTCCATTCATGCCAATTTGCTGTTCAAGTCTCTCTAGCAGAATATGGTGGTCAATGGTATCAAAGGCAGCACTGAGGTCCAATAAAACAAGGACGGAGACAAGTCCTTTGTCAAATGCCATAAGGATGTCATCAGTAACTTTCACTAAGGCTGTCTCTGTGCTGTGATGTTTCCTAAAACCTGACTGAAATTTCTCAAATATAGAATTTTTTTCTAAAAAGGTGCATAGTTGATTGGCGATTACTTTTTCGAGGATCTTGGAAAAGTAGGGGAGGTTAGATATTGGTCTATAATTGGCCAAAATCCCAGAATCAAGTGAAGGTTTTTTTAAGTAGAGGTTTAATTACTGTTTGGGACCTTGGGGAAGTCAGGTTATTTAGCACCTCAGACAGAGACAGGGAATAAGCATGGGAGAACAATGCCCAGGAAGGACAGAGGGGGTTGAATGCAGTGTAGAGTAAATATCATGCTGTGTGGGGTGAAGTGCCAGGAAAACTTGTGAAGTGTGACTTGGGATATAGAGAGGAGAGCTTGCTGTAACAATTCAGTCCATTCTGTGCTTGTGAGATGTGAGTGTGTAATAAATCGTCTGTCATGAATCTGCCTCTTCATTTACACAATCCACACTGGTGACCCAAGACGTATTATGGAACACCAGGCAAGAACCCCGGAGCCGGCCCGGTCGGGAAACCCCAGCAACGCAGCAGCCATTCCACAGACAGCCTGGACTGGAACCCCCAGCAACGCGTGTGCAGTTTCGGTCAAGCTACCGGATTTCTGGCAGCGCAGCCCGCGCTCTTGGTTCCACCACACCGAGGCCCAGTTCGCCCTCCGGGAAGTAACGGCAGACGACACCAAGTTCTACCATGTGGTAGCAGCGCTGGACTCCCGCACAGCCCAGCAGGTAGCGAGCCTGCTCGATCAGCCACCAGCCCGCAACAAATACGAGGCGCTCAAGGCTGCGCTCACCTGGCGTTACACGCTCTCGGAATGTGAGAGAGTGGAGAGGCTCCTGGCACGGACCGAGTTAGGAGATGGGTTGGCCGTCAACCTGATGGAGAAGATGCTGGCGTTAATTGGCACGGACGACGGACACTTTCTGTTTGCCCACCTTTTCCTCCGGAACCTTCCAACAGAGGTGAGAGTGGTACTGGCCAATTCGCCGTTGCTGGCCGCGCGTGACTACCGTGCGTGACTACCATGTGCTAGCCCAGGAGGCAGACAGGATCATCCTCACCACCAGGGCGATCACAGTCAATGCGGCGGCGGCGGAGCCCAGCGAGACAACCAGAGGAGGCGAGGAGCCACCGACGGTAGCAGCAGCGGGGGCCAAGGAGCGCCAGAGAGACACGCTCTGTTTCTACCACTGCCGTTTCAGAGAGAACGCACGCAGATGTGCGCCACCGTGCCAATTCAAGCGCTTCGGAATACGCCAAGGCCGGCAGTCGGCAGCAGCTGCGACCCTCGGTGAAGAGAACAAGCTGCTCTACATGACGGACGCGCGCTCGGGGAGGCATTTCCTCGTGGACACCGGAGCCCAGAGGAGCATCATCCTGCCGACCTATGCTGACTGGCTGGCAGGACCTAGCGACCCCGGGATGTTGGCAGCAAACGGCTCGGAAATTAAGACCTTTGGTGAGAGGACACTGATCTTATTTCTACACGGCCGTACATACGAGTGGACTTTTGTCGTAGCAACACTGAATTACCATATCCTGGGGGCTGATTTTCTGTGTGCACATGGTTTACTGGTTGATGTTGCTAGCAGGCGCCTGGTTAATGCACTGTCCTTTGACTCTTTCCCCTGTATAGCTCGAGCGACCCAGCCAACAGCACAAGCCAACGTCACAGCTCCAGGCGGTAAGTTCCACGCACTGCTCACTCAGTTCCCAGCACTCACGATCCCGACGTTTTCCGCGGCCATCGCTAAACACGGGGTGGAGCACTTTATCACCACCACCGGGTCGCCCGTTTTTGCAAGACCTCGGCGCTTGGACGCAGCTAAACTGGCCATAGCGCGCGAGGAGTTCGCCAACCTGGAAAGGTTGGGCATCATCAGGCGTTCGAACAGCCCATGGGCATCCCCGCTACACATGGTCCCTAAGACTGAGGGATCATGGCGACCGTGCGGTGATTTCCGCAGATTGAACAACGCCACAGCGCACGACCGCTACCCGATTCCCCACATACAGGATTTTTCCGTTCACCTCGCTGGAGCACGCATTTTTTCCAAAATAGACCTGGTCCGCGGTTACCACCAAGTCCCAGTGCGCGCAAAGGACGTACCCAAAACAGCGGTAATAACTCCGTTCGGTTTATTCGAGTTCCTGCATATGCCATTCGGGTTAAAAGGCGCAGCACAGATATTCCAGCGCATGATGGATGCAGTGCTGCGTGATCTCCCGTTCGTGTTCGTCTACCTGGACGATATCCTGGTAGCCAGTATGTCCGAAGACGAACACGAAACCCACCTCAGGACGGTTTTCCGGAGGTTGGAGGAGCACGAGTTGATAATCAACCCGGCGAAATGCCAGTTCGGCGTGATGGAGATTGTTCGGCGTGATTGTCGGGCAGCGATCCCGCTGCCCGACAAAGTGCGCACCGTGGCAGATTTTCCCCGGCCTCAGACGGTCAGGGCGCTGCAGGAATTTTTGGGGATGGTGAACTTTTATAACCGTTTCCTTCCCCATGCGGCACGGCTCATGCAACCATTGTACGCCGCACTCAAGTGACAGAAACCCACGGATGGAGTCGAATGGACCCCGGAGCGAGAGCGGGCGTTCTCGGAGGTTAAAGCAGCCCTGGCAAACGCCGCACTGCTGGCTCATCCGGACCCGACGGCCCGGAGAGCGCTCACCACCGACGCTTCAGACGTGGACATAGGGGCTGTCGTGTAGCAGCGGGTCGCCGGGGCTTGGCAGCCGCTCGCCTTTTTCAGCAGAACTTTGCACGACAGCAAACGTAAATACAGCGCGTTCGACAGAGAGTTGCTGGCTCTCCACCTGGCCATACGCCACTTCCAGTTCTGGCTGGAAGGGCGCAGCTTCACCGCGTTCGTAGACCACAAGCCACTAATGTTTGCGATGGCCAAGGTTTCAGAACCGTGGTCGGGCCGGCAGCAGAGACAGCTGGCCGCGATCTCAGAGTTTACTACCAATATTCAGCATGTGTCGGGCAAACTGAATGTGGTGGCGGACTGCCTCTCGCGCGCCGTGGTGGCCCCGGTCTACGTGGGGATAGATTACGCAGCCATGGCCGTGGAGCAGATTAGCGATGCAGACGTGCGTGCGCTCCAGTCTGGACCAACAGGGTTAAGGCTGGACAGCAGGGTGCTGCAAGATGGCAGCCCTCCCCAATCTGCGATGTCTCCACGGGACGCCCGCGTCCGGTGGTCCCGGTCGCGTGGCGCTGCCGCGTGTTTGAGTTGGTTCACACTCTGGCGCACCCAGGAGTGCACACGTCAGTCAAAATGGTGGGAGAGAAGTTTGTGTGGCCGAGCCTACGCAAACAAGTAAAAGAGTGGGCTGCAGCCTGCGTGGCGTGCCAACGAGCCAAGGTACACAGGCACACGAAGGCTCCTTTGGAGCCGTTTCCGGTACTGGCTAAAAGGTTCGACCATGTGCACGTGGACCTCGTGGGCCCCCTCCCGCCATCACAGGGGTGCACGCACCTCCTGACAGTGGTGGACCGCACCACGCGCTGGCCAGAAGCAGTCCCGCTGGCGGCAACCACGTCTGCGGACGTAGTACGCGCTTTTTTAACAGCATGGGTGGCGCGTTTTGGAGTCCCGTCGGACATTACGTCCAACAGGGGCCCTCAATTTGTTTCTGAACTCTGGTCCACGATGGCCCGCAGCCTGGGTACTACAATTCATCGCACAACCGCGTACAACCCACAGGCCAATGGGTTATGCGAACGTTTTCATAGATCACTGAAAGCAGCACTCAGGGCTTCACTGACGGATGCAAATTGGGTAGACAGGTTGCCGTGGGTTTTATTGGGGTTGCGCTCCATGCCAAAAGAGGATTTGGAAGCTTCCCCGGCAGAGCTCGTTTTTGCGCAGCCCCTATGGCTGCCCGGGGAATTTCTACCAGATAATCCCGCGCCAGGCAGCTGCCCGTCTCAGCTTTTGCAGCGTAGCGCAAACACAGGCACACTGCCGGGCCCTGCCCACCACAGTTTTCCGCATGCCTTCGTGCCTAAAACTTTGAAGAACGTGCAGTTCGTGTTTGTCAGACATGACGCCCGCCATTGCGCCCACCCTATGACGGACCGTTCAGAGTGTTGGAAACGGGATAAACATTTTGTGCTAGACTTGGGGGGGGTAGACGGGAGAAAATTGGCATAGACAGACTCAAACCTGCCTTTGTAGTGGCGAATGAGCAAGTGCTATTGGCTGGGGCCCCTCGGCATGGAAGACCCCCACGGAGTGCTCCCCAGGGAAACGATTCACCAGAGCAGCCACACGGGCAGAACGAAGTCCCCCCCCACCACCACCACGGCTCACCCGCAGTCAGACACGCTCCCAGCAGCCCCCCACCGGCACAGCAGCGCCACGGAGGCGGTAAACCCCAGTTACAGCAGATATGGGAGGAGACTGAAGCCAAAAGCGAGTGTGGACTAATGTCTGTCTTAGCTACTCGGGGGGGCGGTTTGGGACCTTGGGGAAGTCAGGTTATTTAGCACCTCAGACAGAGACATGGAATAAGCATGGGAGAACAATGCCCAGGAAGGACAGAGGGGGTTGAATGTAGTGTAGAGTAAATATCATGCTGTGTGGGGTGAAGTGCCAGGAAAACTTGTGAAGTGTGACTTGGGATATAGAGAGGAGAGCTTGCTGTAACAATTCAGTCCATTCTGTGCTTGTGAGATGTGAGTGTGTAATAAATCGTCTGTCATGAATCTGCCCCTTCATTTACACACTCCACAACTGCCACTTTAAATGACTGTGATACAGTCCTGTCAATAGGGACATATTAATTATGTTCAAAAGAGATGGACTAATCAGAGATAGCGATTCCTTCACTAATCTAGCAGGGATTGGGTCGAAAAGACAGTTGGTTTAGAGGCTGACACTTAGGGCTAGATCAGAATGATTAATATGAGAAAATTTAGAAATGGAGTTCTGAGCCTGTGGACACAGCAGTATTAGGTAGAGGCTTGATATTTTTAGGGGGGCTATTTTTTGGAATATTATTCCTAATACTGACAATTTTATCATTAAAAAATTTCAAAAAGTCATCAGCACTAAGAGTTGGAGGGATGTAGGGATCTATGGCATTTTGGCTCTTGGTTAGCTGAGCCACAGTGTTAATGAGAAATATGTGATTGTTTTTATTTTCTTCTATCAAGGATGAATAGTACAGTCGCCTAGCACTACTAAGAGATTTCTTATAGGTGGTAAGGCTGGCATTCCAGGCTGAACAAGATTCTTCTGTCTTATGTACGCACCAGAGCCTTTCACAGGATCTAACTTTCAGTTTTAACTTACAGGTGTGGGAGTTGTACCATAGTCTCCATGGTACAACTCCATGGTACTCCATGGTCCATGTGGATTGAGTCCACAGTTCAGCTGAGTCTGCCACTGTTGGCTAAAGGGAGTGTAGCCACCCAAGCTTTCCTGCCAAGCGCAGCCGTTAGCAAGGTAGCTAATTCTTCGGGGCGGATTCCCAGGAGGCAACAGACTGTGGCACGGGACAGGACCTACACTATCACTGTTGAGTCATCGGCGGCGGAGTCCAGAGACAAGGCACAGGTGTGTGTGGCACGCGCGAAGAAGGAACCGTTGAAATGGTATGTGCTAAAACTCGACGGAGTCGACGTGCCACTTATGGTGGACTCAGGGGCCGGTAGGTCCATACTGAGTATGGCTACTTTGAAGAGACTTTTCCCAAATAAAACCATCAGTGCTGGAGCAGTGAAAATGTTTGGATATGGCCATGCTGAAACTGAAATGGCGGGCACAGTCAACTTTTCAGTGAAATGTGGGTTGAAGACGGTTCCCGCGTTCACTTTCCAAATTTCGCACCGGGGGCGGACTTGCTAGGGATAGATCTACTGGGTGGATTGTAATTCTCCATCAAGGACCCAGAGGGCTCAACGGTACTGACAGTGTACCCCGAATGGTATGTCCGCTGGCCGGCACTGTTCAGAGGCCTGGGATGCGTCAGCGCGTTCCACCGCCGCCCGCTCATAGATCCAAGTGTGACGATGAAAATTCAACCGTTACGGCGGCTTCCCCTCGCCCTATGTGACAATGTCACAGCGGAGTTGAACAAACTGCTGGAAGCAGGCATCATCGAGAGAGTGGATGCTTCACCCTGGATATCAAATATCGTGGTGGCCAAGAAAAAATCGGGTGGCATCCGACCGTGTAGCAATCTTAGGAAGGTGAATAAAGCAATCGTCCCGGAGAAGAACCCGCTCCTCACGATGGAGGAACTCACTGCAACATTCAGTGGTTCAAAAACATTCACAAAGCTGGATCTTCGCCAGGGTTACCTGCAGGTGCCCCTCCACCCAGCCAGCAGGAACCTGACAGCGTTCATGACCCACATGGGTGTGTTCAGGTACACCCGCATGCCTTTTGGTCTGAGCTCAGCACCCAGCTGTTTACAGAAAATAATCTCCATGATTCTGGCTGGCCTCAAGGGTGTGGTGGCATACTTGGATGACATTGTGGTACATGGCACATCACGGGAGAAACACGATGATCGGTTGGGACAGGTGCTGACGGTACTACAGGAACACAGAGTCACCCTAAACGGGGAAAAGTGCATCTTTGCGACGGACTCTATCAAGTTTGTGGGGTTTCAGTTGACGATGGGGGGGCTGAGGCCCCTGCATTCGAACATGGAGGTGGTCCTGCGCCTCTCAGACCCTTCGACACCTGCACAGATTTCCTCGTTTCTGGGGATGGTGAACTTTTATGGGCGTTTTATTCCCTGCTGCTCGGAAACGATTGGACCCCTCCAGGCCCTGTTGAAACAGGATGCGCTGTGGCAGTGGGCCCTAGCCTGCTCAGCGGCAGTTGCTAAACTGAAGTTTCAACTCACTTCCCCTCCAGTGTTGGCCCATTTTGATCCAAAGCGGCCAACCATTGTGATCTGTGACGCGTCTGGCTCGGCAGTGGGGGCGGTTATGTCCCAGGTACAGGACGGTATAGAGCGCCTGGTGGCGTTCGCCTGCATCTGGGCGTGTGAACGGTGGCATACCTACCTCTATGGACGCCATTTCACTCTGCAGACAGACCACCGAGCGCTGACAACATTACTGGAGACATAGGGTTCAGGACACAGACCTTTGCGGATCCATAGGTGGACGGAGCGGCTGAGGGCCTACAATTTTACCACCCAGTTCACTCCTGATAAGGATAACGTAGTGGCGGATCTCCTGTCCTGCGCCACGGCCAACACCGTACAATCGGGCGACGGCGATGATGATGAGCTCACAGAAGCGGATCTGGTCAGTGCACTGCATGGGGCCCTCCGGGATATAGTATCCCTCCAAGAACTTCGGGCGGAGTCGGAATGAGACCCCGTGCTGTCACAACTGTGCTCTGTGATGCACAGTTGTGCATCACAGAGCACAGTTGAGTGAAAAAGAGTTGAGCTCTTTTTCACTTCCGCTCTTCAAGGAGAGTAGACGCTTCTCTCTTTTCTCTCTGCTCTAGCTCCCCACTTCCCTAACTAACTGGATCCCAGCTTGCTGTCGTCTGTCTGCGTCTACTGCTGATTATCGAAAGAAATTATGGAATTGATAAGCTGGGCTTTGAACGCAATTGACACTATTTTTTCAACAAGGAAAAGTGCTCCGGGGGAAGCTGTTTGCCCCGCAGGGACGGCTCCAGCGGGCTATTTACGGGTGACAAGTAATTGGAGGATCTTGTGCCTGAGTAATCTCTCTATCGAAGATATTGAAGATTTGTATATCTTCGTAATAATGGTGACTGGGATCGTTCTGATTGGAACTGTGATTGTCCTGGTGTACCGCAAATTGCTGAAGATGGATACAACCTATCAAAATGCTGGCCAGGCGAGGTGCATCCATCAAATTGAAAAAATGGAGAAGACCTTGATAGCGACAAATGGAGAACTGTCTCGGAAGGTGGATTACATCATGGTTACGCTTAAGTCAGAATCAGAATCAGGTTTATTGCCATTGTTCATGTAGTACACAAACTAGGAATTTGTCTCGGTGCAATGCTGCAACATTAAACATGATAAGATAAAAGAAATAAACTATACATGCAATAAAGTGTAGAATAAGAGTAAGTGATACTGGTCAGCAGTTAAAATATATTAGCGAGCAGCAGATACTGTGGAGAACTACATAGTGCAGTCGGTAATGCAGGAAGAAAACAGTGATGATTGACATGAGTCTGGTTGAGCTGCTGTACATAGTGCACGAGAGTCAATAAGTCACTTAGTGTTCAGCAGTCTGATGGCAGAGGGGAAGAAGCTGTTCATGTGACGGGAGGTTTTAGTCTGGATGGACCGAAGTCTTCTACCAGAGGGGAGGGGGGCAAACAGTACGTGACCAGGGTGTGAGGGATCGGCTATGATCCGGCCAGCACGCCTCCGGGTCCTGGAGATGTACAGATCCTGGAGAGATGGGAGCTTGCAGCCGATCACCTTCTCAGCAGTGCGCACGACGCGCTGCAGCCTTAGTCTGTCCCTGGCAGCGGCTCCTGCGTACCACACGGTTATGGAGGTGGTGAGGATGGACTCGATGATGGCTGTGTAGAACTGCACTAACATCTTGGTGGGTAGCTTGAGCCTCCTCAGCTGCCGCAGGAAGAACATCCTCTGCTGGGCTTTTTTGATGAGTGAGCTGATGGTCAGCTCCCATTTGAGGTCCCTGGTGATCTATCCACGACGGACTCAACGCCCCGCAATGAAGGATTAAGCACTGAATCTGCAGAAGAAAATAAAGTTCTTTCTCTGTGATCAGTTCTATTTGGCTCAATTTCCCTTACAAAAATCCTCCTGATAATCCCCAGTCTTTGTTTTTCAAAACACTGAGCACACGGCCTCCGGACAGTAGCTGCTTGGGACAATTGCCAAGGACAATTGCCAGTAGCCAGACTAAACATCTCCTGCTAAAGTGTCCTTGTGCTCTTATTGATTGATACAACACTGCTTCAACACTACATCCACACTGATCCAGAAACTGACAACAAGATAACACTCACTGCTCTCCTTGTGTCCTGTGAACTTTGGTCTTGAATGTGCATTGAGGGCTTTTTTTGTCTTTGTAATCATAATATCGATTACTTATGGTCAATATTCTGAATTCAATGATTTTTTTGCTCCTTCCCATTGTATGATTTCTTATCTGTACCTTCCTGTTGGCAGGCGAGTTTCAGATGCAGCCGTGTCACTGGAAATGCAGGTTCATTTTTCTGTGTCAAGTCAAATCCCTCGTATGTTATCAGTATCTGTTAATGTACTTGGCAATAAATCTTTTTCTGATTCTGATTCTGATTCTGATTAGGGAGAGTTGGCGCGCAAAGGTGCAGGGCAGGCTGGCACCCTTCCACTCTGGTCAGTTTCCCTAAAAACGCCTAAAAATAACATGCCCAAAGTAAATCAAAAGCTGCTCTTCAACCCTTTGCAGCATCTTCATGGGGTTGGTCTCATTTAAAAGAAAACACTCTGAATTTTTTGGCAAAGCAGTCATAATCTCTGTAAGTGCTCCTGCCGCTGAGTAACAATCATCTAAACATACTGAATCTGAAGAAAATAAAGTTTGCCTGGGTGTTTTTTTAGATACAAATGCTTGCAAATAACACACAGCTGTCAGATACTGACTGGAAAACACAACAGAAATGTAGAACCAAGTGTTTTCAAGCTCAGGTCAAAATTTTGTAACAATATCACAAAAAATGAATATATTACACAGCTTTTTTCTCAGGTTGTAACAAGGCGTTCTTGAACTGTGGCAAATGGCACAGTTTGGTGTGCCATTTGCTGTGTTCCAGAGTTCACTATCTCAGCAGTTTGCACAGTAAAACCAAGGGGTAATAACCCAGACATACACAGCACAGTTCCTGTTTTGTTTTTTTTTTACAGGCAAAAATAGCCTACAGTGTAAGAAAAATTATGCTAAAAATTAATACATTTCACTAAAGTATGCACAAAAACAACCCTCCCCCCTCCAATTTTTCCAGAGTTCACTATCTCACCAGTTTACACAGATACAGGTCAACTGGACCCCTGACCAAGTGTGCACCCCAAGTGGACCACGGAGTCCAATCTGTGCATGTACATTCTCCATCCAGTGATTTATAAATGCTGCCCCAGATGAAAATCAGTCTGTGGGACTATAATGTTCTGAATGAGTCTTTAGAAAATTATGAATCACTTTGTAAATCATTGGACTGAAAATGTACTTGTACAGATTGAATACCGGGGTCCACACATTAGTGTGCTCACATAGTCAGGGCTCCATTTCACCAGATCACGTTTACACAGTAAAACAAAGGCATAATAACCCAGACATACACAGCACAGTTCCTTTTTTACAGGGAAAAAATAGCCTACAGTGAAATAAAAATTATACTAAAAAATTATTAAAATTTTCTGCAATGTACACAGTAACAAATTACCCCTCCCCCCCGCTACAGAGGAACACGGCACACACAAAAACTTGTCGCCATGCGGGACCCTTGTAATTACTGATTGGTCAAAAGTCATTTTTATTACTATTTTTATCAATAAAGAATAATTTAGATTATAAGACTTACCTGTCCACAACCACACCGTCGCTGGTACTGTCTGCTGGTGTCTGAAGATCGTCAGCTATTGTTCCGTTGTTGCAACCTCCAATTGTTCTTTTACTGATTTGTCGTCCTGGTCACCCGACCTGGTCAAGCCATCTACGCTTTCATGCATGCCCTTTCGGTTTAACTTGTGAACCATTTTTCAAAACAAGTAAAATAATGGCTAATGTTACCCTGACCCTTCCGCACAGCGTCACATAGGACTGCGCGTCACACAGCAGCTGAGTCAAAAGAGATTTTATGCATGGGAACGCATGGCATTCTACTGGAAATATAAACACGGAACAAGTGCATGTAGGGTATCATTGAAGTCAGAAATTGATTGGCTAAACGACACATCCATCGTCAGATTACTCAGCTTCAACTGGCTCGTTGTATTCGCAGTCGTTGATGGGCAGGTCCTTCTTGCTAGGTTTTCGGTCATTGGTTATTCAAGGTTTGAAAACCGAAATCAAGGCTCTTATTGGTCGAATGAGATGTCAATCTCATTCTAAACCAATCAAACACTCCTTTGGCTTTCTGTTTACGACTGTGTCTGTACTAGAAGACCAGAAATACAGCTTTTTTTAATTGCGCACTGGGACACTGCATGCTAATCCCAGTGTCTCTGAGATCACGTGTCATAGTGATGCTCCACGAGGGCCACCTGGGCGTGGTCAGGGTAAAACAGCGCTGCAGGGATTCAGTTTGGTGGCCGGGTATTGATAAGGACATTGAAGCTATGGTGAAAAATGACAATGATGGGCTCAGGGAACACACACACAGGCTCTGGAAGATTTAAGGCTTTTATTACCAACAACAGGTGGTGTTTGAGTGCGTGAATGGAGGTGTGGATGTGGTGTGGGTGAACAGCGTGCATCAAGGGCGGAACAGCTCGCCGTGCAGCCAGGTAACCCTGAAGACAGAGCAGAACAGGGAGTTAGCTATAGTCACACGTCCTGTGGGAAATAACCACAATGTACTGCTTATGTGCAGGCGAGAAGGTGGCTGGCGTTGGCGATGCAGCTGTAGCCTGGAGGACAGCGCTGCTGCGCGCTCTCGACGAGCTGACGAGAGAGTGGTTGAGGAGAGGCGAGGAGGAGGAATTCCGCCGCCCTGAAGATCCACCTGTGCACAGGGGAGAAGCTGGAGAGAAGGTAAGATGAATAGAGCAGCTTACGTGTTTTGAGAGCAATGCGCTGGTCGGTAACGAACCGGACGGGCGCTGGAGATTTGGGAGCGT
This sequence comes from Pholidichthys leucotaenia, assembly GCA_020510985.1. Lineage (NCBI taxonomy): Eukaryota > Metazoa > Chordata > Actinopteri > Cichliformes > Pholidichthyidae > Pholidichthys > Pholidichthys leucotaenia. Next base: position 61,085,380 of record CM035845.1, on the reverse strand, counting down.
TGTCAAGCAGACGACTCCAGGCCGAAGCAGAAGGCAGAGGGCCGATGCTGATGAGGCGCAGGTGTGCGCGCTGCTGGCGCTGATGACTGGCGAGAGCGAGGTTTAACAGTACTCCCCCCCCCCCCCTGCCGAGCAGCGCCTCCCGGCGCTGGCTTACCTGGGTGCGCCGGGTGGAACTCCGTGATGAGGTTCTTATCCAGCACCCAGGACGAGGGGCACCCAGGATCTGTGCTCAGGGCCATACCCTTCCCAATCCACCAAGTACTGGAGACCGCGGCCACGGCGGCGGGCATCCAGGATGGCCGTGACACCCCATGCCGGATCACCGTCGATCATCCTGGGAGGAGGCGGGGTTCTGGGAGGAGGACAAAGAGGGTCAGACACCACAGGTTTAATATGTGAGACGTGAAACGTCGGGCAGACCCGGAGGGAGGGGGGGAGAGCCAAACGCACAGCCACCGGATTGATTACCTTAGTAATAGGAAAAGGCCCGATGAAGCGCTGCGCCAGCTTCTTCCTCTCAGCCTTCAGTTTAATGTCTTTAGTGGACAACCAAACACGTTGACCCACCTGATACTCGGGAGCGGCCCTCCTGTGGCGATTGGCGACTCGAGAATTGCGCTCCATCGTGCGTAAAAGTGCCTAGCGCGTCTTGTTCCAAATACACTGGCAGCGCCTCACATGAGCCTGCACGGATGGGACCGCCACCTCACCCTCCTCCTCAGGGAACAAAGGCGGATCATACCCCAGGGACGCCCGGAAGGGGGACATACCGATGGCTGAGGATAAGGTGGAATTGTGGGCGTACTCAACCCAGGGTAGGCAGGTGCTCCAAGAAGAGGGGCTAGAAGTGGTGACACAGCGCCGGGCTGCCTCCAACTCCTGGTTAGTGCGCTCACACTGGCCGTTAGTTTGAGGGTGGTGACCGGAGGACAAACTCACTGTGGCCCCCAGTGCATTGCAGAAGGACCTCCACACCTTGGACACAAACTGAGGCCCCCGATCCAAGACGACATCTACCGGGATCCCATGCAACCTGACGACGTGTTGGATCAATAATTCGGCCGTCTCTCGCGCCGAAGGAAGCCCCTGGAGAGGCACGAAATGGGCCACCTTGGAGAACCGGTCGACGATGGTCAGGATGGTGTCATAAGAGTTGGACTTGGGGAGACTGGTAACGAAGTCCAGAGCCACATGGGACCAAGGCCTCCCTGGGACCGGTAGTGGACGGAGGAGACCCGCTGGGGGGGACGTGGAGGTCTTACCTGTTGCGCACTGGGGACAGGCACGGACGTAGTTGGTGACGTCACTCCTAAGGCCAGGCCACCAAAAGGACCATTGGAGGAGCTCCACCAGCTGGGAGATACCAGGGTGACAAGCAAACTTGGATGTGTGAGCCCAGTGGATGACGTCGCCCCGGACTGATGATGGAACAAATAGTCTCCCGACCGGGCCGCCGCCAGGATCGGGTTCAGCCTCCTGTGCCTTCCGGACCTTGGCCTTAATTCCCCATGAGACGGCCCCCACGACGCACGAGGGGGGTAGGATGGTGTGTTCTCGATCCTCTGGGTCTTCAGGCTCGAACTGTCTGGAGAGCGCATCCGGTTTCCCGTTCTTGGACTCGGGGCGGTAAGTGATGGTGAACTTGAAGCGACCGAAAAACAACCAACGCGCCTGGCGAGCATTCAGGCGCTTGGCCGTCCTCAGGTACTCCAAATTCTTGTGGTCGGTCCAGACCACAAATGGCAGGGCTGCCCCCTCCAGCCAATGGCGCCATTCCTGAAGAGCTAGCTTCACCGCTAGGAGCTCCCTATCCCCGACGTCATAATTCCGTTCAGCGGGGGAGAGGCGTCGGGAGAAGAAAGCACAGGGACGCACCTGCCCATCCGCAGGTGAGCGCTGGGAAAGCACTGCCCCCACCCCCATGTCGGATGCATCCACCTCGACCAGGCACTGGAGTGCTGGGTCCACCTGGGTGAGGACCTGGGAGGAAGCGAACTCCGTCTTCAGGATCTTGAAGGCCGACGCAGCATCCTCGGTCCACTGGAACGGCACCTTAGGAGAGGTGAGGCGGGTCAGGGGAGCGGCGATGGCGCTGTACTTCGGCACGAAGCGGCGGTAGAAGTTGGCGAAGCCCAGAAACTGTTGCACCTGCTTCCTGGAAGAAGGATTGGGCCACTCCACCACCGCTTTGACCTTGGCTGGATCAGGGAGAACTTGATTGTGAGCGATGACGAAACCCAAAAAGGAGGTCTGGTTGGTGTAAAACTCACACTTCTCCACCTTAACGTACAGCCTGTTCTCCAGAAGGCACTGAAGGACCCGCCTCACACGGACCTGATGCTCCTCTCTGGTCTGGGAGAAGATCAAGATGTCGTCCAGATATACGAACAAGGAGACCCCAGGAAATCCCGAAGAACGTCAATGATAAGGCGTTGGAAGACGGCCGGAGCGTTGGTGAGCCCAAACGGCATGACCAGATATTCAAAATGGCCACTGGGCGTCCGAAACCCCGTCTTCCATTCATCACCCTCCCGGATCCGAACAAGGTGGTACGCACTGCGCAGGTCTAGTTTGGTGAACCAGGTGGCCCCCTGGAGGGAGTTGAAGGCCGAGTCCATCAGGGGCAGCGTGTACTTGTCTCTTATTGTGATGTCGTTGAGCACCCAGAAGTCAATACACGGCCGCAGTGACCCGTCCTTCTTGCCCACGAAGAAGAGCCCGGCTCCAACCGGGGATGAGGATGGCCGGATGATGCCTGCGCTGAGCGACTCTTTAATATAAGCGTCCATGGCCTCACGCTCCGGGGCAGACAGGCTGTAGAGGCGGCCAGATGGTAATGGCGCCCCCGGGCGGAGGTTAATGGCGCAGTCGTAGGGGCTGTGGGGGGGAGAGACAGTGCTTTTGACTTACTGAAAACCGAGCCCAGGTCGTGGAACTCCGGGGGGACCAAGGAGAGGTCCGAAGGCGGCGAGTCAGGAGCTGGGAGTGGCAACAACGGAGCACAGGCAGCGGATTGAAGACAGGAGCTCATGCAAAAGGTACTCCAGGAGAGGATGCTGCTGGACTGCCAGTCGAAGGTGGGGTTATGGAGCCGCAGCCAGGGGTAACCCAGGATGACCGGAGAAGCCGAGGTGGGTAGAACAACCAGACTGAGATCCTCCCTATGGTTGCCGGAGATGATAACTGGGACCAATTTGGTTCTGTGGGTGACTTTCACTAAAGGCGTGTGGGCGAGAGTGACCAAGTTTATAGGGGCTGGCAGCGCTTGGCAGGGGATGCCCAAGCGGGTTACCGGGCTTTGTGAAATAAAACTCTGTTCCGCCCCCGAGTCCGCCAATGCATGTGTGACATGACCCGTGGAGTTATGACAGAATCTGACCGGGAGAAGGCACTTAGTGAGGGGATTTGAATGGGACGCGTCCGCGAGGCCCCCTACAGCGACTCGTGGATGTCCCCTTTTGGCCGAATCGGGCAGTCCTCCACAGAGTGCTAGTCACCCCCGCAGTACATGCAGAGGCCCAACTCTCGGCGGCGCTGTCTTTCCGCTGGTGGTAGTCTAGCCCGACCGACCAGCATTACCTCAGTTTCGTCGGCGGACCCCGGAGCGGGTAACGCCAGGGGGCAAGACTGAGGGATCAGGGCGGAAGTTCCGCTCAAGCGGCCGGAAGCTCTCCACTCGGCGGCCCGTTCCCTCAGCCTATTATCCAAATTAATGGTAAGGGAAATTAGATTGGTTAACCGGTCCGACATATCCCGGGAGGCCAGCTCGTCCTGTAAAGAAGAATTTAGACTGCGGACGAAGATGCTGCTGAGCGCAGCTTCGCCCCAACCAACTTCCGTCGCAACCACCTGGAAGTCGACAGCGTAGTCGGCGGCCGACCGGCTACCCTGGCGGAGGTTAAGCAGCCGGGTGGTTATGACGTTATCTCAGTCCAAATGATCAAACACTTCCTTAAAATCATGCACGAATTGGGCGTAGGTCAGGTTCGCGTAGCTGGGCCTCGCCATGACGGCATAAGCCCAAGCCAGCGCTCGCCCTTCCCGAAGATTCGCCACATACCAAATTCGGCTATGGTCAGAAGGAAAGTCCCCGGGAACGCGCTGAAACACTGACTCACACTGCAGGAGAAACCCACACGCCTCAACGAGTTTCCCGCAGAAGCGCGCGGGGGTTGGAATGGGAGTGAGTCGGGTCGGCGGTCCCGGGCTAGCTGAGTTGGCCGGGGAGGGAACCAAGGCTGGCCCACTGAGAGATGCCGGAGGGAAGACCTGTGGAGGATCCAAGCGATCCAATCGTTGGACAGTTTGGGTGAGTTGATTGAAAATCACCTGTTGCTGATGAGTGATTAAATCCACCCGAGCCACGAGGGTGGAAAGTCGGCGTGCGAGCCGGCTGTCCGCTGAACCACTTTGCTGGAGTCATACTGACATAATGATGGGCTCAGGGAACACACACACAGGCTCGGGAAGATTTAAGGCTTCTATTACCAACAACAGACGGTGTTTGAGTGCGTGAATGGAATGGGCCCTTGGAAACACATACAGTTGGACATCTGCAACGAACTACAAACAGCACCCCCGAACAGCCGGTTCCTGCTTGTGGTCTATGACCTGTTCTCAAAGTGGCCGGAGGTGTTACCCACTAATTCAGTCACGATGGATGTGGTTACGGGTTTCCTCTTGTCATTGTTCTCCAGGTGGTGGAGTCCCGAATGTAATCATGACTGACAATGGCCCACAGTTCACCTCTGGGGTGTTTGAAGAGTTCTTGAGTGCTAGGGGTGTGGAACACATTAAAACTGCGTTCTACCATCCCCAGGCCAATGGGGGCGTTGAACGTTTTAACAAGACCCTGAAAAACGGACTGAGAGCCCACTTGGCAGACAGCGTCCTTATTTCCGGATGCCCTCCAGAGCACACTCCTCCACTACAGGGCAACGGCCCATGCTACGACAGGATGCTCCCCGGAGGCTGTCATGCTGGAACTCGAACTACTTCTGCCTTTGGATCGACTGAGACTGCCCACGACTCCTCCTCCAAGAAATATGGACTCTCCATGGGACCGGGTCACTGTGCAACAGTGTAAGATGAAGCGACGATTTGACAGGAAGCACAGAGCGAGAGCCCACCGACTGAAGGTGTTGGATCAAGTTTGCATCAAACATCCTAAGTGCACGCATAAGCTGCAGCCGTTCTGGAATGGGCCCCTGTGGATCACGAGGCGACAGGGACAGGACACGTTCAAGCTTGCGGATGGGTCGCGGTGGTACTCCAGTAGACTCAGAAAGTTGCCACCGGAACAGAGGACTAGAGCTACGGCGGGACAACCAGATGTGAGGTGGGACTTGCTGGACTGGGGTAGTGAGAACTCACAGGTGCAGCTGACGGTGCCTGGTGCAGAGTCCCCACCTCGGGGATGCCCGGCTAGAGTTCGTCAGAGGCTCAGGTACCTGGAAGACTATGTATTGAAAACAGTACTAGCTAATGCATGTTGGGACTGAACGGCAGAATAACCCGCTCCAACACGGTGGGGTGTTCTGGTAGTCTACCCAGACGCCCGTTTGGCTGGCTGATTTTTGCCTTCTTAGGAAAAAAAAAGGGAGACAACACTGTTTTTTTGTTTTTTTTCCGGGGTGGGTGGGGGGTGTTATGTGTGAGATTTGACTCTCGGGGCTTGCCTTGACTTGATAATAAAGTCAGTTCAGTGTTCATTTGAGAGTGGCTCCAGTCTCATGTTATTCGGACATAACAGGCTGGTTCAGGGATGTCAAATATATAGCTCGTGGGCCAAAAATGGCTCACCAGTGGGTCCAAAATTTTCTCTGTGAATTCACACCTTTATTTCTAGTAAATTTATGACTTTCTGCTGATTACAATAGTTTATGTAAATCTGAGACATTTTTTTCTCTGTAAGATGAGACTTTTTTCTCATCAGTTTTCTTTTTCTTCTTTTTTCTGATGAGAACAAGGGACCCTTGATCTTGCTGTGTGTGCAAGAGAATTTAAGTATCCACTTAAAAGTAATGTGAAAGTTACTTTTCTAAGTATCTAGTTATTTTAATCATGCAGTAACTCAAAAGTAACTCAGTTACTTTCGAAAAGAAGTAACTAGTAACTGTAACTAGTTACTATTTTTTAGTAACTTACCCAACACTGCTTATGACATGACAGAAATACCAGTTTTTTCTTTTAATGACATCAATTGTGTACAATGCTGCTTTGCAGCATTTAAAACCTCATCATTAGTTTTTCTTTCTTTCCAGGAAGTTTTCATCCTTTTCCTCATACACCACATTTCAAAAGCTTCTAAACGTTTGTTATAGATTTGGAGAGGGTCCAGGTTTCTGATTGGTACAGCAGTGTTGAGATAATGTGAAGCTTCTCTCTGAGACAGTTTTCCTTGATGTTGGTCTGTAGTCGACCCGGAATGGGTGTCGTTTCCACCAATGTTGAACCGTACTTGAACTGTCGATGCCACTTTAAAGCCATGTGTGGCCCACATGGCTTTAAAGTGGGTAAGCAGGTTACTTATCTGTACCACAGGTAAAGCCCATGTGGGCCAACATGTAACCCATGGACAAACCCACATGGGACCCATAGGAAAGCCCAGTTTAACCTCTGGTGGGACCCACATGGGCATGTTGGCTGGGTTTTGACTTTTTTGTGTTAATGTGGTCATTTTTTCTTGAAATTTTGTGAGGGTTTTTTTTTTTGTCTCTTAAATTTCCAACTTTTTTCATAAATTTCCAATTTTTCTTTTAAATTTTGAGCTTTCTCTTTATAAATGTGGGGGTTTTTTTTATTATAAATGTACTTTTTTTCTTGTAAATTTGCAACATTTTTCTCCAAAATTTGGACACTTTTTGTAAATGTTCTAATGTTGTTCAGTAACATTGTGAGGTTTTTATTTTATGGTAAATTTCCAATTTTTTAAAGTCAAATTTGCAACTTTTTTCTTAATAAATTTGCATTTTTTTTCTCTGAAATGTATTAGATAAATTTCTGACCTTCAGTTGGCTCCTGGACGACAGCTTGTAGACCCCTACTTTAGGCAGAGGCTGTCCACATTCGATATTTAGTGAGTCTTTATTACTAACCAGCTGTCCACACATCCTAATGAAGCCATCTCCACATCTTGGTCTGTCAGACCATCTATTTATTTATTTAGCGAATGCAAAGTCCTTAAGCCAAGCAGTTGCCTCCTGGTTTGCTGTATGGAGGGTGTGTAATCCTCCTTCCAGTCTTTGGAGCGGGCAAACCTCTATGATGTGTTCCATTGTTTGCTCCTCTTCCACATGCGCACAGTGGGCTAGGGCTACTGCCCCATCTGTGAAGGCTGGCCAAGCAGGGGCCATGTCCAGTCCTGAAGCGATTGAGTGTAGACCACTGTCTCCTTGGGAGGTTGGTGCCCGGGACCTGTTGGTTGGGGTTTATCACCAGCTGTTTGTTTGGGACCTCCTTGGTCTCCCATTCCTCTTGCCAAGCTGTCTGGATGGTAAAGTCAGCTGGGGGAGGGTTTTTCCAAATCGGCCGTCTGGATGAAAGTCGGGCAGTGGGTGGGGTGTAGATATCTGCATGGATTGGCAAGTGAGGAAAATCTTTAACTTTTTGGAGCATCCTTTGAGTTAATGCTGCTCGCCGGATGTGTGGAGGGGCTATGTTTGACAGTACAGAGAGCCAGGGGAGTGGTGTTGAGCGGATTGTTCCAGTTATAGTTCTCATTGTTGAGTTGAGCTGGGTGTCTACATGGTGTGAGTAAGATGACCTGGACCAGACAGGGGCACAATATTCTGCTACAGAGTATGAAAGGGCCAGTGCTGAGGTGCGCAGGGTGGAGACTGCCGCCCCCCATTTTGCACCAGCGAGCTTGCAGAGCAGGTTGTTTCGTACCTTCACCTTAGCAGCCGTCCCCTTTAGATGTTCCTTGAAGGATAAGGTCCTATCAAGGGTCACTCCAAGATAAGTTGGATTTGGGGCATGCTTAAGCTTGAGTCCGCTCAGGTGGATGTTTAGTTCTCTGGCAGCTAGACCTCTAGACCTCTCTAGACCATCTATCATTGCTCCTCATCCCAGCATACACCCCCCTCAGGAGAACTGCTAGACCTACTATAAAGAACATCACAACATGGCCTGAGGGAGCTCTTTCTCAGCTGCAGGACTGTTTTTCAAACACTCTATGGGATTTATTCAAGAATGAGGATCTGGAAATGTACACACAGACTGTATTACACTACATCACCTACTGTATCAATCAGGTGACTGTGGAAAAACGCATCAGGGTTTTTCCTAACCAGAAGCCTTGGATGACAAAAGAAGTCCAGGCACTCCTCAGAGCTCGTGACACAGCCTTCAGGTTAGGGGATACAGATTTGTATAGCACTGCCCAGGCTAATCTGAAGAAAGGCATTAAGGAGGCTAAACAGACCTATAAGAAGAAAGTTGAGGACCATTTTTCTGATAATGATTCGAGACGAGTATGGCAAGGCTTTAACCATATCACAAACTATAAGGGCAGCAGCATCATTTCCAGTGACATCAGTGCCTCACTGGCAGAAGAACTGAACTGCTTTTTCGCACGGTTTGAGGCAAATACACCTCGCCCGGACCCACAGATGTTATTGAATGCCAGCTCTGATGTGCTTATCCTGCAGGATCATGAGGTGAGACAGACACTGAGAGCAGTACACCCGAGAAAAGGTACTGGTCCCAATGGAGTGCCAGGAAAGGTGCTCAGAGCATGTGCAGATCAGCTATGCTCTGTTTTGACTGACATTTTTAACTTGTCTCTCAAGGCAGCCGTTGTTCCACAGTGTTTAAAATCTGCAGTCATTATTCCTGTACCTAAAAAACACTATTAGCAGTCTGAATGACTATCGACCAGTAGCATTAACACCCATTGTTATGAAGTGCTTTGAGAAAATGGTATTGAAACATCTTTTGCCTAGTCTCCCCCCAGACTTTGATCAGTACCAGTTTGCCTACAGGCGGAGCAGATCCACTGAAGATGCTATTGCTATAGCTCTCCACTCGGCATTCAGCCATTTAGAAGACAAGGGGAGCTATGTAAGAATGTTGTTTGTTGACTATAGCTCGGCATTTAATACAATTATTCCCAACATTCTCATCACCAAATTGCTTCAGCTTGGTCTGCCTACTCACACTTGCAGCTGGATTAAGGACTTCCTAACAAACAGAACATAGACTGTTAGACTCGGACCCCATTCCTCCTCTACAGTCATGCTTAACACAAGCTCGCCACAGGGCTGTGTGTTGAGCCCCACTTTGTATTCATTGTACACATATGACTGCATACCTGTTCATCCCACAAACATTATAATGAAGTTTGCAGATGACACAACAGTAGTGGGGCTCATATCAGGAGGAGATGAGTCCGCATACAGAGATGAGGTCCAGAAACTGGTGAGATGGTGCTCAGATAATAATCTGCTATTGAATACAAAAAAACCCAAAAGAACTCATTATTGATTTTAGGAAGCATAGCAGTGAGCCGCCTCCTCTATATATAGGCAAGGAGAGGGTGGAGGCTTTTAAGTTTCTGGGTGTTCATATTTCTCACAACCTTACCTGGGCAGTTAACACCATAGCTACGATAAAAAAAGGCTCAACAACATCTACACTTTCTGAGGCTCCTCAAGAAGAATGGCCTGAATGCACAGTTGCTGGTTTTATTTTATTGCTCTGCTATTGAGAGCATTTTGTCATATGGCATCATGGTTTGGTATGAGGGCTGTTCAGCCACAGACCGCAAAGCCTTCCAGAGAGTGATCGAGACTGCGCAAAAAATCACTGGCTGTTCTCTCCCTTCTCTGGAAGAGATTTCCAGGTCTCGGTACCTCAACAGAGCTACTGCCATCATTAAAGACTGTGCTCATCCAGGCCATGATTTCTTTCACTTGCTCCCCTCGGAAATGTGGTACAGATCCCATAAAACCCGGACTACCAGGTTTAATCATAGTTTTTTCCCAGCAGCAGTACGTATTCTGAACGGATTTATGTAACACGCACAGACTGCTGATATTATTTTGTTATTTTAGGTTATTTTGTGGCAATAACCCTGTGTGTATAAGCTGGTCTTTTATATTTATCGCTCAGTATGTTTTCATTATTGCTACGTACATATTGTATTCAACTTTTAGGTAATATTGTTTCAAGCATTATTTATTGTTGTAATTATAAGAATGTTAAATGCATGAGTGAACTGTGAGTGTGATAGTTTGTTTTTAGGGAGCAGCATCTCAATTTCGTTGCATTGTTTATTAACAATGGAATGACAATAAAGGCACTTTGACTTTGAATTGCATTTATCTAATAAAAAACTACTACAGGATCATTTTCATTTGAAAATGCACCGCTCTTTGACCTGACATGAGTCATCACAGTCTTAAAAAACAGACAGGTGCATATGGTGGGACTGGGGGTGAGCAGGAGGCCGCCGCGGTCTGATGTGTTTGCATAGCGTTGTTGGACGGATGGCGAGAGCATGTCTGGAACGTGCACAGCAGACTGAAGGCTAATGGGCCAACTATTAAACTGTGACCCATGTGCCAACCAGTGCAAGCTGAGACCTGCTGAAGAGGCACGTTAATGTGTTTGTGTTTATGTGTGTGTGAGTGCATTTTGACCTGGGTACAGTACATCCTACTTCCCTGAACACAAAACCAAAACAGAGCAGAAATGAAAATACACATGAATGAAATATTTCATCCGTGATACAGGTGGTTCCTGTGGTGCAGGGAAGCAGGTAATCCTCACCCACTTTAAACCTATCTGGGTCCCACAGGAGTTTAATATGGGTGAGCAGGTTTCAGTAACACGTGCCATAGACAAAATTACACAAAAAAGTCACAGATTTATGCAAAAAAGTGGAAATTTATTTTTTTTAAGTGACAAATTTACAAAAAAAATAGCAAATTTTCAAGAAAAAAGTCACACATTTATAGGAGAAAAATTGTAAAATTACTTGAAAGAATTACAGACTTACAAGAAAATTTTAGCAAATTTAAAGGGAAAAAGTCACAAATTTATGAAAAAAAAAGAAAAGTTGCAATTTAACAAAAAAGTAGCAAATGTCTAAGTAAATAAATTGAAAATTTATGAGGAAAAAAGTCCCAAATTTGAGGAAAAGTTGTAAGTTTACAGTAAAAAAAAAGTTGAAAATGTTTTGGAAAGTTACAAATTTTCATGAAAAATGTCAAATATATGGGAAAAACTCTCTATTTTACAAGAAAATAGCAAATTTGCAAGGAAAAAAGTGACAACTTTATGAGAAAAAGTTGCAAGATTACACTAAAAAGTGGAAAGTGGAAGTGGAAAAAAGATAGCAAATTTGAAAGAAGTCAATTTTACAAGAAAAACTAAGAAATTTATAAGAAAAAAGTTGCAAATTTACAAGAAAAATATCACAAATTTTTGAGAAAAAGTAAGTTTACAGTAAAAAAGTTGCAAATTTATGAGAAAATTTTGAATTTTTATAAGAAAATAAGTTGAAAATAAAAAAATAAACTTACAATAACCTGGTTGCATAAATATGCACACCCTCTTATAACTGGGGATGTGGCTGTGTTCAGAATTAACCAGTGACATTCAAACTCATGTTAAATGGGAGTCAGCACACACCTGCCACCATTTAAAGTGCCTCTAATTAACCCCAAATAAAGTTCATCTGTTCTAGTTGGGTTTTCCTGACATTTTCGTAGTCACATCTTACAGCACAAGCCATGGTCCGCAGAGAGCTTCCAAAGCATCAGAGGGATCTCATTGTTCAAAGGTATCAGTCAGGAGAAGGGTACAAAAGAATTTCCAAGGCATTGAATATACCATGGAACACAGTGAAGACAGTCATCATCAAGTGGAGAAAATATGGCACAACAGTGACATTACCAAGAACTGGACGTCCCTCTAAAAACTGATGAAAAGATGAGAAGAAAACTGGTCAGGGAGGCTGCCAAGAGGCTGACAGCAACATTGAAGGAGCTGCAGGAATTTCTGGCAAGTACTGGCTGTTTAGTACATGTGACAACAATCTCCTCTCTAGAGTGGCAAGACGGAAGCCTTATCTTACGAAGAAAAACATCCAAGCCCGACTACATTTTTCAAAAACACATTTGAAATCTCCCAAATGCATGTGGGAAAATGTGTTATGGTCCAATGAAACCAAGGTTGAACTTTTTGGCCATAATTCCAAAAGGTATATTTGGCGCAAACACAACACTGCTCATCACCAGAAGAACACCATATCTACAGTGAAGCATGGTGGTAGCAGCATCATGCTTTGGGGCTGTTTTTCTTCAGCTGGAACTGGGGCCTTAGTCAAGGTGGAGGGAATTATGAACAGTTCCTAATACCAGTCAGTGTTGGCACAAAACCTTCACGCTTCTGCTAGAAAGCTGAAGATGAAGAGGAACTTCATCTTTCAGCACAACAATGACCCAAAGCAGACATCCAAATCAACAAAAGAATGGCTTTACCAGAAGACGATTAAGGTTTTGGAATGGCCCAGCCAGAGTCCAGACCTGAATCCAGTCGAACATCTGTGGGGTGATTGAAAGACGGCTGTGCACAGGAGATGCCCTCACAATCTGATAGATTTGGAGCATTTTTGCAAAGAAGAGTGGGTAAATATTGCCACATCAAGATGTGCCATGCTGACAGACTCCTACCCAAAAAGACTGAGTGTTGTAATAAAAGCCAAAGGTGCTGCAACAAAGTATTAGTTTAAGGGTGTGCATATTTATGCAAACAGGTTATTGCAAGTTTTTTAATTTTCCCCTTAAAAGATTTGACTTTGTTTTTCAATTGGGTTGTGCAGGTTATAGGTCACATTAATGGTGGAAAAAGTTTTGAAATAATTCATCTTGGTCTCATTTTTTCACACCACGAAAACCTGGTATTTGAACAGGGGTGTGTAGACTTTTTATATCCACTGTAAATTTAAATTTGGACTTTTTTGCAGCATTCATATGGATGCTGGTTGAATTTTTACTCTTTTACTTTTCCTGTTTATTACCTTTGCCAAGAAAGTAATGTTTTCATCCATGTTTGTTTGTTGGTTTGTTTGTTTGTTTCTCTGTCAGCAGGATTATGTAAAAACTACTGGACAGATTTGGATGACATCTTCACCAAAGGTGGCCCTTGGTCTCAGGATGAACCCATTTGATTTTGGCCTTGGTGGAGGTATGGGCTTTCTGAGTGTTTTTCTAGTTACCTCCGCCAGGCCGAAAAGGCCAGGAGGAGGTTATGTTTTTGCCAGGGTTTGTGTGTTTGTCTGTCTGTCTGTTTGTCTGTCTGTCTGTCTGTCTGTTGGTTAGCAAGATAACTCAAAAAGTCTTGGACGGATTTGCATGAAACTTTCAGGCGTTGTTGGAAATGGTACAAGGAAGAACTGATTAAATTTTGGGGGTGATCCGGTTCACCGTGTGGATACAGGAATTTTTTTAAAGCATTTTTCAACACTGTGACATAGGGCCATTTTCAACATGTGCGCAGGCGCAATGGAGGCCGCTGGGCGTCGTGTCTGACCAACACAAACTCCGCCTTCTTCAACGTTTTAGCCACAAAAGCATGCGGAAAACACTGCTGGCCTGGGCCCCCCAGCGTGCCTGTGCCAGCCATAGGGGCTGCGCACATTGCGCTGGTCATCGTGTCTGACCAACACAAACTCCGCGTTCTTCAACATTTTAGGCACAAAAGCACGTGGAAAACACCGCTGCCCTGGGCCCGCCAGCGTGACTGCTTTTGCGCCACGCTGCAAAACCTGACACGGCCACCTGTCCGCCGCCCCATTATTTGCCACAAATTCCCCGCCCAGCTATAGGCGCTGCGTAAAAACGACCTCTCTGCCGGGGAAGACTCTAAATTCTGTTTTGCCGCGGACCGCAACCCCAATATAATATAAAACCCACGGCAACCTGTCTAACCAATCTGCATCCGTCAGTGGAGGAGATGGACACACCAACACTTCAGTTTATTACCTCCGCCAAGGAGGCAATGCTTTTACAACCGTAAAACGGGGCTATAAGGGACGGCGGGGTAATATGGGACACTTTTCTAAATGTAATTCTGCTTTTTTAATTTTGCTTCCGCCTAGATTTGAGGAAGGATTCATGGATATTTGACAATAACAACACAACTCAGCGTCCTGCTCAAAATAAAAAAAGCAGAATTACATTTAAAACATTTCCCACAAAAGTGTCCCTTATTAACCCGCCGTCCCTTATAGCCCCATTTTTACACTACTGAACCACTAATCCTATCACTATCACATTGATTGTCATTCATTAATTGTCTGTTTATTGCACTGTCCATGTCAAATAAACAAATAATCATTGTGAATCCAATTGCTACTCATATCTTTTCATGCTCAGGGAATCTGAAAACGTACACACAAACACTGTATGGGGTGAACTGTGCCGCTTGGCGGAGGTCTGCGCTTTCCGAGTGCTTTTCCAGTTTTCAAATGTTTTTTTTTGGAAGGGAAATTTTTCCCCTCCATTTAAAAGGGTTCTCATCCTTCCCCAAAGCATAGAGCCCCCCAAAATACAGAAAGAGCCCAGCTTGCAAGCTTCACTGTGTCTTCACTGCTTACCCAAATGTCAGGAACAACAGAACACACAGTGTGTTTCTTTGATGGTGTTTTTTGTTTTCACCTCTGAGGCCACTGTGTACAGGACTAAATTTGTCTTTGCTACAGCAGACTGGCCACGATCCCACTGTCATCCATTTACTGCCTGTGTGCCCCCCTCCCCCCAACATACACACCTCCTTTACTGCCTTCTGTCAGCCGTCTCTGGGAAAAGTGCCGGGACATGCCGCGCATGTGGGGCATGTCTGGCATGTGGTATGTGCTCCTGACAGCTCAGCTATCAGGTCTCCTTCTACAGGAGCTCCCCAACAGTGGATTAGATCCTCTTGATGCAGAGACTGCCCTCTGACGACGTCACTGACAGGGTCGGTCCCTGATGTCACAGTTACACTGACAACTCAAGACTGTATACAGTGGGGCAAAAAAGTATTTAGTCAGCCACCAATTGTGCAAGTTCTCCCACTTAAAAGATGAGAGAGGTCTCCAATTTTCATCATAGGTATACCTCAGCTATGAGAGACTAAATGAGAAAAAAAAATCCAGAAAATCACATTGAAGGATTTTTAATGAATTAATTGGTAAATTCTTCAGTAAAATAAGTATTTGGTCAATAACAAAAGTTCATCTCAATACTTTGTTATATACCCTTTGTTGGCAATGACAGAGGTCAAACGTTTTCTGTAAGTCTTCACAAGGTTTTCACACACTGTTGCTGGTATTTTGGCCCATTCCTCCATGCAGATCTCCTCTAGAGCAGTGATGTTTTGGGGCTGTCGCTGGGCAACACGGACTTTCAACTCCCTCCAAAGATTTTCTATGGGGTTGAGATCTGGAGACTGGCTAGGCCACTCCAGGACCTTGAAATGCTTCTTACGAAGCCACTCCTTCATTGCCCGGGCGGTGTGTTTGGGATCATTGTTATGCTGAAAGACCCAGCCACGTTTCATCTTCAA
This sequence comes from Pholidichthys leucotaenia, assembly GCA_020510985.1. NCBI lineage: Eukaryota > Metazoa > Chordata > Actinopteri > Cichliformes > Pholidichthyidae > Pholidichthys > Pholidichthys leucotaenia. The sequence goes on along the minus strand of CM035845.1, from coordinate 61,069,822 downwards.
TGCCCTTGCTGATGGAAGGAGGTTTTCACTCAAAATCTCACGATACATGGCCCCATTCATTCTTTCCTTGACACGGATCAGTCGTCCTGGTCCCTTTGCAGAAAAACAGCCCCAAAGCATGATGTTTCAACCCCCATGCTTCACAGTAGGTATGGTGTTCTTTCTCCTCCAAACACGACAAGTTGAGTTTTTACCAAAAAGTTCTACTTTGGTTTCATCTGACCATATGACATTCTCCCAATCCTCTTCTGGATCATCCAAATGCTCTCTAGCAAACTTCAGACGGGCCTGGACATGTACTGGCTTAAGCAGGGGGACACGTCTGGCACTGCAGGATTTGAGTCCCTGGCGGTGTAGTGTGTTACTGATGGTAGCCTTTGTTACTTTGGTCCCAGCTCTCTGCAAGTCATTCACTAGGTCCCCCCATGTGGTTCTGGGATTTTTGCTCACCGTTCTCGTGATCATTTTGACCCCACGGGGTGAGATCTTGCATGGAGCCCCAGATCGAGGGAGATTATCAGTGGTCTTGTATGTCTTCCATTTTCTAATAATTGCTCCCACAGTTCATTTCTTCACACCAAGCTGCTTACCTATTGCAGATTCAGTCTTCCCAGCCTGGTGCAGGTCTACAATTTTGTTTCTGGTGTCCTTTGACAGCTCTTTGGTCTTGGCCATAGTGGAGTTTGGAGTCTGACTGTTTGAGGTTGTGGACAGGTGTCTTTTATACTGATAACGAGTTCAAACAGGTGCCATTAATACAGGTAACGAGCGGAGGACAGAGGAGCCTCTTAAAGAAGAAGTTACAGGTCTGTGAGAGCCAGAAATCTTGCTTGTTTGTAGGTGATCAAATACTTATTTTACCGAGGAATTTACTAATTAATTCATTAAAAATCCTTCAATGTGATTTTCTGGATTTTTTTTTTCTCATTTTGTCTCTTATAGTTGAGGTATACCTATGATGAAAATGGGAGACCTCTCTCATCTTTTAAGTGGGAGAACATGCACAATTGGTGGCTGACTAAATACTTTTTTTCCCCACTGTATGTCTGACCTGTGGCAACCTGGGGAGTGCATAATGGTTTACCACCTTAGACAGGAACAAAGGACGTGAAGTTAACCTTTTGTGTGTGAGAAGTTTCTAGATGCCCTAATAAGATAACAGGGAGGTGTCAAGGATGAATGGACTGACTGCAGTCGGGGGAGATTATCTTTTGTGTGTGAGAGGAGTCTAGAAGGATATCATGTTATTTAAGGGAAGAGTTCCTACTTGTATGCCATTCTGTCTATGCTCTTCGTGTGAGTCGTGTAATAAACCGCTTGAACCAAATCAGCCTCATTTTTCACACGCTCCACACTGGTGACCCAAGACGAATCATGGAATACGACGGAAGATCCCCGGAGCCAACCTCGACTGGAACCCCCAGCTTCGTGTGTGCTGTAGCGATCAAACTACCTGATTTTTGGCAGCACAACCCGCGCTCCTGGTTCCACCTAACCGAGGCGCAGTTCGCCCTCCGAGGGATATCGGCGGATGATACGAAATTCTACTATGTGGTCGCAGCGCTCGATGCCAGCACGGCTCAGCACATCGAGAGCCTGCTCGATCAGCCACCAGCCGACGGCAAATATGACGCGCTGAAGGCTGCCCTCATCCAGCACTACACGATCTTGGATGGTGAGAGAGCAGAGAAGCTTCTGACGTGGACCGAGTTGGGAGACGGTTCGGCCGTGGACATGATGGAGAAGATGCTGAGGTTAAAGGGCATGGACGACAACCACTTCATCTTCACCCACATTTTCCTCAGGAACCTTTTGACAGCGGCGAGAGCGGCCCTGGCCAATTCGTCGTTGCTGGCCAAACGGGACTATCGTGCGCTAGCCCGAGAGGCAGACCGGATCATCGTCGCCACCAAGGCTTTCGTGACCATTGCGGCAGCGACGGAGCCCGGCACGTCGACACGGGGAGGCGAGGAGCCGCCGACAGCAGCAGCAGAACCACCGACGGCAGCAGCAGCGGGGGCCAAGGAACATGGAGGTGACACGCTTTGCTTCTACCATCGCCGCTTTGCAGAGAGGGCACGCAAATGTATATCACCGTGCCAGTTCAAGCGCTCGGGAAACGCCAAGACCGGGGGTCGGTAGCAGCCGCGACCCTCGGGGAGGAGAACAAGCTGCTCTAGTTGACAGACGCACGCTCGGGGAGGCATTTCCTCGTGGACACCGGCGCACAGAGGAGTTTCATCCGGCCGACCTACGCTGACCGGCTGGCAGGAGCCAGCGGCCCCGAGATGGCAGCAGCAAACGGCTCAGACATTAAGACCTTTGGTGAGAGGACTCTGCTCTTGCCTCTACACGGTCGTACATTTCAATGGACTTTTGTTGTAGCAGCATTGGATTACCATATACTGGGGGCTGATTTTCTATGTGCACATGGGTTGTTGGTAGATGTCGCTAACAGGCGCCTGGTTAATGCACTGTCTTTTGACTCTCTCCCCTGTATAGCTCGAGTGACCCGGCCAACAGCACAAGCCAACGTCACAGCAGCATGCGGTAAGTTCCACACACTGCTCGCTCAGTTCCCAGCACTCACAGTCCCGACGTTTTCAGCAGCTATCGCTAAACATGGGGTGGAGCATTTTATCACCACCACCGGGGCACCCGTTTTTGCAAGACCTCGGCGCTTGGACGCAGCTAAACTGGCCATAGCACGCAAGGAGTTCGCTAACCTAGAGAGGTTAGGCATCATCAGGCGCTCAAACAGTCCATGGGCTTCCCCGCTACACATGGTCCCTAAAGCTGAAGGTTCGTGGCGACCTTGCGGCGATTTCCGCAGGTTAAACAACGCCACAGCGCATGACCGCTAGCCAATTCCCCACATTCAGGATTTTTCTGCTCACCTCGCAGGAGCGCGCATTTTTTCTAAGATAGATTTGGTCCGTGGTTACCACCAAGTCCCAGTGCGCGCTGAGGACATACCCAAAACAGCGGTAATAACTCAGTTTGGTTTATTTGAGTTCTTGCGCATGCCATTTGGGCTTAAAGGGGCAGCACAGACGTTCCAACGCATGATGGATGCAGTACTGCGCGATCTCCCTTTCGTGTTTGTCTACCTGGACGATATCTTGGTAGCCAGCGCGTCCGAAGACGAACACGAAACCCACCTCACGACGGTTTTCCGTTGGTTGGAAGAGCACGATTTAATAATCAACCCAGCGAAATGTCAGTTCGGGGTGACGAGGATTGATTTTTTAGGGCACCGCGTCTCTCCCGAAGGAGCAGTTCTGCTGCCTGACAAAGTGCGCACAGTGACAGATTTTCCCCGACCACAAATGGTCAGGGCGCTACAAGAATTTTTGGGAATGGTGAACTTTTATAACCATTTCCTTCCCCACGCAGCGCAGCTCATGCAGCCATTGTACGCTGCGCTCAAAAAACAGAAACCCGCGAATAAGATTGAATGGACCCCGGAACGAGAGCAGGCGTTCTTGGAAGTTAAAGCAGCCCTGGCAAACGCCGCATTGTTGGCACATCCAGACCCAACGGCCCGCATAGCCCTCACCACTGACGCCTCAGATGTGGCCATAGGGGCTGTTGTGGAGCAGCGCGTCGCCGGGGCTTGCCAGCCGCTTGCCTTTTTCAGCAGAACCTTGCGCGACAATGAACGTAAATACAGTGCGTTCGACAGAGAGTTGCTGGCTCTCCACCTGGCCATTCACCATTTCCAGTTCTGGCTGGAAGGGCGCAATTTTACTGCGTTCGTTGACCATAAGCCACTAACATTCGCGATGGCTAATGTTTCAGAACCTTGGTCGGGCCGGCAGCAGAGGCAGCTGGCCGCGATCTCAGAGTTTACTACCGATATTCAGCATGTGTCGGGCAAACTGAATGTAGTGGCAGACTGCCTCTCGCGTGCCGTTGTGGCCCCGGTCTGTGTAGGGTTGGATTATGCAGCCATGGCCGCGGAGCAGGCTAGTGACGCGGACGTGCGCGCGCTCCAGTCTGGACCAACAGGGTTAAGGCTGGAGAAGAGGACGCTGCTTAACGGCATTCCCCCCTTAATCTGTGACGTCTCCACGGGTCGTCTCCAGAGAAAAGATTCTCCAGAGCACCCACACGGACAGTCAAAAAGTTTTCACCCCCAGACATCAGCCCCCCAGCATGGCAGCGCCACAGAGGCAGCGAATCCTGGCTACAGCAGATACGGCAGAAGACTGAAGCCCAAGCAGCATGCGGACTGATGTTCATTGTTCTACAGCATGTGGACTGATGTTAATGGTTCTATCACAGCATGTGAACTGTTACCCTTTTGTCCTATCTAAGTTGCTGGGGGGGGGGGGGGGGGGTGGCAACCTGGGGAGTGCATAATGGTTTACCACCTTAGACAGGAACAAAGGATGTGAAGTTAACCTTTTGTGTGTGAGAAGTTTCTAGATGCCCTAATAAGATAACAGGGAGGTGTCAAGGATGAATGGACTGACTGCAGTCGGGGGAGATTATCTTTTGTGTGTGAGAGGAGTCTAGAAGGATGTCATGTTATTTAAGGGAAGAGTTCCTACTTGTATGCCATTCTGTCTATGCTCTTCGTGTGAGTCGTGTAATAAACCGCTTGAACCAAATCAGCCTCAGTTTTCACACGCTCCACAGACCAAGAAAATGACGATGGAACTTTTTAATAAGTTGCAAAAGAACGTTAAATTGCAGTTTTTAGAGGGAAAAAAAGTGGCAAATTTAGAGAATTGTAAATTTATAAGGAAAAGTTATTTAAAATACTAGAAAAAGTTGCAAATTTAAAAATTAAAGTTTTTTTTAAGTTTTGAAATTAAATAAAAATTAAAGGTTTTGCAAAAAATTAGGAAAGTTAAAACAATAACAAAGAAATGTTTTAAATATACACTACCGTTCAAAAGTTTGGGGTCACCCATACAATTATTTTGTGTTTTCCATTAAAAGTCACACTTATTTACCACCATGAGTTGTAAAATGAATAGAAAATGTAGTCAAGACATTGACAAGGTTAGAAATAATGATTTGTATTTGACATAATAATTTTTTCCAGATACTCAACCTGCTCAAAGGAAGGTCAGTTTTATAGCTTCTCTAATCAGCTAAACTGTTTCCAGCTGTGCTAACATGATTGCACAAGGGTTTTCTAATCATTCATTAGCCTTCTGAAGCAGTGAGCAAACACATTGTACCATTAGAACACTGGAGTGATAGTTGCTGGAAATGGGCCTCTATACACCTATGCAGATATTGCACCAAAAACCAGACATTTGCAGCTAGAATAGTCATTTACCACATTAGCAATGTATATAAGATATTAGAGTGTATTTCTGATTAGTTTAAAGTTATCTTCATTGAAGAAAACAGTGCTTTTCTTTCAAAAATAAGGAAATTTCTAAGTGACCCCAAACTTTTGAACGGTAGTGTATGTGAAAAAGTTTTAATTTTTTCCTCATAAATTTGTGAATCTTCTTGTCGATTTGTAACTTCTTCTTATGATAATAATAATGCATCAGATTTATATAGTTTATATTTATAGCTACTAAAATGCCATTACAAAGCAGCAAACAGGTATTTGAAGCTGCTGGTGCCTCTGGAGTTCCACAGATCTCAAGGTGTAAGATCCTCCAGAAGCTTGCAGTTGTGCATAAGCCTACTATTCGGCCACCCCTAACCAATGCTCACAAGCAGAAACGGTTGCAGTGGGCCCAGAAATACATGAAGACTAATTTTCAAACAGTCTTGTTTACTGATGAGTGCCGCGCAACCCTGGATGGTCCAAATGGATGGAGTAGTGGATGGTTGGTGGATGGTCACCATGTCCCAACAAGGCTGCAACATCAGCAAGGAAGTGGTGGAGTCATGTTTTGGGCCAGAATCATGGGGAGAGAGCTGGTAGGCCCCTTTAGGGTCCCTGAAGGTGTGAAAATGACCTTGGCAAAGTATATAGAGTTTCTGCCTGACCACTTTCTTCCATGGTACAAAAAGAAGAACCGTGCCTTCCGTAGCAAAATCATCTTCATGCGTGACAATGCATCATCTCATGCTGCAAAGAATACTTCTGTGTCATTGGCTGCTATGGGCATTAAAGGAAAGAAACTCATGGTGTGGCCCAGATCTCCCTCCCCTGACCTCAACCCTATTGAGAACCTTTGGAGCATCCTCAAGCAAAAGATCTATGAGGGTGGGAGGCAGTTCACATCAAAACAGCAGCTATGGGAGGCTATTCTGACATCTTGCAAAGAAATTCAAGCAGAAACTCTCCAAAATCTCACAGGTTCAATGGATGCAAGAATTGTGAAGGTTGTATCAAAGAAGGGATCCCATGTTAACATGTAACTCGGCCTGTTAAGATGTTTTTGATTGAAATAGCTTTTGATTTCAGTAAATATGACCTCCTAATGCTGCAAACTCAACAAATGACCATTTTCAGTTCCTTACAACCAATAAAGTGTTTTGAAACTCTGTTGTACATAATAATTTGGAACAGTGCATTTTGAGTTTTTTATTTTTGCAAAAAAAAAAAAAAAATAGTTATCACTGGGAGGTTTGCTCAATAAAATTTGAATTATGTTTTTTTTTTTGAATGAATGAATCTTTATTTCGGATAGATTAAAAGTAAAGATTGAAAAGAAAGGAACAGAATAATATAACAAAGGGGAAATAAAAAAAACATCTTACAAGGTCAAATTAAACAATAACTCCTCGGATTATACAGTTCAACATAAATTATCCAAAATGGGTGATGGCTGCAGTCGCAGCTTATATTGCCCACCCATATTCCATCCAAGAATTCAAAAGAAAAACAAAACGAGCGATTTCAATTCAGAACAAAGCTAAGACAAAACATGACAAAAAAAACTAAGCAACAGCACAACACAGACTGAATATGATAATTCTTATGTGATTTTACATGTCATCTTGTATATATGTTTGGAGTATTTCTTCCTTTAGTTTTTGTTTAAATTGTCCAAGCGTTGTACATGATTTTAATTCAGGTCCAAAAGCATTCCGCAATCTGACTCCTTGCACTGAGACACAGTGTTGCTTGGTGGTAGTTCTCACTGAAGGTTTTTGAAATATACATGTTCCTCTGAAATGATATTGTTTCTTCAGAAACAATATCATTTCAGAGGAACATGTATATTTCATGAAAAACATTTTTATGCTCTAACGGTTGATGACTTGAAAATTATATTGACTGTCATTTGCATCGACTGTTTAGGAAAATCAGAGACAAATATCATTTGCATAAATAATTTGGAACGCGGTGTAGAGGCAGAGCACCAAAGACCCGGGCTACTGTCATCAGTCTCCTATTATAGGCACGGTGTGATGATGTCACCCGTGCTTGTACCACCACGTCCACGCCATGCATAGTGTTATGGCAGTACATAACAACTCTGGCTGTTTCATCCTCATAGCTTTGGGTCCAACTTTGCTCCAGTGGAGCTGCTCAGTGGCCACAGGTCAGTCTGTGGTTGTACTGGGCAGTTTCCTGGTGTGAATGTGTAACTGTGTGAATGTGAACAGGGTGTCCTTGAAAAAGAGAGGCTGCCTCTCAGTGGAACTACCCTGTAATAAATAAAAGTTAAATAAAAATAAACTGTCAGCAGGTGAGTATCAGTCTAAAATTCTCAAGCTGTGTTCGTAATGTCCACTCACTCCCACGCCCTATTTTTGCGATGTGGTGGGTGATGTTACAGGCGCGATAGTTGTTTATGTTTTTACAATTTTTTCTGCTAAAAGTGAAATTGTGTCTGTTGTGACACAAGGTCCATTGTTTTGTGTTGAGCTGCTTAAACGTGGTGGATGTTTGCTATGGGAGAAAGAGGAGCAAGCTTCTCTTGTGGCTGCTGGCTGGTTGTTGTTCAGTGACATTATTGAGCCATGGCATTCTGTTGTTTGCACATGCAGTAGTACTTTTGAGAATTTTCTGGAGAATATTCTTAATAGTTTTTGTCATTTTGAATATATTGAGAGCTTTAATAAACCTGCAGGTGAAGAAAGCAAGCACATTTGTTCACTCCCATGTTTATAACAGTATGAGAAACTTGAAAAATTACCAACTTAAGGTACCCTGTATCTGAATGGAAAAACATATGATTAACGTGTTATTAATCGCAATTAACTCAGCTTTCCAAAAGATTAATTGTAATTAAAAATTTTAATTGTCCGACACCACTAGTATTTTCATAACCTTTATCCACCTTATTCCTAGCCCCCATGATGCTTTGCGTGAATTATGTGCGCAATTTCTGGTACTAATTTAGAAAGTGGGGTTGTCACAGAAACAGGACACTTTTCCTTGTAAAAAAACAATGACTTCTGCATCAAAAATGTGGGAACACGGCCTTTTGCACCTCAAAAACAGTAATATAATGATACCACTTCCCACGACTATGGAGGGATGAGAAGATGACCTTAAAAAGTGGCCTGGCAGACAGTAGCTCCGTTAGTTAGCGTTATGTATGGAAATGAGTGAGATGCGAGTCGTCTTATGCTGAACATCCAACTGCCTTTATTGAGAGAACACACAGAATATATACAGCAGCCGCAGCCCGCCTGATGTCATCCCCCCAGACGGCTACGGCAAGCTGCAAGGGCCAAGCCCACACATCACATTCCTCCCCCCCACCCCTTTAGAAAAGTCCAAAACCACACACACCATTAAAACCCTCCCCAAATTTGGGACCCCTATCACGCACTAAGATAACGAAAAAAATACACTAAATGGCCTAACACATTCACACAAAATAACTAAAATAGGGCTGACGGGTGGACTACTGTGTAGCCCACACGGCGCAGTGGATTATTCTGCCACTGGTAACTAAAAGAGTCCTTTATTATACTAAAATCACAGCTGTGCTCCTGACTAAAAGCAAAATCCCCAAAATAATCTTAAATCATATAACATGCACAGGAAACACACAAAACTATGAGCAAAGTGCTACCACACAGTCATTTATGTGAAGAAAAACTGGAACTTGCATGGGGGTCCAGGGCAACCCCTCAGCAGGCGTGCCCCTGGAGACCGCAGACCCCCAGAGCAATGGCCGATCCTCTGGATGGCGGGGCCCGGATCCCACACTGCCATCACTGACTCCCGTCCTGCCTCACCACCTGGAGCGTCTTCCCGGACACATCGAAACTGATTGGTGTGCCTTGATGAGCCGTCAGACCATCCGAAGCACACTGCACCCAGCTTAGCCACGATGTGCAGGTGTTCCTGGTGTTTCGCTGGCTGTCGCCTGGCCGGTATTCGCCGTGGACGTTCTGTGATGTATTAAATATAGTTAATATTATATTATTGGGTGTTATGGGTGGTGGCTTCACCTTTCCGGTTCCGCCGCCACCCACAGTATAAAAGGCTGATGCGGAAGAGGGACGGTCTCTTTTTGACCTCACCTTTGCCTGGACGGGAGTGCCTTTGTGGTACTGTGAGCTATACAATAAAGTCACGTTCTACTGAGCCTCCAGCCTCATTATTGGAGTGTTGGTTATGGGCATAACATTTGGCGATGAGGATAAAAGTATGGATAAGGGAGTTTCTAGTATTCGGCCGTTTTTGGAACTCCCAGGCAAGCCGCCGTTTCCCTGGGTGAGGTGGTTTGCTGCATTCCAACATTATTTGGTGGCATTGAACCTCGGCGAATGGGAGAAACTGCGTGCACAAGCGATACTGGTCCATAATCTCGGCATGGAGGGACAGCGTATTCTCGGCACACTGGGTGAGAGCGATAGTTTTGAGGACGTGGTTGAGCTAATGGCGCACTACTTTCACACTCCTGAGAACGTCATCGTCCGGAGGATTCAGTTCCGGCAGCACCGCCAGCGGACTGGAGAGTCGGTGCAACAGTACGTCGCAGACTTGCGTCAGCTGGCTGGAGATTGCCAATTCGGGGCTTTGGAGGAAGAAATGGTCCGCGATCAGCTGGCGGAGCACACACTATGTTCTGCGGCATGGTCAAGACTCCTCACACACTCTGGTGAACTGACGTTAGCCATGGCTGTCGAGATAGCTCAGCAGTATGAAGCAGCAGATAAACTATCAAGGGACCTCTGTGAGAGAACTATGCTGAGGCAAACCGAATCACAGTCAGCGGCGCAGGCTGTGGACCTGGGTAGCGATGATAGCACTGAAGACACAGAATACACTACAGCTATTAGAATAAGGTCTGCCCCGGGGTCGCCCAGATGTATGGGCTGCGGGTCCACCAAGCACCGATACAAGGCAAGAGAGTGTCTGGCAAGGAGCAAACACTGTGACAAGTGTGGACTCCTACACCATTTCGCCAGGGCCTGCAGAAAATTTGAGCGAGGGGAATGGCGACGCAAAGTGGATCCCCCTGCCAAGACTCCTACGGTTATTCACACCGTCTCCCCGAGCACAGATGGCCGTATATACTGTGTGGTGAAACTGGACGGTGTGGAAGTGCCGTTACTGGTTGACATGGGCGCAGCGAGGTCCATGTTGAGTTGGCCTACTGTGAGGAACTTCTTCCCGCATTACTGTGTGAGGGGCCTGTCGACACCATTTTGTGGATATGGAGGCAACAGACTGGCTGTTGTGGGTTCGCTGGATTTGACAGCGAGGTACAAGTCAACGGTGGTGTCCAACATACAGTTCGTGGTGACCGTCAGTGGGTCGAATGTAATGAATGGGCTGTGACCTTTTCTATGGACTGGGCTTCACGATCATGAGTGGTATCGAAGAGGAGTGGTCGGGCCGTGGTTTGTGGGACCGGCCGGTTCCGAGAGTGCTGGACGATGGGGTATGGGACAAATCTTGGCCTAGTATTCTAGGAGATGAACAGGACCAATCCCACCTAGGACCATCGCGGGAGGGTTCCAGAGCCAGGGCCCAAGTTACCCTGGATGAGGGAGCTGGGCAGCATGGTGGAACGCCCGTGACGGCGGGTGGAGCTGAAAGGATGGCTCTCTCTGCTTCTGGAGTTTGGCCGGGAGGTACCAAGAAGCAGGGAGCTACAACGGCTTCACCGGCGTTACAAATGAAAGAGGGCGGGCAGAACCAGCTGGCACGGTGAACCGACGTGCCACACAGGAACACTGGAGGCCGAGTCGGGCTTCTCGAGGGGTCACTGGTGTGGTTTGACCCAGAGAGGAGGCTGGTTTAGATGTCGTGGACATTGGAAGCCAAGTCGAGCTCCTCTGGGGGTCGCTGACATGGTTCGACCCAGGGAGGAGGCTCGGGTGAGAGGGATCCATGGCAAGCGGAAACGACGAGAGGACCAGGGGCAGCTGTAGGTGGTGGATGTTCGGGAGGACGGATACCTTCAGCTGTCCGATGACTCATGGAGACACCCCAACGAGCTGTGGTGCACCAACGAGGAGAAGGAGGTGTCGGGGCTCCGATGTGGTTCATCTCTAGGTGGCAGAATAATCCGCCTCGCCGTGTGGGGGGGGTAGGACGGCAGTCTACCCGTCCTCCCTAATTTTAGTTCTTTTGGTGTGACTGTCATAGGCCCCTTTTGGTAACTTTACTTTGTTTATGTCCAACAGATGATGTGGGTTCCAAATTGGGGTGGGTTGATTGCGTGTGTGTATTCTGGATTTTATGCGGGAAAAGGGGGGATATTATGTATTTGTTCAACGTTCAAGTACTGTTATTATTGGAGCTCTTATTTGTGTGGTATGGGATTGCGGCCCCGGTTTCCGGTTCCGCCATCTCTGGTGGTATAAGAGGGGCTGCTGGTAGAGGGGCGGTCTCTTCCACTTTTCCTCTGCCAAATAGCTGCATGTACGGTCGGGTGTACAGAGTCCTGCTTTATTAATAAACAAGTGTTCAGCTCCAGTCCTGGCCTCATCCTTGTCTACAAGTTACGACATAACACTGTGTCTGTACCGCCAATCACACGAACAGTCCTTTTAAGTTTTCAGTGCATGATCTACGCATTGCTGTTGAAGTCACAGATTTAGCTGTGCTTTTTTGTGAGGAGCCTCACACCACGAACAGCAGCAAGTACCAGAACTATGTAAAAACATTCAAAAATACAAAAACTACAAGTGCTGAAATTATCTGCCGCTTGACTGCAAAACAGGTATGTGGACTATACATTAAAACAAATTTAAAACACTTTTAAACATGCTATTTTAAATGCCCCACTACTCCACTCTTACTGACTGATTTAACACTACTTCAGCCGAAACCAGAAATTGCACCCATAATCGTTTCTGCAGCAGCGCCCTCAGGAATAAGGTGGATACCATAACAGACAACAACCTTTGTTGTTATTACCTCCGCCAAGGAGGTTATGTTTTCATTGGCGTTGGTTTGTCTGTCTGTCTGTTTGTCTGTCTGTTTGTTTGTTTGTTAGCAAGATAACTCAAAAAGTTATGGACGGATTTTCATGAAATTTTCACAGATTGTCAGAAATGGGGCATCCTACAGATGCTTACATTTTGGTGGTGATCCGGATCACCGTCCACAAGAAAACCGCCATTACGCAAAATGCCATTTTCGTCAATAACTACTGAACCACTAATCCTATCATTGTGAATCCAATTGTTAGTCATATGTTTTCATGGTCAAGGAATCTGAAAACGTACACACAAACACTCTATGGGGGGAACTGTGGCGCTAAACCGCCATTACGGAAAATGCCATTTTCGTCAATAACTACTGAACCACTAATCCTATCATTGTGAATCCAATTGCTAGTCATATGTTTTCATGGTCAAGGAATCTGAAAACGTACGCACAAACACCGTATGGGGGGAACTGTGGCGCTTGGCGGAGGTCTGCGCTCTCCGAGTGCTTTTCTAGTTTATGTTGAAAATTGTCTTTTAATTTGACCATCAAATGAGTAACTCGTGGTAAAATTCGATCGGGATCAAAAGATAATTTTGCTCTCGTCATTTATTTCAATTTATTCAGATTTAAGGTGCCATGTGCTAAAGTAGAGGGGGCGTGGCTTAGGCAGTGAGGAGGCAGGGTTAGGTCTGTATTACGTAGAGCAGCCCTGTTTTAGATCCGCCCAAAAATCCTGGCAAGAGACCTGCAACTGTTCAACAGTTGACCTCTGCTGTTTAGCTCTGGATACTTCCAAGCACCACATTTGTAATACATTATGTTTAGAAGAAAAATGCTGAATTCACTTGTCAGAGACATAAATTCTTTTGCTGTTCAACTTGATAATGACCCGAGTTAATTTTTTTAAATGTTTGTGTTAGAAGGGAAGATATTTACCTCCGCCAGGCCGAAAGGCCAGGAGGAGGTAATGTTTTTGCCGGGGTTTGTCTGTGTGTTTGTCTGTTTGTCTGTCTGTCTGTTTGTCTGTTGGTTAGCAAGATAACTCAAAAACTTTTGGACGGATTTCAATGAAACTTTCAGGCGTTGTTGGAAATGGTACAAGGAAGAACTGATTAAATTTTGGGGATGATCCGCATCACCGTCTGCATACAGGAATTTTTTAAAGCATTTTTCCACACTGTGACATACGGCCATTTTCAACATGTGCGCAGGCGCAATGGAGGGCGCTGGGCGTCGTGTCTGACCAACACAAACTCCGCCTTCTTCAACGTTTTAGCCACAAAAGCATGCGGAAAACACTGCTGGCCTGGGCCCGCCAGCGTGCCTGTGCCAGCCATAGGCGCTGCGCACATTGCGCTGGTCGTCGTGTCTGACCAACACAAACTCCGCGTTCTTCAACGTTTTAGGCACAAAAGCATACGGAAAACACTGCTGGCCTGGGCCCACCACCGTGCCTGTTTTTGCGCCACGCTGCAAAACCTGACACGGCCACCTGTCCGCCGCCCCATTATTTGCCACAAATTCCCCGCCCAGCTATAGGCGCTGCGTAAAGACGACCTCTCTGCCGGGGAAGACTCTAAATTCTGTTTTGCCGCGGACCGCAACCCCAATATAATATAAAACCCACGGCAACCTGTCTAACCAATCTGCATCCGTCAGTGGAGGAGATGGACACACCAACACTTCAGTTTATTACCTCCGCCAAGGAGGCAATGCTTTTACAACCGTAAAACGGGGCTATAAGGGACGGCGGGGTAATATGGGACACTTTTCTAAATGTAATTCTGCTTTTTTAATTTTGCTTCCGCCTAGATTTGATGAAGGATTCATGGATATGGACAATAACAACACAACTCAGTGTCCTGCTCAAAATAAAAAAAGCAGAATTACATTTAAAACATTTCCCAGAAAAGTGTCCCTTATTAACCCGCCGTCCCTTATAGCCCCGTTTTACACTACTGAACCACTAATCCTATCACTATCACATTGATTGTCATTCATTAATTGTCTGTTTATTGCACTGTCCATGTAAAATAAACAAATAATCATTGTGAATCCAATTGCTAGTCATATCTTTTCATGCTCAGGGAATCTGAAAACGTACACACAAACACTGTATGGGGGGAACTGTGCCGCTTGGCGGAGGTCTGCGCTCTCCGGGTGCTTTTCTAGTTATTTTTTATTTTTACCTCCGCCAAGGAGGTTATGTGATCATCGGCGTTGGTTTGTCTGTCTGTTTGTCTGTCTGTTTGTTTGTTTGATTGTTAGCAAGATAACTCAAAAAGTTATGGACAGATTTTCATGAAATTTTCACAGATTGTCAGAAATGGGGTATCCTACAGATGATTACATTGTGGTGGTGATCTGGATCACCGTCAAGAAGAAAACCGCCATTACGGAAAAGGCCATTTTCGTCAATAACTACTGAACCACTAATCCTATCATTGTGAATCCAATTGCTAGTCATATGTTTTAATGGTCAAGGAATCTGAAAACGTACACACAAACACTGTATGGGGGAACTGTGGCGCTAAACCGCCATTACGGACAATGCGATTTTCGTGAATAACTACTCAACCACTAATCCTATCATTGTGAATCCAATTGCTAGTCATATGTTTTCATGGTCAAGGAATCTGAAAACGTACACACAAACACTGTATGGGGGGAACTGTGGCGCTTGGCGGAGGTCTGCGCTCTCCGAGTGCTTTTCTAGTTAATTCAGTTATTACAGTTTTAATTTAAAAAAAATTAATAACATAATATTGCTAAAATATACTGTAAACTGGACTTCCGGTCTGGACGCCATGGTGATAGCAACTTAACGCTGAACTTCCCAGATCCAATCCAAGGAAAACATCTTCAAAATCAGACTTAACGGATTTTTGGAAGAATAAAAATCAAAAGACAAAAACACCATGCCTAACCAAAAACAGAAGAAACTGACATTCCCCAGGTCAGGACGCGCAGCGGCCGCAGAATCTGATCTCGAGGACCTCCGTTCAGGAGACGAGGAGCTAGGCCTAGCTAACAAAAAGATTAGCTTGAAATCGCTATTTGATGAATTACGACGATTTCGGGCCGAATTTCATGAATTCAGAGAGGAACTAAAAAGGACGAACAGCAGAATGGACCAGGCCGAAAACCGAATCTTGGAAGCTGAAGAAAGAGTAAAAGTGCTTGAAGATTCTATGCTGGATTTACACAGAAAACAGTCAAGGCTGGAGGCTAAGCTAACCGACCAAGAAGGAAGACAGAGACGAGATAACATCAGAATTCACGGTCTGAAAGAAGGAGCTGAAGATAGTTTCAACACAGTGGCGGAATGCGTGGAATCCTTATTGAGAGAGAAGTTGGATATTCCACAAACCACCGATTTGAAGCTAGAAAAGGCCCATCGTACATTAGCCGCAAAGCCAGCGGCAGAAGCGCACCCGCGTTCGGTGGTGGTAAGATTCTCCGATTTCAAAATAAAACAAGAGGTTGTAAGACGGGCTTGGCAGAAAAAAGGATTTATGCATCAAGAAAGAAAAGTCTTCGTGGAGCACGATTACGCCCCTGAGGTTCTTAAAAAGCGACGGGAATATAACGACGCCAAAAAGGTTCTACGGGAACAGAACCTATGCTTTCAGACGCCATTTCTGGCGAAGTTAAGGGTCTTTTACGGTGAAGAGTCATGTCTCTATAATTCAGCGGAAGAAGCAACAATTGACATGGCGAGAAGAGGACTCCCGGTAACGGTGTTTAAACCCGCAGCAAATCTGAGCGAAAAGATCAGAGCTCGAACGTGGTCCACTCAGAGACCTTCAAAATCCACGGGCCAGCAGCGGGAAACCCAGCCCCAGAGCTACAAAGATAAGCTTTCCAGTTCCAGGAAGGAATAGCGACCTTTTTGGGGGTTTTTCTTTTCAGTCATTCTGCACTTCCATCCCCCCTCCTACAAGGTAACAAACATTAAAGGAGATGCAGAATCAGCATGTGGTAAAACCTTTCATGGAGCAGTTATAGCATTAGAAACAAATGTCTTCTTAATTTAAAGGGGAAAAAAAAATCTTGTTAAAATAGAAATGTGACAATGACCCACATGTTCTCTCCACACTAACAAATACTGTATTAGAGTGAATGTTTGCTGTGATGGGGGTGGGAGGGTGCACACAATCTCATAGGGTATAGGCATTAAAAAAAAAAAAAAAAAAAAAAAATCATTACAAATTCGGATTGGGATCTGAAATTCACGTTAAAAACATGGGACAACTTACAGGGGTAAGAGAGGGCCCTCAACACGTAACAGAGTTTGAGGAATTTCCCTCAGAGCCTACACTCCATCAGGGCTCTTACAGGGTCTTTAAAGAGACCCCAGCTCAGGAAGTTTTTTTGACAGCTTTTTGTTTTAAAGTTTCGTACACTATGTTCTTAATGTTTTTTATGTTCTTAATGTTCTTTCAGTTTCTGAGTAGCAAAAAAGAGGGCCACCACACTGTTATACTAAATAAGAAAATACAATGGAGAAACAGGGTGTAACCAAAATAGCCTCATATAATGTAAAAGGGATCCTGAATCCAGTTAAAAGATCCAAGATTCTACGCAAAATGAAAAAAGACAAAGCAGAAATAATATTTTTACAAGAAACCCACCTAACAGACGTGGAACACACTAAACTCAATAGACAAGGGTTTAAAATGATCTCTTCATCTTCATATAAATCAGGGAGGAGGAGGGGAGTAGCGACATTGATATCAATCAAAATTACATTTGAAAAAAAATCAGAACACAAAGATAAAGAAGGGAGGTACAGTTTGGTAATTGGGCGGCTAGAGGGAGAAGATATCACCCTGCTGAATGTATATGCACCACCAGGGGCTAAATGGAAATTTTATAAAAATGTATTCGACCTAATGATAACTAAAGCCCAAGGTTTAGTGATATGTGGTGGAGACTTCAATCTAAGACTGAATCCATACTGGGATGCAACAGGTAATTCTTCACATCAAAATAACACTCAAAATAGGAAAACTCGGATGCTACTAAAAGAAATGGGAATCTGTGACGTATGGAGGGAATTCAACCCCAATGTAAAAGATTATACTTTTTATTCAACACCACATTCATCTTACTCAAGGATTGATTACTTTTTTATCTTTAATAGAGACATTGGAAGAGTAAAATCATGTAAAATAGGACTGATGGATCTCTCTGACCACAGTCTGATCTATATGGACTTAAACATCCAAAAATACACAAATAATACATTTTCCTGGAGGTTGAATTCAAATGTCCTGAAAGGACCACTGAAAGATGAATTGGAATCAGATATTTTCAGATATTTGGAAGAAAACGATAATGGAGAAGTATCCCCTTTAATACTGTGGGATACGTGCAAAGCTGTAATAAGGGGAAAAATTATTGCAAAACTGGCAACCCAAAAGAAACTGAGGCAAGAAAAACTAATCACACTAGAGTCAGAACTCAAGAACCTAGAAAAAGAACACAAAGACAACACTCATTCTAATGGCTCGCTCAAGATTAAAGAAATTAAAAATCAAATAAATGAGATCTACACAATAGAAATCCAGAAGAAACTTACATTTCTGAAACAAAAACACTATGAAGCAGGCAGTAAATCGGCAAAATTACTAGCCTATAAATTGAGGAAACAACAAACAGAAAGAGCAATCTACAAAATCAGAGACCCAGTATCAAAGGAAATAAAATTCAGAATTCAGGATATTCTTAAAAGCTTCGAGAATTACTACAAGAACTTATACTCCCACAAAAAACATAAAAACGCATCCGAGACATTCCTAAACACATTAAACCTTCCCCAACTTACGGAATCACAAAATAAAACACTACTGTCAGAAATACAACCTAAAGAATTGGAAAAAGCAATTATGAAACTTAAAGCTAACAAATCCCCAGGAGCAGATGGCTATACAGCAGAATGGTACACAACCTTTAAACAGCAACTATCTCCTCTCCTCCTGAAAACATTTAACTATGTCCTCCACACAGGGGAAATCCCCCCCTCCTGGAGAGAAGGGGTCATTGCAGTTATACCTAAACCTGAAAAGGATAAACTAGAATGCTCCAACTACAGACCAATCAGTGTATTAAATCAGGACTATAAGCTTTTTACCATTATCCTTGCCAAAAGGTTAGAAAACATACTGACAGACTTAATTCACTTAGACCAAACAGGTTTTATAAGACAAAGACAGACACAAGACAACATTCGACGCACTTTACACATAATTCATCATATAAAAAAATATAACTTAAATGCAGTCATATTGGGATTAGATGCTGAAAAAGCATTCGATTCGGTTGACTGGTCTTTCCTATATAGAATCTTATCCAGTTTCAATTTTCATAACAACTTCATTAGAACTATACAGGCATTATATAAAAAACCAACAGCTAAAATAAGGATTAACGGTAATTTATCATCATCTTTTGAGCTGGAAAGAGGATGTCGTCAAGGCTGCCCCCTGTCTCCATTGCTCTTTGCAATCTTCATAGAACCTCTGAGCCAATGGATAAGACAAAATCAAAAAATTCAGGGTATTACACTTGGTCAGAAGGAACATAAAATAGCACTCTTTGCTGATGACATTTTAATATACCTAGGGCAGCCAGACACTTCTTTACCAGAACTAATCTCAGTTTTTTCAGACTATGGAGATTTATCGGGGTACAAATTAAACATGCATAAAACCCAAGTTTTTTTTTTTTCCACAATATCTTTATTGAACCTTTTTTTTTTTTTTAACAAACATGATACAAACAATCAAACACTAACACTAAAGTACTACAAAAAAAAAAAAAAAAATGCACTAAAAACACCAACAACCACCAACAAAATCAAGTCTTCAACAATGCTCCTCTGTTTAGTCTAGACAATCCAATACATAAGTATACATATTATGTTCACCAGTTTGGAATTTACAAGGTCCACACACATCATTCACCTTCTTCTTCAAGAGTTATGTTTAAATTTTTTACATAATCAATAAAAGGTCTCCATATATTCTCAAACACAATTTCCTTTGATTTCAGTATATATGTTATTCTTTCTAATGGAAGGTTTGTTAACATCTGTCTTAACCACTGAGTCACATCTGGTCTATGAGTCTTTTTCCATAATAGTGCAATACATTTTTTGGCATTAAGCAAACTGAGGTCTATGAATGTTCTTTCACTTTTATTAAAATTATGCTTTTCTGGGTACAGACCCAACAAAAACAGTTTAGGATTCAATATGATTTGTTTTGAGATTATTTTTTCAATTGTTACCCTCACCTCTTCCCAAAACATTCTTATTAATCTACATTCCCATAAACAATGAAATAGGGTTCCTTTACTTTCCATGCATTTTGTGCATGTATCTGGTATATTTTTGTTATATCTATTTAACTCCTCCGGTGTAACGTACATCCGCATTAACCATTTGAAATGTATCAATTTAAGGCGTACATTTATTGATTTGGTTTGAGCTTCTGTACAAGCCAATTCCCATTGTTCCTCTGAAATTTCAGTTTGCAGATCTTCTTTCCAGTAGTTTAATCTTTTCAGTGAATTTTCACTTGAAGATAGTGTCAATAAGTTATAAAACTCTGCAATAATACCCTTTCTTTTACTATCTTTCATCATCATTTTTTCCAAGGATGAATAAATAGGTCGAGTGAGAGCTTTATTTTGATTTGATCGAATAAAGTTTCTAAGTTGAAGATATTTAAAAAAATGTGTTCTATTGAGATTAAATTTGATCCTCAGCTCTTCAAAAGACATTATGTTATCTGCACATGGCAAATATAAATCCTGAATCTTTTGTATCCCTTTTAAATTCCATACTTTAAATACAGCGTCCGCTCTCCCTGGTTTAAAATATTGATTACCCCATATTGGACTAAATTGTGACAATAACTGTGGTTCTTTTAAATAGTTTTTAGCTTCACACCATATTTTGATCATATGCTTTACAAATGGATTTTTAACTTGTTTTTGTAATTTTTTTGCCGAATCTGAGTATATGAATATGGGAAGAGGTAAAGGTAAATTGTATGATTCCATTTCAGTCCAGTGAGGGAGGTCATTTGATGAAAAATAATATGTCATAGACCTCAGTTGTGCCGACCAATAATACAACATAAAATTTGGACATTTCAGACCTCCACGATCAAATGGTAAATATAATAAAGACAGACGTAATCTAGCCCTCCTGTTGTTCCATATAAATTCCACTAACTTTTTTTTTATTCTTGAGAATAGATCTAAAGGTGGTGATAAGGGAATGTATTGAAATAAATAAAGTATTTTAGGTAAAATATTACTTTTAAGTATATTGATTCTCCCGATCATCGACATTGGTAGTGACATCCATCTCTGAGTTAACTCATTGATATCTGACATTAAGGCTTCATAGTTGAAACTGGCGACTGATTCTAGCTTAGGCACAATTTGGATTCCTAAATATTTAAACTGATTTACAACATTGAATTGATTTACCTCAGGGGCTGGGTAATTTCTCTGGGTCTCATTTAGCATTAATATTGAAGATTTAGTTTTATTTATTTTATATCCTGATATTTCCCCAAAATTCTTTATTAAATTCAACAAGGTTGGAATTGATTTTTTTAGATTCGACATAAACAAAATTATGTCATCGGCGTACAGGGAGATTTTATGTTCTGTTGGTCCAACTTTAATTCCATATATTTGTGAATGTAAACGTATCGCTATCGCTAAAGGTTCAATTGCCATAGTAAACAGTAAAGGTGAAAGTGGACAGCCTTGTCGACATCCTCTATTGATTTTTATTGGTTTTGAAATATTGTTATTTGTTAGGATTTCTGCTGTAGCATTATTGTATATTATTTGAACCCATTTTATGAAATTATTTCCAAGTCCAAACCTTTGTAGGACTTCAAAAAGAAAGGGCCATTCAACTCTATCAAAGGCCTTTTCGGCGTCCAGTGATAGGAGAGCTGTATCCGGTGCTTCTTTATTAAAATAAATAATATTAAATAGTCTTCTTACATTATGGAAGCCTTGTCTACCCTTTATAAAGCCATTCTGATCTCGATTAATAATATTTGGTAAAATTTCTTGTATTCGTCTTGCTAAAATTTTACAGATTATCTTAAGGTCGGCGTTTAATAGGCTTATTGGTCTCATATTTTCACATTTATTAGAGGGCTTACCTGGTTTTGGCAGCAGTATAATTAAGGCATTATTTATGTATGATGGTAAATTATTATTTTGAAATGCTTCTAAAACCATTTCCAAAAAAGGTTTTATTAATTTATTCTTAAATTTTTTATAAAGGTCAACTGGAAGACCATCTGGTCCTGCACTTTTTCCTGATTTCATATTATCAATGGCTAGCCCAACTTCTTCTTGACTAATTTTAGACTCCAATATCTCCCTGTTTTCATTTGGAATACACGGTATAGATAGTTCGTTCAAAAACCCATTTAGTTTTGTTAAATCAGGTTCATTTTTGGTATCATATAATTTTTCATAGTAATCTCTAAAGGCTCTATTAATTTCTAAAGGATCTATAACTACCTGTCCATTACTTATAATACTGGTAATTGGTGTTTTAATTTCTAATTGTTTAATCTGCCATGCTAATAATTTTCCTGATTTTTCACCTT
This sequence comes from Pholidichthys leucotaenia, assembly GCA_020510985.1. Taxonomy (NCBI): domain Eukaryota; kingdom Metazoa; phylum Chordata; class Actinopteri; order Cichliformes; family Pholidichthyidae; genus Pholidichthys; species Pholidichthys leucotaenia. Next base: position 61,047,889 of record CM035845.1, on the reverse strand, counting down.
GTTCATAAAAAGATTGTTTCAATCTTAGAAGACTCGAGGCAGCTCTATTCGCTGATTTTTTGTCGTATTCAGCTCTCAAAATCAGTAATTCATTCTCCAACCTTGGGTCACTTCCTGCATACACTTTTTCCTGAAGACTTTTTATTTTATGTTCCAATTTAGCTCTCTCCTCTCGAGTCTTCTTAGATTTTGATCCTGTATAACTAATAATATGTCCCCTAATAAAAGCTTTGAAAGCCTCCCACTTTACACATGCTGATGTTTGTGTAGTATTGATGTCAAAGAACTCGTCTATCTGTTTTTCTATATACTTGACAAATTCCTCATCCTGAAGCCATTTATGCTGAAATTGCCATCTACCTGATTCCTTTGTCAATTTTTTATCTACATATATTAGACAACAGGGTGCATGATCAGAGATCACGATGTTATCATAAAAGCAGTTTTGAATCTTGGACCTTAATTCTGTGGAAATCAAAAAATAATCAATACGTGAGAATGTCTTGTAGGTACTGGAATAACAAGAATAGGCTTTAACTTGTGGTTTCATTTCTCTCCATATATCTAACAATCTCAATTCTTTCATAAAATGATTAATAGTCATCCTACATCCAACGTGCGTACAATCCAGTCCTGTTGATCTATCTATACCTGGATTCAATGTACAATTAAAATCCCCTGCTATTATATGTTGCCCTGTAAGTGATGATAAGATAAGAAATAAATTAGCAAAGAACTTCTGATCATCTATATTGGGACCATATAAGTTCACAAGATTTATATTTTCTAATAGCAAAGAACCTTGAATGATTACATATCTTCCAAATTTGTCTCCAATTACATTTTTCACTTGAAAAGGAACTGATTTATGTATGAGAGTCATAACTCCCCTGGCTCGGGATGAAAATGAAGAGGTGAATACACTTCCTTGCCATCTACTCCTAATTCTTTTAACATCCTCCTCTATTAGATGAGTTTCTTGTAAAAACACAATTTTTGAACCCATGTCTTTTATTTTATTCATAACTTGTTTAAGTTTTTTTAAATTTTGTAGACCTCTGCAATTCCATGAAGTTAAATTAAGATTAACACTTTGGTTTATGATCAATAGAGAGATTGGGATTACCTTGCAGTGTAAACATGCTCATACAGAGAAGCAAAAACATGAGTGGTTGAACATTCATCCTACAAACTACACACAAACAAATTTCCCCTTCCCACACTTGTGGCAAACCCCCCAAAATCAAAAGAAAAATTCCGTCTCCCGATATAGCCATCGACCGTTCCACACCCACGGGGAACAGCCTAAGCCACTCCTTCTTCATCCTCCCAATCACCCTAACTTTACTGCTTTTAATGACGTAACATTAACTCTCCTCTGTAGTTTTCCAACCTAACTCCAAAATTTTTAACAACTTTGTACATCATAGTTTTTTTTTTGTTTGTTTTGTTTTTTTTTTTTTTAATATATAATACAATCTATATTTTGTAAACTTACTATTTACTTCAAGTCAGTCAGATGCCTGTGCAAATGCTTAATTATTCTACCTTATATTTTGTTCATGCTTAGCTCCCACCAGTCTCTTCTTCTTCTTTGATCTTCTTGATGAACTCCTGCGCCTCCTCTGGGATCTTGAAGATGTGGGTTCTGCCCTCATACGTGGTCAGCAGTCTCGCAGGATAGATTACACCATGACGAATCCCAAGGTTGCGCAGCTCCTTACGTATGGGATCAAACTGCTTCCTCAATTGTTGGATTCCTGTGGCCAAATCTGGGTAGAACCGCACCTGCTGGTCCTGGTGTTTAATCTCTCCTTTAGCTCGTGCAGCGTTGAAGATCTTCATCCTGTCTCTGTTGCTAAGAAACTTCATAATTAAGGTCCTCGGCGGTCCCTTATCTCTCCGTGGGCCAATACGATGTGCATTTTCCAGAACCACTGCTGATTGCAACTCCTCGCTGCCCAGCACCTCCGGAATCCACTTTTCCAGAAAGGAACATACGTCCCGACCTTCTGATTCCTCTGGAAGACCCACCAGCCTCAAGTTATTCTGTCTCGACCGAGATTCCAAATCCAAAATATTATCTTCTAGACATTTATTTTTTTTTTCCAAAGTGCGCACCTTTAATTGAAGACGGGTGACGTCATCTTCAGCACTAGCGAGACGGAGCTCCATCTGCGCCGTTCGTTCTACACAGTCACCCAATTCCTTTCTTATTCCTTCCAACGCTGTCATAATCCCATCAAATCTAGAGGAAAAGTCCGCTCTCATTGAACTCATGGCAGCCATCAGCGCATCTGCGCCTCCCCCCGCAGACATCGCACCGTTGCCAGCCTCCTCCGCCATATATGGAGTTTTATTTGCTGCGTCACAGACCTGAAAGTCCGTTAATTTGGACTGTTTCGGCGGCTCGCTTTTTCCTTTACCTGGTTTTCCAGCCTTAGGCTTCGCCGACATATCCTCGCCCAAACGCTGGGATACGTTCTGTCCCAAATGAGAGAGTTATTTGCCGATTTTTTTTCTCCAGGAGCAGAGCAGAGTGAGACACGTCCGTCTTACGTGGCAGCCATAACCGGAAGTCCCAAAACCCAAGTTTTAACATTCAACTATGACCCAAATCATTATTCACTAAGCAAACTCAAAACTAACTGGGAGTTGGAATCTATGAAATATCTGGGGGTCAATATCCCGAAACAACTCGACAAAATTATAACACTAAACTATGATCCACTGGTGACAAAAATAAAATCTGACCTAGCAAGATGGAATATGATACCATTCTTAGGTACTGCACAAAGAACTGAAGCAGTCAAAAGGAATATACTTCCACGTCTTCTATACCTTTTCCAAACAATACCGGTAGAACCTCCCAAAAAAACATGGCAGGAGCTGGACAGAAGGATCTCAAGATTCATATGGCAGGGCAAGAGACCTAGAATCAGATATAGAACCCTACAGCTAAACAAAGACAAAGGTGGGCTCGCGCTGCCAAATATCAGGGACTATTTTATAGCCGCACAAATTAAAACTTTAGTAGAGATATGTAACCCAGTCTACACTGCACAATGGAAGGAGATGGAAGGCCAAATAACAAGTGACATCCCCCTACAGGCGATAATAGGGAACAATGCCTTACCTAAACTCTTGAATAACACTAACCCGTGGATAGAGACCCCGCTAAAAATTTGGTTTAAGATAGTCAGAGAGAATCAAGCTAAAGAGCCCTATCGACTTCTGCAATGGATTGCCTATGATCAAGACTTTACCCCCAATAAAACAGACACTAGATTTAAAGAGTGGAAAGAGAAAGGGCTGATAAAATATTACAATTTTTTTAAGGGGCAAACTTTAAGAAGTTTTGAAGATTTGAAAAAACAAGGTCTAATAAATCAAGATCTTTACAGGTTCTTCCAGCTTAGACACCACATAAACAATATACTTAAAAAGGAGGATTTGGAAAGGGCCCAGTCAGGTGTTCTGAAGGTCTTCTTAATGGCATATAAAGGGATCCCAGGGATCAGATACATTTCTAAAATATACCAAGGTCTTCAAGACTTAAAGGAGACAACACATCATATATAAAAGAGAGATGGGAAAAAGAGGGGAATTTCACTTTACAATTGGAAATATGGGAAAAGCTAAATAAACAGCAATGGAAAAGTACCTCATCCCTGCAGTGGAGAGAATTTGGATGGAAAAACTTGGTAAGATTTTTCAGAACACCTGCACAAAACAAATTTACCCATAAGGGGATGAACTGTTGGCGCTTGTGTGGTGAAAAGACTGCAAATCATTTTCATGTGTTTTGGTCATGCCCAGTTATCCACCAATATTGGACCAATGTATAGACAATATTGGGGAAAATATTCAAAATAACAGTTCCCTTTTCTTTTGTAACTTTGTATTTGGGTTTACTACCGGACTCACTGGAAAGACGAGGAGATAAATACTTATTCAATGTTTTAATATTGGCAAGTAAAAAAAGCTCTAACTAAAAAATGGATGCTGAAGGACTGTCCTACACCTGAAGATTGGATTAACGTGATTCAAGACATTTACTCGATGGAAAAGTTGACATTCGCACTGAGACAGAACATGGATGGGTTCATGAACTTTTGGCAACCCTGGATCGCATATGTGTCTTCCATTAGATCTAATCTTTGACAAATACCATTTCAATAATGGTTCCGCTCTTTGTTCCAAAGCTACTCAGATGCTCTTTTACTTTTAATTACTTAATTTTCTGTTTGTTTGTTTTTTGCTGTTCTGTTTGTTTATTCATTTTTTTTTATTTAATTCTCTTTAATTTCTCTTTTTCTTTCACTTTAAAAAAAAAGGGGGTGTTGTAATAACTATCCTACCAATGTTGTCAAATAGCAAAAAATAAGGGAACGTGTGATGAAAATGTAAACAATGCAATGCTGTAATGACCTGTATACCCTTTACAAAAACTTAAATTAAAAAAAAAAAAGTAAAAAAAAAAAAAAATACCGTAAACTGATGCACCACAATGGGTCTCAAATATTTGTACACGTGTCCTGTTATAGTACTGCATGAGTTTATTGACGATACACAGAAGAAATTCAATGTTACACTGAACTCCACCACTGAACAGTGACATAAACTACAATAATTATAATGGTGACTGAACAACTCACATTCCCCAAAGTGCAAGATACATTATTATGAATATAAGTGATAAACAATCACACAAATAAGTGATCTGACAAACAAATAAACAAGGGATCTGAAATGAAATTACCTCCGCCAAGGAGGTTATGTTTTCATCAGCGTTGGTTTGTCTGTCTGTCTGTTTGTTAGCAAGATAACTCAAAAAGTTATGGTGTGGAGAAGTGTGGGGAAGGACGAGGCTGAGTTTATTTCTCAAGTCCAGCTTTATTCACGTTCACATTCTCCAACATCCAAAAACAGAAAGAGAAAGGAATCCTCCATCCTCTGTCCCTTTAATACCCCAGGACATCAAAGCATACAGTCACATTGTCTCTTAATCCCAAATACAGTGCATCCCCCATCAGGTCTTCTCTTCTCCACCTAAAGTCCTGGTGGTCAGGAAATCTCTCACGGCCATCTCTCTGCATACAAAAGGCCAGACTTCACATCCTCCTGTTACCCCTAGGAGGTTCAGACCTTTTGTTCCTCTGAGACGTGAAGAATACCATAAGCATACAGCAATACACCTGTGAAGCATATGAAACCCACATATGTGCACCACATGACCCCCCCCCAAACGTCTAAGATGGAACAACATAACCACAGATTGCATGTCATAATAAAATCACTACATATCAGTCCACGTGCCGCTTGGGTCTCAGCCTTCTCCCGAATTTGCTGTAAGCAGGCTGTACCACCCCTGCGGCGTCTTCCTGCTGTGGAGCTGCTGCCTGCGGATGAGAACTGTTAGTTAATCTCTGTGGGTGTTCTGGGGAATGCTCTCTAGGGGGTCTGCCGCGCTGAGGAGCCTTAGCCAACTGCACAACTTCGTCAGCTACCACAAAAGCGGGTTTGAGCCTGTTAATGCCAATCATTTCTTTTCTGCCCCCCAAATCTAGCAAAAAATGCTTATCTCCTGTTTCCAGCACTCTATATGGTCCGTCATAAGGTGGGTGTAAAGGCGGACGATGGGCATCATGTCTGACAAAAACAAACTCCGCATTTTTTAAAGCCTTAGGCACAAAAACACGCAGAAAACTGTGGTGAACGGGGCCAGGTAGCGTGCTCGGGCCCGTGCTATTCTGTAACCGCTGAGCCGGGGAGCACTCTGGCGTTGGATTATCTGGGAGGAATTCCCCGGGCAGCCGAAGCGGCTGTGCGAAAACTAGCTCAGCTGGGGAGGCTTCTAAATCCTCTTTAGGTGCAGAACGCAACCCCAATAAAACCCATGGTAGCTTGTCCACCCAATTTGCATCCGTAAGCGACGCTCTGAGAGCCGCCTTCAGTGATCTGTGAAAACGTTCGCATAACCCGTTAGCCTGCGGGTTGTACGCGGTCGTGCGGTGGATCGTTGCCCCCAGGCTGCGGGCCATCGCTGACCAAAGTTCGGAAACAAATTGCGGGCCTCTGTCGGACGTAATGTCCGACGGGACTCCAAAACGCGCTACCCATGCCGTCAAAAACACGCGTGCCACCTCCTTGACTGTGGTTGACGACAGCGGAACTCCTTCCGGCCAGTGCGTGGTGCGGTCAACCATTGTCAGAAGATGTGTGCACCCTTGTGAGGGCGGGAGGGGGCCTACAGGGTCCACGTGGATATGATCAAACCTTTTAGCTGGGATGTGAAACGGCTCCAAGGGAGCTCTCGTGTGTCTATGAACCTTGGCCCGCTGACAAGCTATGCAGGCTGCCGCCCACTCTTTAACTTGTTTGCGCAGGCTCGGCCATACAAATTTCTCTCCCACCATTTTGACCGATGCGCGCACTCCCGGGTGCGCCAGAGAATGGATCGAGTCAAAAACGCAGCGGTGCCACGTAGCTGGAACCACCGGACGCGGCCGCCCAGTGGAGACATCGCAGATTGGGGGTGCATACCGTCTTGGAGCACCCTGTTCTCCAGCCTTAACCCTGTTGGTCCAGACTGGAGCGCGCGCACATCCGCGTCGCTAACCTGCTCCGCGGCCATGGCTGCATAATCTATCCCCACGCAGACCGGGGCCACACGCACTTCCGCGTCGCTAACCTGCTCCGCGGCCATGGCTGCGGGGTCTACCTCCGCGCGGGCTGGAGCCCCCACGGCGCGCGAGAGGCAGTCCGCCACTACATTAAGTTTACCCGCAACATGCTGAATATCGATAGTAAACTCCGATATCGCGGCCAGCTGCCTCTGCTGCCGGCCCGACCAAGGTTCTGAAATCTTGGCCATCGCGAAAGTCAGCGGCTTGTGGTCAACGAACGCGGTGAAACGGTGTCCTTCCAGCCAGAACTGGAAGTGGCGAATGGCCAAGTGGAGAGCTAACAACTCCCTGTCGAATGCGCTGTATTTTCGTTCACTGTCGCGCAGGGTCTTACTGAAAAAGGCGAGCGGTTGCCAGGCTCCGGCTACATACTGTTCCACGACCGCCCCTATGGCCACATCTGACGCGTCAGTAGTGAGCGCCATGCGGGCCGCTGGGACTGGATGTGCTAACAACGCAGCGTTTTCCAGGGCTGTTTTGACTTCAGAAAATGCGCGCTCTCGCTCGGGAGACCATTCGACTTTATTTGTGGGTTTTTGTTTTTTTAGTGCAGCATACAATGGTTGCATGAGCTGCGCTGCGCGGGGGAGGAAACGGTTATAAAAATTCACCATTCCCAAAAACTCCTGTAACGCTTTGACCGTTTGTGGCTGGGGAAAATTCGTTACTGCGCGCACTTTGTCAGGCAGAGGGACCGCTCCCTCTGGGGAGACGCGATGCCCCAAAAAATCAATCTGCGTCATCCCGAACTGACACTTCGCTGGGTTAATTATTAACCCGTGCTCTGCCAACCTCCAGAAAACTGCCGTGAGGTGGTTTTCATGTTCGTCTTCGGACGCGCTGGCTACCAATATGTCGTTCAGGTAGACGAACACGAAAGGGAGATCGCGCAAAACCGCGTCCATCATGCGTTGGAACGTCTGCGCCGCGCCTTTAAGCCCAAACGGCATGCGCAAAAACTCGAAAAGCCCAAAAGGAGTTATTACCGCTGTTTTGGGTATGTCCTCAGCGCGCACTGGGACCTGGTGGTAACCGCGTACCAAGTCTATTTTAGAAAAAACGCGCGCCCCCGCCAAATGAACTGAAAAATCTTGGATGTGCGGGATCGGGTAGCGGTGGTGCGCTGTAGCATTGTTCAGCCTGCGGAGATCACCGCAAGGCCGCCACGAGCCATCAGCTTTAGGGACCATGTGAAGCGGTGAAGCCCATGGGCTCTTCGAATGCCTGATGATGCCCAACCTTTCCAGGTTGGCAAACTCCTCGCGCGCTATGGTCAGTTTAGCTGAATCCAAGCGCCGAGCTTTTGCGAAAACGGGCGGTCCGGTGGTAGTAATAAAATGTTCCACCCCGTGTTTAGCCACGGTCGCCGAAAATGTTGGATCCGTGAGTGCTGGGAACTGAGTGAGGAGTGTGTGGAACTTACCACCTACAGCTGTGACGTTGGCTTGTGCTGTTGGCGGGGCCACTCGAGCTGTACAGGGAATAGAATGAAAAGAGAGTGCATTAACCAGGCGTCTGTTAGCAAGATTGACCAACAAACCATGTGAGCACAAAAAATCAGCCCCTAACATGTTGAAATTGACTGCCGCTATGGTGAAAGTCCACTCGAATGTACGGCCGTGTAAAGACAGAAGCAGAGTCCTCTCACCGAAGGTCTTAATCGCCGAGCCGTTCGCTGCTGACACCCGGGGAACAATGGAAGGCGCCAGCCGTTCAGCGTAGGAAGGTGTGATGAAACTCAGCTGGGAGCCCGTGTCCACGAGGAAATGCCTCCCCGAGTGCGCATCCCTCAAGTAGAGCAGCTTGTTCTCCTCTCCGAGGGCTGCAGCTGCTACCGACCCCCGGTCTTGGCGTTTCCTGAGCGCTTGAAATGGCACGGTGGAATGCACTTGCGTGCCCTCTCTGCGAAGCGGCGATGGTAGAAGCAAAGGACGTCGTCTGCTCCGTATTTCCTGGCCCCTGCCGCCGCCGTGGTCAGTGAGTCTGGTGCTGCAGCCTCTGGCCCCCTGCCATCTCCGGACGTTGCGCCTAGCTCCACTGCTGCAGCCGCGCGCCGTTTATTGGCGTCGACGAGTCGTTGCGCCTCCTGGCCCAGCTCATGGTAGTCTCGTAGAAATAGAAATTTCTCAAAGAAATTTAAGCAAAAAAAAATGCAAATTTACAAGGAAAACAGTTGCAAAGTTCGGCGATAAAGGTTACAAATTTTTAAAAATGGTGTAAATTTATGCAAAAAAAGTAGCAAGTTTATAAGAAAGCTGTCACAAATTTATTGTGAAAAGGCTGGAAATATAATAGAAAAAAGTTGTAGATCTACAACAAAAAATCTACAAGAAAAAGTCATAAATTTAGAAAAGGTAAAACATTTTCCAGAAAAAAAAAATATTAGTTTATTAGAAAAAACGATGCAAATGTATAACAAAAAGTATAAAATATTAAAGAAAAAAGGTCAAATTTATGAGAAAAACTGTAGCAAATCTATAAGAAAAAGTTGGAAATTTATGAGAGAAGAGTCATGTGAAAAAATTAGGACACCCCATTAAATATTCAGTTCTTTATTAAGAAATATTCACATATCTATATCTAGCCTTGTTTTTGTTTTTATTTGCATTTTTTAACATTAATTTTAGCCATTTTAAGTGGGAATAAATGTGGGGCTGTCCTAATTTATTCCTCACTATTTGTTAAGAATTACATTTTACAGAAAATTTGAAAAAGTCTTTAATTCATTTTTAATTGTTTAATGGTATTACATGAATCTCCCAGTATTTAAACACTGATGGTTAGCACTGCGGCAGCACAGTTTACCCTTGGCCGGGGGATTGTGGGGATCGTGGGATCGTGGGTTCGATCCCAGCCCCCGACCAACAGTGATCTGTGTGGAGTTTGCATGTTCTCCCCGTGTTGCGTGGGTTTACTCCGGGATTTCTCCGGTTTCCTCCCACATGCCAAAGACATGCATGTTAGGTTAATTGGCTGTTCTAAATTGTCCCTAGATATCTGTTTCCTATAGGCCCTTAGAATAGAGGGTTAGTATTAATGAAAGCGCTTTGAGTGGTCTTTGTGACTAGAAAAGCGCTATATAAGTGCAGGTTAGTTAGTTAGTTAGATATGTCCAAATATGTTACAAAAAACACAGGCTTATACAGGGTGTCCTAATTTTTCCACATAACTGTAGGCAAATTTTCAGGAAAAAGTATAAAATTTATTTTTTGAAAAGTAATAAATAAAAAATAGTCACTAGTGTTTGACAAAAAAAAATCACAAATTTTAAGGGGAAAAAAGCAGCAAATTTTAAAAGAAAATACTATCAAATTTATGAGAAAAAAATTGCAAATGTACAGCAAAACAGGGGTACCATCAAAAATCAAAAATATCTTATTACAATAAACTGATAGATCATGCAAAGGGTAACAACAGTTCCCTATGGAGGCATTTAAATAACTTAACTAATAAAAAAAACGATCAGAAGGGGGTAAAGGAACTTAGAATCAATGGCAAGACCGTCAGTGACAAGGCTACTTTGGCAAATGAATTTAATTCACACTTTGTGGGCTCTGTGGAAGACTTAACAAAAATTTTTGTGCTGCCAAATGTGCTCAACAACACAAATTCCATACTTCCAACAGATACTTTTCACATCGATGAGGTAAATGAGAAGTTAATTGCTGGTATTGTTAAAACACTGTCAAACTCAAAAACTAATGATATCTACAATATGAGCACCTCCTTTCTCAAAATGCACAGCAAAATATTAATCAAACCACTGACTCATCTCATTAATCTCTCCATTAGGTCTAGTACATTTCCATCTGGCTGGAAAAAAGCTGTCGTCATACCAGTTCATAAATCAGGCAGTAAAGACGATATATGCAATTACCGCCCAATCTCTATCTTACCAGTCCTATCTAAGGTTCTTGAAAAAGTTGTAGCTACACAGCTGATAGACTACTTACAAGACAGTCAACTTCTTCATCCACATCAATTTGGTTTTAGACCAGGATACTCAACAGAAACAGCAAATTGTTGCCTTATTGAAAACGTCAAACAGTCCTTGGACAGGGGTAATGTGGTAGGAGCTGTTTTTCTAGATCTCAAAAAGGCTTTCGATACTGTAAACCACAGTTTGCTTTTATCCAAAATGGTATCTTTTAACTTCTCCCCAAATACATTAGAATGGTTTGCATCTTATCTCCAGAATAGAGAACAGTGTGTAAAAGTTCACCAGGATAAATCCTCATTTTTAAACAACCGCATGGGTATCCCACAAGGGTCCATTCTTGGTCCTTTACTTTTCAGCATTTTTATTAATGACTTGCCGTTACACTGCTCAGCTGCAACATGCCAACTTTATGCAGATGATGCAGTTATTTACACAGCTGCCAAGACTCCAGCACAGGCTGCAGATGTACTGTCTACAAGTATGGTTGATGTCCAAGAGTAGCTCCTCAAGAACCATCTATTGCTGAACCTTCAGAAAACAGTCTCAATGTGCTTTTCAATCAAAAAATGTAACCTGCAACATTTTAAAGTTAATATACATGATCATGACATCAGTTTAGCTACAGAATTCAAATACCTTGGCATTGTACTAGATCCTCAACTCAAATTTAATCTTCATATAAAGAAAATTTCAAAAACAGTAAAAAAAAATCTGAACTGCTTTAAATTAATTAGATATTACATACCTTACGAAGCAGCTGCACTGTATATGCATTCTATGGTTTTTTCTCATATATCATACTGTTTGACAGTCTGGGCTCAAGCAGCCCCTTCCACAATAACACATATAGGTTCATTATATAATCAAACCCTAAAAATCTTGGACAAAAAGCCCATTAGGTGGCATCACTGTAATGTTTTAAAAAAATACAACCTATTGAGTTTTGAGAGCTTCATTGACCTCTGTCTTCTGAAATTAACGTTCAAATGTTTCCATAAATCAGCACCCGAGCCACTTGCTGGTTTCGTCCAAAGACAGGACAGCAGCAGAGCCACCAGGAGTTCTGTTAACAATAACTGTAAAATATTCCACCGCAGAACCACATTTGGACAAACAGCTTTCTCTATAAAGGGCAGTCACATCTGGAACACAATGCCAAATGAAATTAAAATAATAACGGACTTTAAAACATTCACTAAAAATGTTAAAAACTGGCTGAAAAATAAACAAGAATGTACTCATGTATGAATTATTTGTCTGCAAAGTGAGAGTGAATGAAGGGAAGGAATAAATGTGTTTGTTTATAGTGAGTGACGGAGGGAGGAAGGCCTGAAATAGGCAAATGTGAGTTATGTTATATGTGTTAAATGTGAGTCAGGCTGTTATATTTGTGTATTTATAATATTTATAATATTTATGTTAAATGTGAGTCAGGCTGTTATATTTGTGTATTTATAATATTTATAATATTTATAATTGTGTATTTATAATTTTTCTGCATTGATGTATGTGGTTATTGTGTATATTTTTTATCTTGATTCTTTTTTCTAAAGCCCATCCAGGGACAAGAGTTGCAAATTAGCTAATAGCTATACACTCTATGTGCAACACATCAGATTGATTGTCTTTGATTAATTGTCTATGTTTATTGCACTGTCCCTGTCAAATAAACTAATCTACTACTACTACTACCACACACAGCTTTGCATAGGGCCTCCAAAAGCTTGAAACGGCCCTGTTCTCAGCTGATATTTGACCCTTTTATGTACAATTACAGTTCAATTACAGACCAAAAAATTAATCAAGAGTTTTCCATCCTAAATATCATTTTAATTACTTCAGTCACATTCATCCTTTATAGTGTCCTGTAGGATTCAAGGCTATTTTTGTGGACACTTGAGTGAAGGCAGAAAAGCAGTTTATTCTCCGGAGACAAAACGCAATTTACACACCTGTCACTCACTTTTATTGTTTTTGGTCTGAGAACGTGGACGTGAAAGAATGAAGACTGGGCACACTGACTTTTATTTAAGCTTCACTTATCAGGCTTTTTGGTATGTCAGCTGACATGTTTTATTGTTTGTTTTTCTGTTGATAAGCTTATTCTCTTAAAAATACACAAGTATTATCTGCTTATAAATTCTTTTCTTCTTATTTTAACCCCTTTGGAAAAGATGTTGATTTGCTTTCACAATCACTTTATCCCCAAAACTTTCACTTTTTTCGGCCAATATCAGCAAACTAGTATGGAAAAAGCCATTTTGATCAATTTTTATTCAGTAAATAAATAAAAGGAGGATGGATGAAGGAAAGTAAACCAGGAGGTCCCGAAGATGAGCAAGGTGGAAGTAAGGGTTGCTTTGAAGAGGGTAAAGAATGGAAAGGCGGTTGGTCCCGATGACATACAGTGGATATAAAAAGTCTACACACCCCTGTCCAAATGCCAGGTTTTTGTGATGTAAAAAATGAGACCAAGATAAATCATTTCAAAACTTTTCCCACAATTAATGTGACCTATAACCTGTACAACCCAATTGAAAAACAAACTGAAATCTTTTAAGGGGAAAAAATAAAAAAAACCAACCTGTTTGCATAAATATGCACACCCTGTTATAACTGGGGATGTGGCTGTGTTCAGAATTAACCAATCACATTCAAACTCATGTTAAATGGGAGTCAGCACACACCTGCCACCATTTAAAGTGCCTCTGATTAACCCCAAATAAAGTTCAGCTGTTCTAGTAGGCTTTTCCTGACATTTTTGTAGTCACATCTTACAGCACAAGCCATGGTCTGCAGAGAGCTTCCAAAGCATCAGAGGGATCTCATTGTTCAGAGGTATCAGTCAGGAGAAGGGTACAAAAGAATTTCCAAGGCATTAAATATACCATGGAACACAGTGAAGACAGTCATCATCAAGTGGAGAAAATATGGCACAACAGTGACATTACCAAGAACTGGACATTCCTGTTATATCCACAAACCTGGCAGTAAAGAGACGGACGAGGATGCTGCACTGGAACTGGCTTTATTGCAGAACTATGTACACGGCATCATATACACTGCACTGTACAGAGTCGCTTGGGCTAGCGCACCCTGTAATCGCAGACTCTCTCATACATGGGCAATTTACAGGAAAAAGAATCAAATTTATTGTTTGAAAAGTATTAAATAAAAAAATAGTCACTAATGTTTGACTGGTGTGATGATGGCACCAGCCAGCTGCGCTATCACACTGCTCCCTGTTGTTAACCCCTTCACCACATTCTTCCCTCCCCCTGCAAAACACAGAACACTTCTAATAACACATAACCCTCCCCAATTTGGCATAAACAACAACAATAATAATAACCCACAATTCTAACTAGGGTTAGCGGGTGGACTGCCGCTCAACCCAGTGCAGCTGAGTGGATTATTCTGCCACTTTTTTTTTTCTTTAGCCATGCTCCTGACTAGTCATTCATTTTTTTCCCCTCATAGTCTTCCATGGGGACAACAGTTCTGCCTGGGGGGTTCTGTGGCGGGCCCATGGCGACCGCATCCCTGGAGCTGCCAGGTCCCAGGGGCCTGGGTCCCACACTGCAGTAGCCAACTCCTGCAAAGCCTCGCCATCTGGCGCAGCCACCTGGACACGCCGTAGTTGGTTCACGTGCCACACCGAACCATCTGTCAGCCAAAAGCACGCTGTTCCCAGCTTCACCATTATCCTCAGCGGCGCCCGTTGTTTCATTGGCTGCGTTGTTGCGCTGTCAGTCGCCGTCCTGGTCTCTTGCCAGTGTGAATCCAAACCCAGTCCATGACTTGCAGTGGTGCATTACTTGGTTTCATGCATCGTTGTTGTGCTCCCAGTGGCTCTGCATGCTCGTTTGGCTCAGGATCTCCATCGTGCTGTGGCGGTCCCATAGTCACCGTATTTGCTGCGGACCCTTCACCCGTTGTCTCCGTTGTCAGTTGAGCCTCGACGCGGGTACAGAAGGTGTCCGGTGCCTCTCCGGTGTTGCTCGTTGAAGTGGACTCTTCACCCATCAGCTCGGTCCTAACCTCTGTAGCTTGTCGAGCGAGGGTATGGGAACAGTCTGGCTCTTCCTCTCTGCCATCTGAAGTGCTCTGCTGTGCCGTGTCATGCGTTGTGTTTGTGCCCGGTTACCGCTGCTGTGTTTCGGGTCTCTCTGCATGCTTGGGCTCGCAGTCTTCTGCTGTGTCCTCTTCTTCCTCCGTGTTCACCGTGCTAGCTAATGCCGTCTGTCTGAGTAACCTCCATGTTTGGGGCCCATTTAGCCCCGTGGCTAACTCCTCTGTTGCTTCTAGCTGGGACGTTAGCTCCACTGTGCTAGCTAGCGTTGTGTCGTTTGGCACCATTAGCATCTTAATCCACAGGCTCGTGTTATGTGTGTGTTCAACAAAATAGCTATCAAGAAGTTCAACAGCATCTGTATATGACTCTGTCGGTCCTAACGTGTGGAAAATTCTCTGATCCTCTATGCCAAGTTTGCGAACAAGAAGTGCTCGTTTCCTTACTTTGTCAAATTTACCAAAGCCCAACGCTGCAACATAGGTCTCGAACGCGTCCAGCCAACATGGCCACAGGACTGCTGGTTCCCCTGGGTACTCAAGAAAAGGCCGTAGTGGTGTCATGCACGCCTTCATGGTTTATCCCATCCTCGTTGCCAAATGTTATGTCCACAAACCTGAGAGTAAAGAGATGGACAAGGATGCTGTACTGGAACTGGCTTTATTGCAGAACTATGTACACGGCATCATATACACTGCACTGTACTGAGTTGCCTGGGCCAGCGCGCCCTGTAATCGTGGACTCTCTCATATATGGGCTGGTGTGATGACGGCACCAGCCAGCTGCATCATCACGCCGCTCCCTGTTGTTAACCCCTTCACCACAGTCCCTCCAAAACTAATGAAAAGAGGAGAAGAAAACTGGTCAGGGAGGCTGCCAAGAGGTCGACAGCAACACTGAAGGAGCTGCAGGAATTTCTGGCAAGTACTGGCTGTAGTACATGTGACAACAATCTTCCATCTTCTTCATATGTCTGGGCTATGGGGTAGGGCGGCAAGACGGAAGCCTTATCTTACAAAGAAAAACATCCAAGCCGACTACATTTTGCAAAAACACATTTGAAATCTCCCAAACACATGTGGGAGAATGTATTGTGGTCTGATGAAACCAAGGCTGGACTTTTTGGCCATAATTCCAAAAGGTATATTTGGTGCAAACACAACACTTCTCAACACTAAAAGAACACCATACCTACAGTACAGTGAGGCATGGTGATGGCAGCATCATTCTTTGGGGCTGTTCTTCTTCAGCTGGAACTGGGGCCTTAACCAAGGTGGAGGGAATTATGAACAGTTCCAAATACCAGTCAGTGTTGGCACAAAACCTTCAGACTTCTGCTAGAAAGCTGAAGATGAAGAGGAACTTCATCTTTCAGCACAACAATGACCCAAAGCACACATCCAAATTAACAAAAAAATGGCTTCATGCGAAGAAGATTAAGGCTTTGGAATAGCCCAGCCAGAGTCCAGACCTGGATCCGATCGAACATCTGTGAGGTGATCTGAAGAGGGCTGTGCACAGGAGATGCCCTCACAATCTGACAGATTTGGAGCGTTTTTGCAAAGAAGATTGGGTAAATATTGCCACATCAAGATGTGCCACAGTGATAGACTCCTACCCAAAAAGACTGAGTGTTGTAATAAAAGCCAAAGGTGCTGCAACAAAGTATTAGTTTAAGGGTGTGCATTTACATTTATGCAACCAGGTTATTGTAAGTTTTATTTTTTTTATTTTTCCCCTTAAAAGATTTCAGTTTGTTTTTCAGTTGGGTTATACAGGTTATAGGTCACATTAATGGTGGAAAAAGGTTTGAAATGATTTATCACTGGCTAACGTTATAGCTCCAGGGGGTATGTACCAACAGTTACTTGTACAGTTCCCGGCACTCACGATCCCGACATTTTCGGCTACAATAATGAAGGACGGGGTCAAACATTTCATAACTACTAAAGGCCCGCCAGTATTTGTGCGATCTCGGCGTCTGGACGCAGCTAAACTGGCCAGCGCACACGAGGAGTTCACCAACTTAGAACAGTTGGGCATCGTCAGGCACTCCAACAGCCCGTGGGCATCCTCGCTACACATGGTGCCTAAAGCTGATGGGTCATGGAGACCATGTGGTGATTTCCGGCACTTGAACAACGCTACGGAACACGATCGCTATCCTATTCCACACATCCACAATTTTTCCGTACACCCGGCCGGGGCGCATGTTTTTTCCAAAGTGAATCTGCTGTGCGGTTACCACCAGGTCCTGGTGCATAAGGAAGAAGTTCCAAAAACAGCGGTAATAACACCTTTTGGCCTTTTTGAGTTTTTACGCATGCCAATCGGATTAAAAGGCGTGGCACAGACCTTCCAGAGGATGATGGACGCAGTGTTTCGTGACTTGTCCTTTGTTTTTGTCTGCTTAGATGACATTCTGGTAGCCAGTGCATCCGAGGAGGAGCACATCGCCCATCTCAAGACAGTTTTCCAGAGGTTGGAAGTGCACGGGCTGATAGTTAACCCGGCGAAGTGCCAGTTCGGTGTGCCAGTACTAATTGACTTTTTGGGCCACCGCATTTGTTGGAGGATGCGATTCCGTTACCAGATAAGGTGCGCGCTGTGGAGGACTTTCCGCGCCTGCAGACCATGAGAGCACTACAGGAGTTTTTGGGAATGGTTAATTTTTATAACCGTTTCCTTCCCAGGGCAGCCCAGCTGATGCAGCCGTTGTATGCCATGCTTAAAAAAAAGAAGCCCGCGGAAGCCATCAACTGGACTCCCGAGTAAGTCCGGGCTTTTACTAATGCCAAAACAGCGCTTGCGGATGCCGTGTTGTTAGCCCACCCGGATCCGTCTGCACGGATTGCGCTCACTACGGACGCATCTGATGTTGCCATAGGGGCAGTGGTGGAGCAGTGCATCTCCAGTTCGTGGCAGCCGCTTGCATTTTTTAGCCAGACTTTGCACGACAACGAATGCAAGTACAGCACATTCGATAGAGAATTGCTGGCTCTCCACCTGGCGACGTGCCATTTCCAGTTCTGGCTGGAGGGGCGCGAGTTCAGTGAACCATAAGATGCTAACGCATGCGATGTCCAAGACCTCGGAACCATGGTCGGCCTGGCAACAACGGCATTTGGCCGCAATTTCGGAGTTTACTACCGACATTCAACACATTGCTGGTAAACTTAACGTTGTGGCCGATTGCCTGTCATGTGCATTAATCGCCCCAGTCTACATGGGGATAGATTTCCCCGACATGGCCGCGAAGCAAGCCGGGGATGTGGACATTTGCAAGCTCCAGTCTGCGCCAACTGGGTTAAGGCTGGAGAGCAGGGTGGTGCAAGAAGGGTGCCCTTCCTTGCTCTGTGACATCTCCACCGGCCACCCGCGCCCAGTGGTTCCAAGCTCTTGGTGCCGTCGCTTTTTCGAGTCAGTCCACTCCCTTTCGCATCCAGGAGTGCGTGCTCCAGTGAAGCTAGTAGGGGCAAAATTTGTCTGGCCATGTTTGCACAAGGACGTGAAAGAGTGGGCTGCAGCTTGCGTCGTGTGCCAGCGGGCCAAAGTGCACAAGAGCCAGAGCTCCCCTCGAGCCATTCCAAATCCCAGCTAGGAGGTTCAACCACGTCCACATGGATTTGGTGGAACCCCTCCCACCGTCGCAAGGTTTCACACGCCTTTTGACAGTTGTGGACCACACCACGCGCTGGCCTGAAGTGGTCCCGCTGGCTTCTACCACATCCGCGGAAGTGGCGCATGCTTTTTTGTCGGCATGGGTTGCATGTTTCGAATCTCCATTGGACATCATGTCCGACAGGGGTCCACAATTTGTTTCAGAACTCTGGTCCGCGATGGCCCAGAGCCTTGGGGTCAAAATTCACTGCACTACTGCGTACAACTCCCAGGCTAACGGGTTATGCGAGCGTTTTCATAGGTTGCTTAAAGCAGCGCTTAGAGCTTCACTCACGCACACAAATTGGGTCGACTGCCTGCCCTGGGTTCTTTTAGCATTGTGCTCTGCACCAAAGGAGTATTTGGCAGCCTCCCCGGCAGAACTCGTTTTTTTCTCAGCCGGTGCGGATCCCTGGAAAGTTTTTACCGGAAAACCCCGTGCCTGAGGCTGATCTGACCGCGCAATTTTTGCACAGTAAGGAGGCTGTGAGCGTACTGGGCCCGGCCCACCATTGTTTTCCCAACACATTTGTCCCAAAAAATTTACAGAACGCCAGTTTTGTTTTTGTCAGGCACAACACGCACCTTACCCTGCTGCACCCACCATAAGACGGACCGTTCAGAGTGCTGGAACCTTGGGCGAAGCATTTTGTGTTAGACTTGGGGGGGACGTAGGGAGACCATCTGCATCGATAGGCTGAAGCCCGCTTTTGTGTTGACAGATGAGCAGGTGGTGTTGGCCCAAGCTCCCCAGCGCGGATGACCACTGTTGGTGGCTCCGCAAAGTGGTGATCCCTCAGCAGGGACCTGCACTCGTGAAGTGATTGTGTTCGCCCCCCCCCCCCTTCCCTCCACAGGCGGGAAGGTGCCCTCTGGTACACCTCACCAGCAGGGTGGTTCGACCGGATCGGCGACCCCCCACTACAGCCACTATGGGTGCCATTTCAAGCTTAAAGGACGGGGGGGGGGGCTGTGTGGGGGCATGGTGTTGGACTTCTCCACCCAGGGAACAATGGACTGAAAGAGGAGGTGTTACCGGGGGGTATCAGATGGGACAGTAAAGGACTATACGCCCCCAGGGAGAGCAGTAAATGCGGGAGCCGCTGGGAAAAGAAGGGTGTGATAGCAGTGCCTGCATTATGTCATGTTAATGTGCCACACAGGCTTTGTCCTAAACGTAATGTATGATGGTCGGAAGTTCCAGCTCTCCACGCATGGTATTAAAGATATAAAAGAGGAATGCACAGAGACCTGGGATTTTCTTTTGCTGTGAATTATGTTGGAGAAGGAATAAAGTTTCTGTGTGGACCAGCTCGTTGCCTCGCCTGCCTCCTTTCTCCACAGTATCTTCTGATGTAGAGATCCAAACTTGATGAAACTTCACACACACAAACACTAGAGCATTATTAAGAATCACACCAAATTTCATGCAATTCTGTTCATGTTCCAAAAATCATCTTTGCGAAATGTCTATCAGTCTTTGCATCTTGTCAGTGTAACATCTGTGTGAAAAACTTACTGTGACCCAAAGCAGCTGGTGGTGGAGTGGTTTAGGTAAACATCTTGTATGCTGGAGAGCCTGGTTTGAATCCTCCCAGCAATCTCTTATTCTTCTGAAGTACATCACCATCATCTTGCAGCCATGGTTAAGATGTCCCGCACAATTCTCCACCACACTACCTTATCTGCCATGATGATGGATAGATCTTCAGACCTTACCCCTGTGTCTCTAGCTATAGTATTGGGGAAGGTCAGTTTCCGTGACGATGAGGCCTTCCATAGAAGGAGGTCAGAGATAATTTCTCCCTTGGCTCTAAATGCATGGTCAGCAAACTGGGCTCTGTGCTTGGTGTGACTGCCAGTGGCTGGAGCTCCCCGTATATTTCAGACAGGGTGAGATGATGCCTCTATGATATGCCTTGGACTTGATGAAGAAGGTTTGTGTAGCAGCCATCAACCCGCTTTACGTCCTTGGCCTTTAGCATCCACGCTTCTGAGCCGTATGTCAGTACAGGTTGAATAACTGACTTAAAGAGGTCTAGTTTTAATTTGTTTGGTAGGTTTCGCTTCCATACCTTGTCGAGTTTGTTACAGGCTTTCCAGGCTTGTCCCTTTCAAGTTCTAAAATCCTTATATGAACACATGATATGAGAGCTGAGACACTTTGAAGTTGTCTACAAGTTTGAGAGCATTTCCTGAGATTGAGTTAATTGTTGCATTAGGGCATGTGGATATGAATTCTGTCTTAGGTAAGATAAGATAAGATAAGATAAGCCTTTATTAGTCCCACAATGGGGAAATTCCAGGATTGCAACAGCATAGGGATAGCAACACTCAGAGCAACAATCAGAAGGCAAGAAAAAACAACATCTAGTAAACATATGTCCATATTACTATAAATGTATATACATATATAGACACACAGTGCAGAGCATTATGGATGGTGGATGTGCAGCAGAAAGTCTAAGCTTTCTCTCCGCGGATGCAGCGGGCCAGCTGGAAGTCTTTGGGCATGATGGTGACCCCCTTAGCGAAGAAGAGACCACCAGGTGGGTCTCGCTGGTCTCCTGCAGAGCCATGACGGTGAAACTCAGGAAACGCAGGACGGTCTTGAAGTCCTGAGCAATCTCCCTCACCAGGCGCTGGACGGGCAGCTTACGGATGAGCAGCTCCGTGGATTTCTGGTAGCGACGGATCTCTCTCAGAGCCACGGACCTGTGACGGCGAGGCCTCTTCACTCTGCCGGTGGCCAGAGCGCCTCTCCGAGCAGCCCTGTGGCTAGCTGTCTCCTGGGGGGCTTCTTCCTCCAGTAGATTTTACGGGCGGTCTGCTTGGTTCTTGCCATCGCTCTTTATTATTCTGTCTTATATTTCTTTCACGCCGCCTAAACTCCAGCCCGGCACCCGCTTCGTTTTCGCTACAGCTCCCGGTATGTCGAGTTTCCCATTAGCACCAGGCGGCGGCCAAGTGCTAGCTAGCACTAGCTCCTCCCCGCTGTAATGTCTCCCGCTGCAAACCGTGGCTCCGTCCGCCGACCCGGGAGACCCCCGGGGCGATCCGTGCGTCCGTGATATATATACAGAGTGAAAGGTGTAGAAAGAAGAAGGAAGATAAAAAAAAGGCTGTTGCAACAGGCAGCCGACTCGTGTGGCGCCGCCGGTCCGGCGGAACCGGAACCGGAAAGGGGGTGAGCTGCAGTGCAGGCCAGCATGGGCAGCCGTCTCTTCTAGTGCTTGGAGAAGGTCTTCTGCATTTTGCTTTGAGTCGGTTGTGATGTGAAGTAAAAATTTAGAGCCTCATTTGTACAAGTGAAAACCTAATATGTAGCAGCAGATCTTAGGTTTAAATGTTGTTGCAGCTATATTCTATATTGTGTTACTTGTGTTAGCAACATCCAAGAGTAGCTAATTGTTTTCCCTGGGCCCAAAATTAAGTGTTGCACCCCTTGGTTATTGCTATCACACTTCCACTCCTGTGATATTGCTTAATCATATGGAGCCTTTTTTTATATATATATATACGTATATATACTGTTTGGATTTTGCTGAATGTATCATGTAACTGAGCTGATGTGTTGCTACCATACAGTACACAGTGAAACTTAAAACACAAGAACATGTTATATTTAGCCTATATTTTTACTGTTGGTGTGCCTGGGTGCAGAAGAAAACACATGCCAGACTGTTGATTCCAAAGAGGGCACAATCTGTGCAATAAACACACAAACACTTAATAGATACAGTGTATGAAAGCACAACAGTCTTCGTCATTGCACAACTGAAATTCTCTGAGATATGACACAATGTAATAAAAATTAAAATTTAAAGACATTTAAAACGTTTAATAAGATAAAACATTGGGGAAAAAAAGCATCAGCATACGTGCAGCATGCAGTCCATATGAACAGATGCTGTATGGGTAGTTTACTAAAACCTCCATGGTATCAACTAAAAAAGTGACTTAAGCAGTGACTTGTGACTTTTGCCACTTTGTGAGTGATGATACCTCTATCTGCCAAGAATGTGCCGCTAGTCCAGCAAAAGCTAGCGGTACTCAAATACTTTGCAAGCAGTTTCATGAAAATGGTCAGTCAGAAAGCAACTCATACTAGCTTGGACGTCGCCCGGGTTATCAAGGCCAGGAGTTCCTAGCAGTGGAAGGCGAAGGACAGAGCTGTGTGGAGGAATCTGATCAGACCTAAATGAAACGGTCATTGTCGCCCCCGACAGACTGCTATGATGATGATGATGATGAGTTTTTTATGAAAATTGTCATTTTTCTGGTGAATGCAAATTGTTTTTCTGATAAATGTTAAATTTTTCCTCATAATTTTCTAACTTCTAATAAATTTGTTACTTTTTCTTATAACTTTGCAACATTTTGTGATAAATTTGCAACCTTTTATCGACAAATGTGAGAGTTCTTGTCATGGCATATTAAGTTTTGACAGCTCACATGCACAATGCCAAACACAGGAAGGAACCACACAGAAGGGCATGTTTGACAATTTTATTAATAGCAAAATCCAAAGCGCACAGCTACAGAAACAGTCACCTGTGGAGAGAAGACGAGAGCAGTGAGCTGAGGAGTGGAGTAAGGGGAAATGGGCGAGCCAAATTACCACTTACTTGGAAAATCCAGAGAGAACTGGCAGGACCCAGAGGGGAATAGACAAACCAGTAGGGTAAGGAGGAGTAGTGGAGCTGATGGTGCCTGACCGGGTGGATGAGGTCGCTGAAGGACAGTGTGGTGGGGCAGGAGAGCGCGCGCAGTCCCGGTGATACACCTACATGGTGGCAGCAACCTGAGGAAGAGAAGAGAATAAATGTTAACGACATGTTAATGTTTAAACTTGTAAATAGCTTGCCTGAACATGGGCAGTATACCCAGACGAGCCACTGTAGACTGCGTGGAGGAGGCTTCCTTAAGTATGCTGGCTGATGAGAGGGCGCAGGTGTGTCTTCTGCCTCAGGTGCTGTGATGAGTTGGAGAAGGTGAGACCGCAGGGGAGGGGTGTGCTCCCGCCGCCCATGACAGGGCCCCCCCCTTCTAGGAACACCTCCTGGTGGTCCGGAGGGCTTGTGAGGGTGGGCATGGTGAAAAGCCCGGAGCATCCCTTTGTCCAGTACTTGTGATGAGGGAGTCCAGGATTGTTCCTCCTGCCCGTAGCCCTCCCAGTCGACGAGGTACTGTAAGCCCCAGCTCCAGCAGCGAACATCCAGAATCTGCCGAACCGTGTGGGCGGGGTGGCTGTCGATAATGTGGGGAGGAGGAGGTGGCTTGGGGGGGGTAAAGGGGACTGGTTGAGAGGGGCTTGATGTGACTGACGTGGAAGGCTGGGTTCACCCGTAGGGATGGGGGCAGCTTACGCTGGACCGACGCGTCGTTAATCACCCAGACAATGGGATAAGGCCCAAGGAAGCGGGGGGGGGGGGGGGACAGTTTCTTTGACTTCTCCTTGAGGGGAATCTGGATAGCCGCCAGCCAGACCCGCTTCCGGTCAGCAGCGGCCCGGGTGCATTCTGTGTCGCGGGCCAGGGCAGCCCGAGTAGATCTCCAGACACACCGGCAGCGCTGGGCGTGGGCCCCTACAGATGGAACCGAAACCTCTCTCTCGGCCATAGGGAGAAGGGGCGGTGTGTACTCCAACGACGCCTCAAAGGGGGTCAGTCCAGTGGCGGAGGACACCGCAGAGTTCATGGAATATTCCACCCAGGTCAGGTGTGCGCTCCAGGATGAGGGATTATCAGCTGCTACGCACCGCAAGGCAGCCTCCAGGGACTGGTTGGCACGCTCCGCCTGCCCATTGCTCTGGGGATGATTTCTGGACGAGAGGCTCACAGTAGTTCCCAGAGTCCGGAAAAAGGACCTCCAGACCTGGAACATGAATTGTGGATCCTGGTCAGACACAGTGTCGATAGGGATGCCGTGGATCCGGATGACGTGATCAGAGAGGAGGACCGCCGTCTCCAAGGCCGATGGGAGTTTAGGGAGGGCCACCAGATGGACCGCCTTGGAAAAGCGATCCACGATGGTCAGAATAACAGTTTTGCCGTGGGAGGAGGGCAACCCGGTAACAAAATCCACGGCAATGTGGGACCATGGCCGACCAGGGATGGGAAGGGGATGGAGGAGTCCCGATGGGGTGGGAGGAGTCAGTCTTACCCCGGATGCACATCTGGCAGGCTCTAACGTACTCCCGGACGTCCCGCCACAGTGTGAGCCACCAGAACACCCGTTTGACAAAGTCGATGGTCCGAGAGATTCCAGGGTGGCAGGCAAAGCGACTGGTGTGACCCCATTGGATGACATCACTGCGGAGGGCGGCCGGGACGTACAGATGGTTCCGGGGGCACCCTACTGGCACAGGCTCCTGGGACTGGGCCTGGCGGACCCTCCGCTTGATATCCCAAGTAAGGGCTCCAATGACGCATGCAGGTGGCACGATGGTTTGGGGGGGGGGGGGGCTACGTCCCCGGAATCAAACTGGCACGAGACCACGTCCGGTTTGGTATTCCGGGTGCCAGGCTGGTAGGTAATGGTGAAGTTAAATCACTGGAAGAATAGCAACCAGCAAGCCTGCCTGGCATTCAGTCCGCGGGCCGACCGCAAGTACTCGAGGTTCTTGCGGTCAGTCCACACGACGATGGGGTGAATGGCCCCCTCTAACCAATGTCTCCACTCCTCTAATGCCAACTTAATGGCCAGCAGCTCTCTGTCCCCCACGTCATAGTTCCTCTCAGCTGGAGTGAGCCACCGAGAGAAATATGCACATGGGCAAAGCTTCTGATCGGGGGCGTGCGCTGTGACAGTACAGCGCCAACCCCCGAATCAGACACATCCACCTCGAGGACAAATGGAAGCTGCGTGTTGACCTGAGCCAAGATAGGTTTTTCTGTGAACTGGTGCTTTAATTTGTTAAATGCCAGTTCAGCTGCCTCAGTCCACCGAAAGGGGACTTTAACGGAGGTCAGCTGCATCAAAGGCAGTGCGATCCCACTATAGTTCCTGATGAACCTGCGATAGAAGTTCGCAAACCCGAGGAAGCGTTGGAGCTCCCTGCAGGAGTGGGGTGTTGGCCAATCTAACACTGCCTTTATCTTGGCCAGGTTGGCAATCAGCTCCCCCTCAGCCACGAAGAAGCCCAAGAAGGTGGTGGATGTTGTGGAGAACTCACACTTCTCGGCTTTAACGTAAAGCTGGTTCTCCAAGAGCTGTTGTAAAACGGCCCTTACATGGACCTCATGTTCCTCTGGTGAGCGGGAGAAAATGAGAATATCATCAAGATAGACAAACACAAATTGATAGAGCATATCGTGGAGGACGTCATTTATTAACCGCTGGAAGACGACGGGGGCGTTAGTGAGCCCGAATAGCATCACTAAGTATTCGAATTGGCCCTGGTGAGTTTTAAAGGCCGTCTTCCACTCATCGCCCTCGCGAATGCAGACCAAATGATATGTGTTCCTAAGGTCGAACTTGGTGAAAACCCGAGAGCGCTGAAGGAGCTCGAACTCTGAATTGATCAGTGGCAGAGGGTACTTGTCTTTGATGGTGATAGCGTTGAGCTCCCGGTAGTCGATGCACGGGCGCAGCGAGCCATCCTTCTTACCGACGAAGAAGAACCCGACTCCGAGCGGAGCCAAAGATGGCTAAATAAGGCCGGCGTTCAGCGACTCGTTGATGTACTGCTCCATCGCCTCTCTCTCAGGGCCAGAAATGCTATACAGCCGGCTGGACGGCAGCCTCGCCCCCGGGATGAGGTCTATAGCACAGTCATAAGAGCAGTGAGGTGGCAGCGACAACACTCTTGACTTGCTAAAGAACTTGCCCAAATCGTGATATGCCTGAGGGACGAGGCTGAGATCCAGTAGCTCAGCCCGAGAGGGAGGAACAGACAGCGATGAGGAGCATTCGGCTGAACGCATACAGTGGGCCATACAAAACAGGCCCCAGGCAGAGATGGTACTTTTGGCCCAATTGATTGTTGGGTTGTGCTTCTGGAGCCATGGATAACCTAGAACCACTGGGGATGATGAAATGGGGAGAACCAGGAACGATAGTTCCTCCCGGTGGTTCCCAGAAAGAAGGATGGATATGGGCACCGTGCTCAGGGCGACCACCGCGACCTCACCGCCAGATATAGCGGTGATTCTCTGATTATAGGGCAATTTACGTGTGGGAATGCCCACCTGCTTGACGAAAGCAGCAGACACAAAATTACCCTCCGACCCCGAATCAATAAGCGCCATCACCCTCCTTTCGACCTCCGGCAACTGAATGAGGGCCAAAATTGAAAAATTAGCGGGGGGAGTAGATTTGGTCCCACCCACCAGACCCCCCGTGGTTACTGACGGGCCGTGTCTTTTGGCCGCTGGCGGCACTCGTCCAGACAGTGGTTAGACAAACCACAGTACATGCACGCGCCAGCCCTCTGCCTTTGCTCATCATCGGTTAGGCTCCAAGAGAGCTCCATCGGTTCAGGAGAGGACCCAGTGCCGCCAGTGCCAGTAACCACAGCGGATATGTGCTCAGCATGCGAGTGAGTGGTGGGGCTGCGCTCCTTTGTGCGCTCACGGTACCGATTGTCCAGCCCTACCGCCTGATCTATGAGGCCGTCGAGCATCTCCGGTACAGGATGAACCGCCAGATCATCACGGAGTTGCTCGTTCAATCTGTGGAGGAACGCGCTGCGTAATGCAATATCATTCCACCCCGACTCAGATGCCACAACCCAGAACTCCACCGAGTACTTGGCCGCTGGCCGGGTGCCCTGGCGGAGGGTCAGTAGGCGGCTCATTACGTTGCCCTGATGCTCGGTCCAGCCAAATGCACAAGTGAAAGCGGCCACAAATTGGTCAAATGAATAACGGCACCTTTCAGGGTTGTCTAGAGTGGACTGAGCCCACTCCAGGGCTCGATCCCTGAGCAACAGGGTGAAAAACTGGATCCTAGCGACATCCCCCAGATACTCCTCCCCAACCTGCTCTAGGTACATTTGTACTTGAAGAAGAAAAGGCTTGCACTTCCCTACCTTCCCTGCATACGGGGAAGGCATGGGAAAGGAGGTGGTGCGGCGCACCGTAGTGCGCGGAGCAGGCTGAGGGGCGCACCCATGGGATGTGCTGCAGACTACAATGTCATCATGTTGGGTACCTGCTGCGTCAGCACAGTGAGCTGCTGCTTGGTCGCCGCTAGGCGATCCATAGCGGGCTGCTCCTGCACGGAGGCACCGGCTGAGCTACCGTCCTGGCTGGCTCGTTCTGTCATGATGTATTAAGTTTTGACAGCTCACGTGCACGATGTCAAACACAGGAAGGAACCACACAGAAGGGCACGTTTGACAATTAATAGCAAAATCCAAAGCGCACAGCTACAGACACAGTCACTCGCCAGAGGAAAGGACCTGTGGAGAGAAGACGAGAGCCATGAGCTGAGGAGTGGAGTAAGGGGAAATGGGCGAGCCAAATTGCCACTTACTTGGAAAATCCAGGGAGGACCGGCAGGACCCAGCGGGGAATAGACGAACCAGTAGGGTAAGGAGGGGTAGTGGAGCTGATGGTGCCTGACCGGGTGGATGAGGTCGCTGAAGGATAGTGTAGTGGGGCAGGAGAGCGCGCGCAGTCCCAGTGACACACCTACATGGTGGCAGCAACCTAAGGAAGAGAAGAGAATAAATGTTAACGTGTTAACGTTTAAACTTGTAAATAGCTTGCCTGAACACGGGCAGTATACCCAGTCGAGCCAGTGTAGACTGCGTGGAGGCGGCCTCCTTAAGTATGCTGGCTGATGAGAGGGCGCAGGTGTGTCTTCTGCCTCAGGTGCTGTGATGAGTGGACAAGGTGAGACCGGACGGGAGGGGCGCGCTCCCACCGCCCATCACAGTTCTCATGCATAAATTTGCAACTTCTTTCATTAAGATTTGTGACTTCCCCCCACAAATTTGCAACTTCTTTCCTAAACATTTGTGACTTTTTCCCCATAAATTTGCAACTTTTTTCTTGAACATTTGCAACTTTCCCCCATAAATTTTTAACCTTTTTCTTGAACATTTGTGACTTTTTCCCCATAAATTTTTAACTTTTTTTCTTGTGGATTTGTGACTTTTCCCCATAAATTTGCAATTTTTTTTCTTGAACATTTACGATTTTTCCCCCCATAAATTTGCAACTTTTTTCTTGAACATTTGCAACTTTTCCCTGCACAAACTTTCAACTTTTTTTCTTGAGCATTTGTGACATTTGAGCATTTGAGTCAGTTGTAATATAAAGTAAAAATTTAGAGCCTCATCCGTACATGTGAAAACCTAATATGTAGCAGCAGATCTTAGGTTTAAATGTTGTCGCAGCTATATTCTATATTGTGTTACTTGTTTGTGTTAGCAACATCCAAGAGTAGCTAATTGTTTTCCCTGGGCCCAAAATTAAGTGTTGCACCCCTTGGTCATTGATATCACACTTCCACTCCTGAGATATTGCTTAATCATATGCAGCCTTTTTTTTTTTATATTGTGGGTGACCCCCACAGCCTACGGGTCAAGCAGAGCACTCAGCTGGAGCAATTAGCAGAACAGTGAGATGTATGGACTGATATCAATAGGCAGCCTCTCTTTGTCTAATTCCGGTGCCAGTAATCCTGCTATTGATATGTGTGACTCTAATGCAAATGTCCATGCCTTCCTGCTGTTTACTGTGATGCTAATATGCCATGCATGCATTGTCTAGCTGGGTATATAAGTCAACTGCATATCGCTAGCTCTCTCTCTTACGCACTTTTTGATTACATGCATTGCCTGTTTGCTGACTAGAGACAGAGGGCTCGCTCCAGCGCGCTCCCACAGCGCTGGAGTGACCCTCGTGTTGGAGGATGAATAAAACACCCTTTTAAACTTCAGTTCGCCGTGTCCTGCCTGCACTTATTCCGTGCCTCCACACTGGGTACACTTATTTTCACCCGCCACAATATATTGTTTGGATTTTGCTGAATGTATCATGTAACTGAGCTGATGTGTTGCTGCCATACAGTACACAGTGAAACTGAAAACACAAGAACATGTTATATTTAGCCTATATTTTTACTGTTGGTGTGCCTGGGTGCAGAAGAAAACACATGCCAGACTGTTGATTCCAAAGAGGGCACAATCTGTGCGATAAACACACAAACACTTAATAGATACAGTGTATGAAAGCACAACAGTCTTCGTCATTGCACAACTGAAATTCTCTGAGATATGACACAATGTAACAAAAATTAAAATTTAAAGACATTTAAAACGTTTAATAAGATAAAACATCGGGAAAAAAGCATCAGCATACGTGCAGCATGCAGTCCATATGAACAGATGCTGTATGGGTAGTTTACTAAAACCTCCATGGTAGCAACTGAAAAAGTGACTTAAGCAGTGACTTATGACTTCTGCCACTTTGTGAGTGATGATACCTCTATCTGCCAAGAATGACTGGCAGATAGACTTTTTTCCCCATAAATTTGCAACTTTTTTCTTGAACATGTGCAACTTGGATCCACGATCCAAGATGGCGCCCACAGCGGTCGACATGGTGCTTCGCTGCGCTCTTTGTTTGTTTTTGTTTGTCAATTGTGTGTCTGCTTGCACTTATACCCGTGAAGAACTTTTAAATATCAGGACTTTCACCCCCACGGACCTCCTCCCAGTTTTTCTAGCCCCTGCCGCCGATCTGGTTTATTGTTTGGCTCGGAAAGTGAGACGGCGGAAGAGAGGAAGACGAGCGGGCGCTCTCGTGCGACTTCGCAGGAGAGGCTCGCGAACGGCGCTGCCTGGCATATTTCTGTCCAATACCAACTCTCTCTCTAACAAGGTGGATGAACTGAGACTGCTGATGCGTTTTAAGGACCTCGCCTCCTCAGCTGTCCTCTGCTTTACTGAGACCTGGCTCCGGGAAAATATACCGGACAGCGCGCTGCGCCTCGACGGCTTCCAGCTCTTCCGTGCTGATCGTGACACAGAGCTTTCCGGCAAGACCACAGGAGGCGGTGTCTGCTTCTACATCAACTGCATCTGGTGCTCTGATGTAACGGTAATTTCCAAACACTGTTCTCCTGCCTTGGAATTTCTTGTTATCAATTGCAAGCCCTTCTATTCCCCGCGGGAGTTTGCTTCTTTCATAATGATCGCTGTGTACGCCCCTCCCGACGCGGACACGCGCGAAGCTCAGCGCGTGCTCGCGGATCACATTCAACACACAGAGCGGAGTTTTCCAGACTCGCTGATTATTGTGGCTGGCGACTTTAATCAGTGCAATCTGAGCCACGATCTCCCCCGCTACAAACAGTTTATTAAATGCCCCACCAGAGGATTAAACACACTGGATCACTGTTACACCACAGTGAAAGACGCATATCGCGCTGTCCCTCGAGCTGCGCTGGGATTATCTGATCACGTGATGGTTCACCTCATTCCCACATACAGACAGAGATTGAAGCTCACTAAACCTGTTGTGAGCACTACGAAGATACGGACCAGTGATGCTGAGGAGAAGCTGGAAACGTGCATGGAAATATCTGACTGGGGCATGCTTAAAGGAGCCACGCATGATCTGGATGAATACACGGACACTGTGAACTCATATATCCACTTTTGTGAAGAGAACATTCTTCCATCACGCACCAGGGTGAGTTACTCTAATGACAAACCCTGGTTCACAGCTAAGCTCAGACAGATCAGGAAGGAGAAGGAAGCAGCGCTGAAAAGTGGAGACAGGGACTGCTACAGGGAGGTTAAATACCGGTTTAACAGAGAGCTGAAGAGGGCTAAATCTGTGTACTCAGAGAGACTCCAGCAGCAGTTCACTGCTAATGATTCGGCTTCCGTGTGGAGAGGACTGAGGCAAATCACCAACTATCGACCTAAGGCTCCTAAAGGTCAGGATGACAAAGCCCTTTGTCAGAGACTGTCCCAACACTATGCCCGTTTTGACACCTCGTCATCTGTGTCCAACTCCCCCCCTCCCTCCAGCTCCACAGCCTCCACATTCCCTACTTCATTTAAGGCACCCCCCCTCCTCCCCCCCTCCCCTTATCATCAGTGAGCAGGATGTGCTCAAACAGTTCTCCAGACTGAACCCGCGCAAGGCCCCCGGCCCAGACGGCGTGTCTCCCTCCACCCTGAGACTCTGTGCGAAACAGCTGGCTCCTGTATTCACAGACATTTTTAACACCTCCCTTAAGTTATGCCACGTGCCGTCCTGCCTCAAATCCTCCACCATCATCCCTGTCCCCAAGAAGCCACGGATCACTGGACTTAATGACTACAGACCTGTAGCGCTCACCTCTGTAGTCATGAAGTCCTTTGAGCGCCTGGTCCTGTCCCACCTCAAGTCCATCACCACCCCTCTCCTGGACCCGCTGCAGTTTGCCTACCGAGCCAACAGGTCTGTAGACGATGCAGTCAACCTGGCCCTCCACTCCATCCTGCAGCACCTGGACTCCCCGGGAACCTACGCCAGGATCCTGTTTGTGGACTTCAGCTCCGCATTCAACACCATCCGCCCCGCTCTGCTCCGGGACAAGCTGTCCCTGCTCAACGTGCCTGACTCCCTCTGCAGGTGGATCATCGACTTCCTGACGGACCGGAGGCAGCATGTGCGGCTGGGAAAGACTGTCTCAGACTATACTAGCATCAGCATCGGATCACCCCAGGGCTGTGTACTTTCCCCCCTACTCTTCTCCCTTTACACCAACTCCTGCACCTCCAGCCACCAGTCTGTCAAGTTGATCAAGTTTGCGGACGACACCACCCTCATCGGGCTCATCTCCAACGGCGACGAGTCCGCCTACAGGAGAGAGGTGGCCCAGCTGGCGTCCTGGTGCAGCAATAACAACCTGCAGCTGAACGCTCTGAAGACAGTGGAGATGATTGTAGACTTCAGGAAAGTCACTACTCCTCTGCCCCCCCTCACCCTCTCAGGCTCTCCCATCACCACTGCTGATTCCTTCCGCTTCCTAGGCACTACCATCACCAGGGACCTCAAATGGGAGCTGACCATCAGCTCACTCATCAAAAAAGCCCAGCAGAGGATGTTCTTCCTGCGGCAGCTGAGGAAGCTCAAGCTACCCACCAAGATGTTAGTGCAGTTCTACACAGCCATCATCGAGTCCATCCTCACCACCTCCATAACCGTGTGGTACGCAGGAGCCACTGCCAGGGACAGACTAAGGCTGCAGCGCGTCGTGCGCACTGCTGAGAAGGTGATCGGCTGCAAGCTCCCATCTCTCCAGGATCTGTACATCTCCAGGACCCGGAGGCGTGCTGGCCGGATCATAGCCGATCCCTCACACCCTGGTCACGTACTGTTTGCCCCCCTCCCCTCTGGTAGAAGACTTCGGTCCATCCAGACTAAAACCTCCCGTCACATGAACAGCTTCTTCCCCTCTGCCATTAGACTGCTGAACACTAAGTGACTCTCGTGCACCATGTACAGCAGCTCAACCAGACTCATGTCAATCATCACTGTTTTCTTCCTGCATTACCGACTGCACTATATAGTTCTCCACAGTATCTGCTGCTGGCTAATATATATTTTAACTGTTGACCAGTATCACTTAATCTTATCCTACACTTTATTACATGTATAGTTTATTTCTCTTATCTTATCATGTTTAATGTTGCAGCATTGTACCGAGACAAATTCCTAGTTTGTGTACTACATGAACAATGGCAATAAACCTGATTCTGATTCTGATTCTGATTCTGAACTCCCCCCTGCCACAAATTTTCAACTTTTTTTCTTGAACATTTGCAACTTTTTTGCCATAAATTTGCAACTTTATTCTTGAAAATTTGTGACTTTCCCCATAAATTTTTAACTTTTTTTCTTGAACATTTGCAACTTTTCCCCCACAAATTTTCAACTTTTTTCCTAAGCATTTGTGAGTTTTCCCCATAAATTTGCAATTTTTTTCTTGAACATTTGTGACTTTTTTTGCCATAAATTTGCAACTTTTTCTTGAAAATTTGTGACTTTTCCCCATATAACTTTTTTTCTTGAGCATTTGTGACTTTTCCCCATAAATTTGCAGCTTTTTTTCTTGCACAGTTGCAGCTTTTCCCCCATAAATTAGCAACTTTTTTCTTGGACATTTGTGACATTTCCCCACAAATTTTCAACTTTTTTTTCTTGAGCATTTGTGAGTTTTTCCCCATAAATTTGCAACTTTTTTCTTGCACAGTTGCAATTGTTTTCCCCATAAATTTGCAGCTTTTTTCTTGAACATTTGCAACTTTTCCCCGCACAAACTTTCAACTTTTTTTCTTGAGGATTTGTGACTTTTTCCCCATAAATTTGCAACTTTTTTCTTGCACAGTTGCAACTGTTTACTTATAAATTAATGCCTTTACTCTCAACAATTAGATGTTTTGCTGTAAGGAAAATCAGATATAAACTACGCACATGTGACCTCTAACATAATCCAAATCTTATAATGAAGCTGTAGGCAGCAATAAATTAAACATGATCCAAAGCAATTCATTTGAAATCAGAGCAATCAAAAATAACTTGGTGCACGACTAAATATAGCCTAGTTTTCTTTGTGAATTTTAAACTTTTTTTGCAGAAGTGTGCAATTTATGTAATAATTTCAAATTTATTTAATCAATTTAATACATAATTTAACAATTTTAAATATAAATTTTCAATATTCTTTCTCATAAATTTATTTTTTCTTATAATTAAAAGAAATTTCTTTGCATATTTGAAACAATAAAATTGTAATGTTTTTTCTCCTAAATTTGAGATATGCTTACAAATTTAAAACTTTCTGCTTTTTTATAACTTGTGAGTTTTTGTGATTTAACAATTTTTCACTTTTTTGTTCTTTTTTGAAGTGAGCAAGCAATGAAACAACACAATTACTAAAATGAACAAACATCAAGTAATTTCAAGTAACTTAGACCAGCCACATGTACTTGATTAAAAGCAGTTTTTTTTTTCCCTTTATAAATGTACTCAAGTAAGAGTAAAAAGTATCCCGCAACAAAACTACTCAGTTTTGGTGAAAGTTGCTTGAGTACATGCACGTGGGTAAATTTTGGCTGCATTATGTGAAGAGAAAAGGCAGGAATAATAAATAAATGTTTACAAAATTACACGGCAAAACTGCTGTATAAAGTTATGCATAAAGTTGCACGCGTTATTAAAGGAATAATAACTGTATGCAGCAAAGCAGCAACCAACCCTTCATGCAGCTGATCTTGACTCATTTAATAAAGGAAATTCTGCTTCTTTCTTAACTCGTCTGTCTTTTTAACCCTTTGCTGCACTCACACGTCGCTCACTGCAGGCTGTGGACGGTAATGCTCATGTTTCCATCCTCACCCATCCACTCATTATGACAGGATGGGGGGGGGGGGTGGTGACGTGCGTCTGAGCACGTCTCCTCCAGCCCGTCCAAACCCTCTCCAGACTGACCACAGACCGCAGGAACCGGGCAGGGATCGGCAGGAGAGGCGGAGGAAGCTGCAGGGACGATGTCTGCTCCTCACCAGAGGTGGCAGCAGTGAAATGTGCCCAGAACTGAGTTCAGACAAAAACTGATCCTGTAGGAAATCAACATGAAAGTGAAAAAAATAATACATCTGTAAAATAATTGTACAACCAGTAAATCGATATAATCTATTGGCTATTATTTAAGTGAGGAAGATTTTATTTCTAATAATATCTCAGCTACTTTATAGAATATTTAAAGAAAAAACAAACAAACAAAAAAAACCCGTTTTTAAATTAATAAAAAATTTATAGGCTAAGTATTTTCGTTCGATAAACTGATGATAAACATGCAAATGCATTTCCAGGACGTTCTTAAAATATATGTAGGTGTAGCCTATATTTTTAATCTACCGAGTCTCTCCTGATTAAATAAAATTAAATCGAAGCTATCCCAGTTAAACTACCGTTGCTGCTAAAAAGAAAAAGGCTCGAAATATTTCTTAAACTGTGGTAAAAAAAAAAAGGGAGCTGAATGTGAAAAGATTAAAATGTGTGAAAACGCAAAACAAAGCGGACATATGATCACACAGGGGCGCTCCGGTCGCGTGTGCGCGCCAGGAGTGTGCGTGCATGAGCGAGTGTGCGTGCGCGTCTATGATGTCGTCATCCCCAGTCACGTTGCCCCACGCCGGGGGTGGAGTTTAAATAGAGGCTGAGCGGCGCAGACCGGCAGAGCAGAGTCAGGAGTCCCGCTACCAACGCGTTCTGAACGGGCGACTTTCAGGCGAAAAGGAAACGAGCAACTCGGGATCTTTTCTTCTTTTTTAAACGACCCAATTCTCCACGCGGTTGTCGAGAAACAAAGGAATGCCCAGAGAGCTGACCCAGAACAGGATCCAAAAGATCTGGGTTCCCACCAAGGATGACGAGAAGAGGCGGAGAGGTGAGATAACTGCTGCTCACTTGTCTACTCTTTCCTTTTATCGCCATATCTGTGTTCATCTCTGTCGTGTAACGGCTTACAACTTACTTCAGCATCACCGACTGCTGCTGCTGCTGCCGCCGCCGTACCGGCGTTCCTCCGCTTCTGCCCAAGCACACCTATCCCGTTTTGTTTTATTTTTCCGCTCTCGTTTCGCCGGCATTTTGGGTCGCGAGCCCATTCATTCGGCGGGCTTCTTCGCCACGCGGGACCCCCCCACAGCCCCCTCTTCCCGGCCTCATCCTCAGCCGCTGCGTGACGAAGCTCCGTCTCTATGGAAACCTAGTAGCGAGCCGGGTGGTCCCCCGCTGCAGCACGTGCGAGCCCCGTTCGAATCTCGCTCATTTTCTCATTGGCTGGTATACAGCGCGAGACGCGGGGGCACGTCTCGTTTTAATCGCGTCAAATCAGATCAGACGCGGGTGATTAGTGCGATGAGTAATGCTGGTCAACACCACATTTATTCTCTACGGGTTTTTTTTTTTTTTAGCTGATTTAGGTTTTAGATTTGATTTGATTGGCGGTTGGCAACCGGCGCACAGGTGCATTACCGCCACGTACAGGGAGTCTTTCCTTTTATAGCTCTGTGACGTTTTCCTCATACCTCTGTGACGTTCTTCTTCTACTCGGGTCGCTATGTACGGTGGTTGCCAACCGCCAATCAAATCTAAAAGAAGAAGACAGAGATTTCTTGAATTATATATAGAGGGATGATATCTTGAAGTCAAAATGAATGAAATATCTGCAAGTAATTGTATGTATTTGCCTTTAAAATGTTCCAACTTTACTCGTAATGTGTATTAGACGATACTTCATCAGCACTATCGGTGTATCGGAGGGCTATTGGCTAGTTCCCAGCATATATATATGTATATATGTGTCTTTTTCATGCTATAAATTAAAGAAAAAGTATAGGGACATCTTTTAATGTAGCTTTTTTTTTTCTGAATAAGACAAATTAATGTGTAGTTTGCTGTATGGTGTACTTTTGTCGTTCAGTCTAAACGCTTGTTAAATGTGTAAATATTTTTTAAATAGATTTTGCTTGGATTGCATGATTTGAGAAAATTTTGCTTTGCAATCTGTGATGGGGTTTCATTATTTATATTCTAGTTTTTAAAATCGATTGTTTCAGGAGTCTACTTGCTTTGAAAATGCAGAGCAAACTGAACATTTCAGCACGATCAAAGTGGCATAAAAATGCAAAAACGTGAGTCTGTGCAGCATTTTGTTTGATTTTATAATTGCAGAGACGTGTACTGGGATCCAGTTAATTGTGTAGCCCTAGATTTTACCGTCATTTATCGTGGTTTTAATACATTTTATTGTACTCTAGTTAAAAGCTCTATTTGTGACGATGGAACAAGTTTATTTTTAAACTGCACTGTCATGTTATCTTAGAATTCATATATAACCACATAACAAAATCAGTTTTGAGTGTGTGGGGTATAACTTTTAAAGCAAAAAATATAAAAATCCTTTATCAGTTACACTCAAATACTTTCCCTTCTGATGCTCATTGGTTATCAATAGGATGCAGGTGATTTGTGGATGTTGGAGTTCTAAATATAGAACAGAGGGATGGGGAACATTTTTCTTTTCCCAGAGGACGAGTGGAATAATTAAATTGGTGACCAGGGTTACAGGCTACACTGGATATACAATGGTGTGCAAAAATTTGGCTACCCCTTGCAAATGGTGTATTTTTAATTTATTCCAAAAGATATAAATGCACTATATAAAGGGAAAAAATACAATATTGCCAGCAAACGTAATGCAGTTGTTTTTCACTTCATAAACTGAACAAAAATTTAAATAATTATACATTTACAGCATGTTCAAAAGTCTGGATGTCCTACACCAAATGATAAAATCCCCCAAATCTGCCAGTTTCACCAAATTTTTGCATGCCGCTGTATCATTAATAATGAAGGGGGAAAATCTATCAACTTGTATTTGCCTACATTTGCTGTCTGATCCCTGGGGGGAAAAAAAAAATCATTGAAAGACACATTCGTCAGAATCTTGATTAGGACTAAAATAAGATCACCTGATGGTCATATTTTGGCTCTGTGGCATAA
Source organism: Pholidichthys leucotaenia (assembly GCA_020510985.1). NCBI lineage: Eukaryota > Metazoa > Chordata > Actinopteri > Cichliformes > Pholidichthyidae > Pholidichthys > Pholidichthys leucotaenia. Next base: position 61,010,002 of record CM035845.1, on the reverse strand, counting down.
AATGAGTTTAATTTTGTTTAGTTTTGAACTAAAAAAAATACAAACATCTTGTGCAGGTTTCAGCCAATCAATAATCTCTACAGGTTATGCTGACGCTTGCTCTACTGTAAGCATCAGTGTATTAACCTGCTGAGTCAGCATCCCTGCCGCTGTGCAGCCATGGTGACACGAAACAACCTCCAGAGACCTCCGCCATCCTTTAAAACCCTCCCCCTGTCCTCGGAGGGTGGGCTGGGCGGAGCTACTGCATATCTGGTCATGTGAAAGCAACTCATCCAGACGTCCTTGTTTCATGGCTCGCTAAAGTGGGTCAGACGTGTAGTGAGGTGGAAACGGGCGGTAACAGATTGCCATGAGCGTGTCGGCGTAGACGGAAATGCAGATTATAGGCTAGTGCTTTGATAAATGAATGCAGGCCGGCTGCAAATGGCTTCCAAATTCTGTCCCCCTGTCCCTGTTTATTAAAGTGTGAACACCTCGATGAGAGCAGTACTTACTTACAGGATGTGTGGTTCTTGTTTGTCTCCTCTCCGTCAGCAGCCACGGGCGCTCCCCACTTTGCCAACCCCCCCACCGTCATCGTGATGGTGGGCCTGCCCGCTCGAGGCAAGACGTACATAGCTAAGAAACTCACCCGCTACCTCAACTGGATCGGCATGCCCACCAAAGGTACGCGTGTGTGTGTGTGTGTGTGTGTGGGGGGGGGGGGGTTGATGACACACTCGTATGAAGGCTTGGACAGTTTGTTCAGGACTTTTATCAGTTGCACAACGTCACTGTTGACTCGGATCGCGTCAGATGCCATGTTCACCGTGCTTCTCCTTTCCTGTATGTGTCGCAGTGTTTAACGTTGGCGAGTACCGCAGGGAGGCGGTGAAGAACTACAGCTCCTACGACTTCTTCAAGCCGGACAACGAGTGCGCCGTCAAAATCAGGCAGTAAGTTGTCCTCAAAAACACTCACACTCTGAATGTTTTTCCAAAATTGACAATGTTGACATGCTTGTTGTCTGTTTTTCTTGTAGGCAGTGTGCCTTAGCAGCCTTAAGGGACGTTAAGTCCTATCTGCAGGACGAGGGAGGCCAAGTTGCGGTAAGCTTCCCTGTCGCTTGTCTCCCTAAAGTTTATACTTGTACAAGCACGTTTTCTCATGAGCCTGTTTTGCCGAATTATCAGGTCTTCGACGCCACAAACACGACGAGGGAGAGACGTGACCTCATCCTCAAGTTTGGCACCGAGAATGACTTCAAGGTTGGTGCTGACAATGTGTTGAGAGGTGCAGAAAAAGAGGATATTGGCACCAGTGGAAAAACCTGTAACAGATCCTCCTTTTCCCTGCAGGTCTTCTTTATCGAATCAGTGTGTGACGACCCCAGCGTGATCGCATCGAACATCATGGTGAGGACACGGAGCCTTCTGCTGGTGTCTTTAAATGACTCAAAATGTTTACGGATGTCTGGCTGCAGGTGTATCATTCCGGATTTGATGTCTTCTGCTTTGCAGGAAGTGAAGGTGTCCTCTCCGGACTACAAAGATTGCAACAAGACTGAAGCCATGTTGGATTTTAAGAAGCGAATCGAATGCTACAAAACTACCTACCAGCCTCTGGATCCCGATCAGCACGACCGGTAAATTGTCGGATGTTTTCTAGATTTAGTGTGGGCTTGTCTATTTTTTTATTTTTTTCTCCCCAGACTAAATACTCAACTTTCTTCCTGCAGGGATCTATCCTTCATCAAGGTGATCAACGTTGGCCGCCGCTTCCTCGTCAACCGCATCCAGGACCACATCCAGAGCAAGATCGTCTACTACCTGATGAACATCCACGTCCAGCTGCGCACCATCTACCTGTGTCGCCACGGAGAGAGCATGGACAACCTGGAGGGGCGGCTCGGCGGAGACTCTGGCCTCTCGCCGCGGGGCAAGCAGGTAAAAACGACGAACCCCAGGTTGATGCTTCGTGTTTTAAATGACTTGAAAACGTCCAGGTGCTAAATCCTGTTTTTCTTTCTGCAGTTTTCAGAAGCTCTGGCTCGGTTTGTCGAGGAGCAGCAGCTGAAGGACCTGAAGGTTTTCACCAGCCAGATGTGCCGCTGCATCGAGACGGCCGAACATCTGGGAGTGCCGTACGAGCAGTGGAAGGCTCTCAATGAGCTTGATGCTGTGAGTTTATTCGACTTTAAACTAGCGGGGCTATGACCAGAACCACATTTGGGTTTTGACTATTTGGGAGCAATCCAGAGTAAATATTGAATATTCTGAAGAGTTGTAGGTGAACTGCATTAGCATCAGTGTTTTTCAGAAATGTGACTTCATAATAAGTAACAACAGTTCTGTTGTGACTGTAGGGACAACCATTTCTGTAACGCCATGTGATCCCAGACTAAAGTGTGACTGTTTGCTTGTGGTAAACGGACGTTAAAGCTCTGTGTTCTCCTTATTTTATTTCTTTATAGGGTGTGTGTGAGGAGATGACGTACGACGAGATAAAGGAGAAGTTCCCAGAGGAGTTTGCTCTGAGAGATGAAGACAAATACTACTACCGTTACCCTGCTGGAGAGGTACGAGAAACGAACCACTGCACTTAAAAATGATCAGATAGTACAAGTATTTTCTCTAACGCTGCCTTAACATTCTCCTCTCCTTCCAGTCGTACCAGGACTTGGTGCAGCGTGTGGAGCCGATCATCATGGAGCTGGAGAGGCAGGAGAACGTCCTGGTGATCTGCCACCAGGCTGTCATGCGCTGCCTCCTGGCCTACTTCTTAGATAAGAGTGCAGGTGGGTACTGTGGCCTCCTCGACCCCCGCCCCGTTTAAAGTGTGAGATAAATGGTCGATTCCGTGACCCCGCTGCCTGTGTATTAACATCTGTGTTTGTTCCAGATGAGATGGCCTACCTGAGGTGCCCCCTCCACACGGTGCTGAAGCTCACCCCAGTCGCCTACGGGTGCAAAGTGGAGTCCATCTCCCTGAATGTGGAGGCAGCGAACACCCACAGAGACCGGCCCGAGGTAAGGGAGCAATTTGAGGAAAATTTAGGCTTTTCTTGTCAACTTGTGACATATTTCTGAGAAATTTGCTAATAAAGGTAGAACCTTTTGCATAAATTAACCACTTTTTGTGATAAATTTGTTACCCTTTTTCCCCCACAAGAACATACTCTTAAATTGATTTTTTTTTTTTTTCTATTAAATTTGCATCTTTTCTCTCCTAAATCATTTATATTTTTCTTGTACATGGGCAACTATACTCACTGACATGTTTTTTTATCACTATCCTTGTTCTTTTTATGGGGATGGGGAGGATAGCAGCTTAATGAGGGGGATGGTTCTTGGTGATTTTGCTAACAGAGGATGACATTCCCCCCCCCCCCCCCCCCCCAGTCACCTACTAGTTAGAGATGTAACCAAATATCTGTTTATCTGGCTGTTTTGTTCATTATGTGACAAATTGTAAAACTGCAAATTTAAGTGAAAATCTTAAGTTTACAAGGAAAAGTTGCATATTTATAATACAAACCTGTACATTTATGAATGTATTTTGTTTTAAAATGTTGACTGTATAATTCCTGTTATGCATTACTTTTATCTGAGACCGTCATGTACAGAAATGTGAAACGGCATGTCGGTGTAACTGACACTAATTCAGAGTCCTGTATCGTCTGGCCCCTGCAGGAGGTGAAGAGAGGCCCCGGCACCCTGATCAGGAGGAACAGCGTCACCCCCCTGACCAGCCCGGAGTCGCACATCAAGAAACCCCGCATCGACGACCTGGACAAGGCCCCCATCCAGGAGCTGCCCCCCTCGGTGGCCTCGCTGGCCCTGTGCAGCCCCGCCCACATCCCCATGGCTCTGGCCGGACAGGTTGGTTCACTGAAACCTGATTGAGTTTTTACACTCGTGAGCTAGAATAATAAAGGTCTCTGCAGGGTGGTGATTAAGTGGATGTAATTTGCCATTTTAGTTGTTTGGTCAAAGCACTGTGACCCAGTATTTGCAGAGAATATCCCCAGGCTGTGGACTCCCGGTCTCAGTCCTGATAAACCTCATCATTCCACACATCCATTTCCTTTCTGACGGCCTCTTGCATGTGTGTTCTCACTTTTTTTCCCCTCATGCTTTCTCTTCCTCCTCCAACTCCCCCGTTCCTCTGCACCTTGCAGCACTGGTTGGGCAAAGTGTGCCTGTAAGTATTTTCTCAGCTGCTTTTCCTCTTTCCATTGTCTCTCATGTTTGTTTTCATCTCATTTCTCACTCTGTGTCCACTTTCTTCTCCTTCACTTTCCCAACACTGTACAGATTTGCGTTTTGTTTTTTTGTTTTTTTTCAGTAAGTTGGCGCTTATCCCAACTTGACTCATGGGAAATGATGGTTTAATCCTGGAAGTGAGTGGGAAAGGAGAAGTCCTTAGACTAGCTGCTAGGGAACTCCACATTTTTGGGATTCCTGTCATTGTGCTCTGTGTGACGTCACTGCAGCAGCGTGCGTATCATCGCTCCACTGCTCTCATTCATGCTGACTGTCCTCTTCTTGTCTCTGTTTATTTTTGGCCTCGTCTTAAAGCCGCACCATCCTCCACTATCTAGAAGTGGTTTCGCTGTTAGTCTTCCCAAGGTAAACACACTCTGTAGGGGTGGAGAGGCTTCCTAGTTTTTAGGTAACTAGCCAGCTGCTGTATGACACCCAACTTTAAAAAGCCTTGAATTTGTTTTGTCCAAAATTAAGGCCTTGATCATGCCTCAGTGTTACTAAAAATGTGTCCTTAAACCTTTCTTTGAATGGACTTAGAAATATCACAGAGATGTTGAACATCAGATTTTATTTTATGGGGTGAAATTCTAATTGAATTTTGTGAATTTGTTGTTAGTTTTATTTTACGATTTAAGATGGTAAAATGAGTTCATTGGATAGTTTTGGGGTTTTTTTTGTTTTTTTTTAAATACTGAATTGGACCCTTTTTTCATTGTAAATTGGTGACTTTTACTAATTTGTAACGTCTAAGTTGCGACTTTTGCTTATGGCAGTTAATGGACAAGTAGTTTCAAGTATTTTCATTATCTACTGCCAACATCAATCCAGAGGAAGCTTGAATTTTTGTGCTTTTGCAGCAATTTTAAGTCCACTGAATAATTTGGACAAGGCTTACTGTGATGTGACCACACATATTTTTACCTTTTCACCTATGAGACGCCTTAAACTTCATTAAGTGGTCTTTAAAAGCTTTAAATTTAACTTCCTTCTGGGTGCAGATACCCTGTTATTCTTGGATGTTGCATCTATTTGAAGACATCAATTTGACACCAAACATTTCTCATAGATTCTGAAGCCAAATAAATATATAATCAGCTGCTTTACTGACTGCAGGAGGCCCGTTTGCGTGCCTGCACTAGTTCTGCTGAAGTGGAAAAAGCTTGGAATGAATGAATGTCATTCATAATCACCCAAGGATTAACGCCCATTTGCACACTCACCATCTCCCAGCTAAGTTTTCACGCCCTGCTAAATATATCTGAGTGGAAGTCGAGGCCCAAGGGAACAAACCACGGGTGATGTAACGTGTTGTGGTTTAAGGATTGCTCTGTAGTTTGGTGTGGGGATGTTTACACAGGAGCTGGTGATTTTTATCGTGGTTCAGTAGTCACTAGATGCTGTCGTTAAACAGAAAGTTTGATGGGTTTCATTGGTGTGCTTTTCTTTGTGTGTTGCAGAACTTGATCAACTCACCCGGCTGCCGTGAAATCCTCCAGCCCTGCCAATGAAACTGCACCCACGAAACAACCCTGGGAACATTTTTTTTTTCCCCCCCTTTTTCTCTAAAATGTCAAGAGTTGTTGTTGGTCCGGTTGCTTGTTGTGATCAAAACAGTCACGGTTATTTCAGCTTTTTTTTTTTTTTTTTTTTTCCTTTTGTCTTTGTCTACTGTTTTCCACACTTCAAACCAATGAATGTTTAAATTTTAGGCAAAAAATTTACACATTGTATTTTTTTTTTCATTTGTTTGAAAGACCAAAGACTTCACTGTTTTTATGTTATTATTTTTCACAAACAGGATGTATCATTTAGTTTACACTTTTTTCTTCCAATGTAGTTGGGTTTTTTTTTTTTCTAAAATGTTGTATGTGGCTTTTTGTTTTTTAAATATCTATGCTGACACTAAAAGTAAGCGATATTTTGCACAGCGATGGTACTTGTGTTGCTTTTGTCTGTCAGTGCGTTGCTGTGTGTCGCATCATGTTACTTTTCACGGTGACCGAGGTGATTTGTTTTTACCCTCGCCCTAGAGTGCCTGTAGCGCTTGTTTTTCTGCAAGCCCGACGCTGCTGCTTCTCTTGTCACAACTTTTTGTCTTTGTGCTTGAGAAGAGGCACCGCATCTCGCCTAATAGAACTACATATTATCTCAATGTTTTGGGGTTTTTTTGGCTTTAGTTTGTATTTTATTTAGCGTGCCACTGTGTATGGTCTCTCCACTGAGAGAGGGGAAAAATGTTACTTCAAGTTTGCCCTGTTGCTGTTGTCGTTGCTACGCACAAATTTAAAACACCTATATTTTTCTCAACTGTGTGTGTGTGAGTGAGAGAGAGAATGTTTGTGTGCGTGTGGTGGAACTGGCAAAAAGATGGGGGGGGTGACTTGGAACCCTCATGGAGACTCCTGGTGAAAAGTGTGTACATTTTAATTTTCTTTTGTACTAAAATGGCTGAGATGCTTAAGATACTTGAATTTCATTTTTTTGTAAACACTATTACAATGTTTATTTATTTTTGATGTAGTTTTGGAGTGTGATGCACCTTGTTTTGATTTGAAGACTCTGTGAAAATGTTGTACAGGTTTGATTGTTTTATTATTCTGTTTTTGCATCTGCTGGACCAATAAATTAAATCCAGGAAAATGAGCTGCTTGTGTTTTTACTTATTTTTTTGTATCATCACAAATCTAATGGTTTCTCTGCAGCTGTGTTAAAACAGCCTGGGGGGGTAGGAGGTGCTTATTTCCTTAAATCAAAAAATGGTTCTTTTTCCACAGCAGCAGAAGTTGGGATTTCCCCCGGCATTGATAACGGGATGAATGCAGTGCTATTTTTCATTTTTAGTCCGTCAAGCTGTGATGGGAATGAAGCTGAAACATTAAGTCATCACAAGTATTTTTGTTTCCTTCTCGTAGTCTGCTCCAGGGCATGCCGACAGCAGCCATGTTGGCTAGGCTGTGGTAGCATTAGAATCTGCTAATGATATTGAATCTCTTCGGTCAACCTCTACGCTGACGACACCCTGCTGTCCTGATGGGTTTCTCTTGGCTTGCAGTTGAACTGCTCTCTGAAGGCATCCAGCTGGTGAGAGACGGTTGGTCTTGCCTCTAAATAAAAACAGGAAAAAGTAAACTTGGGTCACTGTCTACACAAAGGGGGGAAAAAAAGTTCATCTATTCCATTTATTTCCATCTGCCATGAGAGGAAAAAAATCCATTAAAGAAAAAACATGGACAAATTAATAGGATTTAGAAACTAAAGCTGTCGAACCCTCTTAGTGAACATAATCACTACAAACTATTACAGAATTTAAAAATGTAACAAGCATCCATATGAACAATGGGGAAAAAGCAGAAAAAGTCATACATGTATGAGGAAAAAGTAGCAGATTTATGAGAAAAGTTGGATGCTTTTGGGACCATTGCAGTTTTACAAGAAATTGCTCCAAATTTATTAGAAAAGTTGAAACTTTACAAGAGAAAACTATAAATTTGCAAGAAAAGGGCATAATTTATCAGGAAAAATTTGCTAGAAAAAGTCACAAATTTACGAGGAAAAAATTTCAAAATTTATGAGAAAGTTGTAAATTTACCAGAAAAAAATCACAATTTCTGAGAAAATTTAACAAGAAAAAAAGTCATAAATTCACCAAAAAATTACAAATTTACAAGAAAAACACAAGTTTTCTAGAAAAAGTTGCAGATTTACAAGGAAAAAAAACCCCTGAAGGTAATTTTAACTCATTCATTCATTGATTGTAACTGCTGAATGCTTTTCAGGTTATGGGAGGTGGGGGGGGAGGGGGGGGGTAACACCCTGGACAGATCGCCGGTCCGTCACAGGGCCAACACTGACAGACAACTATTCACTCTCATCTTAAAGTTAGTATCTCGCAAATGGTGACATACATTGCAGTTTTTGATTCACCAACTTCACTCTATCATCACTCTATAAATTCAAGAAATCTCTGTCTGTGTGTCACGATCGTAGGACATCATAGGACAGCTTATGATGTCTGCATCATAGGACATGCTGGCCTTGATGTCTATATGATGTCACACAGACCATCCCTCACCTGTTGGTTGCAACATCTGTGAGAGCAGAGTTGGCGGATCGAGCAGTCTTCACGTCGTATTCTTGTTCAAGATGAGCGTTTGCAACTGTTGGCGGAAAAACACATTTACAAAGAAATGTTGAACTTGTTCACAATTTTGAAAGGAGCCTCTCTCCACCTCCCCCAAATTAAAATAAATAAACCTCTATTCAGTCTTGATTTGCTGCCCTGTGTTACCCAAATGACTGGATTCCACTGAAAAACGTCATAAAGATATTGAGAAGCATAGGTTTGAAACTGTCAGCAGAAAACGCCCTTTGTGTTTCCTTTTAAGGGGCTGCTCAGTTGCTCACTCTGGATTTCCCATGAATCACACAGCGTGAGCTGCCCTCATCTTATCAGTAAATTCATGAGTAACTCTTTCCGGAAGTGGCTGTGACAGTCTATAAAAAGCAGCCCCAAGTCTTCACAACAAAACTAATGATAAAGAGTGACAGAAATACAGTAATAATAAAACCAATAAAATGGCTGCAGGGACTGAGTGCTGAAATACAAAGTCTGCATATTATGCAACAAGAATCTGGCACAGGAAAAGGAGCAGGGGCAACATGCAAAGTCAAAATGCAAACCAGGTCTGTGACGAATGGCTGTAAGTGTGTGTGTGTGTGTGTGTGTGTGTGTGTGTGTGTGTAGTGGTGTACCTGACTTCAGTCACATCTGGCTCCCCACAGGATGAGCAGACTGAGTCAAGAGGCTTAACTGCTGCCCATGATTCAGACCACAGGGAGAAAACAGACTGGCAAAATACACAAATACAGGGCAAGTGTGTGTTTGTTTGTGTGTGTGAGTGTGTGTGCATGCACGAGTGGAGAAGCACTGGCGGATAAGTTTAATTCCAGCATCGCTGCGTCATCATGTTGAGCAGCAGTGGGCATCCTGGTTTGTGCAAAGAGTAGTTTTGAGCAATTTTTGGTGCAAAAAGAAGTAGAAGAAGAAGGAAAAAAAACTCCCAGGTCCTCAATATCACTCCAACATCGGCCCGACGTACCAAGTTTACATCAGTAATGCATCTTTTAGAGGTCGTTTGCACATTGGCAAGACATTGGCTAGACGTCAGCGTTACATCTCGCCAATGTCTTGCGAATGTGCAGACAACCTCTAAAAGATGCATTACCAATGTTGGGCCAACACATGTGCACTGTTGGGGCAGTGTTGCTTCAACCCACTACACCACTTCAGTTCACAGCCTGACTTTCTCAAAGCAAAATGTTCCACTGACGAGACACAAAGGCTGATAGGCGTGTTATGTCTGTAATTACCTCTTGAATGACGAGGCCAGGTGCACAGTTGAACTTAGCTTTATTGTATCAGTCACACGCACTACAGCCACCAGGCTGGGGCATCAGCAAAGAGCCCGGATAGAGATGCCCGCCTGGTATTTATGGGCAGTGCAGTGGCGGAAAAGGGAGTGGTCGTCACTACACTGCACTTGACAACTAAAGCTGTAATTTATAATACAACACCCCCCCCCCCCCCCGAGAAAAGTCCAAAAACACACACACAATTAAGACCCTCCTCAATTTAGGTCCCGAATCACGCTCTAATAAAACGAAAACTGAGATTATCACATGGCCTAACACATTCATACAACCAAAACCTAAACTAGGGAGAACAGTTGGACTACCGTCCAACCCCACACGGCAAGGTGGATTATTCTGCCACCTGTAAAATAAATAAATAAATAAAGTCCACTGATAACTTAAAAATACTGCCATGTTCCTAACTAATAAAACACCCCAAACAATAACATTTTAGTCTTTTTATCAATTTTTTTAACACATGCAAACATACGAACACTAGAATATTGGAACATTTTATTTTATTTAATTTTTTTTTTTTTACTCTTTATTTAATATTGTGACGTCTACAAGGTTCACACAAAGAAAATGGAGCAGATGGCTGTGATCAACCAGATTTATTTTACACACACCCCAACCCCAACTTGCCACTTAGTACACAGAGCAGGGGAGGTCATTCTCACAGACCCCTGTTTGAATCATGGTTACACACACAGATACATCTTGCCCTAATCCTGCTAAACACTGCTGGGTCATTATAATGCAGTTATAATGACCCAGCAGTATAACTCAGAAATAACACATTTAACACACACAGTAACGTTTCAAACTGGCAAAGCATGCTGGGAAATTCACTTAACATGGCCCCAACGTTACACTGCCCCCCCCCCCCCCGGACTGGTTTCTGTCCCCAGAAAAATTAAAGTCCAATTTAAAAGTCCAATACAAACTCATCCAGGTGTCGGGGCGGTCTTCGGCGCCGGTGGCCAACACGTACAGGCCCCCTAGTGTCCATCTGGGTCTCGGTCGGGGTATCGGGCCGGGATGGAAGCTCCGGTTCGTCCACCAGCGGTGCAGATGGCCGATACGGGGCGAGATGGTCACGATGAAGAACCACAACCCGGTCCCTTTTTCTAAGCCTCACCCTGTACACCACATCTGACAGTCTCTCCAGGACCATGCATGGCCCCGACCAATGGCTCGCCAGCTTCGGTGATCGTCCTCTCTTCCTCTCAGGGCAGAAAACCCAGACTCGATCTCCCGGTGCAAAGTCCCTCCCCTGGCAGCGGGAGTCGTACGCTCGCTTCTGCCGACCCCCTGCCGCTGCCAGGGCCTCTCGAGCCAGCTTGTGCACTGTGTGGAGACGTTCTTTCAAACAAAAAAAATAATCCAATCCAGGTTTTCCTTCCACCTCCGGCTCAGGGGGACAACCGAATACCAAATCCTCCGGTGTGCGCAGCTCGCGTCCAAACATGAGCGCCGCAGGGGTGCACCGGGTAGATTCCTGAGCTGCCGTCCGGTACACCCACAAAACAAAAGGCAGATGCAGGTCCCAGTCTCGCTGTCGCTGGTCCACTAGGATAGCGAGCTGGGTGGTGAGGGTCCGGTTGAATCGTTCGACCAGGCCGTCGCTCTGTGGATGCAGTGGGGTGGTCCGGGTCTTCCGGATGCCCAGCCGTTTGCAGACCTCTCCGAAGACCTCCGCCTCGAAGTTCCGACCCTGATCGCTGTGCAGCTCCTCCGGTGCGCCAAACCGACAGAACATTTCATCCACCAGCTTTGATGCCGTCGTAGCGGCGCTCTGATCCGGGACCGCGTACGCCTCTGGCCACTTAGTGAAATAATCCATTGCGACCAGCACGTAGCGGTTCCCCCGGTCCGTGGTCGGGAAAGGGCCCAGGATGTCCACTCCCACTCGCTCCATCAGTGCTCCCACCCGGTACTGCTGCAGGGGAGCGTGGGATCGCTGAGTTGGTCCCTTCTGAGCTGTGCATGTGTCGCAGCGATGAACGTGGAGCTCCACGTCCTGATGACAGCCGGGCCAGTAGAACCGGGCCCGAAGGCGCTGCAGCGTCTTTGTCACCCCGAAGTGGCCCGCTCCTACCGCCCCATGAACCAGCTGGAGTACTTTGGGCCGGAGTCGACGAGGAACCAGCAGCTGCCAAATGTGCCACTGCCCAGCTGGAGTCTGCCACTGCCGATACACCACGCCCTCATGACAGCGGAGGTTGGCCCACTGGGAGTGTAGGGCCTTAGTCTCTGGGTCCAGCGGTGACACAACCTCCCAGGCGGGCTGCTGTCCTGCGTCCAGCCACTGCCGAACCCGCGAAATGACCGGGTCTCTGTCCTGCTCGCTCTGCAGCTGCTGCGTGCCAAGAACCTCTGTGACGTCATCGCCGGGGAGAACTGCCTGATCATCTGAGGAGGGGCTGTGCATCGCTGCGTGATTCCTGCTCGCAGCGGCTCGGAGAGCGGCAGCCCGTGGGGCGATTTGGTCCCGATCTTCAGCCCGTTGACAGTGACGACACTCCTCTGTCGCGCAGGGGCGCCAAGACAGCGCGTCAGCGTTGGCATGGAGGCGGCCTGCCCGATGCACAATCTGGAAATTATAATCCTGCAGTGCCTCCAGCCACCTTGCCAACTGTCCATCCGGTTCTTTGAAATTTAACAACCAGGTCAGGGAAGCGTGGTCCGTCCTGAGCTGGAACCTCCCACCGTACACATACGGGCGGAAATGACGCAGTCCTTGAATGACAGCCAGCAGCTCTCTGCGAGTCACACAGTAATTTCTCTCGGCTCTGCTGAGAGTGCGGCTGAAGTAAGCGACTGCCTGCTCTCCCTGCTCTCCCTCCTGGGATAGCACCGCCCCGATGCCCTGGTTGCTGGCATCCGTGTCCACAATGAAAGGGCGGCTCGGGTCAGGATACTGCAGGACGGGGGCTCTGATGAGCGCTGCGCGAAGCTGGCAGAAAGCAGCAGCACAGCTGTCACTCCACTGGAACGTGCGTCCTTTCTGCGTCAGCTGATGCAGCGGGCTGGCAATGGTGGCGAAGTCTTTCACAAACTTCCTATAATAGGAGGCCAATCCAAGAAAACTCCTCAGTTCTCCAACGTTCCGCGGCACTGGCGAGTCTCTCACTGTTGCCACTTTTTCCGGGTCGGTGGCGACCCCTGCTGCGCTGACGACGTGGCCCAAAAAGGTGGTCTCTCGCCGGAACAGGTGGCATTTCCTAGGGTGTAACCGTAGCCCCGCCTGCTGGATGGCTCCCAGCACCTCTCGGAGATTTGACAGGGCGCTGTCAAAATCAGCTGCATGCACCAGCAGGTCATCCAGGTAAACAACGCAGCGGCTCCTGGGCACGTGAGCCAGCACTCGCTCCATCAAGCGCTCAAAGGTGGCCGGAGCGTTGCAGAGTCCAAATGGCATCACTTTAAACTGGTACAGTCCCTGCCCGATGGAGAAGGCTGTTTTTTGGCGGGCCTCGGGTGACAGCTCTACCTGCCAATAGCCGCTGCGTAGATCCAGCGAGCTGAACCAGCTGGAGCCTGCGATGTGGTCCAGCGCGTCATCGATGCGGGGCAGGGGGTAGGAATCTTTCCTGGTGGCATCGTTCAGGCGTCGGTAATCCACACAGAACCGCCACGACCCGTCCTTCTTCTTGACCAGCACCACAGGCGCTGCCCAGGGGCTGCTGGAGGGCTCAATAACCTCTGCCTCCAGCATTTCTCGCACTTTTTGTTCCGCCGCTGCCCGCCTTGAAAAGGGCAGCCGGCGTGGGTGGAGTCGAATCGGCCTGGCCTCACCGGTGTCGATCTCGTGCTGCACCAACCCGGTCCGGCCGCATTCCTCATCCTTCGCAGTGAAAACACCCACGTAATAGTCCAATAGCTCCCGCAGCTGACGTCTCTGTTCCGGGTCCAGCCCGCTGCAGCTCCGCTGAAATAATTCCTCCACCGCCTGCTGCGTCTCTGCTGACACGTTGGCCCCTCCCCTTGCTGTCCCTGTGTGTGCTCGTGCTCCCTCTGTCCGCGCTGGTGACGTCATCTTGTCCAGTCCTCGCGGTGGCCTGCCTGGTCCGGTCTGTCTTGGTGATCCCTCGATTGCGCGGGCCCCCGCGTCCCTTCTCTGGGTTCTGCTGTGGAGCGTGATGGTCCGGTTTCCCAGCTGGAGGGAAGGTCCGGCGGTGTCGATCTTGGCACGCCAGGCTGTGAGCAGGTCTAATCCAATAATACAGGGGTCTTGGATGTCAGCCAGCCAGAACGGGTGTCTTATGTTCTGACCAGCCACCCCCACCACCAGCACTCTCCGCCTCTTCAGTCGGGCGCGCTCACCGGTAGCTGTGGTGACGCAGCGCTCGGTGGGTTCCCACCCCCGCGGAGCCGTCTTGCTCGTGCCCGGCAGTACGCCCGGTCGAACCAAGGAGATTGTAGAGCCGGTGTCAATCAGGGCCTGGATCGACGTCTTCCCCAAGCTGCACTGTAGATAGATCCCTGGAGAGTGTCCAACTCGGCCCACGCGTGGTGCCGGCTCCTCGGGGGAAACATCTGCTGGAGGTGGCCTGTCCCCGTTCACGCCACCTCGCTCTAGTTTAATGCCGGCGAGGGGCCGGTTTGTCGTGGGGTGGGTGCGGGGCAGTATCGCGCGATGTGTCCCATCTCTCCGCAGTGGAAGCACCCTTCCTTGCGCCGCCGAGGCCATCTTCTCCGTGGACGCGCCGCCGTGGTCTGCCGTAATTCCTCCTCCTCCCCCTCGCTCTCCATCGTAGCCTGGTAGGTTCTTCGGCTGTGCGTTGCTGCTTCAGCGGTGCGATTTATTAGCGGCTCTGCCCGCTCTGCTTCTGCCACTGCAGTCTTCCAGTCGCTCGCGGCGTGGAGCCGTACGTGGCTCTGGAGCTGGGCCGGGCGGAGACCTTGGATGAAGCTCCGGAGGGCGAGCTTCTCTACTGCCTCCGGCGCAAAATCTGGGTAGCTGCGCCGGGTTAACAGCCATATGTCTGCAGCATAGGCTCCTAGTTTCTCCTGGTGGTTCCGGCGGCGGCGGGTCAGTTGTTCTTGGGCGTGCTCAGCGTCCGCTATTCTCCCAAATCGTCTCTGGAGCGCCCCTTGTAGTGCTGGCCAGCTGTGGTGCTCCTCGGGCCGGAGATCAGAGAGCGTGCAGAGGGCTTTCCCTTCCAAGGCCAGCGCGACCTGTACGGCGGTTTCCTCTGGTGACCAGCCGTTCAGCGCCGCAGTCAGCTCGACCTGTGTCAGGTAGTCATCTAATGTGGCTTCGCCGTTGAAACGGGGAATCTTGGCCCGCTGTCGAACAGGTGGGGTGGTCGTTTCCTGATCGATCGCCACCCTTGATCGCCGTGGGGTCGCCAGCCTGTGCTGTCCTGAGAAGGGTGGAACGTTTGCTCTGTTCTGCCCGCTCTGTCTTGAAAAAGACAGGAGGCGGGGTGCGCTGGCCCCATCAGGTCCGCCGCTTCGTTCGTCCCGGCTCCAGATGGTGGTGTCTCGTCATCCATCATCAGCTGAGCAATGGCCTGCTCCAGCTGCCGGATCTCCATTCTGATCGCTTCCATTTGCTCCATCCCACTTCTGACACCAGTGTGACGTCTGCAAGGTTCACACAAAGAAAATGGAGCAGATGGCTGTGATCAACCAGATTTATTTTACACACACCCCAACCCCAACTTGCCACTTAGTACACAGAGCAGGGGAGGTCATTCTCACAGACCCCTGTTTGAATCATGGTTACACACACAGATACATCTTGCCCTAATCCTGCTAAACACTGCTGGGTCATTATAATGCAGTTATAATGACCCAGCAGTATAACTCAGAAATAACACATTTAACACACACAGTAACATTTCAAACTGGCAAAGCATGCTGGGAAATTCACTTAACATGGCCCCAACGTTACACTATGGACATAACAAATTACATTAGTACAATCACAAGGAGAGACCAGATGTTTTGCATAGGTGTATATAGCACGAGTGCTAATTCTCAACACCAGTCCATAGGTGGTTTATATAGGTCATAAGTTAGCCTATACATACAAAATTTATAAGCTAATTAAAATTACAAATAAATTACAAATTATAAATAGAGCAAGAGATCCATGATCACAACAAACATAATAATTCAGACTAGATATGTACACATTGCTGGTAGGATTTTAGCCAATCTTTAGCGCCTCTGTTGAAGAGGTTGGCATTTGTCTCCAATTTTAAGTGAGTTGGCAGAGAGTTCCATAAGTTTACCCCTTTTATGGAGAAAGCAGACTGACCAAATGAAGTTCTAGACATGGTGACAATGCAGTCACCATTGATGGAAGCTCGTGTGCT
The DNA here is from genome assembly GCA_020510985.1 of Pholidichthys leucotaenia. Taxonomy (NCBI): domain Eukaryota; kingdom Metazoa; phylum Chordata; class Actinopteri; order Cichliformes; family Pholidichthyidae; genus Pholidichthys; species Pholidichthys leucotaenia. Next base: position 60,994,008 of record CM035845.1, on the reverse strand, counting down.
TGCTCTACTAGAGCTCGAGTGTCTAGCCACCAAACCAGAAAAAGGAGGTGAAACAAGATTGTATAGACATTTAAAAACCAGTCTGATATTACAGAAGATAAGATGATGGACTCTAAATGTTCTATCAATTGAGCAGTAACAATCTTCTCCAGAATTTTTGAAACTACGGGCAATATGGCAATCGTCCTGTAGTTGCTTGCTAGGTCCTTGTCTCCTGACTTATAGACCGGGGTGATTACTGCTGTCTTCCAGCTCTCTGGAAAGGTATTTGTTCTTATTGACGAGTTGACTAAGTGAGTAATAGGCTCCAACAGACTATTCTGGTGTTTCTTAATTAAGGCAGCATTTAAGTTATTAACATCCTTTGCCATAGAGTTATTCATTTTCCCAATAATCTCTTTAACTGCGTCACTGGATACCTCTTTGATGCAAAAACTGTTGTGAACATTAACATGTTCCTTAGAGGATAACTCAGGTGGTCTAAAATAACTTGCCAGTTTATGAACGGATTCAGTGAAAAAACAGTTAAAGACATTGGCCATGGACTCATTACTATCAATGAGGTTATCATCTACCTTGAGACTACTTATTTTTGGATGCTTTTGTTTACTCGAATTTGTTAATCTATTAATGTGCTGCCAGAGTTTAAAACTGCTCCCATTGGCCTCCTCAATTAGTTTAAGGAAGTAATTAGTCTTAGTCTTCCGAAGCTCAGACACCACTTTGTTCCTTAGACTAGTGAAAGTGAAATGGTCAGTGTTGGTTTTAGTGACCAGAGACCTTTTGAGAGCAAGATCTCTCTTTTTCATAAGCTGGAGAATGTCCTTATTAAGCCATGGGAGGGAGCATTTCTTAGGTCTGCTTTTCCAAGTTCTTGTATATTTACTAAGTAAGTTGCTTAAGGTTGACATAAAATTACTGACACTACTGTTTAAGTTCGACACTTTGGTTACATTCTCCCAATTTGCATTCATTAAGTCCTGTTCGAAGTGAGCCATGTTTAATTTAGAAATTCCTGTTGTGAACCTAGTTTGATTTTCATTTTTAATATGGTGGACAAGGCGTTGTTTTGATAGCTTTCTTACAACCAGCGTCATGTTGTGATCTGAAAGTCCAGTAATCAAATTATATGTTTTTATGACTCTCTCTGGCCTTATTAGTGAGAATCAAGTCAATAAGAGTTTCAGATGTCCTTGTGATACGGGTGGGTTTATCAATCAATTGTACATATCTAAATTTCCGGGTAGCTGATTTCAATTTGCCTTTGGCACTTTTATCCATCCAATTAATGTTAAAATCACCAAATACAATACATTTTATCATTATTATTATTAATTCAAAACCATTCTACTGTCCTTCTGGCAGAAAGGGGTAGAACTGGCTTGTGGGGGCCCCGGGCAGCCCCTCAGTAGACCCGCTCTTGGAAGCGGCACGCCTCCAGGATCGCAGCTGACCTCATAGATGAGAGCATCTCTTCTCTTCGCTATCAAACACCTCTCTCGTCCGGACCCACCATCTGAAGCCTCCTCCTGAGCATGCCGCAGCTCATTGGCATGTCTCCACGAGCCGTCCGACAGCTGGAAGTAGGCTGCACCCCACTTAGCCACTCCTGGTAACTCTCTGACTGTCGTTTGGCCCTCATCCGCCATGGACGTCTCTCCCCACAGACCCGAACCAGGTCTATAACTCTCAAGGGAGCTTTGCTCGGCCTGCTGATCGGCACTCGGTTTCTCAGTGCCTGCTGGGCTGACCCCGACTCCTTGTAAAGTTGCTGCAGTGATTGCTGTTGAAGCTCCAGATCCTCGAGCCCACTGTGGCCGAGCTCTGGAAGAAACTGAGGCTCACTTGTCGGCATCATTTGTCGACATGGGTGCCTCGCCATCCCGCTCGATACCTTCGTTCAAGATATCCTGAGCACTGGCACTGAGACCCTCCTGCGTTGAACCTGAGTGAGGCTGGTCCTGCTTGACTGCCGTGGAGCAAGATAAATCCTTCCCCCACACTATATTGTCCTCCACTACAACCAGTCCAGTCTTTCCCAGCATCGTCTCTAATGGTGAACCCCAGTCCATAAAACAAGTCACTGCCCATGATGTTGTCACCTCGAGCCGTCACGTGGAACGTGCAGTCAGTCATTGCTGCCAACTTGTACTGAGCCGTTAACTCCAATGTTCCAACCGTGCGCAATCTGCCACCTCCATAACCGTAGAGTGGCGCTGGGTTACCTCTTATTCTGTAGTAGGGGAAAGATTTCCTCACCGTGGCCCAACTCAATAATGATCTTGCCACCCCCGTGTCGATCAGTAGCGGCACCTCCTCATCATCCAGCGTCACCCTACAGTACTTGAACCTGCTGGTACTCAGGGACATCGCATGGACAGTTGTCAGGGCAGATGCAGTTGTCATTCTCCATGGGCTCTCTGGCTAGGACACACGACACACTCTGGCATAATGGTTCAAGTGTCCACACATGCCACAGTACTTCCCTCTAGCCGGGCATTCCCTGGTGCTTCACGGACCCACAGCCCATACACATGGGCTTTCTCGGGGCAGACCTCAGGTTGATGACGTAGGTTTCCGCGTTGTCGTCAGCTGTGCTATCCTCGCTGTAAGGGTCTGCTACTAATGCTGTGGCGGCAGGCCCCAGCTGCCGTTGTGATTGGTGCCACTTTAGCTCCGAAGCTATCTTGTCTGCTGTCTCCACCTGTAGAGCTAGCTCGACAGCCTTGGCTAGCATCAGGTCGCTCGGTGCCAAAGCAGCCTAGCTCGCAAAGCACTGCTGGTTGTGTGTTCCACCAGCTCATCACGTACCATTCCCTCCTCCAATGTCCTGAAACAACATTCGCTAGCCAGCTGCTGCAGGTTGGCGACAAACTGGCGGACAGGCTCACCCACTGGCTGGTGTCATTGTCGGAACCGAATCCTCTGGACGGTGACGTTGTCCAGGGTGTGGAAATGGCGCACTAGCAACTCGACCACATCCTCATACGAGTCGGTAGCCCTGAGTGTACCTAGGATACGCTGGCTCTCGAACCCCAAATTATGCACCAGAAGCACATGTGCCCTCCGTTTATCTAGCTCACCCAGGTCGAGTGCCGTGATGTAGTTTTGAAAGGCGACAAACCATCTTGACCAAGGCACAGGTGGTTCACCTGGGAGCTCCAGGAAGGGCCGAAGCGGCAAAACACACGCCTCCATTTTTTATTCTCCAAAATGTTATGTCTGTAATTACCTCTTGAATGATGAGGCCAGGTGCACAGTTGAACTTAACTTTATTGGGTCAGTCACACACACACACTACAGCCACCAGGCTGGGGCATCGGCAAAAAGGCCAGATGGAGATGCCAGCCTGGTATTTATGGGCGGTGCAGTGGTGGAAGAGGAAGTGGCTGCCACTACACCACACTTCCCAAATAAAGCTATAATTTACAATACAACAAGGTGTTTAATAAAGATTTTTGGCACATAAACAAAACTGCATGAAATTTGGTGTGGTTGTGAAGAACACTGTTGTGATTGTGAATGTGAAGTTCCATTAAGTTTGCATAGGTCAGAAAATAGGCCGGAGAAACTATATAGCTTCACTGGCCTACGAATTCAAAACAGAGTGACGGTTTTGTATGAAATTTGGTGTAATTCTGATGAATATTGTTGTGATTGTGAAGTTCCATCAAGTTTGGATCACGACTCCAGAAGGTAGATCAGAAAATGCAGACCAAAGAGAAACTCTACAACGATTGGCCTATAAAATCAAAACAGATTGACATTTTTTGATAACTGTAACAACTATTCATTATCAACATCTATAGATGATCCACGCGTAATTCCAACCTGTCTGGATGAAAAACCTCAAAGTTCAGTTCATTTTGACTTCAATTGCTAATTTTTTGAAAATATTGTAACGTGCTGCTCGACATGGTGACGTCCCACCGGGAGATTTGAACTCACGCCTCCCGCTCCGGAGTCCCGCACCCTACCTGTGTCGCCAATAGGGTCAACCCACTTGGCAAGCCAAGTAGGGTGCTCATATTGAGTTCGCTACACTACTCCCCTCTGGTTCTCGACATCGTCCCGATGTCAGCGCCCCATTACTGCTTTGGACAGGAGATCCCACTTCTGACACCAATGTAACGTGCTGCTCGACATGGCGACGTCCCACCGGGAGATTCGAACTCACGCCTCCCGCTCCGGAGTCCAGCACCCTACTTGGCTTGCCAAGTGGGTTGACCCTATTGGCGACACAGGTAGGGTGCGGGACTCCAGAGTGGGAGGCGTGAGTTCGAATCTCCCGGTGGGACGTCGCCATGTCGAGCAGCACGTTACAATATGGTGGAGAAAATTTCATTAATAGAGCATAAGACCAGTGGAGAAAAGTTGTGGAAGATTTCAGAGATTAGAACAATGAAAGAATTTTGAGTCACGGCCCAGGTGTTATTGAGATATTTGCAAAAATGTAAAACTTTATTATTATAGTGTCACTATGGGTGCAGTGACTTGATTTTGGGTCTCTGAGCAGAAGGGAGAATTTCTGATCTGATGTAAAATTTCGTGCTTCTGTGTATTACCATTATTGATACCATACCTTTTTGTAAATGTGCCACTATTTTTCTGAATAAATTTACTTTGACTTTTAGAGAATTTTGTTAATTTGTTTCCTTTTTTGTAAATCTGCAATTTTCTTTTTTTCCCTTAGAGAAGTGCAATCTTTTCCAGTAAATGTGTATTTCTTCCCTTTATTTTTGCATAAATTTGCAACTTTTTCTCAAAAATGCATACAAGTTTATGTTATTTTATTCTATTTTTTGGGATTACTAGTTATGAGCAAAGCCTGATCAAGCCTGATAATTAACTAGCTGAATTACAGACAAATTTCTGTCAGTGATCAAATAATTTTAAAAATAAAATACCTGATGTATTTAGATTTTTAGTCAACAAAAAGCTGATTTTTTTTTAACTTCCGTGGAAGTCAGCAGCAGTTAAGTTATGACACTCAGCCTTCTGAGTCAAGATGTTCACACATTTACAGAAAAGGAAGCAATAAAACCATTAAGTCATTTATTTCTGACAAGTGGCCAGTTTGTGAGTCAGCTGAACAAAAGGCCGAATACACATTCTAGCACAGGGAGACATGCAATACAAAATCTGCATGGAGCTGCAAAACACATCTGAGAATTAAAGTGGGAAAAGAGCCAAATATAGGAGGAATTTTTGCTTCTACAATATGCATTTTTTCTCAGAAATTTGTCATTTTTTCTTAACATTTTTTAACAGAAATTTGAGACATTTTTACACAAGTGTGACTTTTTCACTTGAGTAAATTTGCAGCTTTTTTCTCTTGGAAATTTGCTACCTTTATTTCTCTGCCATACATCTGAAGCTTCCCCCCCTTAATACGTTAATATTTTTCATACATTTGCCATTTATTTCTTTTCTTTTTTAACCCTTTGAGTGTGAGGATTTGAGTGCCCCTAGTGGCAGAGCGTGGCACTGCGCCTGCCTTCTCACTCTGACTTTGTCAAAAGTAAGTGAGAGATTTCTGGGTTTTTTTTGTAAATGTACTGATTTCTTGTTCATATACTTTGAAGATAAGATGATGAGATACCTCTGTACAAAAAATGGTGTCAAAAGACTGAACCTTTTTTTGTGTAAATACGTCCAAAGTCCAGTTTTGACTGAGTTATGGAATTTAAAGAGGTGCTGTGACATTATGCAAATTAGATGCATAAATTTATTCCTATCTGAAACTTTGGATCATATTTTACATCTTTCTAATTGACAGTAAGCCATTATCTCTTACCACTTTCAAGTTATAGCCTTGGAAATCTGAACTATTTTATTGACAAAAAATATTTACCACTCTTGACCGCTAGGGGGTATGTCGCAGTTTGGCAGCGTACACACTCAGAGGGTTTAAATCATTGTCTGTGAATATGAACCAAAAAATCCCTACTAGTGGCTCTTGAGCTGCAGGTTGTTTTCTAGATGTGTGGCTTAACACAGTTTAGCAGGAGGCTTAATGCTACGTCAAAGATTAAGAAACAATTGCCACCCATTAAGCTAACACTGTATCATGGATGAACCATGCACCGAGGTCATTTATCAAGCACAGAGACCCAGTATAAGATTCTACCCCAGTAGGAGTAACATTGATTCAAGAGAAAAAACTGTTTCAAAAACACATTTTCTTCTCTTTAAAATAGCTACTGTGTAGCTATAGTTTAGCTAGTTAGCCAGAAGCTCAACCTGGCATTTTAGCGCTCTTCTCTGTAAATTCTAGTCACCTTACTAGACTTCCTGCCTGGTGGACAGGGAGTGTCAGCAGGGCTAGACATCAGTGGTCTCAACTTGTACAGTCAGTGCCCTTAATTGTTATTTTTTTCCCCTGAGGTACCATGATCCAGGTACTGGGGCTGTTAACATTGCTAGTTTTGTATCCAGGGGTGACCAAGGGTTTATGTCTTTTTTTTTTTTTTTTTTTTAATAAATAGCAGTCATCATACTTCATCAATTCAGTCAAGTATATATCGCATGAGATATATACTTGACATATATATCTTGACATGATACTTGCCATGACATGATACTTGTCATATTTTGGCTGCTACAGCCAACCAAAATATGACAGCTAACATTTCTGACCAGCTTTGAGGTAGGCTAGCTAGGTACAAGCTGACGGTCTGCTAACCTAGCTGATAGATGTCTGTTTATGTCCATTTTTATACATTCTATTCAACCCTTCTAGACACACGTTTTTACAGGCAGATCATCTACCAACCCATGACCACATATTTCATTCATACCCGACTCACAAAAAGTTAGGGATATTCGGGTTTCGGGTGAAATTTCAGGATGCACCTAAGATGCACTATAACCTTTACAGGTGAACTTAATTTGACCTTCTCTAACCTTTTGAATGCACATGTCCAACTATTCAATGTTTCAGTACTTTTTGCATAACTTGCTGTTCTCTAACAAGGTGCTTAATGGCAAAATTCACAACAGATGTTTGATTAGTGAATCAACCAATAATTTTTCTGGCTCAATTAGAATTGGTATTTAAACAGTCCTCTTCATCATGCTGTTCACATTTTGACATCATGAGACCAAGACGACACCTAACAACTGATCAACAGTACCTCGCCATTGCGAGGCTTCAAACAGGATGCTGTCAGAGGAAAGTGGCCACTGAGCTTAGATTGTCACGGAGTGTCATCAGCAGATTGCAACAGAGATACAGAGAGATTGGAAGAGTCTCAGAAAGGCATAGAAGTGGACGTCCTTTGGCCACATCCTACGCTGATGCCCACTTCATTGTGAATAGTGCCCTGTGGAACCGGATGATGAATGCCACTCAACTCCAGGCACATACAGTATAAGGGAGGAGAGAGGCACTCAAGTGTCATGTCAGACCATTCAAAACCATTTACATCAAAGTGGTCTGCTTGCTAGACGACCTGCAAGGGTACCTGACCACACCACCAGGCACAGGCGTCATCGTCTTGCATGGGTCAGGGAGCATTTACATTGGACAAGAGATCAGGGGGCTTCAGTGCTGTTCTCTGATGAAAGTTGATTCACGTTGAAATGATGGCTGCCAATGATGTTGGAGACGTCAAGGCCAGTGCTATGCATCAGCCACTGTTGTCACCAGGTCAGCCTTTGGTGGTGGTGGTGTTACAGTCTGGGCAGGTGTGTCTAATTAATACAGAACTGCTCTATACCTTGTGAATTGTACAGTGACAAGCCAATACTACCTGAATAACATCATTTAGGCTGTGTGTCCACCAAACACGTTTTTTTTCAGCTCTGGGCGGCTATTTTCCATTCATTCTCTATGTAGTCCAGCGTTTACAGTGTTGAGCGCCCACAGCACTGAAACGCTCTCGGTGGTGGCTGTTTTTTGTTGCAGTGCTCAGGGTGCTCAGAGGTGAAAAAAGTTAAACTTTTCAAAGACTGCAGCTGAGCTCGTCAATGTCAGACCTAAGCAGCCAATCAGAACTGCTGTGTGGGCGGGACATAGGACGCCGGTACTCGTCTGTACTCAGACTCCTGCTTTCTGTATCATCATATTTCACATCCAGAGCTGCTAAAACACATTTCTTGTTCATTGTTATTTAGAGACTACTATTAAAAAATCAGAAGAAAGTCTGACCATAGGAAAGTGGAAGTGTTGAGCTGAGAGTGACAAGCTGTTGCTGGGATACTGGGCACAGGCTTTTTTTCCTCCACAGTGTCATGCACAAACGCTGAAAAAAAAATGCTCAGGGTGGTCGGGTGACAAAAAACGTGTTTTGTGGACATGCAGCCTAATCCAGTCATTGTGCTCCTGCACGAACAACGCAAGCCTAATTTCATCTTCATGGACGACAATGCTCCAGCTCATTGAGGTTGCCTCACTAGGGAACGGTTGCTGGAGGCTGGGGTACCTCAAATGGAGTGGCCTGCACTTTCTCCAGACCTGAATCACACAGAAAACCTATGGGATCAGCTGAGTCGCCGTGTAGTGGCTCGTAACCCTGTATCCCACAACCTCAATGACCTGAGGGCCACCCTTCAAGAAGAGTGCAATGCCATACCTCAGCAGACAACACGTCGACTTGTGAATAGCATGAGTTGTTGTTGTCAAGCTGTAACTGATGCTCAAGGGCACACGACAAATTACTGAGATGTCGACATTTTTCGTTGTTGTATACCCACCACTGTTGTTGCCTTTTGTTTCAATAAATTGTTTACGATGAGGAAATAACCATTGCATGCTTCTACTTAAATGCCCTACTTTCATGATATTATATCACTGTAGTGTGAACTTTTTACATTCTCCATAAATTTTACCCAAAAGCCAAATATTCTTAACTTTTTGTGAGCAGTGTATGTTATTTTAGCTTATTTTATTATAGTTTAAGAGAGGATGTCTCCTTGATTACCACCAGTTTGCTGCCTTTAGCACTGTTAGCCAGTGATTTATTCAGGGTTGTTTCTGTTTCTTAAAACACACACCCCTTGTCTCCAGAAATGCTTCATTTGGGCATTTAAACTCTAACATTCAACCAGTGTCTATATTAGTAGGGCTGGGAATCATCACCAATTTGCAGAATCAATTCAATTCCGATTCTTGAGGTTCTGAATCGATTAAATTCCGATTCGATTTGATTCAATCAGGGAAATTACCATTTTAATAGCTATTTTACTTGCCAGGAAAAAGTAATTCTTAGAAACACTGCAAACTGTACCAGGAGTACTCTAACTTTGTTAATACATAAATTATCACATAAAGAACTGACCCAAAATTAGCTGCAATAATGCACTTTTTATTATGAAAACAGAGGCATACGGTAATCAGTCAGTGTGTGTGTGTGGGGTGGTGGTGGTGGGGTTGGTTGTATTTGTGTCTGTTACCAGCTTTTCAGCTCACCAGGTCAACATTAAGTGCAACTAAAGGCTTGTATCATTGTATGGCCATATTTTCTTGACTTTTAATTTGCCAGAATTTCGAGATAAGGCTTTGTTTTTGAAATAAACACAAATTTAACTTACCTTTACCATCAATGGAGCCAGGAAAAAAGGTATTGTATTAACTATGCCAGACCACTAGAGGCGGCAGTGTGACTTTTTTTTACAACACATAGATGACTTCCTGTCACAGTCGAGCTAGCTGAACTGTTATAAAATAGTGGTTATTGAAAAAAAAAACATATATTCAGCAACTACACCATTTATTATGCCTCGGTGAAACAGAGGGGCATACGGTAATCACTCAATGCATCTGTGTGTGTGTGGTTGGTTGTATCTGTCTGTCTGTTACCAGCTTTTCAGCTTGCCCAGCCAAGATTAAATGGAACTAAAGGCTTGTACCATTGTATTGCCAAATTTTCTCAACTTTTAATTTGCCAGAATTTTGAGATAAGGCTCATTCATTCATTCATTCATCTTCTTCCGCTTAATCCTTTTCGGGTCGTGGGGGGGCTGGAGCCTATCCCAGCATCTTTGGGCGAGAGGCAGGGTACACCCTGGACAGATCGCCAGTCCATCGCAGGGCCAACACAGAGAGACACACAACCATTCACTCTCACAGTCATACCTAAGGACAATTTAGAATCCCCAGTTTTGATGCCAATTAACCTAACTTGTATGTTTTTTTGGCATGTGGGAGGAAACCGGAGAAATCCCGGAGTAAACCCACGCAGACACGGGGAGAACATGCAAACTCCACACAAATCACTGTTGGTCAGGGGCTGGGATTGAACCCAGGATCCCCCGGCCAAGGGTAAGTTACTGTGCTGCCACAGTGCTAAGGCTTTGTTTTCAAAATAAATACAAATTTAACTCACCATTGCCGTGTAATGGAACCACGAAAAAAGGTATTGTAGGGGGCGTGTCTACCAAACGCAATTTTTTCTGTTGTGGGCAACTATTTTCTATTCATTCTCTATGTACAGTAGTCCAGTGTCTACAGCGCTGAGCGCCCTTGGCGCTGAAATGCTCTCGGTGGTGGCCGCTTTTTGTTGTGGCGCTCAGGGCTGAAAAAAGTTCAACTTTTCAGACCACAGCTGCACTCGTCAGTGTCAGACCTTTCTAAGCAGCCAATCAGAATTAAGGAAGGGAGGGACACAGGATGCTGGTAAAGGAAGACAAGAACAATAGGATGGCAGGGGAGAGGTTGAACTTTGCTGCTGTTGCTGTTGCATCAAACAACTCGGTACTCTTTGATCTGACACTAAAAGGCTATCATGATCAAAATTTGAACGCAAACGCTTGGAGGAATGTGTCCACATCTGTTAGAGTGCCAAGTGAGAGTTTGTGCCTTTGTCATGGTTATATTTCTTACAAGTTTGTTGCAGTGGATAATATGGATACTATGTGAATTTCTAGTTGATAACTGCAAAAAAAGTGAAAATACCTTCAATGTGAAATGTGATAATTTACCAACAGTCATTTATGAGTTTAGGATCAATCAGCAGCACTGAGCAGCAGCAGCACTGCGCAGCAGTACTGAGCAGCAGGACTAAAATACTACACGTTCAGGAGATAATAGGAATTCAATTCTTCACCTGTGGCTAGTTCTGGACTTTTGGGAGGTGATTTGGTTGACACTTGGCGGTGGATTGGTGGCTTGGGGAAGAGTCTGGCGGATTTGGAGTTGGACCTGTCTGCCTTGGTAACAGGCTGGCAGCAATTACCACTAGGTCTCACAGGCAGCCACCACCACCAGGCCTCATAGGTAGCCACCATCATCAGACCCCACAGGCAGCTATCACCACTATCACCACCAGGCCCTGCAGCCACCTCCATCAGGCTCCACAAGCAGGCACCACCACCTAGCTCCAAAACTTCAGTGTTTATTGAAGTCTAATCATTTACAAGTACTAGCACTTTCTGAGCCCCATTTTGACTCTGCCTTTGAAGATTCAGATTGTGCTTTCAACAATTATTCACTCTATAGAAAAGACAAAACTAGATTTGGAGGAGGGGTTGCCATTTCTATTAATAATTCTATGCCAAGTAAACTTTGACTAGATTTAATGAGAGATGATATAGAGATGATTTGGGTTCAGCTTCATCCTTCACATAGTAAAACTTTATTAGTTGGTTGTTACTATTGTCCTCCTAATGTAGACAAACTGTACCTTGATAGAATTTGTGAATTATTGCAAACAATTTCAGAGGAAAACAAAGAAATATTTCTGTTGGGGGATTTTAATATCAACTGGTTATCTCGGCACTGTTATGTTAAGAAAGAAATATCTTCTGTTCTGTTATCTTGTAGTTTGGCCCAGATTATATCTGTTCCAACCAGGACCAGTATTGATTCTGTGGGCCACAAATCCTCTTCATGCATTGACCGTATTTATACAAATGTACCAGAGTTCTGCTCCAATGTGATTTCCATTCCTGTTGGTTACAGTGACCACAACCTAACTGGGTTGATAAGGAAAATAAGAACTTTAAGAACCAAGCCAAAGAGAGTGTCCATAGGGCTTATAAGAGATTTAATGAGGCCAGTTATGTAGAAGATTTAAAAAGCATTCAGTGGGCTGAGTTATGTCATGAAAAGGGCCCTGAAACTGCTTTGGCATTGTTTATTGACAAATTTATTCATTTATCTGATAAACACGCCCCTTTAAAACAACATACAGTAAAAAACAAGGGTTCTCCATGACTGGATCAGGATTTAAAGTCCTTAATGGCCCAGAGAGATGCTCCTAAAATTGAAGTCAGCAGGACTGGATATTCACTTGATTGGTCTAGATACAGAAGATTAAGAAATATTGCTTTCAAAATGAACAGAACAAATAAGAAATTGTACTTCAAAGAGAAGCTGAGAGGCCATTTATGATAGTAAAAAAATCTGGAAAATTTTAAACAACATTATGGGTGTAGTGGTTCTTTGGCTCCTTTTCCCCCTTGTTCTGTCAGGCAGCTAGGTGAGCAGAACAGAAATCTGCAACCCTTATTGTGCCAAAACAGATTTACGTTGCCAAAAGTAGCTTTAGACAGTACCTACATATCTATGTATTGTGTATTGTTATAAACTCCTCTTGTAATAACTTTTAATACTTTATTTAAATTATTCTACCCGTGAAGGACCCGACAGGAGGGGGAATGGGGAAAGGAGGTGTGGGGAGGGGGAAAGAAAAGGGAGAAGAACAGTCAAAAAAGACAAACAAACCAACAACTAAAACAAACAGAAAACAGACTGCTTCTTCCACCAATGAGGTCTCAACAAAAGTCTGGTATCCGCACCTGTTAAAGGGGAGACATTTGTGTGTGTGCATCCGTGTGCATGTATATGAGAACGCATGCAAAATAACTGTGTGCATGTGAGTGGTTTGTCAGGAAACATACGAAGAAGGAGGCCGGTCACAGCAACTCCCACCCCTCCACCCCCCGTCCCCCGGAAACCCCAAGCAGCAAGGCAATGCCACCAACCCCCACAGGGCACAAATGTCCGAGGAAAACAAGCCCCAGGAAAGCCAGGCATCCACCCCAGGAGGGACAGCCAGAGACTGGCCCAAGCCCCCAGCACGAGCACCCCCAGGCACGAGCACTCCCAGGCACCCCCACAGCGGGCCCGCCCCCACACATCCCGGGGACCCCCATGCCTAAAGAGGGCCCTTTTTTTTGGCTCTTTTATGCATGTCTCCATGCTCCGCTCCTGTTCCAGCTTTCTCCATGATGCACACACCAGCTTCACCTGTCATTAAGCCTGCTGCTCAGCCTGAAGAAAAGCATACAGCTTTGCCTGAGGTTTCCACCGCAGCTGCTTTGCCCGTCATCATGCCTGCAGTGCCGGCTCCAACATTTCCAGTGCTGGTGCCCATGCCTGCTGCTGTGCCTCTTACTGTCTCATCTGCTATTCCTTTAGTATCTCCTGTGATGGTTATCGCCTCTCCAACTGCAGAGTCATCGAGTTCCTCGCCAGTGGAAGAGCAGGAGTTAAGGCAAGTCCTCTTTTTTGTTTTGTTAATATCTGTATTAAAGAGGTCTTGTCTTGCTCCCAGTGGGGAGACCCAGTTGCAGCCCCTGTCTGCTTCTGAGCCCTCTCCACCGAGCTCTTCTGTTGACTGTTTGGGTGTGACTCCTGCTTCAACCTGTACCTCTTTCCCCCTGTCCGAGGTGATGGCGTCGGAGGAGGATTTCTGAGCACCTGGACCGGATGTGCCCCCGCCGTCTCAGCCTGAGGTCAGCGCACCCCAGCCATTTCATTCGGGAATCAGCACGGCCAAACCATCAGCACATGAGGTCGGCGCGCATCAGTCATCTGATCCAGGGGCTATTGCTCCCCAGTCAGCTCATCCAAAGGTCAGTGCGTCCCAGCCGATTTATCCAGGTACCAGCGTGCCTCAGTCATCTGTTTTTGAGCAAGAGACTAATGTTATCACCCCCAGAGCTCAAGGCTCCCATATTAGATTCTGGGTTCGGAGCCTCTGTGTTGTTATCTGAGTTTGAGAGTTCCATGTTGTCATCTCCAGAGCCTGGAGGTTCTTTATCTTCTCCGGAGGTTAAGGCTTCTGAGGGTAAAATTTCCACGTCATCTCCTGAGCTTAAAACCTCTGTGTTGTTTTCCTTTGGGCAAGAGAATCCTGCATTGTTTCTTCCAGAGTTAAGGGCCAGTGCGTTGTGCAAAAGGTTTGTGTATTATCTTCTGAATGTGGGGCTCATATGTTTTCTCCGGTCTGGTGGCCCATGGTCTTTGGTAGGCTGCCTGACGCCCCGTGTTCACCCTTCCTATGGCCATTGGACTTTGGAAGGCCACCAGACCCATCATGTACTCCAGTGTGGGGGCCCATGGACTTGGGTAGGCCCCCTGACCTGCCTGGCTCTCCAGTTCGGTGGTCCTAGGGCTCTGGAAGACCACCTGTCCCATTTGTGTTAGATTTTGCTTGGGGGGGGGGGGGTTGTTTCAGCCCAGCTGGCCTTTTCCCCACCACCCACTCTGTGAGGGTTTTTGTGTTGTCTTTTTTTTTCTTCTTCTCTCTTGTGGGTGTTACCCTAGGGTTGTCTGGGTTCCGACACTTAAAGGGGGGCGTACTGTAGTGGTTCTGGAAAGGTCTGTAGCCCCTGTCCACACTTTGTGTTCCTTTTTTGACTCATTTGTCATGTTTTCTGTGTATCCCCTCTGTGCTTTTCCATCCCTGCCCGACCTGTGCTGCCTGACTGCCTTTGATGGTGCTCACCTGTCTTGTGTTCTCCCAGTCACCGTCTCCCCTATTTATGCTGGCCACGGGCACTAATCCCCGCAGTGTTCTTGTGTTAACTTCACATTATGTACCATGCTGTTTGGACTTTTGGTTGCTGTTTATCACTTCACTTCTGTCTGGATTATTTTTGCATTTAATTACTGCCCACGCGCAGTGTTTATTTCTATTTTCTGCTGCACAACAAAGTATGGTTAACCAGATTCGCCTGGTGAGCGGGTCCTCTCCTCCTTTGCCCAGGGGGAGTAAATGCAAATGTGACAATGGGTTCTTCTTCATTTGTTACTCACATTGAAGTTAATGACTGTTTTGTCAGTTAACCTCTAGACATTGCTATTTTAATGCATTTTATAAAGAAAAAAATGAGAAATTACAAATAGTTATGGTGAAAGGTGACTCTTCATTATTCTGCTCTCTTATACAAAATGTGATTATGAAGACTAAGCAGTGTTCTTTTTCATTTAATCACGGTGAAGTTAAACCTGTGCAGAGGGTGACATGTCAGACCCTTTTGTCACCACCTCAGGAGTCCAGCAGAGATGCGTCACCATGCCAAACCCTTTCAATGTTGCGGTTGACTACTGGGTCAAGAACGCGACGGAACGCTGCCTCAATCTTGGAGTTGACTTCCACTCCCACTTCACAGACCTGTGCTACGTGGACGACGTGGTGCTTTTCGCCATGCATATAGACATAATTGCTGAGGCACTGGAGCTGCTTGCAGAGGAAGCATTGCCCCTGGGCCTCACTATCAGCTGGGCAAAGACAAAGATCCAGTCACTGTCACAAGTCATCACCATCAACAACGAGTCGGTTGAGATTGTCAACAACTTTGTCTACCTCGGATCTAAGATCACCAGCCCCTGCTCGTCAGACCCAGAGATCACTGGCCGCTTGCAGCTGTCTCACAGTGCTTTCAGCCACCTCCAGAGAGTCTGGCGGAGCGGGAAGATCCACGCGTCCACAAAGTTGCGAATCTTTAACACCTGTGTGATCCCTGTCCTCCTTTACGGGTCCAAGACCTGGACCCTCTCCACCACAACCACCCACCATCTGGATACATTCCATCAGGCCTGTCTCCACAGCATCCTCGGCATCCGATGGTTCCACCACACCACAAACGATGAGGTTTACAGGAGGGTTGGCTGCCCCATCCCCACCGTCATCAGAAGAGGGAGGCTGAGGCTCCTCGGCCATGTGGCCAGGTTGTAAGATGGGACACCGGTCAAGCAGGCCCTCTCCACCAGCGCTCGTCTGTTCCCCCAGGGCTGGCATTACCCCCGAGGTCCACCCAAACTGTCCTGGATGACCCAGGTCGCAATGATAAGACCTCTGGCTGACCTCATTGCCCTAGCCCAAGATCGCCCTGCCTTCAAATGATTGGCCACAACGGTCACTTAAAGTGGCCAGGCGAGGATTAAGTTAAGTTAATTAAGAAGTTAAACAAGTTGAATTTCTACTGAATTCACTGTCTGATACATCACCAGGTCTTGGTAACATGGATGTTATGTTAAAAACTGCAGCAAAATTTATCTCAGTTCATATTTGTCACATAGTGAGCAGGTGCCTTATCTGTGGTGTATTTCCATCTCAGTGGAAAATGGCTAAAACTGTCCCAATTCCAAGGAATAAAAGGGACGTTTTTAATGGCTCAAGGAGTCGGCCTGTTAGTCTGCTTCCTGCCTTAGGAAAGCTTATGGAGAAAATTGTAACGTAGGCCCCTGCAACACAGGCATATGGTAATCACTCCATGTATCTGTGCATGTATGTCTGTTACCAGCTTTTCAGCTCACCCACTCAAACTCAACTGGAACTAAAGGCTTGTATCATTGTATCGCCATATTTTCTCAGCTTCTAATTTGCCACAATTTTCAGATAAAGCTTTGTTTTCAAAATAAACACAAATTTAACTCACCTTTACCATCAATGCAGCTGCGAAAAAATGTATTATAATAACTATGCTGGGCCACTACAAGTGGCAGTGTGACTTTTTTACAGCCCCCCCCCCCCCCATGCTACCTTGCCACAGGCACCAAGGCATCAGCACCTTGATGCTTTCATTTAACTTGTGATTTCACAAAGTGCTAACAAGTGCTTTCTTTAGTGCAAAGGGTGTATAGTGTTAACAACCCAGAGTCAGTAAACAAATTCAATGCGTGAAGTATGGAGACATAATCTCACTGTATTTCAGTCCCTCCAGGATTTCATCGGCTGTTTTTGTGATTGTTGTGGCCCAAAAAGCCTGAATTTGTTGGAGCTTTTCCAAAAAGCTGCGATAAAAGTTACAAAATGTTTTTAGTTTTTTTTTAAATGAAAGTTGTGAGGAAGTACAGATTTTAAGGTAGCTGCTTTTTCCATAGTTTACAGTGATGCTTTTCCATGTACAAGAAAAGCACAGGATTGCCAAAAATTTCCTGTTAAACAGTGATTTAGAATTAAATGCTCAGTAAAATTGTCATAAAATAACCAACATTGTATTCTTGATGAGAACTTAAATTAAAAAAAGATAAATAAAAGAATTAGCCATTATAGCCATTATAAACTGCATTGAATGCATGCTAGAGTGTTGAGAAAATTACGGCAGCACCTTCTTGAATCTTGAATTTGAAAACTAAGACCCCTGAAAATTTTGAGGTCGTCTTCTGTGCTGAAATCCACATGAAGCAGGGATGCTGCTCCACTGACAACCTCTAACCTTCAGAAGGTCTCAGTGCAGGATGGAGCTTGGAGTGGAAACCCAGTCTCCACAAATCTGAAGGGGAGATGAAGAGGAGAATAGATTTCAAAGCAAAACGAATAATCATATTTTTAAATCCCCACACCACAGTAGGGTTTAATAATTTAGTTTCTTTTATTTTTTACTGTTTATATTTTAATTAAAAATTAACTTTCGATTTTTGAAAAGGGCTTCAATTCATTTCCTGGGAAGATTTGGTCATTTCAGTTAAGTTCTATAGCGTAAAAATGGCTCGTTGTACTGCAGCCTTTATTAATTCTGCGATTTTCATTTTATTATTATTATTATTATCATCTTCAAATCTCTCACTTAAGTGCCAGAAGTCCATAATTAAATGTGTCATTCAGTACAAACATTACATGAAGGCAGCTGCCTCTGTCACGAAGCCCTTAAGTCCTGACTAAAAATATACCTTTGTACTGCATTTATTCGCAGCGCTTAACCAACAGTTAACTACTGTATCCATAGTTTGTAAAAGAAAACGCCAATATGCTGGTTGAATTATTAATTTACAACACAAATGTTAAAACAAACAAACAAACAAACAAACAATATTTTTCTTACAATCTAAGCAGCACCATCAGTCTCCCTTTCTGTCTGGTCTGTTCATGTGTTTCAGCCAGTCTCCATGCATTTTCCATTTGAAGTGTTTATCAATCGTCGACTTTTGTTTACGCTCCAAGACAACGCTGCACGTTGTACAAAATGGTTTATCCCTGCTTTATAAAAAATATTCAGAAACTGTTGAGGACGATCTTTAGTGGTGACTTTTGTTGATAAATTAAGAGACACGCACGTCGACAACTCAGTTCATGTAAACACAGAAGTAAAGATGTGAGCGTGTACTGAAGGACCTCAGACGTTCACAGACATAAAAGCATTATATTAAAAGATCGATCCACGGACTTTGTGGATTGACATGAGCTCAGTCAAATGTGGACTGATTCTAATCAGAGGATCGATCTTTTGAACCCACACCCCTATTTGTTAGTATTTTAGTCAGTCTGACAACCAGAGCTAAATGCTAATGACAGCCTCAAACATGACATCACCAAACAGATCTCAATGAAATGATGACGGGGAGGGGGGGCTGTTTAGCATTAAAAGCAATACCCATAAAAACGGTGCTATTTTGAGGAGAGCTGCTTCCTCGTATTTAAAATGGTGCTGCAATAATTAAACCCTGAGCTGTTCTTACCAAAGCATTTCACAGACTTCAACACCTCTGAGAGCTGTGTCAAATTGTGGAAAAAAATATCTTAACAGAGACTCTTTAATTTCAAATGTGTGGAAAGAGGAAGCTTTATTTGCTGTGAGGTACTGTTAGTATTTCCTGCTTCTGGATGTAAACTTGAGTGAATAAAAATCCAAACAGCCTCGTATGACGCTGTGTTGTGTTGGCTGTTGGTTTGTCATTGGTAGCGTTGGTTACTCTGTTGTGTGTTGGTGTGTAATCCCTGTGGGAGAGACGAGTCGCTGTGTCAGGCGTCTGAATGATATGTCAGCTTGGTGTTAACAAGCCGTGCTAAGCCAGCTGCTCCACAAATAGTTGTCTAATGCCACACTGAAGAAGGATTGTGGGCGATCCCAATCAGGTGGGTTACAGAGGCAGTAATGCCAACTGGCCTAGTTGGTCCGCGCACTGTCAAGTGCACTTAAAACTCATTTGATAAACATTCATCATGATTACACGAGAATTAAAAGTTTTAAATTTATGAAAAAAACTTACAATATTATGAGAGAAAAAAAAGTAGTCAAAAAATGTCAAAAATGTTTGTAAAAGTGACTTTTTCCTCCCCTCATACAGTGGGGAAAATAAGTACTGAACACATCAACATTTTTCTCGTTAAACATATTTCTGATGGAGCCATTGACCTGAGATTTTCACCAGATATCAGTAACAACCCAAGTAAGCCATACATACAAAGAAATCAAGGCAACTGTGTTCGCAAAACATGTTGCATTTAATAAAGTGGAATGACACAGGGAATAAGTATTGAACACATGAAGAAAAAGAGGTGCACAAAGGCATAGAAAGCCAAGAAATCAGCTGAGATCCGTCAGAATTTAGGAAGCCATCCCATCCCCCATCAGTGCAGTGTTGCCAACTTGGTGACTTTCTTGTTAAATCTGGTGACTTTTCAAACCCTCTTGGTGACTTTTTTTGTCAAAAGCGACTAGTGACAAATCTAGTGACTTTTTCTGGTGTTATCAAGAGACTTTTCTGGTGTTTTGGAGACTCTGACATGCAGGGCTTGGTGGGCTGTAGTTTCTTTAGGCAGTATCTAAAATATAACCTATCTGTAATGTGAGACTACAAAACTACAACTCCCAGAAGCACTATCTGCACACAGTGTGTGCACCACAACCTGGTGGGAAGAAATGCTGTGGCAACTTCTCATATCGAGCCCTGATCATCTGTTGTCCGAGCGGTGAGTAGTCTCAACATCAGTTCCTACCTCTGTGGTTAAACATGAGTATTTTTAGAGCAAGAAGCTTACATTTAATGTCCGCAGTTAAGTGTAAGTTTTTTTTACCACACAGAGAAAAAGTGACTGTGATTTTTTACTGTAAAGAACAAATGAAGCTTCTTCTAAGGTGAACTTTCATTTATCTGTGCTTTTATTTTATCTTATTCTTTTACATGCTGTTGTGATATGCAACTATTTCATGGAAGTAAATCCTCTAAATATGTATTTTTAATGGGCTGGTCCAGGGGTGTCAAACATATGGCCCGTGGGCCAAAAACAGCCCCCAGGGGGTCCAAAATTTTCTTTGTGAATTTACAGCTTTATTTCTAGTAAATTTCTGACTTTCTACTCATTACAATAGTTTATGTAAATCTGACATTTTTCTCTGTAAGATGAGACTTTTTTCTTATCAGTTTTCTTTTTCTTCTTTTTTCTGATGAGAACAAGGGGCCTTTGATTTCAAGGGCCAAGGGGATGGGGTAGAAATGAGAACTGGGACAGACCCCAAATCTACCTGTACTTCACTCTCACATTGCAAATATTTTCTCAACTGTTTTATTGTATTTACTGCTGTTAATAGCTTCTTAAACAGACAGTGTTTCTCTTGCTTTTTTATGCATGTATAAGGGTCATTGCATTTAAAAAGTGTACATTTAATTCAACTATATTTTAGCATGTGATAATCAAATTTGATCATATTAAACATAATTTTCCCACTAAAAAATTGTGGCTAGTGAAAAGTCTGAGTGGCTAGTAACTTTGGAAAATCACTAGCCACAGTGGCTGCTGACGTGAAAGTACTATTGCTCTGCAGTTATTATCCTCAGCAAGCAGCTACCCTGAGCTTCTCTCCATCCCAAAGCACTCACAAGCGGCCAGTCTCACAGTAGCCTCATGCAGCAATTAGTTGCAGTCAGAGAGGAGACCTACGCCCATGCCACTCACATCCAGACTGCAAATGAATTGTACCTGCACCCCCCCATTGATGTAAGTGCTTCTTCAGTCAGTGTCGCACTAATAAATCACTGCATTTGACTAACAGCCTCAGTCGCATACTCACTTTGTCCACTCTCTGTGTGTGTGTGTGTGTGTGTGTGTGTGTATGTGACATAAGGTAAACATCTAGCAGCTAGCTAATCATGTTGCAGTCTAAACTGTACGCTCAAAAATACAGAAAAGAAACCCTGAATTCAAAGGCTGATTGAAGCCATTTATTGGAGATGATAGAATAGGCTTTATTGTCATTGTACAGTTGTACAGCACAACGAAATTGATACAGAAGTGATGGCCTATTTAAATGCCAAATTAAAACAAACAAACCAAAAATCAACAGAAGAAAATTAATTTGTAGTTCTAAAGACATTTAGGTTTTTTTTTTACTCACTTTTTGTCTCTTCCATGACATTATTCTTCTCTCCTACAGCATCCACTACAATTACATGCAAATGACCAAATATCCAAATTAGGCGATGACGTCATTTAGCGACTTCTAGCGACTTTTAGGACAGCCAATAGCTACTTTCCTTACTGAGGAGTTGGCAACAGTGCATCAGTGCAAATTAATTTCAGCTGGTTAAGTTCTGACTAATATCCTTTGAAAAGGTCTGTGAATATCAGATTGTCACACCACAAAGAACTCATGATGGGCAGAAGCAAAGAGCTCTCTCTAGACCTTTGCAGCCTTATTGTTGCAAAACAATGATGGCATTGGTTACATGCACATTTCTAAACTGCTGAATGTTCCAGTGAGCACTGTTGGAGCCATCATTCGAAAGTGGAAAGAACATCATTTTATCATAAACCGGCCATAACCAGGAGCTCTTTGCAAGATTTCTGACAGAGAAGTCAAAAGAATTATCAGAAGAGATATCCAAGAGCCAAAAACCACTCGTGGAGAGCTCCAGAAAGACCTGGAGTTAGCAGGTACTGCTGTTTCAAAGAAGACAATAAGTCATGCACTCAGCTGACATGGGCTCTATGCCCGCTTGCAAGACTCCATTGCTGAAGAAAAGGCATGTTGAAGCTCATTTAAAGTTTGCTGCACAACATTTGCACAAGCCAGTAAAATGCTGGGAGAATATAAGCTGGTCAGATGAGACCAAAATTTAACTTTTTAGATGCCACAACACACAGCATGTTTGGAGGAGAAATGGACATCAACCCAAAAACACCATACCAACAGTGAAGTTTGGAGGTGGGAGCATCATGGTGTTGGGGTGTTTTTCAGCACATGGTACAGGCAGACTTCATATAATTGAAGGAAAGATGAATGGATAAATGTACAGAGATGTCCTTGATAAGAACCTGTTGCCATCTGCCAAGATGCTGAAGATAAAATTAAGGGTGGACATTTCAGCAAGACAATGATCTCAAAAACACAGCCAAGGAAACTCTCAACTGGCTCCAGAGAAGGAAAACAAAGCTGCTAGAATGGCCCAGTCAGTCATCTGACCTGAATCCAATTGAAAATCTATGGAACGAACTGAAGAAGGAGGAAATGGAAGAGATCAAAAAATCTCTGAACTTCTTGTCAGAAGAAGTGACCAAAATGGATAGCCAGCAGGCCAAAATATTAGGCCTAATGGAAGAAGTCCGAGGAATTTACAGTGATGTGAAAAAGTGTTTGCCCCTTCCTGATTTCTCTTTTTTTCATGTTTGTCATGTTTCAGATCATCAAACAAATTTAAATATTAGACAAAGATAACACAAGTAAACACAAAATGCAGTTTTTAAAAGAAGGCGTTTATTATTAAGGGTAAAAAAAAAAATCCAAACCTACATGGCCCTGTGTGAAACAGTGATTCCCCCCCCCCCCATTAAAACATAAATTAACTGTGGTTTATCACATCTTTGGAAAGCTGAGTTCAATTTCTCTAGCCACACCCAGGCCTGATTACTGCAACACCTGTTCTCAATCAAGAATTCACTTAAACAGGACCTGCCTGACAAAGTGAAGTAGACCAAAAGATCCTCAAAAGCTAGACATCATGCTGCCATCCCAAGAAATTCAGGAATAAATGAGAAACAAAGTAATTGAGATCTATCAGTTTGGAAAAGGTTATAAAGCAATTTCTAAAGCTTTGGGACGCCAGCGAACCACAGTGAGAGCCATTATTCACAAATGGCAAAAACATGGAACAGTGGTGAACCTTCCCAGGAGTGGCTGGCTAACCAAAATTACTCCAAGAGCGCAGCGACGAATCATCCAAGAGGTCACAAAAGACCCCACAACAACATCCAAAGAACTGCAGGCCTCACTTGTCTCAGTTAAGGTCAGTGTTCATGACTCCACCATAAGAAAGAGACTGGGCAAAAATGGCCTGCATGGCAGAGTTCCAAGACAAAAACCACTGCTGAGCAAAAAGAACATAACGGCTCATCTCGGTTTTACCACAAAACATCTTGATGATCCCCAAGACTTTTGGGAAAATGCTCCATGGACTGACGAGACAAAAGTTGAACTTTTTGGAAGGTGTATGTCCCGTTACATTCGGCGTAAAAGTAACATAGCATTTCAGAAAAGGAACATCATACCACCAGTAAAATATGGTGGTGGTAGTGTGATGATCTGGGGCTGTTTTGCTGCTTCAGGACCTGGAAGACTTGCTGTGGTAAATGGAACCATGAATTCTGCTGTCTACCAAAAAATCCTGAAGAAGAATGTGCGGCCATATGTTCGTGACCTCAAGCTGAAGCGCACTTGGGTTCTGCAGCAGGACAATGATCCAAAACACACCAGAAATCAAAATCAGAAACAACTTTATTGCCAAGTATGCTTGCACATACAAGGAATTCCACTTATCACTAAGGTGCGCTCATGTTAAGCGCTCCCTAATGACGCGGCAGCCATACAAGGCGCCCACCAGCAAATCCACCTCTGAGTGGCTTAAGAAAAACAAAATGAAGACTTTGGAGTGGCCTAGTCAAAGTCCTGACCTGAATCCGATTAAGATGCTGTGGCATGACCTTGAAAAGGCGGTTCATGTTCGAAAACCCTCTAGTGTGGCTGAATTATAACAATCTCGCAGAGATGAGTGGGCCAAAATTCCTCCACAGCGCTGTCAAAGATTGATTGCCAGTTATCGCTAATGCTTGATTGCAGTTGTTGCTGCTAAGCGTGGCTCAACCAGTTATTAGGTTTAGGGGCAATCACTTTTTCACACAGGACCATGTAGGTTTGGATTTTTTTCCCTTAATAATAAACACCTTCATTTAAAAACTGCGTTTTGTGTTTATTTGTGTTATCTTGAGATGAGATGAGATGAGATTCAACTTTATTGTCATTACACATGTATGAATACAAGGTAACGAAACGTGACTTGGCATTTGGGCACGCTCTGCAGAGCGCATCCAAGGCCGGGGCAGCCGCTAGGCGCCAGTCATATCTTTGTATAATATTTAAATTTGCTTGATGATCTGAAGCATTTACGTATGACAAATATACAAAAAAAAAAAAAACCCTGAGAAATGAGGAAGGGGGCAAACACTTTTTTACACCACTGTAAGCACCTCAACATGATTTTACACTCCTCATTAACCTTTAAAAAACATATCAAAAAATCATAAACATAATCAAATTCACTCTGAGAAATTTTAAATAAATTAGACCATCGCTGACAGTGCGGACAAAATGTTCCTGCATGCAATGATCCTCTCACACATTGATTACTATTTTACCAACTGGTCACTCACTGGTATAAACATAACCAAACCCATCTATCCATCCATCTTCTTCTGCTTAATCCTTTTCGGGTCATGGGGGGGGGGGGGGGGGGGGATGGGGGGGGTGCTGGAGCCTATCCCAGCATCTTTGAGTAAGAGGCAGGGTACACCCTGGATAGATCACCAGTCCATCGCTGGGCCAACACAGACAGACAGACAACCATTCACTCTCACAGTCATACCTAAGGACAATTTAGAATCCCCAGTTTGATGCCAATTAACCAAACTTGCATGTTTTTGGCATGTGGGAGGAAACCGGAGAAATCCCGGAGTAAACCCATGCAGACATGGGGAGAACATGCAAGCTCCACATAGATCACTGTTGGTCGGGGCCTGGGATCGAACCCAGGATCCCCAGGCCAAGGGTGAGTTGCTGTGCTGCTGCAGTGCTAACCACTCCGCCACCGCGCTGCCCAAAAAAGCCATAAAAATCTTTGATAAGAAAGATCCCACATAACAATGACCATGTTTACATTTACTCAAATAAACTGGTAATGATTGGGTTTCTGAAGTTATCTGATTATTCAAGTGGCCATGTATATAGAGTAATCTGATAAAGGCCATGTAACCAGGGTCATTAACTCAAGTGGTTTACCTTCCAATAATCCATTAATTTTAGTGCATGTAAACACAAAAAACTGATTATTGCCATTGTCAATTTATTCCCAGTAATCGGTTTATTGTGACCATATAACCGGGGTCATTGTTGTCACATTTACAAGAAATACAATTTTCTGTCTTTTGAAAATGACAAAACTCTCAAATTTGCCTGTTCGATCTATAAAATATTAAATAGCTATGCACCACATCCCTGGGAGAATATGTTAAACTGAGGACCGTCACCGGTACAACCACCAGAGCAGTCACTAGAGGAGACTGTGAGGTCCCCCACAGACACACCACATTTGCTCAATCTGTGCTATCAGTGAGGGACACCAAGATCTGGAACAATATACCGCCTGCAATCAGAGAACGTACCACACTAAACACTTTTAATATGCATTGTAAAAATTGGCTTTTAAACAACCAAAACTGTACCCATAGCTAGTGGCTGCTCTGCGGCATACACATATGTATGTGCCTCTGCGTCACACACATATGCCTCACCTCTTGTTTGTTGCTGTTGTTAGTTGTTGCTGTGAGGCGCTTAGGTGCATGTGTGTGTGTACGCATACACAGCACTTCACTTGTGTGACATTTGAATGTTTTGTTTTGTAGCACCTTAATTCTTGTACTTTCTGGCTGTCCTTCATGCTGAAAATGACTGTCTTGTGTTAGAGTTGAGGTCTGTCTCAAGCAGGCTCTCATGTGGGCAGTCAGACCCACTTGGGATCTGCAGAAATGCTGACAACTATTGCAACGGAAAATGCTTGGAGTAGCTGCTGAGTGTCGTTGGTCATGTGCATGCTGATATTCTTGCTGGCGTTGCTCCTCTACGGTTGACATGGCTTTCCTCAACAGTCCTCGCCAATTGACTCTCTGGAGTGCCTCTTCCTCCCAGGTATTATGGGGGATGCCAGTTCTATTCATATGCTGCTTTAAGACATCTTTGAAACATAATTTTTGTCCTCCATGGCTCCTTTTTCCTTGGCTCAGTTCTGAGTAGAACACAGGTTTTGGCAGTCTGCTGTTGGCCATCCGATGTACAAGTCCTGCCCAGCAAAGCTGTGACACAGTTATTAGGGCTTCAACACTAACTGTGTGTACACGGCGCAGTACCTCAACGTCTGGGATACGGTCTTGCCACTTGATGTTGAGGATGGAGCGTAGGTGGTGAAGCTGGAGTCTTGTCAGAGCTCTGATGTGTCTGTGGTAAAGAGTGGTACACTTGATGGAATAGAGCAGGCAAGGGAGAACTGCAGCTGAATAAACCTTCACTTTGGTTTTTGTACTGATGTCATGACAACTCCAGAGTCTCTTGTGTAGCACACCATAGGCCTTTGTGGCGGACTGGATCCTCCTTTCTACTTCCAAATCTGCAGAGTTGGTGTTTGTGACGGTGCTGCCCAGGTAAGTGAAAGACTCGGTTGTCTTTAGTGGTTCATCATGGACCATAATTGTTTCTGGCAGTTCAGTGGACACTGGAGGAGGCTGGTAGAGCAGCTCGGTCTTGGATATGTTGATCTTCAGGCCAAACATATCAGCTGCAAAGGACAAACAATCCACAATCTGCTGCATATCAACTGCATTACTGCCCACAAGGGTGGAGTCATCAGCATAAAGCAGTTCTCTGATACACATCTCCTGTATTTTTGTGTGGGAAAGAAGCCGGGCAAGGTTGAACAGTTTGCCATCTGTGAACACGCCCTTGTTGAGCCCTTCGTTCATAGTGTCCAGCACAGCTGTGAGGTAGAGGGAGAAAAGAGTTGGTGCCAGTACACACCCTTGCTTCACGCTGTAGTTGACCACAAAGGCATCACTGGGTTCACCGCTGACTGAGAATTGTGCCTTCATTCCATAGAGAAATTGCTTGATGATGTTGACAAGCTTGTTAGGGCATCCATAGGTTTCGAGGACCTTCCAGAGGGTTGTGCGGTCAACAGTGTCAAATGCCTTTGTGAAGTCAACAAAGACAACATATAGTGGCTGGTGCTGCTCTGTTGCCTTCTCTTGGAGCTGCCGTAGAGTGAATATTATGTCAACAGTGGAACGGCCACCCAAAATCCACACTGACATTCAGAGAGAACTTCTTCAGAAATGATTTTCAGTCTATTCAAGACAATCTTGGCAAGGACTTTACCAGCTGTGGCCAGTAGTGAAATTTTCCTATGGTTTCCACACTCTGCACGATCACCCTTTCTCTTGTAGATGGTGACAATTAAAGCATCTTGAAAGTCTTGGGGCACAGTACCAGAGAGTAGACATCTGTTGAAAAGGTCTAGTAGAGCTTCGCACAACTTTTCGCCACCATTTTTCAGGATATCTGAGGAAATGCCATCCAGTCCCGGTGCTTTGCCATTTGCCATTGACTTCAGAGCATTCTTGAGTTCCTCCATCTGATTTCCCACCACAATTCATTCCTTGTGGGTCTCCTCTTCAGCTGCTGACATGCATCTGGGTGTGCAGATCCTTCTTGGTTTAGCAGGCTGTTGAAGTGCTCCTTCCATCTGGCCTTGATGTCTTGAAGGTCTGTGAGCAGCTTACTACCATCCGCTGACTTCACTGGGGTGACAGCGTAGCTCTTGGGTCCATAGATGGCTTTCATCCCGGCAAACAGTCCTTGATAATTATGGTTGTCCGCCATATGCTGCAATTCTTCTGCTCTCCTCTGCCACCAGTCATTCTTAAGAGGTCTCACTTCCCTCTGCACCTTGGCTTTGATTTCAGCAAGAGCCCTCTTGCTCCTCTCAGAGTTCTCCTGAAGATTCCAAAAATGCTTGCTCCTTTTCTCTTCTAGGAGCCTCTCAATTTCATTGCCATGCTCCCAGAACCAATCAGGAGTCTTTCTGTGGGAATGGCCTAGTGTTTCCTTGCTTGCAGAGTACATCACTTCCTTCAGGGCTTTCCAATGCCAATCTACCTCCTCTCCAGCCAGCTGAACACTCTCCAATGTGGCTTCTATTGCTCTTGTCAGTTCTTGACAGTGCTCGGTGTTTGTCAGCTTGCTAATGTCCAGTTTCTTATGCTTGGCACTAGCAGGAGTTTTCCTGCAAGGCATCGTGATCTTCATTCTGAGTTGGCATCTCACAAGGTAGTGATCAGTAGAACACTCTGGTCCACGCATTGCTTTTGTGCATAGTACATCTGCCAAGTCTGACTATCTTGTGATGGCATAGTCGAGCAGGTGATAGTGACCTGAACATGGGTGCTTCCAGGTGAAGTAGTTCTTGTTGGGCTGGTAGAAAAATGTGTTGGTAATGCTGAGCTCTAGTTGTGCACAGAAATTCAGCAGGAGCTCCCCATTGGAGTTCTTTTTCTTCTTGCCAAACTTGCCATTGATGCCCGTATAGGTTTCCCAGTCCGTCCCGACTCGAGCGTTGAAGTCACCTAATATTAGGAGCCTGTCTTCTCTGGGGATCTTGAGCACTACTTGAGTGAGTTCTTGATTTCCTTCTCCTCAACAGTGTAAGTCATCGTAGGGGCATACACATTCACCAGAGTCAAGTATCTTCCTTTCTCAATAGGCACTCTCATAGACATGAGCCTAGGTGAGATCGCTGTTGGAAATGATGTCAGCTTCTTGGCAATCTGTTTGTGAACCGCAAAGGCAACTCCAGCTTCTCTGGGTCCTGCAGTCTTGCCAAACCAGAAGAAGGTGTATTCCTCTTCTTGGAGTTGGCCTTGTGCCTCTAAATGTGTTTCCTGGAGAGTTGCAATCTCAATGCCAAACAGCTGCAATCCTCTTGCAATCAACGCAGTCCTTCATTCTGGTCAGTTGTCTCTGTCTAGCATAGTTTGCACATTCCATGTCGCAACAGTTATCCTCTTCTCCTTACAGTTTCTACAACTATAAGTGAAGTCCGACTGACCGCGGTTAGCCAGCCAGGTGTGATCTGAACACACTTTCTTTACCCCACCTTTTCTAGGGGCTTCCCATTCCAGGACAGGTAGTGCTATCCCTAAAGAGAGCTGCCTGGACACTTGCATGGCTGCCTCAACAAGCTGATGCTCATTAGTGAGCTAGAGTTACGACCATCAAATGCGAGCCGCCTGTGTGCAGAGCTCCTGCTAGCAGCTCAAAGCTACTCAAACCTGCTGCCGATGCATTCACTCCATTGCCACAGGGCTTCCCCAATCTCAAAACACGACGCCTTGCACAGTTCCAAAGCCAGTTGGTGTTGTGTTTCCATCAGACTGCCTCTCTCGGCCTCAACGCCTGATGCAATGTGGTGCACAAGTGTGCAACATACATTGTTGACAAGGAGGTCGCCCCGTAATAGCAGCTCACTTGCTAGTTGATGCCATCCATTTGTCTTGGTTAAGGCTAATCCACATGCCATCTGGTGTTCACGCCATTGGCTCTGTGACGAGCTCTTCTTCCGCTTGCACAACCAGACATCCTGCTGCCGAAGTCAGGACCTGTATCCCTAGGTAGGGAGGCAAGAGGGTACTATCATTTGCTCAAGGTGAACCCTCAGACTAGTGGAGGGAAGGAGTTGTCTTACTTCTCCATTCTAGACCGGCTCCAGAGCCAAGGTCTAGCCACTGCCCTGTAGTGCACTGTGGATATGCACTTTAGCACTTTGTACAGTTTTATTGCAGATGTTCTTCTCGTGTATGATTGTTAGTGTGTTTTTGTGACCCGCCGGGGGACTACAGATGCAAATTAGCAGTATTGCTAAATCTGGCAAACTTACATTTGTATTAATGTTCATTAGTATGTAATGTCCCTTTCAAATAAACATTAAACTAAACTAAACTAAGATCAGAGGTCATAGTAAACACCCATGGAACCTTCAAGATTTGAAGACAGTTTGTGTGGAAGAATGGGCTAAAATCCCTCCTGAGCAATGCTGTGCCTAGTTTCTCCATACATAAGGCATCTGGACGCTGTTATTGTCACGCCTCGCCGCCCATCTGCGGCGCCAGCTGCACGCACACCTGCACCTCATCAGCGGCGAGGGATTTAAGCCGCCTCGCCCTGGGCTTCGGCCTGAAGCCGTCAGTCTTCACTCGCTACTCTTGCTGAAAGGAATCTCAACCGCTCAGCAAACATCCAAGTAAGAATCTCTTACCTCCTTCCTCTCCTAGTCTGCTCCCCTGTGCACAGGTGGATTTCCCGGCGGCGGACCACTCCTCTCTGCCACCATTTCCTCGCTGCTGCACCGGGCGCTCCAGGTCGCTGTCTTCTGGGCTTCACCCTTGCTGTGCCAGCCACCTGCCATTCCCAAGTAAGCCAGTCATCATTATCATATCTCCTGTGTTGGTGTGGTGCCCGTTACCCTTCTCCCTTTGCTTCTCCCATAGGGTTGTCCGGCTGTACGGCCTCCTGCCTCCGTGCCCGACGCAGATGCCACCACCAACACATTCACATCTCGCAGACACGCACTCATACACACTTGTTGTTAATAAAGCTATTAGATCTACCCTGAGCCTGCGTGTGTGTCTCCTGAGCCGTGCATTATGTCAGTTATTACCAACAAAAGCTTTTCTACTAAATATTAAACGCATTTCACCAAGCATGTTCAATACTTATTCCCTGTGTCATTCCACTTTATTAAATATAACTTGTTTTGTGAACACAGTTGCCTTGATTTCTTTGTATGTATGGATTACTTGGGTTGTTACTGATATCTGGTGAAAATCTCAGGTCAATGGCTCCATCAGAAATATGTTTAATGAGAAAAATGTTGATGTGTTCAGTACTTATTTTCACCGCTGTATTTATCTCTTCTTGCAATTTTATAGCATCTCATTTTATAAGACTTTTATTTGATTGTAAATTTGCAGCTTTTCTCATAAATTCAACTGTTTTTACATTCAAATTTGTGACTTTTTGCTGTGATTTATATATATTTTCTTGTTGATTATTTAACTTTTTGTCAGAGATTTGGGACTTTCTTTTTCCCATAAATGTACAACTTCGTACCTGTTAATTTGTGATTGTTTTCAAAGTTATATGTAGGTTTTCTACCCAGAAAATTGTAACTTTTTCAGCAAAAATGTGCAACTTTTTTTTTTAAATTGAAGAATCAATTAGTGGCTTGCTCGGAGATTTACAACTTTTCTCATGAATTTGCAGCTTTTATATTTTTTATATTTCCGGCCTTTGGTTGAACCTCAGATTCAGGAGGAGCAATGTGGTTTTCGTCCTGGCCGTGACACAAAGGATCAGCTCTTTATCCTCGATCCTCGAGGATAAAGAGGATCGAGGATATCCTCGATCATGTTAAAACATGTTAATACATGTTAACTGCCCAACCAGTTAACATGTATTTTGTTGACTTGGAGAAGGCATTTGACTGTGTTCCTCATGGTTTTTTGTGGAGGGTGCTTCAGGTGTATGGAATATCGGGGTTGTTGTTACAAGCTGACCAGTCTCTATACGATCGTTGTGAGAGTTTGGTTCGTATTGCCAACACTTGGTCAGACTCATTCCCAGTGAGAGTTGGACTCCGCCAGGGCTGCCCTTTGTCACTGATCCTGTTCATAATTTTCCAAGATTTCTAGGCGCAACCAAGGAACAAAGGGTGTCATGCTTGGTGACCACAGGATCTCATCTCTACTGTTTGCAGATGATGTTGTCCTGTTGGATTCATCCAGCAATGACCCAAGTGTGAAGCGGTTGGGATGAGAATCCCAATACTGCACAAACTTGGATGAGAATCAGCACCTCCAAGTCTGAGTCCATGGTCCTCAGCCAGAAAAAGGTGGCCTGTCCTCTTCGGTTTGGGCATCTGATCAGGATGCCTCCTGGACACCTCCCACTTGAGGTGTTTCGGGCACGTCTCACTGGGAGAAGACCCTGGGGCAGACCCAGGACTCGCTGGAGAGACTATGTGTCCCAGCTGGTCTGGGAACACCTTGGTATCCTCTCTGAAGAGCTGGAGCAGGTGGCTGGGGAGAGAGAAGTCTGGGCTTCTCTGCTTGAACTGCTGCCTCTGCGACCCGGACCTCCAGAAAAGTGGTAGAAGCTGGATGGATGGATGGATATATTTTTCTCTCAAACTTTTTTCTCATAAATTGCAAATTTTCCCTAAATTTGTTATTGATTTTTTTTTTTGTCTATAATGCAAAATTGTGTTTGGGGCACCATTTTTGTAATGGAGAAGAATCAAAGCATGAGGGCGGTTACTTGGGTTAAAACAATTACGTCAATGTTGCAAATTTACGAGGAAAAAAAAGTCACAAATTCACAAGTAGCAAATTCAAAATAAAAAAGTAGTGAATTTATGAGAAAAAAGTTGCAAAAAGCTGCAAGTTTGCAAGAAAAAGTTGCAATTTTATGTGGAAAAGTCACAAATATATGTAAATTTATTTTTAGGAAAAATGGCAAATTCATTCATTCATTCATTCATTCATTCATTCATCTTCTTAACTGTTTAAATCAAGAGTAATTTTAATTGTCCTCCACAAAAATGCTGAAAGTGAACTTGTTGGGTGGGGCAGTGCCAGGGAGCCTATTGTATTTGTGTACTCTGCTTAAGTGGCAGAAACGGCTCTGTTTCAGCCCAGTTTGACCTGCAGACAGATCTGAGGACTAAAGGTGCGTTCACACCAAAAGCGAACAGGCATATTTTTCGCTCAGCATGATTACAGTATAACTCAGTGTAAACACGCCAACAGACATGAATAGTGAGATGCAGACTAGGCGAAGTTGTCTTTAAAACTTCTGCAGCTGTGATCAACCTGCTGTGGAAATTCCCAAAATAATGTCATGCTAATGCTTATATTATCTGACCGGGGGCTCACTTGAAAATGATGTCTCAAACCTCCAACACTTCACAGATGATCCCGTGTTTACATTGCTAGCTAGCTTGCTAGGATGTCCGTGGCCGGAAACCGTGGGTAAATAACTCCAAAAACCTGATTCAGCTGAAGAGTTCCCGGTCCTCCTGTCTCCTGGTGAGTGAGTTTCATTTTCAAACTAGTTTACTCTGCAATGGTGATAATTTTACTACGTCCATTAACTAGCTAGCTGCTAGCATAGCTAGCTAGCGGACGCAAATGCGCAATGACAAAAATTTGCATGTACTTGCGTCTTCCCATTGATTTTCTATGGATTTAAGCTGCCCGTTCGCATTTGGTGTGAACACAACTTAAGAGAGGAACTGTGATATATGAGGAAGTCATGAGTGACAGAGAAGTATGTGAGGGTGGTGCAGGACATGTAGGAGGCCAGCGAGATAGTGGTGAGGTGTGGTGTAGGAGTGACAGATGGATTCAAGGTGGGGGTGGGATTACACTGGTTAGGGTTACAGCCGTGGACAAAATTGTTGGTACCCCTCTGTTAATGAAAGAAAAACCCACAATGGTCACAGAAATAACTTGAATCTGACAAAAGTGGTAATAAATAAAAATTCCATGAAAATTAACCAATGAAAATCAGAAAATGCTTTTGAATTGTGGTTCAACAGAATTACTTTAAAAACAAACTCATGAAACAGGCCTGGACAAAAATGATGGTACCCCTAGAAAAGATTGAAAATAATGTGACCATAGGGACATGTTCAACCAAGATGTGTCCTCTAATTAACATCACAGGTGTCAACAAACTTGTAATCAGTCAGTCGGCCTATTTAAAGGGTGACAAGTAGTCAGTGTGCTGTTAGGTGACATGGTGTTTACCACACTAAACATGGACCAGAGGAAGCAAAGGAGAGAGTTGTCTCAGGAGATTAGAAAGAAAATTATAGACAAACATGTTAAAGGTAAAGGCTATAAGACCATCTCCAAGCAGCTTGATGTTCCTGTGAATACAGTTGCACATATTATTCAGAAATTTAAGATCCACGGGACTGTAGCCAACCTCCCTGGTCCTGGCCGCAGGAGGAGACGGATAATATATAATACGAATGGTAACAAAAGAGCCCAGAACAACCTCTAAACACATTCATGGTGAACTCCAAGGTCAAGGTGCATCAGTGTCAGATCGCACCATCCGTCGTTGTTTGAGCCAAAGTGGACTTCATGGGAGACAACCAAGGAAGACACCACTGTTGAAAAAAAATCATAAAAAAGCCAGACTGGAATTTGCCAAACTGCACACTGACAAGCCACAAAGCTTCTGGGAGAATGTCCTATGGACAGACGAGACAAAACTGGAACGTTTTGGCAAGGCACATCAGCTCTATGTTCACAGACGCAAAAATGAAGCATACCAACAAAAGAACACTGTCCCTACTGTGAAACATGGAGGAGGTTCTGTTATGTTCTGGGGCTGCTTTGCCGCATCTGGCACAGGGTGTCTTGAATCTGTGCAGGATACAATGAAATCTCAAGATTATCAAGGTATTCTAGAGAGAAATGTGCTGCCCAGTGTCAGACAGCTTGGTCTCAGTCGCAGGTCATGGGTCTTGCAACAGGATAATGACCCAAAACACAAAGCTAAAAACACCCAAGAATGGCTAAGAGCGAAACATTGGACTATTCTAAAGTGGCCTTCTATGAGCCCTGATCTAAATCCTATTGAACATCTGTGGAAGGAGCTGAAACATGCTGTCTGGAGAAGGCACCCTTCAAACCTGAGACAACATGAGCAGTTTGCTCATGAGGAGTGGGCCAAAATACCTGCTGAGAGGTGCAGAAGTCTCATTGACAGTTACAGAAATCGTTTGATTGCAGTGATTGCCTCAAAAGGTTGTGCAACAAAATATTAAGTTAAGGGTACCATCATTTTTGTCCAGGCCTGTTTCATGAGTTTGTTTTTTAAAATAATTCTGTTGAACCACAATTCAAAAGCATTGTCTGATTTTCATTGGTTAATTTTCATAGAATTTTTATTTATTACCACTTTTGTCAGATTCAAGTTATTTCTGTGACCATTGTGGGTTTTTCTTTCATTAGTAGAGGTGTACCAACAATTTTGTCCACGTGTGTAGTTTCTGAGGGACATCTACAGAAATCAAACCGAGTTGGTCTCAAAATACCCCAGAATGTCACATCCAGTAAAACCAGATTCTTGCAACATGCTAGCAGGGGACTGTTTATTTTTCCTTTTTTTTTGTCTCAGAATGTGCAGTGCTAGTTTATGGATGGAATTTTGCCATCTGAGTCACAGCAATGAAACAGATAAGCTGAAATGACTAGAAAATTGGTGCTAGTTGGCTGTTGGTGAATATCAGAATGTTACTGATATTTTACACCCATAAACTGTATTCCTCCATCTCAAAGTGGAAGCTGTTTGGATGCATTTAAATCATTTAGTAGCTACAGTTCAGTTTATCATAACCAAATGAACACATTCAAAACCTGATAAGGAAGTGGTGGTGAGATACTTCCTCGAATGTACGTTTCTGTCTGACTACAGCGCTGTCGGTAAACACATGTTTATGGGTTTATGACCGCTGATGATGCGGCGGTAAATTAATGATTTTCTGGCAGGCTCCTGAGTGTAAGTTTACCAGGTTGAATACTAAATGGGGACTTTGAAAAGAGAATTGAGGTCAGGGCCATTTCCCTGCATAAGGATGCAGGATTGTGGGCCCTGGAAAGTGGAAAAAAAAATGAAAAAGAAGATTCTCTGCCGCTCAACAAAAACATTTTTTTAAAAATTTGGTAATTGTTAAGATGAATAGAAAAAAAAAATCAAACAATAAGAATAAAAAATTCACTAGGATCCTATGAACATTGCAAAGGTCACAAATTTTACAAGAAAAAAAAATCGTAAATTTATAATAAAAATGTAGAAAATTTACAAAATAAAAAAACGCTTTCAATTTTAGGAGAAAAATTTGTAAATTTATGAGAAAAAGTCAAAAAAATTTTGGAGAAAAAAGTCATAAATTTAGAAGAAAAAAGTAAAAAAAATTTCAGGGACAAATACAAAAAGCTGTAAATTTACAAGAAAAAAGGAGAACATTTACAAGAAATAAGTTGCTAATTAAGAATAAAAAATCATATTTATAAGAAAAAAATCAAAAAATTACTAAAAAAATGGCAAATTTGCAAGAAAAATGTTTAAAATTTAGAATAAAAAATAGAAAATTCACAATAAAAAAGTCACAAATGTACATGAAAAAAATTTAAATTTACAATAAAAAAGTTGCAAATTCACAAGAAAAATGCAGTAAATTTATTAGAAAACAGTTGCAAATTTACAAGAAAAATACAGTGAATTTATTAGAAAAAGAGTGACAAATTTGTA
Source organism: Pholidichthys leucotaenia (assembly GCA_020510985.1). Classification (NCBI taxonomy): domain Eukaryota; kingdom Metazoa; phylum Chordata; class Actinopteri; order Cichliformes; family Pholidichthyidae; genus Pholidichthys; species Pholidichthys leucotaenia. The sequence goes on along the minus strand of CM035845.1, from coordinate 60,957,636 downwards.
AGAAAAAAGTAATGAATTTATAAGAAAAAAGTGGCCCTCTTTAATAGTGACTGAGGGGGCCTGTTTCAAGTGTGTACTCTGCTTTATAGCCAGAAACAGCTCTGGCTGAGATCCGTCTGCTGTTCTTTGCTGAACGGGCCAAACTGAGTCGAGAAAACAAAAACTGAAGCCTGTATTTCAAGGAAATGTTTTCTTTTTCCCAAATGAAAGACCTATTAACTGTCATGATGCAGAAAGACACAAAAGATTTTAATAGATACAGTTTGATGCTTACATTATGTTGCCAAAACCTCAGCTACCATGGAAGAAGCCACAAAAGTGCAATATTTGAAACTTAAAATGAAGGCAAAATGGCTGAGTTACAATCATATGACAGCAATGTTAGAAAGAAGGATGCTGGCTGCCACCTCCGTGTCACAGTGTCATGATTTTTAGCTTACAGCTCACATGCAGAGTGCAACAACAATGAACCAACCACACCGGAGAACACGTTTGAGGGTTTTTATTAATTTCAAGAGAAAACTCGAACTCTGCTACAGAAAACATCACTTGCCAGAGGAAGAAGTCCTGTGGAGAGATGAACGAGAGCAGTGTGAGGAGGAATGGAGAACAGGGAAATGGCTAGCCAAATTACCACTTACGTGGGTTGAACAAGAGCACCGGCAATGACCTCAGTGGGGAGAGACGAACCAGTAGGATGAAGCGGGTCGTAGGGTGGAGTGACTGGTGGTGCCTGACCGGGTGGAGAATAGCTGCTGAGGAGTGTGGATGGAGGGGCAGGTGAGCGCACACAGTCCCCGAAGACGCACCTGCACCGATGGCAGCAACCTGAAAATAAGGAGAGCACACAGACGGTGAGTACAAACACTTCACCAATTTATAGAATAATAATTCCACCGTGTCTACTGCAAGGCAGTATACCCAGACAAGCCAGCACTGAGTTGTTGACGACGTGGTCCTTTTAAGCGCTGGCTGATGAGAGGCAGCAGGTGTGTCCACTCTTCCAGGTGTACTGATTGCAGGAGAGGAGAGACATGGGAAGGAGGGGGCGAGCGCTCACCGGACCATGACAATGCTCCCCCCCCCCCCAAGGAACGCCTCCTGGCGGTCCACAAGTCTTCTCCGGGTGGGCTCGATGGTAGGCCCGGACCATCCCCTTGTCATCTAAGTGTGACTTGGGGATCCATGATTGTTCTTCCAGACTGTAGCCCTCCCAGTGGACCAAATACTGTAGTCCCCAGCCCCGACGGCGAACATCCAATATCCGTTGAACAGTATGGGTAATGTGGTCATCGAGCACTCGGGGAGGAGGAGGCGGCTTGGGGGGAGGACAGAGAGGACTAACGGAGACAGGCTTGATGTTAGATACATGGAAGGTCGGGTTCACACAAAGGATCTGTGGGAGCCCCAGTTGAACAGTGACGTCGTTAATCACCCTGCTGATGGGATAAGGATCCAGAAAGCGAGCGGACAGCTTCTTGGAGTCCGTCTTTAGAGGAATCTGGCCTGCTGCCAACCAAACCTGCTGCCCCATAACGCACTTAGGGGCAGGGACCTGCTTCTGGTTGGCCATCTGGCGGTTGCGGTTGGACGAATGAGTGAGGGCAGCAGGGGTGGATCTCCATATATGGTGGCAACGGCGAACATGGGCCCCCACGGACGGCACTGTGACCTCCCACTCCGTCATAGGGAGCAGAGGTGGGGTATACCCCATCAAGGCTTCAAAGGGGGTAAGGTCTGTGGCGATGGAAACAGCTGAGTTATGCAAATACTCCACCCACGTCAGGTGTGTGCTCCAGGTCGAGGGGTTCTCAGCTGCCACACATTGGAGGGCGGCCTCCAAGGACTGGTTGGCACGCTCAGCCTGCCCGTTGCTCTGAGGGTGATGTCCAGAAGAAAGGCTGACGGTGGTCCCAAGAGTGTGGCAAAAGGTCTTCCAAACATGGGATGTGAATTGGGAACCCCGTTCAGACACAATGTCGCACGGATTGTCGTGTAGGTGAATGACATGGGAAGTGAGCAGGTCGGCAGTCTCAGAGGCAGACAGGAGTTTGGGTAGGGCGATGAGGTGAAAAGCCTTAGAAAAACAATCAACGATAGTTAGAATGACTGTATTACCATGGGAGGGGGGAAGTCCAGTGAGAAAATCCAGGGCGATGTGGGACAGGAACAGGCAGAGGATGAAGCAGTCCAGCAGGGGGCGAAGAATCATCTTTGCCCCAAACACAGGTTTGGCATGCCTTCACATACTCCTGCATGTCTCGCCGCAGTGTGGGCCACCAGAATGCCTGCTGGATTAGGTTGGTGGTGCGGGCTATACCAGGGTGGCAGGCGAAGAGACTAGTGTGGCGCCAATGGATGACGTCACTGCAGAGGGTGGCAGGAACAAACAGGCGGTTGTGGGGACATCCCGCTGGTTCGGGCTCCCAAGACTGGGCCTGCCAGACCCTCTGCTCAATATTCCAGGTAAGGGCACCGAGGATACTGAAAGGAGGAACAATTGGCTGGGGAAGGGAGGGGGAGCTATTTGCATGGAATCAAACTGGCGCGATAGCGCGTCCGGTTTGATGTTCTGTGAGCCAGATAGGTAATAGTGAAATTGAACCTATTGAAAAACAAGGCCCAGCGAGCCTGCCTGGCACTGAGTTGGCAGGCCGACCTAAGATACTCTAAATTTTTGTGGTCGGTCCACATGATTATGAGGTGAATAGCCCCTTCTAACCAATTGCTCCATTCCTCCAATGCCAACTTAATGGCTAACAGCTCTCTATCCCCCACGACGTAATTCCTCTTGGCAGGCGTGAGCCGGTGAGAGAAAAATGTGCACGGGTGGCGCCGCTGATCAGAGGACAAGTGCTGTGAAAGGACAGCGTCCACCCCTGAGTCAGAAGCATCCACCTTGAGGATAAACTGAAGCTGAGAGTCAACCTGTGCCAAGATGGGTGTTTCAGAGAACAGGCCCTTTAATTTGGAAAAGGCCTGCTCAGCTGCCTCGGTCCAACGAAATGGGACCTTAACGGAGGTCAGCTGTGTAAGGGGCTGTGCTACCCCAATTATTGTTCCGAATGAACCTGCTATAGAAATTCACAAACCCCAGGAAGCACTGAAGCTCCCTCCGGGAGTGGGGTGTTGGCCAATCCAGCACAGCCTTCACCTTGGCAGGGTTGGCAATCATAAATAAGATAAGATAAGATAAGATAAACTTTATTGTCCCTCAAGGGGAAATTTGTCCTGGGCTTGTCACCCGTGCTGCAACCACACAATCCACACATACACAATGGATGTAGTACATAATAAATGAAATAAAACCCAATAAATAATACAAGTACATACATACATAAATATATAACAGCAGTCATTAAGATTCCAAGGTTGTCATAGCCAGGAGCGGCACTGGGGTTAAGCTCCCAGTGCTCATAAAATGCTCCTTACGGCGTGCGTCTCGAAAAGCCTCTGACAACTAAGTCCAACTCCTAGCCTGCCCGTGTGGTTTAGTCTCTAAGTCCAGCGGAACTGCTTTTACTAATAGGAGAAGGGGCGAGGGCGGATCTCTGGCGCCTTAAAACCAGATGCTTCGGGTAGATGGTGGCTCGTCAACCTGGGAAGGTAGCCCATCTAGGGGAAGGTAAACCCTGATTTCAAACCTCCGCTGCCTTGCGGCACACCCGGTCACGGGAAAGGCTTCGGGAGTCAACCCTGAGGAAAAATCCGGAGTCGGAGCCCCTAAGGCAGTTCTCTGTTGTGCTCAGCATCGTTCTGGCAGCTCCTGCGACGGCGCTGGTGCCTAACTATAGCAGCCCTGCTGTTCCTTTGGATTCATCAGTGACGTGGAGAGGGGGGACATGCTGCATGGGTAACATCTTGTCCTCCATATCTTCCTGCCCAGGCTTGAATCCTACCAACGCCCAACGCTGGAAGGTAGAACACCGGTGCGCATCGGCCTGTTCAGCCACAGGCAGTGCTGTTCCAGCAGAGTAGACGTTCAGGATTCTCTTCCATGGTCATCATAGACCGACGGAGGCCGCCGCCGACGAGCCATTAAGAACAGGAGTTATGTGTCCCTGACCTGATCTGAGTTTAAAAGTTTTACTGACGTCGGGATAAATGAGTCCTTGTATCTATTGAACCTGCACTTGGGGACTCTGTATCTCCTCCCTGAGGGCAGCCGCACATATTCATTGTTTAGTACATGGCTCATGTCACTGATTATTTTTTGAGCTTGTCTACAGGCTGCCTGGTCGTGTAAGATCTGCATGGGTAAATACTCTTTAACTCCAATAATTTTCCATGCTGTATGAATTAAACACAACACTCTGTTCTTTAGTTTCACAGAGAGGTTGCCAAACCAAGCTGTAATGCTGTATCTAATACAGCTTTCCAACACAGCCTGGTAAAATATTAGCATAATCCTTTTATCAACGCCATGTATTCTTAATCTACGCAAGAAATGCAGCTGCTGTTGTAGTCTACTACAGAGGTAATCAATATGTGTGCTCCAGGTTAATGAATTGTCAATAAATACTCCCAAATATTTATAGGAACTAACCTGTGTTATAGTGTGGTTGTGGATGACCACAGGCCTGTGGTCACCAACTCCCCGAGGGTCAAACACCATCTCCTTTGTTTTATCAGTATTCAAAATGAGATGACTGTCATCACACCAATTGACAAACCTCTGAATTTCTATAAAATAGCTTGACAGATCATGAGTCTTTTGAAGTAGTGATAAAATAGCAGTGTCATCAGAAAATTTAATAATTTGATTGCCTGGATAGACACTTCTGTACTCATCAGCGTACAAGGTGAACAAAAATGGTGAACTAACACAGCCTTGGGGAGCTCCTGTGTTGAGGGTTCTGGATTTAGATAAAGTTCCATTTACACTAACTTGCTGTTTACAATAAGTTAAAAATGAGTGGTACCATTTAATAATGACAGGATGCACTTTAAAATCATTTAACCTCTTAATTAAAAGGTGTGGCTGCAGTGTGTTAAAAGCTGAGCTAAAATCAACCAATAAAAATCTGGCTATGTGGAGCAAAAAATAGTCCCCAGCGCGGCAGAAGGGAGAGACAGTCCAATCACGTCGGGGTCACCAGTGTGGAGGAATGGAATAAGTGCAGGTGGACACAGCAAGCCGAAGTTTAAAGGTGTTTTATTCCTCCATCACGAGACTCACTCAGCGCTCTGTCTGTGCGCTGTGAGTGAGCCCTGAGTGCGATGCCTAAGAGTGTTAACAGTGAGCTTTGAGTGAGTACATTTATAAGAGAGAATGCATGGGACATTTACATAACAGTCAAGAGAGAATGCATGGCAACTTTACATAAGAGTCACACATATCAATGGCCTGATTACTGGCGCCGGAATTCTTCTCTTTGCTCTGGGGCTGTAGGACAAAAGAGAATGCAGGCACATTTACATATTGATATCACTCCATACATATCATTGTTCTGTTTCCTGCTCAAGCTGAGTGCTCTGACTGTCCAAGCTGATTGTGGTGGGTCACCCCACACCGCTCCCCCCAGAGCGCTCAGCAGGGAAACGAGACGGCGATCGGCCGGCTTTGGAATCAGCTCTCCTTCAGCCACTATGAAGCCCAAGAAGGAGGTGGTGTTGGTGGAGAACTCACACTTCTCGGCTTTAACAAAGAGCTGGTTCTCCAGGAGCCATTATAGAATGGCCCTCACATGGACTTCACATTCCTCTGGCGAGTGAGAAAAGATTAATATATCATAAAGATATACAAAAACTAACTGATTTGATTTTGTGGAGGACTTCCAGTCTGGACGCCATGGCGACTGCAGCTTAACACTGAAGCTCTCAGACCCAATCCAAGATAACACCTTGAAAATCAAACTTAACGGATTTTTGGAGGAGTGAAAATCAAAAGACAAAATCATCATGTCTAAAGGAAAACAGAAGAAACTGAAATTCTCCAGGCCAGGACACGTATCGGCCGGAGAATCTGAACTGGAAGATCTCCGTTCAGAAGACGAGGAACTGGTGGTAGCTAACAAAAAGGTTAGCCTGAAATCGCTATTTGAAGAGCTACGACGATTTCGCCGAGAGGTTATGGCTGAATTTCGGGAATTCAGAGACGAATTGAAAAGGACAAACAGCAGAGTGGACCAGGCCGAGAACCGAATCTTGGAAGCAGAAGAACGAATAAAAGTGCTCGAAGATTCTGTGCTGGACCTACGCAAAAGACAAGCATCTATAGAGGCTAAGCTAGCCAACCAAGAAGGAAGAGAGAGAAGAGACAATATAAGAATTCATGGTCTGATAGAAGGAGCCGAAAACGGTTTTAACTCAATGGCAGAATGCGTGGAATCTTTTCTAAGAGAGAAATTGGATATTCCACAAACCACCGACTTAAACATAGAAAAGGCACATCGTTCATTAGCCGCTAGGCCAGCGGCGGAAGCGCCCCCACGTTCGGTGTTGGTAAGATTTTCCAATTTCAAAATAAAACAAGAGATTGTAAGACTGGCTTGGCAGAAAAAAGGATTTATGCACCACCACACTGTTATACTAAATAAGAAAATACAATGGAGAAACAGGGTGTAACCAAAATAGCCTCATATAATGTAAAAGGGATCCTGAATCCAGTTAAAAGATCCAAGATTCTAGGCAAAATGAAAAAAGACAAAGCAGGAATAATATTTTTACAAGAAACCCACCTAACAGACGTGGAGCACAATAAACTCAGTAGACAAGGGTTTAAAATGATCTCTTCATCTTCATATAAGTCAGGGAGGAGGAGGGGAGTAGCGACATTGATATCAACCAAAATTACATTTGAAAAAAAATCAGAACACAAAGATAAAGAAGGGAGATACAGTTTGGTAACTGGGCGGCTAGAGGGAGAAGATATCACCCTGCTGAATGTGTATGCTCCCCCAGGGGCTAACTGGAAATTTTATAAAAATGTATTTGACCTAATGATAACTAAAGCTCAAGGTTTAGTGATATGTGGTGGGGACTTCAGTCTTAGACTGAATCCATACTGGGATGCTTCTGGTAATTCTCCACATCAAAATAACACCCAAAGCAGGAAGACTTGGATGCTACTAAAAGAAATGGGAATCTGTGATGTGTGGAGGGAACTCAACCCCAGTGTAAAAGACTATACATTTTACTCAACTCCACATTCATCTTACTCAAGGATTGACTATTTTTTTTATGTTTAATAGAGACATTGGAAGAGTAGAAACATGTAAAATAAGACTGATGGATCTCTCTGACCACAGTCCGATCTACATGGACTTAAATATCCAAAAATACACAAATAATACATTTTCTTGGAGGTTAAATTCAAATGTCCTGAAAGGACCATTGAAAGATGATTTGGAATCAGATATTCTCAGATATTTGGAAGAAAACGATAATGGAGAAGTATCCCCTTTAATACTGTGGGATGAATGCAAAGCTGTAATAAGAGGAAAGATTATTGCAAAACTGGCAACCCAAAAGAAACTAAGACAAGAAAAACTATCCACATTAGAGTCAGAACTTAGGAACCTAGAAAAAGAACACAAAGGCAACACTCATTCTACTGACTCGCTCAAGATTAAGGAAATTAAAAACCAAATAAATGAGATCTACACAATGGAAATCCAGAAGAAACTTACATTTTTGAAACAAAAATACTATGAAGCAGGCAGTAAATCGGCAAAATTGCTAGCCTATAAATTGAGGAAACATCAAACAGAAAGAGCAATCTACAAAATCAGAGACCCAGTATCAAAGGAAATAAAATTCAGAATTCAGGATATTCTTAAAAGCTTCGAGAATTACTATAAGAACTTAAACTCCCACAAAAAACATAAAAACGCATCCGAGGCATTCCTAAACACATTAAACCTTCCCCAACTTACGGAGTCACAAAATAAAACACTACTGTCAGAAATACAACCTAAAGAATTGGAAAAAGCAATTATGAAACTTAAAGCTAACAAATCCCCAGGAGCTGATGGCTATACAGCAGAGTGGTACAAAACCTTTAAACAGCAACTATCTCCTCTCCTCCTGAAAACATTTAATTATGTCCTCCACACAGGGGAAATCCCCCCCTCCTGGAGAGAAGGGGTCATTGCAGTTATACCTAAACCTGAAAAGGATAAACTAGAGTGCTCCAACTACAGACCAATCAGTGTACTAAATCAGGACTATAAGCTTTTTACCATTATCCTTGCCAAAAGGTTAGAAAATATACTGACAGACCTAATTCATTTAGACCAAACAGGTTTTATAAGACAAAGACAGACACAAGACAACATTCGACGCACTTTACACATAATTCATCATATAAAAAAATATAACTTAAATGCAGTCATATTGGGATTAGATGCTGAAAAAGCATTCGATTCGGTTGACTGGTCTTTTCTATATAGAATCTTATCCAGTTTCAATTTTCATAACAACTTCATTAGAACTATACAGGCATTATATAAAAAACCAACAGCTAAAATAAGGATTAACGGTAATTTATCATCATCTTTTGAACTGGAAAGAGGATGTCGTCAAGGCTGCCCCCTGTCTCCACTGCTCTTTGCAATCTTCATAGAACCTCTGAGCCAATGGATAAGACAAAATCAAAAAATTCAAGGTATTACACTTGGTCAGAAGGAACATAAAATAGCACTCTTTGCTGATGACATTTTAATATACCTAGGGCAGCCGGACACTTCTTTACCAGAACTAACCTCAGTTTTTTCAGAGTATGGAGATTTATCGGGGTACAAATTAAACATGCATAAAACCCAAATTTTAACATTCAACTATGACCCAAATCATTATTCACTAAGCAAACTCAAAACTAACTGGGAGTCGGAATCTATTAAATATCTGGGGGTCAATATCCTGAAACAACTCAACAAAATTATATCACTAAACTATGATCCACTGGTGACAAAAATAAAATCTGACCTAGCAAGATGGAATATGATACCATTCTTAGGTACTGCACAAAGAATTGAAGCAGTCAAAATGAATATACTTCCACGTCTTCTATACCTTTTCCAAACAATACCGGTAGAACCTCCCAAAAAAACATGGCAGGAGCTGGACAGAAGGATATCAAGATTCATATGGCAGGGCAAGAGACCTAGAATCAGATATAGAACCTTACAGCTAAACAAAGACAAAGGTGGGCTCGCGCTGCCAAATATCAGGGACTACTTTAAAGCTGCACAAATTAAAACTTTAGTAGAGATATGTAACCCAATCTACACTGCACAATGGAAGGAGATCGAATGCCAAATAACAAGTGACATCCCCCTACAGGCGATAATAGGGAACAATGCCTTACCTAAGCTTTTGAATAACACTAACCCGTGGATAGAGACCCCGCTAAAAATTTGGTTTAAGATAGTCAGAGAGAATCAAACTAAAGAGCCCTATCGACTTCTGCAATGGATTGCCTATGATCAAGACTTTACTCCTAATAAAACAGACACCAGATTTAAAAAGTGGAAGGAGAAAGGGCTGATAAAATATTACGATTTTTTTAAAGGGCAAATTTTAAGAAGTTTTGAAGATTTGAAAAAACAAGGCCTAATAAATCAAGACCTTTACAGGTTCTTCCAGCTTAGACACCACATAAACAATATACTTAAAAAGGAGGATTTGGAAAGGGCCCAGTCAGGTGTTCTGAAGGTCTTCTTAATGGCATATAAAGGGATCCCAGGGATCAGATACATTTCTAAAATATACCAAGGTCTTTAAGACTTAAAAGGAGACAACACATCATATATAAAAGAGAGATGGGAAAAAGAGGGGAATTTCACTTTACAACTGGAAATATGGGAAAAGCTAAATAAACAGCAATGGAAAAGTACCTCATCCCTGCAGTGGAGAGAATTTGGATGGAAAAACTTGGTAAGATTTTTCAGAACACCTGCACAAAACAAATTTACCCATAAGGGATTGAACTGTTGGCGCTTGTGTGGTGAAAAGACTGCAAATCATTTTCATGTGTTTTGGTCATGCCCAGTTATCCACCAATGTTGGACCAATGTACAGACAATATTGGGGAAAATATTCAAAATAACAGTTCCCTTTTCTTTTGTAACTTTGTATTTGGGTTTACTACCGGACTCACTGGAAAGACGAGGAGAAAAATACTTATTCAATGTTTTAATATTGGCAAGCAAAAAAGCTCTAACTAAAAAAATGGATGTTGAAGGACTGTCCTACACCTGAAGATTGGATTAACGTGATCCAAGACATTTACTCGATGGAAAAGTTGACATTCGCACTGAGACAGGACATGGATGGGTTCATGAACTTTTGGCAACCCTGGATCGCATATGTGTCTTCCATTAGAACTAATCTTTGACAAATACCATTTCAATAATGGTTCCGCTCTTTGTTCCAACGCTACTCAGTTGCTCTTTTACCTTTATTTACTTACTTTTTCTTTTTGTTTGTTTTTTGCTGGTTTGTTTGTTTTTGTTTTTGTTTTTATTTTTTTCTCTTTAATTTCACTTTTTCTTTCACTTTAAAAAAAAAGGGGTGTTGTAAGAATTATTCTTCCAATGTTGTCAGATATCAGAAAATAAGGGAACATGTGATGAAAATGTAAACAATGCATTGCTGTAACGACCTGTATACCCTTTACAAAAACTTAAATTAAAAAAAAAAAAAAAAAAAACTAACTGATTAATCATATCATGAAGGATGTCATTGATGAGCCGCTGGAAGACGGCAGGGGCGTTAGTGAGCCCAAAACGGCATGATCAAATATTCAAATTGCTCCATATGAGTTTTAAAGGCCATCTTCAACTCATCTCCCTTGCGGATACAAATTAAGTGATAGGCGTTGCAGAGATCTATCTTCGTAAACACCCGCGTGCGCTGAAGGAGCTCAAGCGTGGAGTTAATCAAGGGCAGAGGATATTTGTCTTTAACAGTAATTGCATTTAGTTCACGGTAATCAATGCACAGATGCAGTGATCCATCCTTCTTTCTAACAAAAAAAAAATCCTGCTCCGAGTGGAGCCGAAGATGACCAAATCAGGCCAGCGTTCAGAGATTCTTTAATGTATCTCTCCATCGCCTCCCTCTCCGGGCCAGAAATGCTATAGAGCCGGCTTGACAGCAACCGCACCCCTGGGAGGAGATCAATCGAGCAGTCATAAGAGCGATGAGGCAGAAGCGACAGCGCTCTAGACTTACTGAAGACCTCCCCTAAATCATGATAGGCTTTGGGGACGAGGCTGAGGTCCTGCAGTTCAACCGGAGGAGAGGAGATAGAGAGAGATGGTGAACACTCGGCCAAACTCAGACAGGCTCAACGACTTCTTTGCACGTTTTGAAGCATCAAACTTGACAATCAGAGGGAGGGCTGGCCCATCCCCACCATCGGTTGGACCAGCTTTTACTATCAACACAGCGGACACACGGAGGACCGTAACCAGAGTCAACTCACGTAAAGCTGCAGGTCCGGACAACATCCCGAGACGTGTGCTCCGAGACTGCGCGAGCGAGTTGGCGGATGTACTGACTGACATTTATAACATCTCCCTGAGTCAGGCCATCGTTCCCAGATGCTTCAAGACCTCTATCATAGTACTGGTGGCAAAGAAACCAGTTGTGTCCTGTCTGAATGACTATCATCCTGTTGCGCTGACACCAATTGTGATGAAGTGTTTTGAACGGCTTGTCAAACCACACATTACAGCCTAACCTCCCTGCATCACATGACCCGCTCCAGTTTGCATATCGTTCAAACCGCTCCACGGAGGATGCTAGAGTCACCACCCTGCACTCTGTCATCACCCACCTGGATCAGAAAGACACCTACGCCAGACTCCTGTACATTGATTTCAGTTCAGCATTCAACACCATTATTCCCCAGAGAGTGATGGAGAAATTACTCCTTCTTGGTCTGAACACCACCACATGTCTCTGGATCCTGGATTTCCTGACTGAGAGACCTCAGTCTGTCCGGGTTGGAAACAACATCTCCAACTCTGTCACGCTGAGTACCAGATCCCCTCAAGGCTGCATACTCAGTCCACTATTGTTTACACTTCTAACACATGACTGTGTATCCAGACACGAGGGGAACCAGATTATTAAGTTTGCAGACAACACCACGGTGGTGGGACTTATTCAGAGGGATGAGGAATCAATGTACAGGGAAGAAGTGAGAGACCTGGAGGGCTGGTGCAGGGAGAACAATCTGGTGCTCAATGTGGACAAATCGAAGGAGATGATTATCGACTTCCGGCGGTCACAGCCTGAACACGTCCCTTTCAGCATCGGCGGCCGTTTAGTGGAGAGAGTGGAGAACATCAAGTTCCTCAGAGTGCAGATCTCGCAGGACCTGACCTGGAGCAAGAATTCCTTGGGGATCAGGAAGCAGGCCCAGCAGAGACTGCACTTCTTGAGGAAACTCAAACAGGCCTCTCTCCCCATCTGCATCCTCAGGACCTTCTACAGAGGTGTGGTGGAGAGTGTTCTGACATACTGCATTGCTACATGGTACTCCAGCTGCAGTATGTGAGACAAAAAAGCCCTGCAGAGGATAGTTAAGGGAGCTGAGAGGGTAATTGGAGTCTCCCTCCCCTCTGTCCAAGAACTTTTTCAGAACCGTTGTAGGAGCAGGGCACTGAACATTGTCAAGGACCACTCTCACCCTCTGCATAACACTTTGAACTTCTGCCATCTGGCAAACGATTTTGGAGCATCAGAGGCAGAACCACCAGACTGATCAACAGCTTCCTTCCACAAGCTGTTAGGATGCTGAACAGTTGATCCGGAATCTCTCATATACACTACCGCACCTACGTACATTATGTACATTATTTGTATATTATAGTTAGTTTTTCAAGTATGTCTCAGGGATGTGTGAATGGATGTGGTGGGGTGGGGGGTGAAGATATGTGTGAGTGTGTCTTAATCATGTTCTTTTACTTATATGGATGCCGAGAGAAACGCAATTTCATCTTGCCTGCACTACAGTTGTATGTACAGCAATATGACAATAAAGGTTGATTTGATTAAACTGTGGAGGAACGCGCTGCGTAACACAACCTCGTTCCACCCCAAGTCTGCCACTTTGACCCGACACTCCACAGAGAACTCGGCCGCTGACTGAGTCCCCTGGCGGAGAGACAATAGGGGGCTCAAAATGTTACTCTGGCTCTCAGTATGGTCAAAAGCAGGAGTAAAGTGGACCACAAATTGTTCAAACGTGTACGCAGCCCCCTTGGGGCTGTCAAGAATGGACCATGCCCAACTAAGGGCGCGGTCCCGAAGTAAAAGAATCAAAAAGTGAATTTTAGTGGAATTGCTCAGATACTCCCCTCCCACCTGCCCCAAATACTGTTGCACCTGAAATAAAAATTCCTTACATTCCCCCACCTTCCCTGCTTACGGGGCAGGCATGGGAATGGAAGTGGTACGACGGATGGTAGTTTGAATAATAGGGGCAGGAGGAACGGGAGGACCTGAAGGAGCCAAATTAGCCAAACAGTTGATAACCGTGCCCAGCTGCTGCAAAATCGCCGGCAGCTGCTGCATGAGCATGGCCAGATGTCTCTCGGTGGCATCTAGACGATCCAGAGTGGAATGCTCCACCACTGCTGCACTCGCTGAGCCGAGGTTGGGGCTGGCTCGTTCTGTCATGATTTTTAGCTTACAGCTCACATGCAGAGTGCAACAACAACGAACCAATCACACCGGAGAACACGTTTGAGGGTTTTTATTAATTTCAAGAGAAAACTCAAACTCTGCTACAGAAAACATCACTCGCCAGAGGAAGGAGTCCTGTGGAGAGATGAACGAGAGCAGTGTGAGGAGGAATGGAGAACAGGGAAATGGCTAGCCAAATTACCACTTACATGGGTTGAACAAGAGCACCGGCAAGGACCCCAGCGGGGAGAGATAAACCAGCAGGATGAAGCGGGTCGTAGGGTGGAGTGACTAGTGGTGCCTGACTGGGTGGAGAATAGCTGCTGAGGAGTGTGGATGGAGGGGCAGGTGAGCGCACACAGTCCCCAAAGACGGACCCGCACCAATGGCAGCAACCTGAAAATAAGGAGAGCACACAGACGGTGAGTACAAACACTTCACCAACTTATAGAATAATAATTCCACCGTGTCTACTGCGAGGCAGTATACCCAGACGAGCCAGCACTGAGTTGTTGACGATGTGGTCCTTATAAGCGCTGGCTGATGAGAGGCAGTCCACTCTCCCAGGTGTACTGACTGCAGGAGAGGAGAGACACGGGAAGGAGGGGGCGAGCGCTCACTGGACCATGACACACAGGAAGTCATTTCTGCCTGTTTCTATGTGACTGTGTATATATCAGTCACTGTGGGTAAGTTGACTGGTTTCACGTCTGCCAGCTCCACTGTTGAAAGATCAGCTGTCTCCAATGTACTGTAAATGCTCTGAAATAACAGCAGCGCAACAGGAATGGTGGTGACCTATCAGTCATCATTTTTGCATTGTATATTGATACTGTTAATGATGCATGCCTCCCTCTCACTCACACACGTGTACTCTGACTAGCTTCTACTGATTTTCATTCCTCTTCTCTCCAGTGCATGCCTCTGCCTTTCCAGGTTCTCCTCCACCTGCTTTTTCCTCTTAAAGCAGACGGACAGTGACATATTTTTACTGAACCAATCAACTGATTGTATGAAAATATTCTATTCTGCCTATTCCCGCGATTTAATATGTGTCACCAGCTTCCATAAATGACCTTATTTGTTCATAGCCCAGCCTTCACTTAGTGAGGCTGCAGTACCACCATCTCTCGATAGGTGCGGGCATTAGTGACGTCACCACAGCAATGCAAAGAAAATGGCAGAACGAGAGCAAAGTGATTCGGACATTATTTACTCGAGTTTGATGACCTCAATATAAATGATGACATTGAAAATGAAGAATCGGATGATGAAGTAGTTTTGGGTGGTGCTGAGGGGGTATTCAGCCTTATTTGTGGGAAAGAAGTGAGGGTTATGTTGCCTGCCTGTGCGGTGAACCTCATCAGAGAAACATTCCCATCTGATCACTACAAGGGATTTTGCCTACCAAGATTAGATTTGTGAACAATGATATGTAAATAAAGTTTTGTAAAATCATATATTGAGTTTATTAATGTTCATGTCAATGTTATAAATCTTATAGTTCAGCATTCATCAAAGTCGCATGTCATATACATTTGAATAATTTGAACACACTAAATTCTTCTCAATTTGAAAAGAAATATTACATACTATACCACCTTTGTATGAACGTTTGAAAACACAGCAGAAATATACAAAGAAATACAAAAATCAATGGAGTATCACTACAGATTAAGAAAATAACTAGTTTCCAGATATAGCAATTATTATATTCCAATAAATAACATTTCACAGTTATACTGGGCACCATTTTATGGTAGAAAATTGGGGTTCCATTTTTAAAAGCACATTTCTTTTACAATCTTAGGCTTATATTTGTTTTTCTTAGCAAATATGTTGCTTCCCTAAAAATTGAAAGCTGAACTGTCATTGGTAATTTCTTCTACTTTTACATGTTTGATTTTGAAAATCATCCATTGCTTGGAATTCATTTAAAATGTTTAGTAAACATTTGCTGTGAATATTAAAAATACAAAACTTACCCTGTTTACTTCTCGTTTTCTGACAGCTGATCACCTCGGTAGATCACCCTTGCTTTTCACGCCACTGTCACTGACACTTGTCTCAGAGTCAGACTTGGGAATCGAGGGATATATAGTTGGAATAGCCGTTTTCTTTATCACCAGTCTTTTTGCAAATTTCATTTCACATTGCATCTTATTCTTGAAATCGCTGTCAACGAAATGTCTACTGCACATGTAGGGCGCTAACGAGGTGCAGGTGTGCGCGCAGCTGAGGCAGATGCCTGAGAGCGGCGAGCCGTGACACCTGCAAAATATATGTGGACAAGAAAGACTGACAAACCTGGGTACTATTTCACTGCAGTCTGCTTTAATACAGAAGCTGAAGCAATAGGGAACACTGTATGTCTCTGTAATTGAGAACTTTGCTTTTAAAAAACACAGGAGGATGGACTTCCAATATAAGTAACCGGTGAGTTAAACTGTCTTTCTTCAGCATGTTTTTTCCCCCTAACCGTTCTTATGATCATGAAAATATTTGGTAATTCCGAGAAATATCCGTAATCGCCGATTTTAAAACATAAACATCAAGTGTTGCATGAAGCAAAACACAGCCGGACCAACACACCCGTAGACAACACAACGCCAAACCATATTAATTCGATTCCTGAAATCCTAATCTTCATAAATAATCTATTTGTAATCCACAAGTATTCCGAGAAATATCCGTAATCGCCGATTTTAAGATGTAAACATCAAGTGTTGCATGAAGCAAAACACAGCACTGGCCGCCGACCATGTGCGTGTGTTTGCCGGTGGTGATGTCACACAGTCAGTGGCCATCTTAGCCGCTGATCGCTTGGCTGGGTCAGACAGCTCTCCACAACAGCGTACTTCAAGAGCGCATTGTCACCTTATGCGACATACGCTGACACCAAAACATGTGCGGTTCGACTTAGCTCGTCTCAGACAACAATTTGAGATATGAATTAGCAATATTGAATTTTCGTCTGTCCGTCTGCTTTAAACTTGCAATGTTTTTTCTCATAAATTTGCAATTTTTTGTAATTACAGTGCAAGTTGATGAACATTGATATCAATCAATGTAAACTTGCCAGATTGTAACCAGTGGCTAATTTCCATCTGTTGTCCATTTTGACATGATTTGAGGCTTAAACCCAGGAGCAGACAACAGACTCTGTTAGAAATACAATGATCTTTATTGAACGTGAGTGTGTGTGAGTGAGTGCAGAGTGGGAGAAGTCTGGCAACCCTGCAAGGAGGAGCGAGAAGGAGATATGAGTAATCTTGTAACCCACGGATGAATTAGTGAAATAAATAATAATCTTATGGAGCAAGGAATGGTAGGAGTAAAACTACTTGCAGCCTTGTGCTTCTCCAGGTTACTGTAGTCCCGCGACGGTGAGGAAGTGCCAGTGCAGATATGTACAGTGTTCAGTGCAGAGGATTCCTCAGCTGAGGAGAGAAAGGGAAAGTTCAGTCTTAGCGCTGAGGCACTTACGAGATGCTGATGAGGAAGAGGAGCCTCCGGCTCATGGATTGAGTCCTGGTCCGCCGCCCGGAGTAGGGCTGGTCCGCCAGGAGGACGGTCCACCTGTGCACAGGTATAAAGGACAAGGAGAGGATGATGCAGGTTGATGAGAACAGGTTAACAGGCTGCTTACGGTTTGTAGAGAGGGAGGCGAAACTCCCAGCTGACGAGGAGCAGAGTAAATAAGCGTCATGGAGCTCTTTCGCAGAGTTGGAGCGTTGATGTCTCCATGCAAGAGTGGAGTGCCCCACTCCTTATAAAGGCTGCCTGATTAGGGAGCGCAGGTGTGAGTGGAGCTGCAGCAGTGAAATATAATTAGTAAGAGAGGAGAACAACAACACACAGCTGGGATCACTACCCATTTCTCATTAATGTTGTCATATTCTGGACATGGTCATTGACCATGTCCACGCTTTTTGTTGGTTTTGAACTTATATCATTCTTGTCATTCTGTTATCATTAGTTTTCCTAGTCTATTCTTACTTTTTAGTCCATCTATTATTTTGAAAGGTTCCTTTATTTTTTCCTGACTAGTCGTAGTTTCATTTCCTGTTGTCCAGCTTTTCTCCCTTGCATTATTGTTTAGTCTTTGATTAGTCCCAGCTGTCTTGTGTTAGTTAATTATTAGTTTCCTATATTAGTTGTCACTTTCTGTTACCCTTTCCTGTACGGGCAGCCAGTTAGCCTCTTATTGCTACGTGTCCACTGGATCCGTCACTTTCCCGCTTCCCATTCATTGTGTATCAAAAACGCAACAGAAAGCATTTGGCTCCGGTACGGTGAAATTCAGGCTGTGGGGTGTCGAGTAGACTGTGGTTCCTCCTACCGCTCATTTACATAATAATTACAGTTGTTAATGTCTATGCAAATGAATTTCCCGTGCTGGCATTCACCGGAGGCAGCGATCTTGTACTGAATGTTTAAACCAGCAGTTTTTGATGTCAAATAATGACAGAGTCATTAACTGAACCTGCTCTTTCTCACACGTAGTGATGTTACAAACACTTTTCGCTGGTTTGTTTTAAAGATACGAGACTTGTCGTCCGCCATGTTGTCCGGTAGTTTCAGTTTGTGACAGACCACCCACGGTGACCAGTCAGAAGCAGCCTTTGTGTTCTCAGCAGCAGGACAAATGAAAGTGTTTTCCCCATGACAGAGCTCTTTCACTATTGGTTTTCCATGACATCACATGTTTTCTGCAACTCCACCTACTTTTTTCTCATAAAAAGTTGACATTTTTCTTGGTAAGTGTGCAGTTTGTCATCTATAATCTACAACTTTTTTGGTAAGGTTGTAACATTATTCTTGTAAACTTGTGATTTTATTATCATACATTTGCATATTTTAATTTGCAACTTTTTTCTCATTTATTTCCTCATACATTTATGACTTTTTTCTCAATTACTTGCAGCAATTTACCCCAATAAATACATAAAAAGTATTGATACATTTACCCTCATAAGGCTAATATCTATTGATCCTGTGAACATAAAACCATGTGGGCCCTTTCTTCCTTGTTTGGCAAAGAATGCATCACCTGCGTTGTTGGTTCTGGCGAAGTGAAAACTCATCCCTCGCTCTTTGTGAGGAGGCCATTGATGAAGAGATTCTGGCTTGAATGGGGAGGCTAATTCTTTCAGCGGCCTTGAATGGAGCACAGCAGATTAAATGGAGCATGTGTTAGCCCAGATTACACTGTCGGGGAAATAAAAGGCCTTTTACGTGATGCTCCGCATAGCTGCATCGCTCTCACAATGTACTGTCTTATACTGTAGTGACTCATTCTAATGGATCGTTATTGTCATACTGCATTGGTGGATTAGAGGCACCACATGTTAGGGTTACCAGGGTCGTTTCTACTTTTGGGGGGCCCTAGCAAAAGTGTGCTTGGAGCCCCCAATTTTTGGAACAGGGAAGAGTTCAAACCCTTTAAGATAGAATATAAAAATCTCCCATCATTGTCTACATGACTGGAGAAAATGCAAGCATTATATAGAATAAAAAAAAAATCAACCAGCATCTATATGAAGGTTGAAATATCAAAAACTTTCACAATTACAGAAAATAAAAAATAAAATCACAAAATTATTAGAAACAATGCAAAATTAGGAGAAAGTCACAAATTTATGAGAAAATGTGCAAATTTATAAGAAAAAAGTACACATTTATGAGGCAAAAATCAAATTTACAAGAAAAACAATCAGAAATTTGTGAGAAAAAGGTAAAATTTTACAAGAAAAAGTAACAAATTTATGCAAAAAGTTGCAACTTTATGAGAAAAAATATATAATCTTATGACAAAAAGTCACACATTTACGAGGAAAAAGGCACAAATTTCCAAGAAAAAAGCTGCAAAATTAAGAGAAAAAAACTGCAAACATAAGAAAAAGTTGCAAACTTACAAGAAAAAAAAAGTCACAAATTCATGACAAGAAGGCTGAAAATTTATGAGACAAAAGTTATAAATTTACTATAATAAAGTTGAAGATCATTTTAATTCTCCTCTAAAAATGTTGAGGGAAAACTTGTATCTCAGGATACAGATGGATTCAAGGTGAGGTGGGGATTACTCAGGGATCAGTCTGCGCCCCTTCATGCTTGCCTTGGTGATGGACAGGCTGACAAACAAGGCTAGGCAGGAGTCTTCGTGGACCATGATGTTTGCAGACAACATTGTGATCTGTGTTATGCCCACAAGCCCGGTATTGAGGAGACGGATGAAGAGGTTGCACTGAACACTGCTTTATTATATATCTGAGTCACTTTACAGTTATTACAAGACAGCGGAGAGGTCCTGGGCAAGAGCTGCCCCAAAAGGCGGGCGCCCTGTATAATAGGGTGATGTGATGACACACCCGGAAGGTGGCATCATCACACCGCACTTCACAATAAAACCTCGATCCCACAATCTGTAGTGAGAGTAAGGAGCAGGTGGAAGAGAACCTGGAGAGGTGGCGATATGCACTGGTGCCAAAAGCACAGAAATGGCTCTGTGTCTTACTGATGGAGCTTTATTGTCACAATGCATTGTTATTTTTTTCAGAGTTTTTGTGTTTTCATAATAATTTTACAACAACTGATCTGTAAGAACATCTCGATTCAGCAAGTATGCACAGCAAGTGGGCTTGAAGATCAGCCAGAAGAAAACCGAAGTATTGACAATCTGTGGAGGAATGATGTGACGAGACACGAGAGCTGCCAGCTTAGAATTTTATTCAGTTCCAACAACAAGACTGATTCTCTGGTGCAGAGGTGCATACATTTATATCGCCTGCCTCCTCCCCCTTGGTGCCAAGGCACATACATTTACATCTCCTGCCCCAGGTGCCAAGGCGCATACATTTAGGCTGCGTGTCCACCAAATGTGTTTTTTGTCGCCCGACCGCCCTGAACATTTTTTTTCAGCGTTTGTGTGCTGTGCTCTGGGGGAAAAAAAAAGTCTGTGCCCTGTATCCCTGCAACAGCTTGTCACTTTCAGCTCAGCGCTTCCACTTTCCTATGGTCAGACTTTCTACTGATGTTTTAATAGCAGTCTCTAAATAACAATGGACAGAAAACATGTTTTAGCAGCTCTGGATGTGAAATATGATGACACGTAAAGCAGGAGTCTGAGTACAGACTAGTACCAGCGTCCTACAGTATGTCCTGCCCACGCAGCAGTTCTGATTGGCTGCTTAGGTCTGACATTGATGAGCTCAGCTGCAGTCTCTGAAAAGTTGAACTTTTTTCAATTCTGAGCGCCCTGAGCGCTGCGACATGAAACGGCCACAGCTGAGAGCACTTACAGTGGGGTAAAAAAGTATTTAGTCAGCCACCAATTGTGCAAGTTCTCCCACTTAAAAGATGAGAGAGGTCTCCAATTTTCATCATAGGTATACCTCAACTATGAGAGACAAAATGAGAAAAAAAATCCAGAAAATCACATTGTCTGATTTTTAAAGAATTTATTTGCAAATTGTGGTGGAAAATAAGTATTTGGTCACCTACAAACAAGCAAGATTTCTGGCTCTCACAGACCTGTAACTTCTTCTTTAAGAGGCTCCTCTGTCCTCCACTCGTTACCTGTATTAATGGCACCTGTTTGAACTCGTTATCAGTATAAAAGACACCTGTCCACAACCTCAAACAGTCAGACTCCAAACTCCACTATGGCCAAGACCAAAGAGCTGTCAAAGGACACCAGAAACAAAATTGTAGACCTGCACCAGGCTGGGAAGACTGAATCTGCAATAGGTAAGCAGCTTGGTGTGAAGAAATCAACTGTGGGAGCAATTATTAGAGAATGGAAGACATACAAGACCACTGATAATCTCCCTCGATCTGGGGCTCCACGCAAGATCTCACCCCGTGGGGTCAAAATGATCACAAGAACGGCAAAAATCCCAGAACCACACGGGGGGACCTAGTGAATGACCTGCAGAGAGCTGGGACCAAAGTAACAAAGGCTACCATCAGTAACACACTACGCCGCCAGGGACTTAAATCCTGCAGTGCCAGACGTGTCCCCCTGCTTAAGCCAGTACATGTCCAGGCCCGTCTGAAGTTTGCTAGAGAGCATTTGGATGATCCAGAAGAGGATTGGGAGAATGTCATATGGTCAGATGAAACCAAAATAGAACTTTTTGGTAAAAACTCAACTTGTCGTGTTTGGAGGAGAAAGAACACCATACCTACTGTGAAGCATGGGGGTGGAAACATCGTGCTTTGGGGCTGTTTTTCTGCAAAGGGACCAGGACAACTGATCCGTGTAAAGGAAAGAATGAATGGGGCCATGTTTCGTGAGATTTTGAGTGAAAACCTCCTTCCATCAGCAAGGGCATTGAAGATGAAACATGGCTGGGTCTTTCAGCATGACAATGATCCCAAACACACCGCTCGGGCAACGAAGGAGTGGCTTCATAAGAAGCATTTCAAGGTCCTGGAGTGGCCTATCCAGTCTCCAGATCTCAACCCCATAGAAAATCTTTGGAGGGAGTTGAAAGTCTGTGTTGCCCAGCGACAGCCCCAAATCATCACTGCTCTAGAGGAGATCTGCATGGAGGAATGGGTCAAAATACCAGCAACAGTGTGTGAAAACCTTGTGAAGACTTACAGAAAACGTTTGA
The DNA here is from genome assembly GCA_020510985.1 of Pholidichthys leucotaenia. Lineage (NCBI taxonomy): Eukaryota > Metazoa > Chordata > Actinopteri > Cichliformes > Pholidichthyidae > Pholidichthys > Pholidichthys leucotaenia. Next base: position 60,935,374 of record CM035845.1, on the reverse strand, counting down.
CCTCTGTCATTGCCAACAAAAGGTATATAACAAAGTATTGAGATGAACTTTTACTATTGACCAAATACTTATTTTCCACCATATTTTGCAAATAAATTCTTTAAAAATCAGACAATGTGATTTTCTGGATTTTTTTTTTCTCATTTTGGCTCTCATAGTTGAGGTATATCTATGATGAAAATTGGAGACCTTTCTCATCTTTTAAGTGGGAGAACTTGCACAATTGGTGGCTGACTAAATACTTTTTTACCCCACTGTAAGCGCCGTGGGCGCTCAGCACTGTAAACGCTGGACTACATAGAGAATGAATGGAAAATAATTAAATTAAATTAAATCACCCTTTATTGTCATTCAACCATACAACCAATGATGCACAGTAGAAAGAAATTGTGCTTTATCCTATCTACAGTGTAAATCACACACACCCCATAGTAGAATCAGAAGGGCCACTGCCATGCAGGGTGCCGCCACAGATTCCCCTCCTCCATTCCATTATTGCTGAGCACCAAGGTGGACGGCATGAAGTTCCGCTTTTATATGGTCTTCGGCATGACCCGGCTGGGATTTGAAACCCTGCCTCCTGGGTGTGGGGCGGATGCTCTACCAACTGAGCCACCACTCCGGTACCACCTAGAGCGGAAAAAACACATTTGGTGGACATGCAGCCTTACACCTCCTGCCCCAGGCACATACATTTACATCTCCTGCCCCCTCCCACTACTCCCCAAGTCACTGGGTGACAGTGGAACCTCCTGGTGGTCCACCACACAGCCCTCCCCAAACACCCAGAAGGGGCCTTAACAGTCCAGTACCTTGGGCTTGAGCAATTGCCCGTAACGGCTGTAATGTGGAGAGCCGGGCCGACAGGGGTGCATTCCGGTCGAGGTGAGGAGGGAAAAGACTTGGTCTCTGGCAAACAGTTCTCTGAAGGGGGAAAACCCCCCTGTGAACCCACCGCAGGTGGGCGTCCATGCTGGGGAGCCTGGACCAGCACCACCTGCTCATCTGTCAACACATAAGTAGGCTTAAGTCTGTCTATACTGATGGTTTCCCTGCGCCCCCCAAAATCCAACACAAAATGCTTAGCCCCTGTCTTCAAAACTCTGAAAGGGCCATCGTAAGGCAGACGCAGCCGGGATCTGTGGGCATCGTGTCTGATGAAAACAAACTCAGCATTCTCCAACCGCTTTGGAACAACAGTGCGGGGAAAACAATGGTGCACCAGCCCTGGAACATTATTTGCCTCTGCCTTAGGAAAAAGGCGCACGGACGAATCAATACCGGGCATGGGACCTTCCGGAAAAAATTCCCCTAGGATCCGCAACAGTTGACCAAAAACAAGCTCAGCTGGGGAAGCTGCCAGATCCTCCTTGGGCATGGAGCGCAATCCCTGTAGGATCCCAGGTAGGTGGTTGACCCAATTCGCGTTGGTCAGTGGGGCTCTGAACGTAGCTTAAAGTGACCTGTGGAACCTCTCACACAAACCATTAGCCTGCGGGTTGTATGCGATAGTACGGTGAACTTTGACCCCCAGGCTCCCGGCAATGGCGGACCAGAGTTCCGAAATGAACTGGGGGCCCCTGTCGGAGGTGATGTCCAACAGGGAACTGAAACGTGCGACCCAGAATGACAAAAACACACGAGCAACATCGGCAGATGTGGTGGAAGCCAGTGGAACTGCCTTTGGCCAATGCGTGGTGCAGTCCACTATCGTCAAATGGGCGTGAAACCCTGTGACGGCAGAAGGGGGCCCACTAAGTCCACGTGGACGTGGTCAAACCTCCTGCTTGGATTCCGGAAAGGTTCGAGGGCGGCCTTGGTGTGCTTCTGAACCTTAGCCCGTTGGCACGCAACGCACTCAGCAGCCCCCTCCTTCCCATCCCTGTGTAAGCGAGGCCAGACGAATTTAGACCCCACCAGCTTAACCAAAGCCCATACGCCAAGATGTGAGAGAGAGTGAACGGACTCAAAAACCCGGCCACGCCAAGAGCCTGGAACAACTGGGCGGGGACAGCCAGTGGGGACGTCGCAAAGCAGGGGGGCAACCCTCTTCAACCACCTTGCTCTCCAGTTTAAGGCCCGTACCCGCAGAATGGAGCGCACAAATGTCCCCCGATTGGTCAGTGGCCATGGCAGAAAAATCAATACCCAAGTAGACTGGAGAGACCAGCGCGCGCGACAAACAATCGCCACAATGTTGAGCTTACTGGCCACATGTTGAATGTCGGTTGTGAACTCCGATATTGCAGCTAGGTGACATTGCTGCCGTGCCAACCATGGTTTTGAGATTTTGGACATCGCGTAGGTTAGAGGTTTGTGGTCGACAAACGCGGTAAATGCGCAACCCTAGAGCCAAAACTGGAAGTAACGCATGGCCAGGTAGAGGGCCAACAACTCTCTGTTGCAGGTACTATACTTATGCTCGGTTATTGCACAGAGTACGGCTAAAAAGGCGAGAGGTTGCCACGAACTGGAGACGTACTGTTCCATCACTGATCCTACCGCAACGTCAGATGCATCTGTAGTAAGCATGATCCGTGCCGACAGGGATGGGTGGGCCAGCAAAGCTGCATTGGCGAGTGCAACTTTGGTGCTTGCAAAAGCCTGGACCTGATCAGGGGGTCCAGTCGATGCTATCCACGGGTTTCTTCTTCTTGAGCGTGAGGTACAGCAGTTGCAGCAGCTGGGCTGCCCGAGGAAGGAAACGGTTGTAAAAATGGACCATTCCCCAAAATTCCTGCAGCACCCTCATGGTCTGCAGACATGGGAAATCTGACACCGCCGGCACTTTATTCGACAGCGGGATTGCGGCATCAGACGAGATGCGGTAACCCGAACTGACACTTTGCCAGATTAACTATCAGTCTGTGTGCTTCCAGCCGACGGAAAACTTGTTTCAGATGGCAGAGGTGCTCCTCCTCAGACGCGCTAGCCACTAGAATGTCATCTAGGTAGACGAACACAAACGGCACGTCGTGGAGCATCGTGTCCATCATCCTCTGAAAAGTCTGAGCTGCGCCCTTCAACCCGAACGGCATGCGAAGAAACTCAAAAAGGCCAAAAGGTGTTATCACCGCTGTCTTTGGGACATCTTCAGTGCGAACCGGGACCTGGTGGTAGCCGCGGACCAGAGCCACCTTAGAAAAAATGCACACGTGCCAGGTGCACCGAAAAATCTTGAATGTGCGGGATGGGGTAATGGTCGTGCTCAGTGTTGTGTTGTAGTTTGGGACTGTTATTGGTGAGACACAGGTGGTGCCTCTGCCTTTCCGATTCCACCACCACCCAGGGTATAAGAGGGCAGTGAGCGGGAGGGGCAGTCTCTTGGCCACCTCTCTGCCTGGTGGGTATGCTGGTGTACAGTGGAGAGTCTCCTAATAAACCTGTGTTCAGCTTAACACCTGGCCTTGTCCTTGGCTCCTACTACCAACATAACATTTGGCCAAGAGGATAAACGCTATGGACGCGTGTGTCACATCCATCTGGCCATTTGTGGAGCTTCCCAGTGAGCTGCCCGTTCCTTGGGTGAAATGGTTTGCCGTGTTTTGAATGTACTTGGTGGCACTGGACCTTCAGAGGTTGGAGAAGTTGAGAGCATGTGCACTGTTGGTTCATAATTTGGGAATGGAAGGGCAACGTATTTTGAGTACTCTGGGCGAATGTGATAGCTTTGAGGAAGTGGTAGAACAAATGGCGCGACATTTTTGCACCTCTGAAAACATCATCGTTTGCAGGATTCAGTTTTGACAGCACCACCAGCGGGATGGCAAGTCAGTGCAGTGGTTTGTGGCAGACCTGCGTCAACTGGCCAGGGACTGTCGGTTTGGAGCATTGGAAGAAGAGATGGTTCACGACCAGCTGGCGGAACATGCTATCTGCCCTGCTATGAGGTCAAAGCTGCTCACGTTCTCAGGCGAACTGACGTTATCCACAGCCATTGATTTAGCTCAACAGTTGGATATAGCAGGCAAACTATCATGGGAGCTCAGTGAAAGTGTGTTACACCGACAGTCTGCTCCACAGTTGACGGCACAGGCAGTGGATCCAGACAGCAACAACAGTGTGGAGGGTGATGGAGTCTACGCTAATGCTGTAAAGATGAGGGCCGCCCCAGGAAAGCCCAAAGGTGAGGGCTGTGGGTCCACGAAGCATCATTTCAGAGATGGAGATTGCTTGGCAAGAGCGGAGTGCTGTGGCACGTGTGGCCACTTGCTTTGTCACCAGGGGATGCCACAGATCCATGCGAGGAGGTCTGTGGCACAAGGAGCTCCTCAAGTCCTGTGCAGACCAGCTGTGTGGGATTGTGGAGCACATCTTCAACCTAAGCCTGAGGCTGGGGAGGGTACCACAGTTGTGGAAAACATCTTGTGTGGTACCTGTACCAAAGACTTCCCACCCCAAAGATCTGAACAGTTACAGACCAGTGGTCCTGACGTCTCACATGATGAAGACCCTGGAGACACTGCTCCTTGCTCACCTCCACCCCCTGGTGGGACCAGCGATGGAGCCACTCCATTTCGCCTACCAGCATGGCATTGGGGTGGAGGATGCAGTGATCATCCTCCTTCACCATTCTCTGTCCCACCTGGAGAAGCCCGGGAATGCGGTGAGGATCATGTTCTTTGACTTCTCCAGTGCTTTCAACACCATCCAACCGATGATCCTGAAGGACAAGCTGCTGTGCGCAGGGGTGGACCAGCACCTGTCATCATGGATCCTGGACTACCTCACTAACCGGCCACAGTTGTTAGTGAGGTAACCAGGTCCACACTGCAAGCAGTGCAATTTAATTATTTAAAGACTTATGTTTTTTGCTCTCAAGATGGCGACCAGGATGGTCACACTTTTTCAGTGCTGAGACAAAGTCACTGATTTTGCCATTAAAAGTGGCTGGCCTGCAGCGATCGGCGCTCGTGGCGAACACGCACGGGCTGAATTGCCACCTCCGTTGGATTGCCCTTTAATCGCCTTTCTCCAGCGACTTCCTGCGCCTTCCTGAAGCGATTGCTCAGCTAACACTAGTTAGCTTAATGCTACCTGAAGCGATTGCTAAGCTAACACTAGTTAGCTTAATGCTGGCGCCAGTCTCCAAATAACTACCTACAGCGATCGGATATACCTCCGGTGGATTACCCCTTTGATCGCTTTTATCCGGCCACTGTGAGTAAACTGACCAGCGATTCCAGCGCTTCCTTGTGATTCACTGATGTGCCCTACCTGAAGCGATTGCTAAGCTAACGCTAGTTAGCTTAATGCTGGCGCCAGCCATTCCACCTAACACCAGCCTGAATCAAAGCCCAGCTGCGAGGCCCAGCGGGGATACTACCAGGCAGGCGGCTATTTGTTTGACGGGGCTCAGCAGAGATTTCACCCAGGCAGACGGCGGTAGGCGGCGGTGCCCAGCGGAGGACTTACCGTGACTGCAGCGGCGGTGTGCGACGAGACTACCCGAAGCGATTGCTAAGCTAACGCTAGTTAGCTTAATGCTGGCGCCAGTCATTCCACCTTACACCAGCCTGAATCGAAGCCCAGCTGCGAGGCCCAGCGGAGATACTACCAGGCAAGCGGCTATTTGTTGACGGGGCTCAGCAGAGATTTCACCCAGGCAGACAACGGTAGGTGGCGGTGCCTAGCGGAGGATTTACCGTGACCTCAGCGGAGCTCGGTGGCAGCGGCGGTGTGTGACGAGACTCGGTTGGAGGAGCGGGACGGGAGACCAGTTACGGCGACTATGAGCAACGAGACCAGCAACGGAAGGGGCTAGTTGGCTAGCTGAGGCCCAGCTGGATTCGAGGACGATCGGATCAGATTCTGGCGATATAAGCAGAATTTATTTTACTATCCACAGATTTTCCTTTTCCTTCTTTCCAAGAAGGACTGAAGATGGCTGCCACCGGATTAAAAAGTGGGCTGATGGGCACCACTAATAAGCCTTCTCTACTTCTCTACTTCCTCTTCGTTTTGTCTTTGTGTGTCTGGACCTGCAACAAGAAGGATTTTCCGACAAACTCAACCAAAGGTGAAGTTAAAAAGTTTTATCTGTATGGATTTGGGCTTGGACATCTCACCCTACACTCTATGTGGTCTTTAAAAGCCCTGAGCAAAAACTTCCAAATTAAGGCAAACATGGCTGTTAAGCAAAAATCACAATATGGCAGAGGATATACAATTAAAGTTCTGTTAGTTCTGCTACTTCTGGCAGGAGATATTCACCTTAACCCTGGACCTGCCACTATTAAACAGCAGACCACTGGGTTAGCACAAAACCGAGCTGTACAAAAGCAAAAACAACATTTATTTTTCCAAACTGTTAATCATGCACGAGTTCTTTGGGACACCAAGGCTAAACCAAAGGGGATCCTCGGCGGTCATTTAAACATACGGAGCATAATCCCCAAAAGAGATGAGATTTCGGTGTTGCTGTTGGACTCAAATCTGGACTACCTTTGTCTCTCAGAAAGCTGGCTACACAGTAACATAGACACTAATATGATCGATATTGTGGGCTACCAGTGTTTTAGAAAAGACAGGCAGGTAGGGAGGGGAGGAGGTGTTTTAATTTACATCAAAGAGAAATATAAATGTCAACTGGTTGATTTGAATACTTCACTTGAATGTTTAGCTGTTAATGTATGTCTCTCTCCGGTAATGAATTTCAACATTGCAGTAGTGTACAACCCACCGTCACACAACTCTTCCTTTTATAATGAATTAAGTGATCTGGTTAAACAACTTGAGAAGAACAGAGAAACAATAATTCATGGTGACTTTAATATCAACTGGTCTGATAAAAAAGACAAACAAAAACTGAAAAGCCTCATGACTAAATTTAATTACCAGCAAATCATCAAAGGACCCACCAGGATAACCAAACAATCCAGAACACTTATTGACATGGTATTTACTAATAAACCAGAACGAATAACCAGAACCTATAATCTTGTAACTGGTCTCTCAGATCATAACATGGTTCTTGCTGTCAGGAAACTTACTAAAAAGCGACTACAGTATTTTGGGGGAGTCGATATTGACAAATCAAATTTTATTATCCCCAAATCAAAAAATGAGGAGTTTGAACATTACTTAGAGAATCAAAATTGGGAGCAGCTCATGGCAACATGTGAAGTAGATGATTGTTGTAATTTTATAACTGCAACAATCACAAAGTCTATAGAAAAATTTTCAAAGCAAATTAAAAGTAGACAACAGAAGATTAGCCTACCATGGTTAAATAATGAAATAAGAAAACTTATGAAGAGGCGAGACTATGCACTGAAAACATCACTAACCTCCAAACTACAAAATGATCACCTTGTGTACAAAAGTTTAAGAAATAAAGTGGTACATGAGCTGCGAAAATCAAAAATATCTTATTACAATAAACTGATAGATCATGCAAAGGGTAACAACAGTTCCCTATGGAGGCATTTAAATAACTTAACTAATAAAAAAAATGATCAGAAGGGGGTAAAGGAACTTAGAATCAATGGCAAGACCGTCAGTGACAAGGCTACTTTGGCAAATGAATTTAATTCACACTTTGTGGGCTCTGTGGAAGACTTAACAAAAATTTTTGTGCTGCCAAATGTGCTCAACAACACAAATTCCATACTCCCAACAGATACTTTTCACATCGATGAGGTAAATGAGAAGTTAATTGCTGGTATTGTTAAAACACTGTCAAACTCAAAAACTAGTGATATCTACAATATGAGCACCTCCTTTCTCAAAATGCACAGCAAAATATTAATCAAACCACTGACTCATCTCATTAATCTCTCCATTAGGTCTAGTACATTTCCATCTGGCTGGAAAAAAGCTGTCGTCATACCAGTTCATAAATCAGGCAGTAAAGACGATATATGCAATTACCGCCCAATCTCTATCTTACCAGTCTTATCTAAGGTTCTTGAAAAAGTTGTAGCTACACAGCTGATAGACTACTTACAAGACAGTCAACTTCTTCATCCACATCAATTTGGTTTTAGACCAGGATACTCAACAGAAACAGCAAATTGTTGCCTTATTGAAAACGTCAAACAGTCCTTGGACAGGGGTAATGTGGTAGGAGCTGTTTTTCTAGATCTCAAAAAGGCTTTCGATACTGTAAACCACAGTTTGCTTTTATCCAAAATGGTATCTTTTAACTTCTCCCCAAATACATTAGAATGGTTTGCATCTTATCTCCAGAATAGAGAACAGTGTGTAAAAGTTCACCAGGATAAATCCTCATTTTTAAACAACCGCATGGGTATCCCACAAGGGTCCATTCTTGGTCCTTTACTTTTCAGCATTTTTATTAATGACTTGCCGTTACACTGCTCAGCTGCAACATGCCAACTTTATGCAGATGATGCAGTTATTTACACAGCTGCCAAGACTCCAGCACAGGCTGCAGATGTACTGTCTACAAGTATGGTTGATGTCCAAGAGTGGCTCCTCAAGAACCATCTATTGCTGAACCTTCAGAAAACAGTCTCAATGTGCTTTTCAATCAAAAAATGTAACCTGCAACATTTTAAAGTTAATATACATGATCATGACATCAGTTTAGCTACAGAATTCAAATACCTTGGCATTGTACTAGATCCTCAACTCAAATTTAATCTTCATATAAAGAAAATTTCAAAAACAGTAAAAAAAAATCTGAACTGCTTTAAATTAATTAGATATTACATACCTTACGAAGCAGCTGCACTGTATATGCATTCTATGGTTTTTTCTCATATATCATACTGTTTGACAGTCTGGGCTCAAGCAGCCCCTTCCACAATAAGACATATAGGTTCATTATATAATCAAACCCTAAAAATCTTGGACAAAAAGCCCATTAGGTGGCATCACTGTAATGTTTTAAAAAAATACAACCTATTGAGTTTTGAGAGCTTCATTGACCTCTGTCTTCTGAAATTAACGTTCAAATGTTTCCATAAATCAGCACCCGAGCCACTTGCTGGTTTCGTCCAAAGACAGGACAGCAGCAGAGCCACCAGGAGTTCTGTTAACAATAACTGTAAAATATTCCACCGCAGAACCACATTTGGACAAACAGCTTTCTCTATAAAGGGCAGTCACATCTGGAACACAATGCCAAATGAAATTAAAATAATAACGGACTTTAAAACATTCACTAAAAATGTTAAAAACTGGCTGAAAAATAAACAAGAATGTACTCATGTATGAATTATTTGTCTGCAAAGTGAGAGTGAATGAAGGGAAGGAATAAATGTGTTTGTTTATAGTGAGTGACAGAGGGAGGAAGGCCTGAAATAGGCAAATGTGAGTTATGTTATATGTGTTAAATGTGAGTCAGGCTGTTATATTTGTGTATTTATAATATTTATGTTAAAGGTGAGTCAGGCTGTTATATTTGTGTATTTATAATATTTATAATATTTATAATTGTGTATTTATAATTCTTCTGCATTGATGTATGTGGTTATTGTGTATATTTTTATCTTGATTCTTTTTTCTAAAGCCCATCCAGGGACAAGAGTTGCAAATTAGCTAATAGCTATACACTCTATGTGCAACACATCAGATTGATTGTCTTTGATTAATTGTCTATGTTTATTGCACTGTCCCTGTCAAATAAACTAATCTACTACTACTACTACAGTTTGTGAGAACCCGAGATTGTGTGTCTGACACAATCATCGGTAGCACGGGGGCCCCCCAGGGAATGGTTTTGGCTCCCTTTCTGTTCACCCTTTATACTGTGGACTTCTCACACAACACAACACACTGCCATCTACAAAAGTTCTCTGACGACTCTGCGATTGTCGGCCTTATCTCCAACAGAGATGAAACTGAGTACAGTGGACTTATCCAGGACTTTGTGGACTGGTGCCATAGGAACTGCCTCCAGATCAACGCGAGGAAAACTAAGTTGCTGGTGGTGGACTGCCGCAGGCAAGGACAACCCCTCACAGCACCAGTAAACATACAGGGAGCGGACATTGAGATGGTGACATCGTACAAGTACCTTGGTGTTCATCTGAACAATAAACTAGACTGGTCACACAATACAGACGCACTCTACAAGAAGGGACAGCGCAGGCTGTTCCTACTGAGGAGGCTCAGGTCTTTTGGTGTACAAGGGGCGCTGCTGAAGACATTCTACAACATGGTGGTGGCATCAGCCATCACTTTTGGAGTGGTCTGCTGGGGCAATGGCATTACAGCAGCCAATAGGAAGAGACTGAACAAACTGATCAAGAAAGCTAGATCTGTCCTGGGGCAGCGCCTTGACCCAGTGGAGGAGATAGGAGAGAGAAGGATGGTGGCTAAACTGTCATCTCTGCTGGAGTCCGAGTCCCACCCTATGCAGGACATACTGAACGCACTGAGGAGCTCATTTAGCAGCAGACTACATCATCCTAGGTGCGCAACCGAGAGGTTTTGCAGGTCCTTCCTACCTTCGGCTGTCAGACTGTATAACCTAAGCAGGGCTGCTCGCAGAGATAGCAAAAAAACGTGACGACCTAATAGTATTGAATGCAAAAGACGCAACAGACTTGCACAAATGGTCTCCTCCAGTATACAACTAGGACAATATCAGTCGCTACGGAGGGTGACAACATGTATGGGTACATATTCATACTATGTAGGATAACTAAGTAGACGGTTATGCTGTTTATTCCATCTTGCTACAATGCTCCGCACTTTGTATATATATATTTATGTGTACGTATGTATATTCACTGCTCTTATTTATATTTTTCGTATCTTCTTAATTATTGTTCTGAGTGTTGCTATCCCTGTGCTGTTGCAATCCTGGAATTTCCCCATTGTGGGACTAATAAAGGCTTATCTTATCTTATCTTTATCGTAATCCCGGTATACAGCTATTGAATAGACTTTTCAAACTAATGAAGCAGGATTGTGTGAATATAACTATGGGTTCCAAAGTCAGAGTTTGTATCAAACCGTGCAACTGTCAAAAGAAGTTGATCCTTAGTACCCCCTTCCTCTCTACTCATTTTTAATTGTTTAGTTGTATTACATGAATCTCCCAGTATTTTTAACATTGATATTAAATAATTGGCATCAAGCTGGGGATTCTAAATTGTCCTTAGGTATGACTGTGAGAGTGAATGGTTGTCTGTCTCTCTGTGTTGGCCCTGCGATGGACGGGCGATCTGTCCAGGGTGTACCCTGCCTCTCGCCCAAAGATGCTGGGATGGGCTCCAGCCCCCCGCGACCCAAAAAGGATTAAGTGGAAGAAGATGGATGGATGGATGTCCAAATATATTAAAAAAAACCCACATAGGCTTATACAAGGTGTCCTAATTTTTTCACATGACTGTAGCGCCATTTCACAACAATAGTCATCTCATAGCACTTTCAAACTGTAGGTGAAAACCCTACCATTTACTAACATGGGAATGACCTTTGGAGCACGAGAGTTTTGTTCTGCGTTATGTGTCTTGATTTTAGTTTCATTTCAGTATGCCTTTTCTAAGAAATCCTCCACAAACCAGTCACACTCTCCTTCAACTGTACATCCTCTTCTTACTTTTCATTTTAGAAGAAATCAACCCTTTCATTTGGAGCTTACTTTTTAATTCTTTATCTACAACTTTTATAACTATGCCCATAACCAGTAGCTCCCTCTGACTTTGACTAAAAGCTGATACCACACAAAACTGCATAAAAAGGAAATAACAAATTCATGAGGAAAAACTTTGGTAATTTTTTTTTTTTTTTTAAAGTAATAAGAAAAGACTTCCGGGAAGATGGCGGAGAGACATAACGCTTAAACAGAGAGCTCTCCCTAGTCGGATTTAAAATCTTTGGTAAATGGCCAACTCAACATAAATGGAACAATAAACCAAGGGATGAAAACACGAAGAACCCGGGCACACGGACAAAAGCAGGGTAAAACTAAAGAATCCCTCTTCAACAACGCAGGAGAAATCGCTGAACACGAGGCCCAAAAAAACGAGGTGACTACAGCAGAGAAAATGGAGGACGCCAACCTCGATGTTATGAACACTGGCTTCGCCAATATAAGTAAAGACATAAAAGACTTCAAGCGACAACTCCAACAGGATTTAACGGCTCTTAAGGAAGATCTGAAAAAAGAGATGAAGGAGGAAATTATGGGCCTCCAAAAAGAAATGGAACGCAAGCTAGCTGAAAACATGGAGGAACTGCGCACTCAACGGGTGTGTTTGGCAGAAGCACAGGCTCGAATATCAGAGTTGGAAGACTGGAAGACCGAGGCAAGTGAGCGGCTGCAGACCCTGATGGCACAAACACAGAGGATGCAGGAAAAAATAACCGACCTGGAGAGCAGGTCCAGGCGGAGCAATATACGCATCTTCGGGATTCCGGAGGGCACTGAAGGCAACTCGATGACGAAATTCATGGATCAATTCTTAAAAAAAGAGCTTGAGCTGCCCAATGAAACAGACTTGCAGATCCAACGAGTGCACAGAGCCTTGGCACAGAACCCGAACTCAAACTCTACACCCAGGTCAGTTGTGGTAAACTTTCTAAAATACGACGTAAAGGAAAGAATACTGACACAAGCGTGGAAAAAAAAGATACGAGTCGGCGACAAACAGATATTCTTTGACCATGACTACCCGACAGAAATCGTGCAGCAGCGAAAGAAATATGCCAACATTAAAAAAACGCTGAAAGAGAAAAAAATTAGATTCCAAACGCTGCTAACGAAGATGAGAATTCACTGGGAGGACAGCGTGAAAACCTACAACATGGCCAGAGAGGCAGCGCGGGACATGACAGAGCAAGGCTTTGTGGTGAGCGTACCGGAGGAAGCGGCTGGAGCAGCGGCGGCACAGAAGCAATCGCGACAGCCGGAGTGGAGGCGAGTGAGCGGCAGGAGACGGACGTGGCGCACCGAGCCCAAGAAAAACTGCAAGGCTTTCAATGGAAAGCCTAGATTATAACAAAGATTAAGAAGGACACAGAAGAAATGAAGGCCAAGAAGACAAGGTAAAAGAGAAACAAACGGCTAGGACAGGTTTAAGTGATTTTTGTTGGACATTTCTAGACTAATGACTATTACTTGGATAGTAAATACAGGTCTAGGGAGGGCCCCTCACTCGGTGAGGACATTCCCTCCACCCACCAACAGGGACCAGTGGGCAGAAAAAAGGCCCAAAGTACGGAGGTCGAGGTTCTTTAATGTGTTTTTGTACATGTATGTGTTAGTTTTGTTGTTAAAGGGGTTAGGAGCACAAGTTAAAAAAATGGAAAAACATGAATATGGTTAAAAATCTTAAGATAATGACATTAAACGTGAATGGTCTGAACTCACCTGTTAAAAGGGAAAGAATAATAAGAAAATTCAAGAAGGAAAAAGCCGAAATTATATTTATACAAGAGACACATTTGAACAGGACAGAACATGAGAAACTAAAGAGATATGGCTATAAGAACTCCTGCTACAGTTCATTTAAGGGAGGAACTAAAAGGGGGGTTATGATACTAATTTCAAATAAAATACATTTTGAATGTGAACAAGAAATCCAGGGTAAAGAAGGCAGATATGTAATAATAAAGGGAAGAATAGATGGTATGCAAATCACATTAGTGAACATCTATGCCCCACCAGAAAGTGACAAGGGTTTTTTTCAACAACTGTTTGATCTCATAGCAACACACAGTGAAGGAGTTCTAATTTGTGGAGGAGACTCAAATGCCGTCATGGATCATGAAGTTGACACAACAAGTGTTAAGAAGACAAAAAAACATGTAACAAAGTTCATAAGAACCTCACTGGCAGAAATGGGTATGGTAGACATATGGAGGGACCTGCACCCACTCGAAAAAGACTATACATATTATTCAGCAGTCCATAAAGTACACTCTAGAATAGATTACTTCCTTATGAATGAAGGTGACAGACACAGGGTGAGAAATTGTCGGATTGGAAGGGCAGAAATCCATCCATCAATCCATTCATCCATCCATCCATCTTCTACCACTTTTCCGGAGGTCCGGGTCGTGGAGGCAGCAGTTCAAGCAGAGAAGCCCAAACTTCCCTCTCCCCAGCCACCTGCTCCAGCTCTTCAGAGGGGATACCAAGGCGTTCCCAGACCAGCTGGGAGACATAGTCTCTCCACTGAGTCCTGGGTCTGCCCCGGGGTCTCCTCCCAGTGGGACGTGCCTGAAACACCTCAAGTGGGAGGCGTCTAGGAGGCATCCTAATCAGATGCCCATACCACCTCAGCTGACTCCTTTCAATGTGGAGGAGCAGCGGTTCTACTCTGAGCCTCTCCCGGATGACTGAGCTCCTCACCCTATCTCTGAGGGTGAGTCCAGCAATCCTACAGAGAAAGCTCATTTCAGCCGCTTGTATCCGCGATCTCGTTCTTTCGGTCATTACCCAAAGCTCGTGACCATAGGTGAGAGTAGGAACGTAGATTGACTGGTAAATCGACAGCTTTGCCTTAGAACTAAGCTCCCTCTTCACCACAACAGACCGGTACAACATCCGCATCACTGCAGATGCTGCTCCAATCCGTCTGTCGATCTCTCGCTCCATTTTCCCCTCACTCGTGAACAAGACCCCAAGATACTGAAACTCCTCCACTTGGGGCAGGAGCCTGTCCCCAACCCGGAGAGGACAATCCACTTTTTTCCAGCTGAGGACCATGGACTCGGACTTGGAGGTGCTGATTCTCATCCCAGCCGCTTCACACTCAGCAGCAAACTGTCCCAACAAGAGCTGTAGGTCATTGCTGGATGAAGCCAACAGGACAACATCATCTGCAAACAACAGAGATGAGATCCTGTGGTCACCAGGCATGACACCCTCCATTCCCTGGCTGCGCCTAGAAATCCTGTCCATAAAAATTATGAACAGGATTGGTGACAAAGGGCAGCCCTGGCAGAGTCCAACTCTCACTGGGAATGACTCCGACCGAGTGTTGGCAATACGAACCAAACTCTCACAACGGTCGTACAGAGACCGAATAGCTCGTAACAACAAGCCCGATACCCCATACTCCCGAAGCACCCCCCACAAAAATCCACGAGGGACGCGGTCAAATGCCTTCTCCAAGTCCACAAAATACATGTAAACTGGTTGGGCAAACTCCCATGAACCCTCAAGAATTCTCGAGAGGGTAAAGAGCTGGTCCGATGTGCCACGGCCAGGATGAAAACCACATTGCTCCTCCTGAATCCGAGGTTCGACCAACGGCCGGACTCTCCTCTCCAGTACCTTGGCATAGACCTTCCCAGGGAGGCTGAGGAGTGTGATCCCTCTAAAGTTGGAGCACACCTTCCGGTCCCCTTTTTTGAAGAGAGGAACCACCACCCCGGTTTGCCATGCCAAAGGCACTGCCCCCGACCTCCACGCAATGTTGCAGAGGCGTGTCAACCATGACAACCCAACAACATCCAGGGCCTTGAGGTACTCAGGGCGAATCTCGTCCACCCCCGGGGCCCGACCACCAAGGAGATTTTTAACCACCTTGGCGACCTCAGCCCCTGTGATAGGCGAGTCATCCCCCTCGTCCCCAAACCCTGCTTCCTCTGTGGAAGGCGTATCAGTGGGATTGAGGAGATCCTCGAAGTATTCCTTCCACCGCCCGACGATATCCCCAGTCGAAGTCAACAGTGTCCCATCCGCACCATACACAGTGTGGCCGGGGAGCTGCTTTCCCCTCCTGAGGCACCGGACAGTTTGCCAGAATCTCTTTGAGGCCGACCGAAAGTCTTGTTCCATGGCCTCACCGAACTCCTCCCATACCCGGGTTTTTGCTTCAGCAACCACCCGAGCTGCACTCCGCTTGGCCTGCCGGTACACCTCAGCTGCTTCGGGAGTCCCACAAGCCAACCAAGCTTGATAGGACTCCTTCTTCAGCTTAATGGCCCCCCTCACCACTGGTGTCCACCACTTGGTTCGGGGGTTGCCACCACGAGATGCACTGACCACCTTGCGGCCGCAGCTCTGGGCCGCCGCTTCAACAACAGAGGTGGAGAACATGGCCCATTCAGACTCCATGTCTCCAGACTCCCTCGGAATGTAGTGGGCTCACCACCTGCAGGAGGGATCATGGGGGTCTGGTGCTATGTGGATTAGGTGGCGGTCAAAGGCGGAGACCTTGGCGGACTGATCCCAAGGGGCAGAAATATCAGATCATAATCCTATATACATGGAAATATATTTAAACAATAGAAAACGACAAACAACATGGAAACTTAATGTAGGACTATTAAATGATGAGAAAATGAAAGAAAGAATAAAGGTAAACATAAATGAGTATATCGAGGAGAATGATAATGGAGAAGTGGACCCAACAATACTATGGGACGCACTAAAAGCCGTGTTAAGAGGTAAATTAATTGTTGAATCAGGAAAAGCAAAAAAGTCTAAACTGGAATCATATGAACAAAGATGTGAGAGACTGAGGGAATTAGAACGTAAACATCAAAGCACAAATGACCCAAAAATATATCAAGAAATTAAGGAAGAAAAAATAAAGATAAAAGAAATACAAATAGATGAAATCGAAAGGAAAAATAGATATTTAAAACAAAAATATTCTGAAACGGGGCCAAAGGCCACAAAACTGCTGGCAAAACGGTTAAGAAAACAACAAACAGTGAATAATGTATATAAGATTAAGGACCCCATCACAAATAAAACCACAGTTACCCCAGAAAACATCGAAGAAATATTCCATAAATTCTATCAAAAACTATACTCGCAACCTGAAGAGACAAATGTTAAGGATATTAAAAATTTTTTATGCACATTGGACTTGCCATCAATAGGAAACCAACAAAATGAAAAGCTAACAGCAGAAATAACAACACAAGAGATTAAAGATGTGATTAAGTCACTTAAAAACGGTAAATCACCAGGTAGTGATGGATACCTGTCTGAGTTTTAGAAACTGTTTATAGAAGAACTCACGCCACAGCTCCTAAAGTCATTTAATTGGACATTAAACAACAACAAAATACCTCCATCATGGAACGAAGCCATTATTTCAGTTATTTTAAAGCCAGGGAAAGATAGGGAACAATGCGGAAACTATAGGCCAATCTCTTTATTAAATGTGGATTATAAAATATATACAACAATTATCTGTAAACAAATAAAGACATTCTTGATGGACTTGATAGAGGATGATCAAACTGGTTTCATAGAGGGACACCAAACACATGATAATATCAGGAGAACATTACACATAATTAATCAAATACATAAAGAAAAGAAAAGCGCAGTAATAATGAGTTTAGATGCAGAAAAAGCATTTGATAGGGTTAATTGGATGTTCCTATATAATGTACTGGAACCCTTTGGATTTAACGAAAAGTCAGTGCAGTGCATAAAGACACTGTATCAAAAACCTGTGGCAAGAATCAAGATAAACGGTAGCTTAACAGACAAAGTAAATATACAAAGATCAACTAGGCAGGGATGCTGCCTATCGCCCACCTTGTTTGCTCTGTTCATAGAGCCACTGGCTCAAGCGATGCGACAAAATAAGAAATTAAAAGGTGTAACAATAAAGGGAGCGGAACACAAGATTGGGCTATTTGCAGACGATATTATAGTTTACCTTGAACAACCAGATGAATCAATAATGGAAATGATGGACTTGATAGAAAATTTTGGAAAATTATCAGGATACAAGATAAACATAACAAAAGCACAAATACTGACATTCCACTATAACCCTTTAAACCAGATAACTGATAAGATCAAACTAAACTGGAAACAAAAAGAAATAAAATACCTTGGAGTGAACATACTTAAAGATTTAAGCAAAATCTATAAAGCAAACTATGATAGGTTAGAACAAGAAATAAAAAAAGATATTGATAGATGGTCAATCTTAAATATGGATCTGAATTCAAAAATTAAGACAGTCAAAATCAGCATACAACCTAGACTGCTTTACCTCTTCCAGGCTCTACCAACAGAGATTTCTGGTGCCCAGTTCTCAAAGTGGGACAGGATGATATCGAGATTTGTTTGGGGAGGTAAAAAGCCAAGAGTGAAATATAAAACTCTCCAATTACCAAAAGAGAAAGGAGGCATGGGTCTACCGAGTCTAAAGGAATATTACTACTCTGCACAAATAAGATATATCATATGTTGGTACAACGGAGGATATGAGGCAAAATGGAAAGAAATGGAAAAGGAAACTGAGGGACTCCCAGTACAAAGCATAATAGGAGATAAGGATGCATATAAGCAAATCAAACAAATAGACCCAATCACTAAATTTACTTTGGAACTGTGGTATAAAATAGTACAAAAGTATAATATAAAGGAGGACATAAAACTATTGAAATGGGTAGCATTTGACAGTCAGTTTGAACTGGCAAAGCAAGATAGGGGATACAAAAATCTGGTGAACAAGGGAATCACAGCATGGGGCAATATAGGGAAAAAAGATTTCGGGAGTTTTGTAAACATGAGAAGAAAATTTAAACTAGAAAAATCTGAATTCTTTAGATATCTGCAGATGAGAGATTATTATATGAAGAACATTAGGCATAACCTCCACACAGATGTGAGCGAGATTATACAATTCATTCTAAGCTCGTATGCAGGAAATAAAATAAGAATTATTTCAAAGCTATATCAGAAACTTATGGCAAACAAACATTCAAGTAACTATATAAAGGAGAAATGGGAGAATGAGCTAAATTTAAACATAACAGAAGAAAACTGGCAAGAAATATGGAAAACACAACACACATCAACAAGTTCAAGGATATGGAGGGAATTTGGATGGAAAAACCTGATTTGCTATTTCATTACACCACAGATTCAAAGAAAATATACAAATACCCAATCTATATGCTGGAGGGGCTGTGGGGCTCAAAATGCAGACCACTCACATATGTTTTGGAAATGCTGCAAAATCTCATCATTCTGGAAATCTATACATGTGACAATACAGAGGATATTAGGATATAATATACCAATGAACTGTAACTTGATGTATTTATGTGATCTTAAAAGAGACAATGCAATACAGACTGAGGACAGATATCTAGTTAAAATATTGCTGATTGCATGTAAAAAAACAATCACAAGAAAATGGCGATCAGAAGTTCTTCCTGACCAAGAGCAATGGACTGACATTGTTGAGGATATACGTTTAATGGAAAAACTAACATATCGACAAAGAATGCAAGAAGGACAATATGAAAAAAAATGGTGGAAATGGACGCACTACAAAGTGCAACAACGAGACAGAAATTGAAAGAATAACCAAAGACACTGGAAAAACCAGAAGAATTAAGAGATGGAAACTAAAAACTTGATGCTCCAACATTTGTCCCCCCCCCTTTTCTTTTTTTTTCTCTTCCTCTAGCTCCTTTTTTTAAATATAGAGACTGTGATCTGAATGTAATATGTATGATGAAAAATGAATAAAAATCAAAGTTACAAAAAAAAGTAATAAGAAAAAAGTTGCAGTTATAGAAAAATCACAAATGTATGAGAAAAATTGCAAATTACAGGAACAAAAGTCAACAATTAATGACAATTGATGACTCAGGTGTTGTTGGGTGTATAAGAGGGGGAGAGGAGGGGGAGTACAGGGCACTGGTAGACAGATTTGTGGACTGGACCTAGCAGAAACACCTTAGGTTGAACATCATCAAGACTAGAGAGATGGTGACTGACTTCAGGAAGAAGAGGACGCCTTCACAGCCATTACGGATTGGGGGGGAGGAGATGGAGGCAGTGGAGGCCTACAAATACCTGGGTGTCGTGATCAGCAGTGGACTGGACTGGAAATCTAACACCGATGCTGCGTACAAGAAGGGGATGAGCAGACTCTGAGAAAGCTGAGATCCTTCAACGTGTGCAACAAGATGTTGGAGCTTTTCTACCAGGCCGTTGTTGCCACCACCATCTTCTTAGTTACTGTCTGTTGAGGTAGCAGTATCAGAGCCAGTGACACCAATAGACTTGACAAGATTATTAAGAAGGCTGGCTCTGTAATTGGACTCAGGCCAGAGACCTCTGAGACTGTGGTGGAGAGGAGGACACTGAACAAACTGTTATCCATTATAGGCAATCCTGATCACCCCTCCACTACACACTGGACAGACAGCGGAGCACTTTCTCCAGCAGACTGCTACAGATTTGCTGCCGAACGGCCATGTTATGTCTGGAAACCCGGAGTGATGTACAGAGTGGTGCTGTTGTGAACACGAACTTTTATTATTTATCATTAATCTTTATTTCAGACACACAAGCGGGTCCACATAAAAAAAGAAGGGATAGGGGCATCAGGGAAACAATAAAAACAACATAACATTCTTTAAGAAGAGTTCATGTATAGGCCATTGTGCCAGTGTCTTTCTGAGAGCAGAAGTGTATCTAAGGCTGCTCCATCCGCCAACTCCAGGAGAAATGCAGAGAACAGAACATGCCCCTGTACGTCGTCTTCATCGACCTCACCAAAGCGTTCGATCTGGTCAGCAGAGAGGGCCTTTTCAAGATCCTGCCAAAGATAGGATGCCCACCAAAGTTGCAAAGCCTCATTGAATCGTTTCACACCAACATGCAGGGGATAGTGCAGCACGACGGCAACGTCTCAGAGCCATTCAACATACGCAGCGGAGTGAAACAGGGCTGTGTACTTGCGCCAACCCTCTTTGGGATTTTCTTTGCTATGCTCCTGAGGCATGCCTTCAGCACAGCAACAGAGGGAATCTACCTGCACACAAGATCTGACGGCAGGCTTTTCAACCTCGCCCGCCTGAAAGCCAGAACCAAAGTACGCAAGGCTCTAATCAGAGACATGCTATTCACAGACGACGCTGCAGTCGCAACCCACACACAGCAGGAGCTTCAGACCCTGATGGACCGCTTCTCCCAGGCATGCAAGGACTTCGGGCTTACCATCAGCCTGAAGAAGACTAACATCTTGGCGCAAGGCACGGAAGCACCACCAACCATCACCATCGACGACTACGAGCTGGAGGTCGTGAATCAGTTCACGTACCTGGGGTCCACGACCAGCAATAACCTCTCCCTTGATACAGAGATCAACAAGAGGATTGGAAAATCAGCCTTCACACTCGCTCGCCTCACCACACGAGTTTGGGAGAATCCCAAACTCTCTGTCAAGACGAAGATGGCAGTGTACAACACCTGCGTCATCAGCACACTGCTCTATGGGAGTGAGACGTGGACAACATACGCCCGGCAGGAAAAGAGACTGAACTCCTTCCACTTGCGCTGCATTCGCCACATCAAGTTCTGTCTTGTGCTGGCCTTCCCTCCATGTTCACTCTACTCAGGCAGTGCAGGCTCCGCTGGCTAGGCCACGTTCACCGTATAGAGGATGGCAGAATCCCCAAAGACGTCCTCTACGGAGAACTGGCAACTGGCAGGAGAGACGTTGGCCGCCCACAGCTGCGCTTTAGAGACGTCTGCAAGAGAGACATGAAGGCCCTGGAGATCAACACAGAGCGCTGGGAGGACCTTGCAACGGACCGCTCCAAATGGAGAGGCACCCTGACCAGACAACTCAAGGCGGGTGAAGAGAGACTGACTGCTGCAGCAGATGAAAAAAGGACCCGCAGGAAGAACCGCCACAGACCCAGCAGCACGGAGACCACCCACAAGTGCGACCTGTGTGACAGGGACTGCCATTCGCGCATCGGCCTGTTCAGCCACAGGCGGTGCTGTTCCAGCAGAGTAGACGTTTAGGATTCTCTTCCATGGTCATCATAGACCGACGGAGGCCGACGACGAGGGGCATCAGGGAAACAATAAAAACAACATAACATTCTTTAAGAAGAGTTCATGTATAGGCCATTGTGCCAGTGTCTTTCTGAGAGCAGAAGTGTATCTAAGGCTGCTCTTCCTAGGGCTTATAAGAGTCTCTATGATGCTGTTTTCCGAGTCATCCAAACGACACATAAAATTATACATAAGTTTCCTCAGTAGTGCCTCATGTAGTGTATAAAGATGGTGCTGGGTGTAGCGGGAGGTGACGGGCACCTTTCTGGTTCCGCCGTCACCTGGGTTATAAAGGGCACGGCCGGAAGAGACATGGTCTCTTTGACCGTCGACCATCTTATTATATGGAGAGCTTGGTATTATCTGTGTGGTTCATAATAAAGTACATGCTCAACTGTATCTACAGCCTCCTCCTTGAGTACCGAGATTAAGACATAGGCCTGGTCCCTGGACTAGGTGGTATGCGGCTTTCCAGCATTTTCTGGTGGCCCTTAACCTCGGCGAGCTCAAGAAACAGCGTGCAAGAGCAATTTTGGTCCATAATCTCGGTATGGCGGGTCAAAGGATCCTGAACACGCTAGGAGTGGCTGACAGTTATGAGGACGTGGTGGAGCTGATGGCGCGCTACTTTCATGCCCCAGAAAACGTGATAGTCCGGCGAAATCAGTTTCGTCAGCACCACCAGCGGACAGGAGAAACAGTGCAACGTTATGTTGTGGATCTATGTCAGCTGGGGGGGTGTGCCAACTTGGAACCCTTGAGGAGGAGATGATCCGTGACCAACTGGCAGAGCACACTCTCTGCTCAGCAGCACACTCGAGACTCCTGACATTTGCGGATGAATTAACGCTGGCCATAGTGCAGCAGGTTGAGGCAGCGGAGAGGCTGTCTGAAGATCTTGGTGAGAAAAGCACGCTGCGGAATAGAGAACCACAAGTGAAAGTGCTGGCCGTGGACCTGGACATCGAAGATGGTGCAAATGAAGAGGAATACACCGCCGCTGTTAGAATTAGGTCCACCCTGGGAATGCCAAGATGTTATGGCTGCGGGTCCACCAGGCACAGGTACAAGGCAAGAGAGTGTCCGGCGAGGAGCAAGTGGTGCGGGAAATGTGGTCTTCCGCATCACTTCACCAAAGCCTGCAGTAATTTTGAGCGGGAGGACTGAAGAAATGGAGCGGTTCTCCCCGCTGTGGATCCTATGGTTGTGCATACTGTCTCTCTGAGCACAGATGGGCCCATAATCTGTAACATGTTGCTGGATGGCGTGGAAATGTCGTTGCTGGTGGACATGGGAGCGGTGGCCTCGGTGTTGAGCTTGCCCACTGTGAAGAAGCTGTTTCCACACTACCACCTGAGGGAGTTCACGATGCCATGCTATGGCTATGGAAGAAGCAAGATGAACGTCATGGGTTTGCTGGAGTTGACGGCGAGGTACCAGTCGGCGGTGATGATAAGAGTCCAATTCGTGGTGACTGCCAGTGGGTCGAATATCTTAGGGTGTAATTTGTTCTACGGCCTGGGGTTTAAGATTGCCAGTGGTGCTTGAGAAGAGTGGTCGGGATGTGGATTATGGGACCGGCTTGCTCCACATGTGGAGGACGACGCAGTTTGGGACAGCGATTGACCTGGTGATTTGGGAGGTGATGAAGACTGGTGCCGCAGAGACCCAGCACGGGAAGGTTCCGATACCAGTCTCCAAGCGGCCCTGGATGTGGGAGCTGGACGGTACAGCGGAACCCCCGGTATGGCTGCTGGTGTCAGGATGAAGAAAAGAGGGGCAGGACCTGCCAGCGTGGTTCTATGGCACGCTGTACATCGTCATTCAAGGGGGACTTCGGATCGGGTTGGCGGGACGGCTCAGCCCACGAAGGAAACCCGGTCACAACATTGTGAACACACTAGACCGAGTCAGGCTCCCCTGCGGGTCAGGGATGAGGTCAGGCCCAGGGAGGAGGCTCGGGTGAGAGGAATGTATGAGCGATGAAAGCGACATGATGACCAAGGGTGGCTATGAGTGGTGGCTACCCGGGAAGATGGCTACTTGGGGCTGTCTGATGAGTCTTGGAGGCACCCTAATGAGCTGCGGCGTGTGGATGACAGGAGGCACCAGCATGGCTCGTCCCTTGAGAAGAAGAGGCGAAGATGCTTCAGGTGGGATCCGCGAGACGAGAATCCAAGGGGTGAGCCTCCAGGGGGGACTAAGAGATGACTTTAAAGGTGGGGTTATTGGCATGTTGTTTTGCTGTTTGGTTTATGTGCCATTTTTCTCCCTGAAGTCACATAGTTAATATGTACGTGTTGCTTTTGCCCAGTGTGTTTTAAAAAAAAAAAGTTATCCCTCAACACTGTTTTTATCACATTACCTGTTGTGAGTTGCCAGAGTTCTGGGGTGGGTGTCTTGGGGTGGGGGCTGGCAATGGAAGATAATGTACATATTAACTGTTATGATCCTGGTTCTTTGTGTATATAATTTTTTTTTTTTTTTTTGATTTTGTGTACTTTATTGATCCCTAGAGGGGAAATTCAGGGCATCCACCTGGATGGATGAAGCAGCCACGGTATGGCGCGGTGTTGCTTAAAATTTTCTCGTGTAAATAATTGTATGTATATATATATATATGATACTGGTGTGCATGTGACTGAATGTATGAGTATTATGGGATTATTTTGTACATTTTAAAGAGACGTGGTCCAATTTTGAGTTGTTTTGTGTGAATGTGATAGGTTTGTTCTAATATAATATGTTATTCTCATGTTCTTAGTGCGTGATTCGGGTTCTAAATTTGGTGGTTTTAATGGTGTGTGTGCTTTTCCATTTTTCTAAAGGGGGGGAGAATGTGGTGTGTATGATATGAGTGTGTTTGGTAGTGCCTGTCCCCCCTAGGGTGGCGTGAGGTTGGCACAGCCCATCAGTATATAAACCCCAGTGCATGTAATAAAGTTGGAGTTGGTTGCTGCATGAAGACTCGTCTTGTAGAGACTGGGTTAATCATCTCAGACTGGATGCAGAGGGTAAACAGAGGCGAACAATAGCTAGGGAGATCATGGCGAGATAGCAGGAAGAAGGAGTTGGGGGGAGAAAGGATGAATGTATTGTGATGTGAAATGTCATGCAAATATGAGATGAGCGGTTGGTATAAAAGGAGAACCCATGGTGTAATGAGACATGCTTTTCCTGTGTATGACTGATGAGAGAGTGAATAAAGTCGTCTGCTTCATGAATCAGTCTCGTTATTTACACTCTCCACAGTCTCCTGCCTGGTCATTTTACAGACATAACAGATATCCAAATGTGAAAACAGCAGCACTGAAAAAAGTCGCATTTTCATCCAATTTGACCTTTAAGAAAAGAAATGCAAAACACCTTACTGCACAAACTTGCATATTTAGTGGACTTCCAAAGAATGGGGAAACAACAATAGCAACAGCAGCTTACTTCCTCTTACATCAGTGTCATGACTCTTTCTAAATCCTCAGAGTTAATAGGGTCTTACAGATAGCTGACTAATAGGATCGCCTGAGGCTGCAGACATGTCAACAAGGACAGAAGAGAGGAAAAGAGGTTAAGGAAACACAAACAAAGCTGAACAAATACAAAGGAGGGAACGAGGAGATGAGAAATAAAAACAGAGGAAAACCATGGGAGAAATCTGCATGGGGAAAAAAAAACCCCTCTGGATTAAAATTTAATAGTCGAAAAAAGTTACTCTTAAAACAACTTCTCTTTCATTTTCCTGCTCTTCTTTTCCACTATGCATGAATCTACATGGATTTTTAACTGCTGACAGGGACGATGTGGGCATGATCACGTAGACCGGAGCAAAACCCAGTGTGGGGAAAAAAGGAAGGGTGGAGTTACACCAGAAGTGGCAGAGAAATAAAAGTGGCTGTGGTTTGGTGAAAGAGTCTGACACCACAGTGTTGATCCACCGGTTTCAAAACCATTTCTGTGATATTCTACCACACATTGGTTAGCAGCAGAGGTACTCCAACAGCAGACGGGCACTTTTTTATGGAGCTCCTAATAGTGGGATGAAAATCCTGTTTGGAGACCATATTTTATTAAAATGAGTTTTAATTATTAGTGAAATTAGAAGAAATAATAACACTACAAAATACCAATATCCTGCTCTGCTGCCTGCTGACATGAACAGACACTTTTTGTTTTAAATTGAACTATTTCATCATCATCATCATCATCATCATAGTAGTCTGTCGGGGCGATAATGACTGTTTCATTCAGGTCTGATCAGATTCCTCCACACAGCTCTGTCCTTAGCCTTTTGCTGCCAGGAATTCCTGACCTTTAGTTAAGCAATAAAGGGCATATGGTGTCAATTAATATTGCACAGAGTGGTGGCTGTGATGCTACTTTTACACAACAGTTCAACACACAAAATTTATAAGTTGACAGAAATACTGTAAGCAATAAGCAGTAATAAGCAATTTATTTGTTTTGTGGAGAAAGGAGACAGGCGAGGCAACGAGCTGGATGACACATAAACTTTATTCTTTCTCCAGCATGAAGTACAGCAAACAGCGATCCCGGGTCTCCGTGCATTCCACTTTTATCTCTTTATTTCCATGCATCGAGACCCAGAACTTCCGACCATAACACACTGTCGTTTGAACAAAGGAATGTGTGGCACATTAACATGACATTAAGTCAAGGCCGCTCTTGCACCCTTCTACCCTCAGCGGCTCTGACAGCTCTCGCTCTCCCCAGGGGGCACATAGGCCCACCAGTCCCGTCTGATACCCCCCAGTGACACCTCCTCCTTCAGTCCATTGTTCCCCCTTCCCCCTGCCCTCTCTGGGTGGAGAAACCCCCACCGTGCCCCCACTTCCTGAACACACAGAAGGGGCACTCACCCCCCCATCCTTTGGGCTTGAGCTGGTGCCCATAGAGGCTGTAGCGGGGGGTCGCTGGTCCAGTCGAACCGCCCTGCTGGCAAGGTGTACAGGAGGGCACATCAGTCTGTGGAGGGAAAAAGGGAAGGGGGGAAAACACATTTTCTCCGCGGGCGCAGGTCCCTGCTGAGGGATCACCAACCTGCGGAGCCACCAAAGGTGGGCGTCTGCGCCGGGGGGCTTGGGCCAACACCACCTGCTCGTCTGCCAACACAAAAGCGTGCTTCAGCCTGTTGATGCAGATGGTCTCCCTACACCCCCCTCCCCAAGTCTAACACAAAATGCTTCGCCCCAGGTTCCAACACTCTGAACGGTCCATCGTACAGTGGACACAGCGGGGTCCGGTGCACATCGTGCCTGACAAAAACAAAACGGATGTTCTGCAAGCTTTTTGGGACAAATGTGCAGGGAAAACAATGGTGGGTCGGGCCCGGTATGCTCAAAACCTCCATACTGTCTAAAAATTGCCTCAGCCTCAGGCGTGGGGTTCTCCGGTAAAACTCTCCAGGGATCCACAGCGGCTGAGAAAAAATGAGTTCTGCCGGGGAGGCTGCCAAATCCTCCTTAGGTGCGGAGCGCAACCCTAAAAGAACCCAGGGCAGGTGGTCAACCCAGTTTGTGTCCGTAAGCGCTGCTTTAAGCAACCTATGAAAATGCTTGCATAACCCATTAGCTTGGGGGTTGTACGCCGTAGTGCGGTGAATTTTGACCCCCAGGCTCTGTGCCATTGCAGACCAGAGTTTCGACACGAACTGTGGCCCCCTGTCAGACATGATGTCCGATGGAGCTCAGAAACGTGCAACCCAAGCCGACAAAAAAGCGCGAGCCACTTCTGCGGATGTGGTAGAAGCCAGCCGGACCACTTTAGGGCAGCGTATGGTGTGGTCCACGGCCGTCAAAAGGTACGTGAAACCTTGTGATGTAGGGAGGGGGTCCCACCAAATCCACATGGATGTGGTCAAATCTCCTAGCTGGGATTTGGAACGGCTTGAGGGGGGCTCTGGTGTGCTTGTGCACTTTGGCCCACTGGCACGCGACGCAATCTGCAGCCCACTCTTTCACGTCCTTGCGCAAGCACGGCCAGACAAATTTCGCCACTAGCTTCACCGAAGCGCGCACTTCTGGATGCAAAAGGGAGTGGACCGACTCAAAAACGTGACAGCACCAAGAGCTCGGAACCACCAGGTACGGGTGGCCGGTGGAGATGTCGCAGAGCAAGGGAGGGCACCCTTCTTGCACTACCCTGCTCTCCAGCCTTAACCCAATAGGCACAAACTGGAGCACGCAAATGTCTGCGTCCCTGGCTTGCTCTGCGGCCATCACAGGGAAATCTATTCCCATGTAGACTGGGGAGACTAATGCGCGTGACAGACAATCGATCATGACGTTGAGCTTACCAGTGACGTGTTGAATGCCCGTAGTAAATTCTGAAATCGCAGCCAAATGCCGTTGCTGCCGGGCCAACCACAGTTCCGAGACCTTGGCCATCGCGTACGTCAGTAGCCTACTGGTCCATGAACGCGGTGAAATCATGCCCCTCAAACCAAAACTGGAAATGGCGCGTCGCTAGGTGGAGAGCCAGCAATTCTCTATCAAACATGCTGTATTTGCATTCGTTGTCGCGCAAAGTTTAGCTGAAAAATGCGAGCGGCTGCCATGAACCTGAGACATACTGCTCCACCACTGCCCCTATGGCAACATCAGATGCGTCCATAGTGAGTGCTATCCATGCAGATGGATCCAGGTGTGCTAACAACGCGGCATCGGCAGGTGCTGTTTTGGCGTTAGTAGGCGTCCAGTCAATGGCTTCCACGGGCTTCTTTTTTTTAAGCACAGCATACAATGGCTGCATCAGTTGGGCTGCTGAAGGAAATGGTTATAAAAATTAACCATTCCCAAAAAGTCCTGTAGTACTTTCATGGTCTGCGGACGCAGAAAGTCCTCCACAGCGCGCATCGAATCCCCAGGCTGGCAGGGGTAGGAACCTTTCTGTGTGGAGTCTGCATGTTCTCCCTGTGCTGTGTGGGTTTACTCCGGGGGCTCCGGTTTCCTTCCACAATCCAAAGACATGCATGTTAGGTTAATTGGTTGTTCTAAATTGTCCCTAGATATGTCTCCTATAGGCCCTTAGAATAGAGGGATGGTACTAGTGAAGCGCTTTGAGTGGTCTTTGAGACCAGAAAAGCGCTATATAAGTATAGGTCCTTATCCCTTATCCTTATCTTATCCAGTAATGGAATCGCGCCCTCCGGCGAAATGCAGTAGCCCAAAAAATCAATCACTGCACACTGAACTAGCACTTTGCCGGGTTAATTATCAGCCTGTGTGACTCCAACCTCTGGAAAACTGTCTTGAGATAGGCAATGTGCTTCTCCTCGGAAGCACAAGCTACCAGAGTGTCATCTAAGTAGAAAAAAATGAAGGACAAGCCGCGAAGCACTGTGACCATCATCCTCTGGAAAGTTGGCGCCACACCTTTTAATCCGAACAGCATGCGTAAAAACTCGAATATCTTCCTCATGCAGTGGGACCTGATGGTATCCATGGACCAGATCCACTTTTGAAGAAACATGTGCCCTGGCCAGGTGCATGGAAAAATCCTGGTTGTGCAGAATGGGATAACGATCGTGTTCCATGGCATTATTCAAACGCTGGAAATCGCCGCACGGTCGCCATGACCCGTCGGCTTTAGGCACCATGTGTAGCGGGGATGCCCACAGGGTGTTGGAGCGCCTGATGGTGCCCAACTGCTCTAAGTTGGCAAACTCCTCTTGCGCGCTGGCCAGTTTAGCTGCGTCCAAACACCAAGGTCGCACGAACACCGGTGGGCCTTTTGTCGTTATAAAGTGTTCGACCCCGTGTTTCGTTACTGTAGCTGAAAAACTCAGGACCGTGAGTGCTGGGAACTGTGCGAGCAAATGTTGGTATTTATATAACGTTAGCCAGTGTTGTCGACCCAGCTCCCGGAGCTGTACATGGCAGTGAGGTAAAAGAGACAGCGTCCACTAATCTCCTATTAGCAACATCGACTAACAACCCATAAGCACATAAAAAAATCTGTGCCTAAAATGGGGCCGGAACATGCAGCTATCATAAAGTCCCACTGAAAGTTGTGTCTGTGTAAGCATATTGTCAGTGTCCGCTCGCCGAATGTCCTGATGGTGGATCCGCTGGTGGCCGTGAGCTCGGGACTGCTGCGTCCTGCCACCCTGTCTGCGTTGACTAGCAGAATGAGGCTCTTCTGAAAGCCAGAGTCCACCAAAAACCGTCTCCCCGAATGTGTGTCTGTGACATAAAGCAGTCTGTTCCTGTCGCCATCGGTTGCAGCTGCCACTGAATTCCGAACATGCAGTCTTCCCGGCTTCTTGAATTGGCATAGCAACAGGCAGCATTGGGCATTTGAGCCGAAACGGCGATGATAAAAACAGATTGCCCCGTTCCTCCGTCTCCTGGTGTCCGTTCCGGCTACCATGAACGGCTTCTCGACCTTGCTGGAGTCCCTCATGGATGCTGGTGCCATTTTCTGCACGCTGAGAGTTCTGGTCGCCAAAATGATGCGGTCCACTTCCTGCACCAGGGCGCGGTAGTCCTCTGCAACCAGCCATGGCGAGTTGTCCAGGATCGCCCTCGCTGTAGCCAGTAGGTTCCTGAGGAACAAGTGGGTGAACAAGAAAGATTTGTTGTCCTTCCCCCTCAGCGCTAACATGCTCTCTATGAGCTACACTGCTGATCTGTCCCCTAACCCCAAATACATTAGGAGTCTCTCTGCCCTCTCACTGTCAGAAAGGGCATAGAGTGGGGCAAAAAAGTATTTAGTCAGCCACCAATTGTGCAAGTTCTCCCACTTAAAAGATGAGAGAGGTCTCCAATTTTCATCATAGGTATACCTCAACTATGAGAGACAAAATGAGAAAAAAAAAAATCCAGAAAATTACATTGAAGGATTTTTAATGAATTAATTGGTAAATTCCTCGGTAAAATAAGTATTTGGTCAATCCCAAAAGTTCATCTCAATACTTTGTTATATACCCTTTGTTGGCAATGACAGAGGTCAAACGTTTTCTGTAAGTCTTCACTAGGTTTTCACACACTGTTGCTGGTATTTTGGCCCATTCCTCCATGTAGATCTCCTCTAGAGCAGTGATGTTTTGGGGCTGTTGCTGGGCAACACGGACTTTCAACTCCCTCCAAAGATTTTCTATGCGGTTGAGATCTGGAGACTGGCCAGGCCACTCCAGGACCTTGAAATGCTTCTTACGAAGCCAATCCTTCATTGCCCGGGCGGTGTGTTTGGGATCATTGTCATGCTGAAAGACCCAGCCACGTTTCATCTTCAATGCCCTTGCTGATGGAAGGAGGTTTTCACTCACAATCTCACCATACATGGCCCCATTCATTCTTTCCTTTATATGGATCAGTCGTCCTGGTCCCTTTGCAGAAAAACAGCCCCAAAGTATGATGTTTCCACCCCCATGCTTCACAGTAGGTGTGGTGTTCTTTCTCCTCCAAACACGACAAGTTGGGTTTTCATCAAAAAGTTCTATTTTGGTTTCATCTAACCATATGACATTCTCCCAATCCTCTTCTGGATCATCCAAATGCTCTCTAGCAAACTTCAGACGGGCCTGGACATGTACTGGCTTAAGCAGGGGGACACGTCTAGCACTGCAGGATTTGAGTCCCTGGCGGCGTAGTGTGTTACTGATGTAGCCTGTGTTACTTTGGTCCCAGCTCTCTGCAGGTCATTCACTAGGTCCCCCCGTGTGGTTCTG
Organism: Pholidichthys leucotaenia; assembly: GCA_020510985.1. Lineage (NCBI taxonomy): Eukaryota > Metazoa > Chordata > Actinopteri > Cichliformes > Pholidichthyidae > Pholidichthys > Pholidichthys leucotaenia. The sequence goes on along the minus strand of CM035845.1, from coordinate 60,903,977 downwards.
GGATTTTTGCTTACCGTTCTCGTGATCATTTTGACCCCACGGGGTGAGATCTTGCGTGGAGCCCCAGATCAAGGGAGATTATCAGTGGTCTTGTATGTCTTCCATTTTCTAATAATTGCTCCCACAGCTGATTTCTTCACACCAAGCTGCTTACCTATTGCAGATTCAGTCTTCCCAGCCTGGTGCAGGTCTACAATTTTGTTTCTGGTGTCCTTTGACAGCTCTTTGGTCTTGGCCATAGTGGAGTTTGGAGTCTGACTGTTTGAGGTTGTGGACAGGTGTCTTTTATACTGATAACGAGTTCAAACAGGTGCCATTAATACAGGTAACGAGTGGAGGACAGAGGAGCCTCTTAAAGAAGAAGTTACAGGTCTGTGAGAGCCAGAAATCTTGCTTGTTTGTAGGTGACCAAATACTTATTTTACCAAGCAATTTACCAATTAATTCATTAAAAATCCTTCAATGTGATTTTCTCGATTTTTTTTTCTGATTTTGTCTCTCATAGTTGAAGTATACCTATGATGAAAATTGGAGACCTCTCTCATCTTTTAAGTGGCAGAACTTGCACAATTGGTGGCTGACTAAATACTTTTTTGCCCCACTGTAGCGCTGGAGAAGCATCCTCTTGAGCGCTTCATATTTTCCTTGGGCCGGTGGCTCCTGGAGCAGGCTCGTCACCTTTTGCGTGGCACGCACAAATAGCGCAGCAACCACATAGTAATAGAATCAGAATCAGAATCAGAAACAGATTTATTGCCATTGTTCATGTAGTACACAAACTAGGAATTTGTCTCGGTGCAATGCTGCAACATTAAACATGATAAAAATAAAAGATAGAAATAAAAAACTATACATGCAATAAAATGTAGAATATGAATGAGTAGTACTAGACAAAGCAATTTTAGATATATTAGCGAGCAGCAGATATTGTGGAGTACCCCATAGTGCAGTCGGTAATGCAAAAAGAAAACAGTGATGATTGACATGAGTCTGGTTGAGCTGCTGTACATAGTGCACGAGAGTCTAATAAGTCACTTAGTGTTCAGCAGTCTGATGGCAGAGGGGAAGAAGCTGTTCATGTGACGGGAGGTTTTAGTCTGAATGGACCAAAGTCTTCTACCTGAGGGGAGGGGGGCAAACAGTACGTGACCAGGGTGTGAAGGATCAGCTATGATCCAGCCTGCACGCCTCCGGGTCCTGGAGATTTACAGATCCTGGAGGGATGGGAGCTTGCAGCCGATCACCTTCTCAGCAGCGCGCACGACGCGCTGCAGCCTTAGTCTGTCCTTGGCAGTGGCTCCTGCGTACCACACGGTTATGGAGGTGGTGAGGATGGACTCGATGATGGCCGTGTAGAACTGCACCAACATCTTGGTGGGTAGCTTGAGCTTCCTCAGCTGCCGCAGGAAGAACATCCTCTGCTGGGCCTTTTTGATGAGGGAGCTGATGGTCGGCTCCCACTTGAGGTCCCGGGTGATGGTGGTGCCCAGGAAGCGGAAGGAATCTGCAGTGGTGATGGGAGAGCCTGTGAGGGTGAGGGGGCGCAAAGGGGTTGTGACTTTCCTGAAGTCCACGATCATCTCCACTGTCTTCAAAGCGTTCAGCTGCAGGTTGTTGTGGCTGCACCAGGACGCCAGCTGGGCCACCTCTTTCCTGTAGACGGACTCGTCGCCGTTGGAGATGAGCCCGATGAGGGTGGTGTCGTCCGCAAACTTGATCAGCTTGACAGACTGGTGGCTGGAGGTGCAGGAGTTGGTATAAAGGGAGAAGAGTAGGGGGGAAAGTACACAGCCCTGGGGTGATCCGGTGCTGATGCTAACAGAGTCAGAGACAGTCTTTCCCAGCCGCACATGCTGCCTCCGGTCTGTCAGGAAGTCGGTGATCCACCTGCAGAGGGAGTCAGGCACGTTGAGCAGGGACAGCTTGTCCCGGAGCAGAGCGGGGCGGATGGTGTTGAATGCAGAGCTGAAGTCCACAAACAGGATCCTGGCGTAGGTTCCCGGGGAGTCCAGGTGCTGCAGGATGGAGTAGAGGGCCAGGTTGACTGCGTCGTCCACAGACCTGTTGGCTCGGTAGGCAAACTGCAGCGGGTCCAGGAGGGGAGTGGTGATGGACTTGAGGTGGGGCAGGACTAGGCGCTCAAAGGACTTCATGACTACAGAGGTGAGTGCTACAGGTCTGTAGTCGTTAAGTCCAGTGATCCGTGACTTCTTGGGGACAAGGATGATGGTGGAGGTTTTGAGGCAGGTAGGCACGTGGCATAACTTCAGGGAGGTGTTAAAAATGTCTGTGAAGACAGGAGTCAGCTCATCCGCACAGTTTCTCAGGGTGGAGGGAGACATGCCGTCCGGACCGGAGGCCTTGCGCGGGTTCAGTCTGGAGAACTGTCTGTGCACGTCCTGCTCACTGATGACAAGGGCAGGGGGGGAGGAGGGGGGGGGCCGCCTTTGATGAAGTGGGGATCGTGAAGGCAGTGGCACTGGGGGGAGGGGGGGAGATGGACACAGCTGACGAGGTGTCAAAACGGGCATAATGTTGGGACAGTCTTTGACAAAGGGCTATGTCATCCTGACCTTTAGAAGCCTGAGGCCGATGGTGATTTGCCTCAGTCCTCTCCACACAGAAGCAGATACTTGGTATCATCCGTTGTTATCCTGTGGAGTGGGAACTGGGCTTCTTTGTGCAAGAACCATGCGGTCGGGTTGTGAAGTCAGAAGTCTGGGAGCTTGACTGAGACCACGCACGCGGTGCTGGTGCTCTCCCTCCAGGCAGTCTCCGGAGCGGTGCTTGGCTCGCTTTGAATGGCACATCTTGGGGTCACCAATGTGGAGAAAGGAAGCAGGAGAGGCAACAAGCGGAATGACACAGAAACTTTATTTCATCTCCAACATACAGTACAGTAAAAGCACTCCCGGCTCTCTGTGCCTCTTTTATAGCTTTAATACCATGCATTGAAACCTGGAACTTCTGACCATCATACATTGTGTTTCGAACAAAGACTGTGTGGTACATTAACATGACATAACGCCGGTGCCACTCTCACACTCTTCTTCTTCCAGCGGCTTCGGCATTTACTCCTCTCCCCGGGAGGCGCATAGTCCTTACTGTTTAGTTTGATACCCCCCTGTGACACCTTCTCTTACGGTCTATTGTTCCCCCCTTCCCCAGCTGCCTTCTTCTTTGGGTGGAGAAGTCCCACACCATACCCCCACACAGTCATAATACTTGAGCTTGGAGATGGAAATGTTTTGTGGAAATAAAGGTACTGCATAAAGTTTTCTTTTGTTGCACTCTTTCATTAAAGTCATGCTGTTTCTGTGAATTTGTCTCAGATATTTTTTCCTCCTTTCTGTGTCTGCTGGGAACCTAAACATCTGGATCACATTCTCAGCTTGATTTGTGCATCTATAAGCTGCACAGAAAATCATGCTGAGAACCTGATCTGTGAGCATTTTAGGATTTCATTGTTTTTGGCATCAAAATAAAATTTATGAAGTCAAACCCTTCCAACATTGGAGGAAAATATTCATTTTCCACGATTATGTGATGTTACAATATGGATGAATAAAAAATAGAAAAAAGGTTTGCCTTTATTTGAAGGTTTTGCCTTTATTAGTGCTGTTATTATCACTCTATAAAAGCAAGAAATCTGTGTGTCTGTCACATTTATAGGACATCATAGGACGGCCTATGATCTTTGCCTGAACATCATAGGACATCCTATGAACTCAGGCATCATAGGATGACTCGCGATGCCTATATGATGGTTCATAAACAAATGCGTCTTTATGATGTCATTTACATCAAGCCCACGGCACATACACAAATGTGTCTTTATGATGTCATATAAATCAAGCCTGCCTTCATGTCTTTTATGATGTCACATACAGTGACAGGCAACATGATGTCATATACTGTACATCAAGGCTGCCTTCATGTCTTTCTTTAAAGCACGTTTATAGGACATCATAGGGCGGCCTATGATATGCACTTGATCATCATAGGATGTCCTATGATGTCATATACAGTGACATCAGGCAACATGTCTTTATGATGTCATATACATCAAGGCTGCCTTCATGTCTTTATGATGTCATATACAGTGAGTCCATGCTGGAAAGCGTCTTTTTGCTCAGATCTATTTTCATGATCCTGTCCATGAACTGGAATTACGACGCACCTAGTGGTCTGAACGAAGAAGAAGAAGAAGAAGAAGAAGAAGAAGAAGAAGAAGAAGAAGAAGAAGAAGAAGAAGACCCACCAGATGGAGAGCAATAGAATGAGGAGAACTGCTGCACGTCAGAAAAGATGCCATGAAGATGAAACACCTGAGGTTCCAGCAGTACATTGCACCTGTCTGAGACAGGAGGACACCCTTCACAGCATAGGGTATGACAGACTTTAAAGCACATTTCTAGGACATCATAGGACGGCCTATGATCTCTGCCTCATCATCATAGTGCGTCCTATGAACTCAGGCATCCATAGGACGACTCGCCATGCCTACATGACGGCAAATGTGTAACCTTGATGAATGCCAGTCTACACTACAAATGTGTAAAATGCACCTATCCCTCAACCAATGGTCTGAACGAAGAAGAAGAAGACCCACCAGATGGAGAGCAATAGAATGAGGAGAACTGCTGCACGTCAGAAAGGATGCCGTGAACATGAAACACCTCAGGTTCCACCAGTATGCCGCAGGCATGACTGTGAACAACACAGCCGTCTGAGACAGGAGGAGACCCTTCAGCAACGGGCATGCAGATATACTTGCTTATACTTGGTTTCTACAGGCATGGACAGGTATGCACAGGTATGTACTAGTCTATTTAAATTCAATTACTGTATGTGACCCCAGTCCCACCTGGTGTAATGACAATAAAGTTGAATCTCATCTCATCTCATCTCAAGAGGAGACAATGGTGCCAACATGCTGCTCACTGGCATTAGCTGACAGTAATTTGTCAGGCAGAAGTTCAGAGTGAAAAATGAGAAAGTGAGAACTTGTCTTTGCATTTTTATTAATTTTTATTTAAAAAAATACAGTTTCATGGCATTTGTACTACATTGAATATTTTCAATTCAGTTCAATTTAATTCAACTTTATAGCGCCATTTCACAACAACAGTCATCTCATAGCACTTTCAACAGTAGGGGGAACCCCCACAGTTGCAGAAAGACCCCAGCATTCAGGCGATCCCCTGTGAACAAGCGCTTGGCGACAGTGGAGAGGAAAAACTCCCTTTTAACAGGAAGAAACATCCGGCAGAATCAGGCTCAGGGAGGGGCAGTCATCTGCTGTGACTGGCTGGGGGGTGAGGGGATAGAGAAGATGAAAAGAACAGACATGTAGAGAGCAAACAGCACGATGGGGACTCAGTCTATGGGAGAGAACAAACAGATGTTAATGACCATATAAGACTGCTGCACCTTGACTACATTGTGTTACAAAGGCCTTTTCTTTTATTTAGTATTTTCCGCCCTGCTTAGTCACTAGTTTTCAGAGTACAGTGTAATGTTTATGTACTAGTACATCTCAGTAAATAGAATATCATCCATCCATCCATCCATCCATCCATCCATCCATCCATCGTCTTCCACTTAATCCTTTTGGGGTTGTGGGGGGGCTGGAGCCTATCCCAGTATCTTTGGGCGAGAGGCAGGGTACACCCTGGACAGATCACCAGTCCATCGCAGGGCCAACACAGTGAGACAGACAACCATTCACTCTCACAGTCATACCTAAGGACAATTTAGAATTCCCAGATCTGATGCCAATTAACCTAACTTGCATGTTTTTTTTTAATTTCAAAAACTATAATCAAAATTGAATTTAAAAAGGGCCTGGAATATTTCCTTGTGCCTGTAATGAATACTGAACATATGAAAGTTTGTTTTTTGAATTATAAAAAACACAAAATTTTCACAATATTCAAATTTACTGAGAGGCACTAATGTGTTATAATTACATTCGTACACAGAAAATCTTTCCTAACTTGAAAGGTTTGAGAATAAAGTGCAAAACCCCTAGTAACTTAGCTAAATCACATTAAACTCACTGACAGCAGTTTTTTACTACATATTTTCAAGATAATTCTGCCTAATCTTGCAAAATAACCCACTGTATTTAAAAGCTGATAATTCAGTAATCAGTCCATTGAAGCCATAACACAAGGTAAGGCCACACAGCTAGGCAGTGATATTTACACTGCAGCTTTCATCAGCGTGAATCAGCAGTTCTCCTTCCCTCCAAAACATACTCTGACAGTCTTTTTAAAGCTGCTCTTTATATGTCTATATAAGTCTATAAGTTTATAAGTTATAAATCTGTTCATTATAAGTATAAATAATGTAGCTACCGATAGATATTCTGAATATTTACCTAATATGACTAAAAAATGCTGTTAATACTGCAGATTGTCACAGCTGCCATTCACACACCATTATAGAAAGGCCATTGTTTGGAACTATTTGGAGCTCCATGAACCATGTGACTAGGCAGCAGTGAGATCAAGGAGTGTCGCAACTTTCATACGGCTCTGGGATTCTGTTGTGTTCGAATAAACGAGGAGGCGAGGTGACGTTTTATAATGTTTATTATCAAGAACTATGTACACACGGGGAGACCCTACCGCAAGTACAGGAGTCCCAGCGAAGAGACAATATGTCTCCCACTCCAGGTTTATATACTACAGGTGACGCCACCCCTCAAAGGCGGGGCATCACCCCCCCCCAGCCTAGGGCACCGCTATACTAATATTATACAGTATACTGTATATATTACGATCCTACATCCCCCCCTTTGAAAAAATGCAAGCACACAAATTACCCAACCAAATAATTTACACCCGATTCACACACAAGAGGGTATAAGCCTACTCATTCACACACCACACTGGCCCAGCGGAGCTCTCCACTATGCAATTAAACAGTCCCTGAAAAGAAAAAGGGCCACTCACCAAACTAAATCAATCCCGTTAAAGCTAAACATATACACACAACAATCATAAACATACACAATGGCGATACCCGATCCCATAAACTTGCAGAATACACATAAGTACACACAGGTTCCAAGGTTGTCATAGCCAGGAGCGGCACTGGGGTTAAGCTCCCAGTGCTCATAAAATGCTCCTTATGGCGTGCGTCTCGAAAAGCCTCTGACAACTCAGTCAGAGTTCAGTCAGAGGAATCAGTACCTCCACCTGCAACTGGATCATGGATTTTCTGACCAACAGACCCCAGCATGTTAGGTCAGGCCCCAACCGTTCTTCTGTCATCATACTCAACACTGGTGTACCACAGGGCTGTGTGCTCAGCCCATTCCTCTACTCCCTCTTCACCCACGACTGCAGGCCTATGTATGGATCCAATTCCATCATAAAGTTTGCAGATGACACCACGGTGATTGGACTCATCAGGGACAATGATGAGTCAGATTACAGGGCAGAGGTTGAGCACTTGGCTACTTGGTGCGCTGACAATAACCTGCTCCTTAACACCAGCAAAACCAAGGAGCTCATAATGGACTACAGGAAGGAGAGGGGAGAGACACATGACCCCATCCATATCAATGGCATAGCTGTTGAACGTGTCCCCAGCTTCAAATTCCTGGGGACCCACATCTCGGAGGACCTGTCCTGGTCAGTTAACACCACCAGCCTGATCAAGAAGGCCTATCAGCGCCTCTTCTTCTTGAGGACACTGAAGAAAAACCATCTGTCAAATGACATCCTGGGCAACTTCTACCGCTGCGTGATAGAGAGTACCCTGACCAACTGTGTCACAGTCTGGTATAGGAGCTGCTCTGTCGCTGACCGTAAGGTGCTGCAGCGGGTGGTGAAAACTGCCCAACGCATCACAGGGACTCCACTTCCAGTTATAGAGGACGTCTACAGGAAAAGATGTTTGCGCCGGGCACGCAGCATTCTTAGGGACTCCAACCATCCTGCTCATGGACTGTTCCAGCTTCTCCCCTCCAGAAGGCGTTTCAGAAGCCTTCGGACTAGAACCAGCAGGTTTAGGAACAGTTTCTTTCCAACAGCTGTCACGTTATTGAACTTAGTTCCCCGCTGACTCTCTTACCATCATCTCTTACCATCCTCACCTGTACATAACTGCCCATCTAACTTATTGTACATTATTTGCACATAACAGTACTCTTAACTTTCTGCACTGCTGCATATATTTGCATGTATTTGCTTAAATTGCACATACTGTTAATTACCGTATATACTGCACTGCTGTCCTTTGCACTTCTGATTGGATGCTAAACTGTGTTTCGTTACCTTGTATTCATACATGTGTAATGACAATAAAGTTGAATCTAATCTAATCTAATCTAATCTAAGTCCAACTCCTAGCCTGCCCGTATGGTTTAGTCTGTAAGCCCGGCGGAACTGCTTTTACTAATAGGAGAAGGGGCGAGGGAGGATCTCTGGCGCCTTAAAACCAGATGCTTCGGGTAGATGGTGGCTCGTCAACCTGGGAAGGTAGTCCATCTAGGGGAAGGTAAACCCTGATTTCAAACCTCTGCTGCCTTGCGGCACACCCGGTCACGGGAAAGGCTTTGGGAGTCAACCCTGAGGAAAAATCCGGAGTCGGAGCCCCTAAGGCAGTTCTCTGTTGTGCTCAACATCGTTCTGGCAGCTCCTGCGACGGCGCTGGTGCCAAACTATAGCAGCCCTGCAGTTCCTTTGGATTCATCAGTGACGTGGAGAGGGGGGACATGCTGCATGGGTAACATCTTGTCCTCCATATCTTCCTGCCCAGGCTTGAATCCTACCAACGCCCAACGCTGGAAGGTAGAACACCAGTGCACATCGGCCTGTTCAGCCGCAGGTGGTGCTTTTCCAGCAGAGTAGACGTTTAGGATTCTCTTCCATGGTCATCATAGACCGACGGAGGCCGACGACACACAGAGAGCTCCTCACAATAAAAAACACAAGTATTCACACTATAGGGCAATTAACATACCCATTCACACCCAGGTGCTACTACACCTCACACTCACTAAACAGTCACACAACAACAACTCCTCATGGATCGTCACCTTATCGTGGTGGGGGGTTTGTGTGCCCCAGTGATCCCAGGAGCTATGTTGTCTGGGTCAATTTGCCTCTGATAGGGTCACCCAAGACAAACTGGTCCTGGGTGAAGGGCCAGACTAAGAACGATCCAACAGACTCTCATGATAAATACTAGAACAAGGATTCAGTGTACCCCGCCCGGTATGGGGTTACCGGGACCCCACCCTGTAGCCAGGCCTGGGGGAGGGGCTCGATGGCTAGCGTTTGGTGGCCGGGTTTCCACCCATGGGACCCGGCCGGGCTCAGCCCGAAGGAGTTACATGGGTCCGCCCTCCAGTGGGCTCACCACCTGCAGGAGGGATCATGGGGGTCCGATGCTATGTGGATCAGGTGGCGGTCAAAGGCGGAGACCTTGGTGGACTGATCCCAAGCTTTCTAAACTGGCCTTTGGTACGTGGAATGTCACCTCTCTGGTGGGGAAGGAGCCTGAGCTGGTGCATGAGGTTGAGAGATACCGGCTAGATGTAGTTGGCCGTACCTCAACGCACAGCTCTGGTTCCAGTCAGGGGCTGGAGCTTGGCCTTCTCTGGAGTTTCCCCGGGCGAGAGGCGATGAGCAGGGGTGGGTATTCTTGTATCCCCCCACCTTGCTGCCTCTATATTGGATTTTTCCCTGGTGGACGAAAGGGTTGCTTCCCTGAGCCTTTGGGTTGGGAAATGGGTCCTGACCATCATTTGTGCCTATGCACCAAGTGATGTTTCAGAGTACCCACCCTTTTTGGAGTCTGTGACTGTGGTGCTGGAGGGTGCTTCTCTTGGAGACTCCATTGTCCTACTGGGGGACTTCAATGCGCACATGGGCAATGACAGTGAAACCTGGAGGGGGTGATTGGGAGGAACGGCCTGCCCGATCTGAACCCGAGTGGTGTTCAGTTATTGGACTTCTGTGCTAACCAGTTTGTCCATAACGAACACCATGTTCAAGCATAAGGATGTCCATATGTGCACCTGGCACCAGGACACCCTAGGTCGCAGGTCGATGAACGATTTTGTTATCATGTCATCAGACCTGTGACCGTATGTCTTGGACACTCAGGTAAAGAGAGGTGCAGAGCTGTCAACTGATCACCACCTGGTGGTGAGTTGGATCTGATGGCAGGGGAGGATGCCATTCAGACCTGGTAGACCCAAACGTATAGTGAGGGTGTGCTGGGAACGTCTGGCTGAGGCCCCTGTCCGGGAGGTCTTCAACTCCCACCTCCGGAAGAACTTCAACCACATTCCGAGGGAGTCTGGAGACATGGAGTCTGAATGGACCATGTTCTCCACCTCTATTGTTGAAGCAGTGGCCCAGAGCTGCAGCTGCAAGGTCGTCAGGGCATCTCGTAGTGGAAACCCCCGAACCAAGTGGTGGACACCAGTGGTGAGAGGGGCCATTAAGCTGAAGAAGGAGTCCTATCAGGCTTGGTTGGCTTGTGGGACTCCCGAAGCAGCTGAGGTGTATCAGCAGGACAAGCGGAGTGCAGCTCGGGTGGTTGCTGAAGCAAAAACTCGAGTATGGGAGGAGTTTGGTGAGGCCATGGAACAAGACTTTCAGTCAGCCTCAAAGAGATTCTGGCAAACTGTCCGGTGGCTCAGGAGGGGGAGGCAGCTCCCTGTCCACACTGTGTATGGTGCAGATGGGCGCTGTTGACTTCGACTGGGGATATCATCGGGCGGTGGAAGGAATACTTTGAGGATCTCCTCAATCCCACTGATACGCCTTCCACAAAGGAAGCAGGGCTTGTGGACAAGGGGGGCAGCTCGTCTAGCACAGGGGCTGAGGTCGCCAAGGTGGTTAAAAGTATCTTTGGTGGCCGGGCCCCGGGGGTGGACGAGATTCGCCCTGAGTACCTCAAGGCCCTGGATGTTATAGGGCTGTCATGGTTGACACGCCTCTGCAACATTGCGTGGAGGTCGGGGGCAGTGCCTTTGGCATGGCAAACCGGAGTGGTGGTTCCTCTCTTCAAAAAAGGGGACCGGAGGGTGTGCTCCAACTTTAGAAGGATCACACTCCTCAGCCTCCCTGGGAAGGTCTATGCCAAGGTACTGAAGAGGAGAGTCTGGCCGTTGGTCGAACCTCGGATTTAGGAGGAGCAATGTGGTTTTCGTCCTGGCTGTGGCACATCGGACCAGCTCTGGACCCTCTCGAGAATTCTCGAGGGTTCGTGGGAGTTTTCCCAACCAGTTTACATGTGTTCTGTGGACTTGGAGAAGGCATTTGACCGCGTTTCTCGTGTTTTTTTGTGGGGGGTGCTTCGGGAGTATGGGGTATCGGCTTATTATTATGAGCTATTCGGTCTCTGTACGACCGTTGTGAGAGTTTGGTTCATATTGCCAACACTTGGTTGGACTCATTCCCAGTGAGAGTTGGACTCCGCCAGGGCTACCCTTTGTCACCGATCCTGTTCATAATTTTTATGGACAGGATTTCTAGGTGCCGCCAGGGAACGGAGGGTTTCATGCTTGGTGACCACAGGATCTCATCTCTGTTGTTTGCAGATGATGTTGTCCTGTTGGCTTCATCCAGCAATGACCTACAATTCTTGCTGGGATGGTTTGCCACTGAGTGTGAAGTGGCTGGGATGAGAATCAGCACCTCCAAGTCCGAGTCCATGGTCCTCAGCCGAAAAAAGGTGGATTGTCCTCTCTGGGTTGGGGACAGGCTCCTGCCCCAAGTGGAGGAGTTTAAGTATCTTGGGGTCTTATTCACGAGTGAGGGGAGAATGGAGCAAGAGATTGACAGACGGATTGGAGCAGCATCTGCAGTGATGCGGACGTTGTACCGGTTTGTTGTGGTGATGAGGGAGCTGAGTTCTAAGGCAAAGCTGTTGATTTACCAGACAATCTACGTTCCTACTCTCACCTATGGTCACGAGCTTTGGGTAATGACCGAAAGAACGAGATTGCGAATACAAGCGGCTGAAATGAGCTTTCTCCGTAGGATTGCTGGACTCATCCTCAGAGATAGGGTGAGGAGCTCAGTCATCCGGAAAAGGCTCAGAGTAGAACCGCTGCTCTTCCACATTGAAAGGAGCCAGCTGAGGTGGTATGGGCATCTGATCAAGATGCCTCCCACTTGAGGTGTTTCAGGCATGTCCCACTGGGAGGAGACCCCGGGGCAGACCCAGGACTCGCTGGAGAGACTATAGGCGCTTTTCCACTAGGGTCAGTACGGTACGGTTCGGCATGGTTTGTCCGCTTTTCCATTAGGCACCTGAAGTCCTTACAGTTCTTTTTTTTAGAACTGTCCCTATTTTTTCGTCCTTGGTCCAGAGCAGGTCCGAAGCGTACCGGCACTGTTACGTCAACCCACTGCTGGCCACTGATTGGTCCGGGCGTAGCGTCATGAGGGTGGGCGTTACGCTGACGTTCCAGAATCTCTGGCTGGCCGCCATTTGCAATTTTTCGTCTGTGAGCCCGCGAACAAGTGATATTGTAAACAACAACGATAGAATGGCTTAACAGAAATCAGCAGAAATCAACACAGCGGTCCAGCAGAGTTTTCTGTGCATTTCAGCTGATGAGAGAATGCAGAGGGAAGCAGACTGAGCTTGCAGTGGGGAGCACAAGCAGATGCACTACAAAATAGACGGAGACGCACCGGGAATTAGACCCAGCCACTTAAATTGAATTGAATGTAAAGCCGCGACGCACCCAACTTCAGCAGTTGAAGCCGTGATATTGTGATATACAGGATGGTGAGTGATGTGATATTTATGTTTTACGTTATATTTCCCAGCAGTGGAAAGTTCACTGCGGACAGACGAAAACTTAATCGTGTTTAAACGATGACCTAGCTCAATGCTACGTCCAACGTCGTATGTTGCCTTGTGTTGACAATATCTGATGAAATAAGCTAGTTGTAATCCTGGTTAAAAAGGTGTTTTTACATGTTGCATTTTCGTGCTGTGTATGAACTGAAGGTGTATGTATTTTGATTGGAGAGTCCAAACAGGATCTGCTCGGAATGGCGACGTTTTGACAGCAGTATTGTGACAGGTAAACAACACATCAATCATATTTATAGTCAAATCTTTTGCTTTTTAAGTTAAAGTATAGGTAAACCGCTTGTTTATTTATCTTTATTTATTTATTTATTTTTTATCACATCATTTCTGTGATCCTTTGAGTTGTAGTCAGTGTATCTTGCACTTTGGGGAATGGGAGTTGTTCAGTCACCATTAGAATTTAGTTTATATGTGTAGTTTATAGTATTTTATCTTTAAACTCATCCAGTAAAAGAACACATTACAAATATTTGAGATCCATTGTAGTGCTTCCTTTTGTATTTTAGCAATACAAGCACAAAACACCACCCACACTTGAAACCAGGGCGTTACAGCGGTGGCTAAACTTTTATTGATAACGTTATTTCACATCACAACAACTCAGTATCTAAACTCAGTGTAAATGGTGTAGAGATTGAAAGGGTATCCAAAATTAAAATCCTTGTCATAATAATCAATAAAAAACTGTGTTGGAAGTCACATATTAATTATATTAAATGTAAAATATCCATATCAATCGCAATACTACACAGAGTGAAATATTTGCTGAATCAACCCACACAATATACTTTGTATCATTCATTAATACTCCCATACATGACATATTGTGCCGAAGTATGGGGAAACACATATAAAACATATGTCCAGTCGTTATGCTTCAGAAGAGAGCTATTAGAATAATAAACAAAGCTGCTTACATGGAACCAACAAACCCACTTTTTCTTAAATTAAAAGCTCTCAAGTTGAAAGCTCTGGTTGCCTTTAAAACTGCAGTAATAATGTTTAAAGTGAAGAATCTATCACTGCCCGCAAATATCCAAAAGTTGTTCCAAATAAGGGAGAAACAATATCATTTCAGAGGAACATGCATATTTCAAAAACCTTCAGTGACAACTACCACCAAGCAACACTGTGTCTCAGTGCAAGGAGTCAGACTGTGGAACGCTTTTGGACCTGAATTAAAATCATGTACAACGCTTGGACAATTTAAACAAACACTAAAAGAAGAAATATTCCAAACATATACACAAGATGACATAAAATCACATAAGGATTATCATATCCAGTCTGTGTTGTGCTGTTGCTTAGTTTTTGTCACGTTTTGTCTTAGCTTTGTTCTGATTTGTAATCACTCTTATTTTATTATCTTTTTGAATTCTTAGATGGAACAATGGTGGGCAATGTAAGCTGCGGCTTCAGCCATCACTCATTTCGGATAAGTTATGTTGAATTGTGTAATCCGAGGAGTTGCTCTTTAATTTGACCTTATTGGATTTTTTTCCCTCTTTGTTCTATCATTCTGTTCCTTTCTTTTAATCTAATCTATCCAAAATAAAGATTCATTCATTCATTCATTTCTCAAATATGTTTTAAACTTGCTTTAATTATCCACCACCCATTTCTGTCTTTCATCTAGGCAAGGGGAAAAGGATCCACCTGTAGCGGGTTGATTCAACCTCCCACAACACAGAGACAGAACACAGAGACAGTCAGCTCACACTCCTTGGTTTTTCCCGCTGCACTACTGAGATGTTATGTGCCATGCATGTATTGTGATGTAATGTGCCATTCATTTATAGTGTTCATGTGTCCTGTCCTTACTGTGACCTAGAGGCTGAGATCAATATGTAGATGTGCCTTGTAACCTCTTTGTCCTGCAAGCCAGAGCAGAGGCTGCATCTGCCTATTGTCATGTAGGTCTTACAAATGCAAATGTCTCATGCCTGTTCTGCAGTCCCTTTGATCAGACCAACTGCTGTGAATCTGCTTTGATGTATTGTTTGAGTTTGGTATAAATACTGCACAGGTTCTGTAACACATCCTCTCATTCCCACTTCTGCAACTGCTGCTGCTGGATACAGACCTTGTGTCCTCCTTCTGCTGAGAGCCACTTGGGCTTGCTCCCGGCACGCATACACGGCGCCGGGAGCGGAGCCCGTGACGGCTGGATGATGTGATTAAACTCTCCTTAAAACCTACAGCATCGCTGCTTATTATTTTTTATCATCCGCTGCACTGGTGACCCCTTGAAGACGCACACGCTTTGT
The DNA here is from genome assembly GCA_020510985.1 of Pholidichthys leucotaenia. NCBI lineage: Eukaryota > Metazoa > Chordata > Actinopteri > Cichliformes > Pholidichthyidae > Pholidichthys > Pholidichthys leucotaenia. The sequence goes on along the minus strand of CM035845.1, from coordinate 60,888,849 downwards.
GCGACGCAGCCTTCTGATTTGGACGGCCACGCTGGCGAGCCGACGCTGAAAAAACCACGCTGCCAGCGAACACAGCAGCCTGACGCAAACGAGCCGCTCTCCCTTCGGCTTCAGGGAGACCTCGACGCGGAGCCAACACAGGCGAGCCGTTCTCCGGACATCACCCACGACCGGGAAAACTGCAGAAAACGTCATGGCGCGACCCTCGCCTGAGATCGGGACGTCCACGCTGGACCAGCCGAGGGGCACAGAACGTTTTCCCCCTCTCACCTCTACTCCTCCCTCTCAGCAATCCTACTCATCTAACCAAGCCTGAGGAACAAAGATCGTCTATTCCCTCCCACCGCTCCAATGCATCTGCACGAGCCTGAGGGACAAAAGATAGTCTATTTCCTCTCACCGCTCCAACGCACCATGGCCGATCTGCAGCCACAGCTCAACCGGGATTTTATCGGCGCCGTCTGCGCCGATCTCCACCAAGATTCTGCACCCTGACTCGTCACTCCAGCGGCCCACCCAAGCACGGAACCCCCGCGTGCGCACCGGGGAGTTACGAGGACGGCACACCATGCACGGGGCAATAATGGCTTCACTGACCGCCTTCCTTCTGCTGCACACTGGCCCTTCAGGCTTGCTTGTACACCTGAGGCCCGCAGTTTGTTCACTGGATTTTATGGTCTTAGCCACGGCACACAAGGGGAATTCAGCCGTCAGCTGTTCCCGGGGGGCTTTGGGGTTGCTCCTGCACCTAAAGCCAACACGCCAGTCCCTCTGCTTTTGTTCTTTTTTTTTTTTTCTTACAGCCGCTCCTGCTTTTCTTCATGGCCACGGGAGGAGTCAGAGACAAATTTTTCTTCTTCTGATCTCCGCATGTTCAGACGGGACATCGCGGAGCAGCAAACACTTTTGGCGCGACTTGAACGGTTTTCCCGCGCCCGGTCAGCATTTGCTACCCCCCCCCCCCCCTCCTGCACAGAGCTTTTCCCTGCTCGCTGCCCAAACTGCAACATCGAGGCCACGGTCCCCTACCGTGCCCTCTGGGGGGGGAGCAGTGTAGCGGGTTGATTCAACCCCCCACAACACAGAGACAGAACACAGAGACAGTCAGCTCGCACTCCTTGGTTTTTCCCGCTGCACTACTGAGATGTAATGTGCCATGCATGTATTGTGATGTAATGAGCCATGCATGTATCGTGATGCAATGTGCCATTCATGTATTGCAATGTAATGTGCCATTCATTTATAGTGTTCATGCGTCCTGTCCTTACTGTGACCTAGAGGCTGAGATCAATATGTAGATGTGCCTTGTAACCTCTTTGTCCTGCAAGCCAGAGCAGAGGCTGCATCTGCCTATTGTTATGTAGGCCTTACAAATGCAAATGTCTCATGCCTGTTCTGCAGTCCCTTTGATCAGACCAACTGCTGTGAATCTGCTTTGATGTATTGTTTGAGTTTGGTATAAATACTGCACAGGTTCTGTAACACATCCTCTCATTCCCACTTCTGCAACTGCTGCTGCTGGACACAGACCTTGTGTCCTCCTTCTGCTGAGAGCCGCTTGGGCTCGCTCCCGGCACACATGCACGGCGCTGGGAGCGGAGCCCGTGACGGCTGGATGATATGATTAAACTCTCCTTAAAACCTACAGCATCGCTGCTTATTATTTTTTATCATCTACTGCACACCCAAACCGGACCTTGCCTCACTATTTACAGAGATGCAGGCTGAAGATCTGCTGAACCAGGACCAGTACGAGGGGCCGACCAGTTGCTTCTCGGTGAGGCAGCGTGGCTGGTGTGTGTGACCCATTCCAGTTTCTTTTTCTTTTTTTTTACGGTTTGAATTTTGCACATTCTAAATAATCTGTAATTTGCTGCTGATTGGAATAAACAATTTAGTGATTTATGTGTTTGCATCATGATTTTCTTTTTGTCTGTTAAGACACCAGTGGGAAAAGAGTCAACAGTACGAACCATTTAACAGTGACTTTGAAAATAATGGCTCATTTTTAAGAAAAGTAACCAAAACAATTATTTGCTGAAGACTGTAAAACAAAATAGAGACAAGTGCAAAAGTACAAAGGTTTATTGTCAAAATTCCCAGGGCAATACTACATGAATACATGTATAGTTCACTGTTGATGCAGAGAAAATATATTTATACAGTATCTACTGTACATGTAGTCAGCAATACTCAATACGATATATTTCCAGTTAATCCACATATTTCTCCATGTAACCTTGTGACTGCATTATTCTAATTACTTTTAATCCTAGATCCATTTGTTTTGGCTTAAAATGCATCATAATTGTTAAAAATATCTTATGCCTAACTCAGTGCTGTTTACCTGTTGAAATATATATTTAACGGCTCATATGCTACAATATGGTATCTCATCCATGTTTTGCCATGACACCACTAGCTGGAGCAGGTAAATTCCATGACATCTCAACAGTCTCTCCATGATTTTGACACAGATCAGAGCAATTTGTTGCACAGGAAGCTAAACATTTCTAGACATTATAGCCACTTCGCGTTCGTGAAGTTGGGGTCACATGACTGTGTTGAACGTTATAATTGAAGTGATATTTTTGCCGCAAGAGAGCCATCTGAAACACACACACACACAGAATACATATTTCAGTACCTAATATCGAAAACTTGCTGACATTACAATGTTGTACGGCGGACTTAAAAGCAAAGTAGCATTAGCAATCATTAGCTTACCTTGATATGTGATGTTGTTTGTATCCTCATGTCTTCTCCTTTATATTGCTCTATGGATTCTAAACGCTTCAGTACTTTTCCAGAGTGTGTAGTATCACCGCCTCTGCTTTCTGTTCTCCTTTTTTGCATTTATTCAGGCAAAAAAAGACAGAGAAGACAGACGCCGCGTATCCTGCCAGCTTGTGTTTTGCGTAACGTTACGCTTGTTTTATGCCACACACACACATTCAAGCCGGGTCTCCCGAAGCCCCCCTGAAATGTCCGTCACGCGGCCCACTTCCAGAGCATCTCCATTTCTTTGTGATAGGAGACGGACTGCACAGACACCCTTTTCTGCTCCGACGTCGCAGCTCGTTGGGATGGCGTCTCAACCCATCAGCCAAACTCAGGTAGTCGTCGCCGCCGGACTGGACCACCCGCAGATTATCCTGTCCAGCTGTCAGTTTCCTGGAACTGCACACCCGACCAAGCTGAGGCTCGACCCTAGGGCGCACGTCATCACCCTCACCCAGGGGAGTGCTCACTGGCTTTCTCCGTCGTCTGCGTCATGATCTGGCACCCTTATGACTCCTCAGCGGTTCGCCAAGTTGACTTGAGCCATGTCCCTTGCACGGCCAGGGTTCGTGCCATCTGGTAGTACCCCAGATACCAGATGATGTTGCGTCGGAGCGGCACCAGTCACTGTTGGCTCAGCAGCCGGAACTCGTCGGCCACTGGAGCCCTGTAGCTCATGCTCTTTGGAGCTTTCCGCCACCGCAGGGCTCAAACCATGCTGTTCGAGTCTACCGTCCATGGGACCACTAACACTGGCACGGGACCCCTGCCTTGTTGGCGTACTAAGGTGCTGGCGGTGTCCCTGTTCACCTAGAATGGGCCACCCAAAGTCCCACACTTCTTCGCCACTTCCCACGTAAAATGGCCAGTTACACAGACCACCACCTGCCCACTCTGCCATATCTATGCATGTGATGGCGAAACCGAACCCGTAAAACAAGTCACTACCCATCAGATTAATACCTTCTCGAGACATTGAGATGTCAAGGGGATCGTTACCATAATCACTACAGGCAATGTACGTTTTACTCACATTGTAGTGGGGAAAACACCGTCTTACAGTTTCCAAGTTCAAAATGGAGGTTGCCGACCCCATGTCCACCAACATTGGCATCAGCGTCCCGTCCATGTTGGGAGAGACAGTGTGGACCACTGTGGGTGCCTTCTTCTTTCCACGGTCCCTAGCAGACCTCCGTTCTTCCTTGTCAAAAATGCGGCAAACTCTGGCTCCACTCCACTGTGTACTCCCTGGCTCAATAGCAGTGCCAGCTGGATCCGCAGCCGTAGCCTCTCAGCATCCCCAGGGTGGACCTCAACTTCACGATGGCCGTGCAGTCAACGTCGCTTCCATTGTCCGAATCCAAGGCCAGGGTCATCCCGTATGTGTCGTTTTTGGCAGGGCTTTGCTGTCCTTAAGACACATCATCAGCTGTTCCGTTGCCTCGTTTTGTTGTGCTAGCTCCATGGATGCTAATGGTGCTAGCTCACCAGCGCGAGTTAGCAGGTGAACTCTTGCTGAGGAGCCGGCCGCGTTTTCTGCTAACTTGTTGCGGACCAACTCCTCCTCCAAAGTCCCAAGCCTGCACTCACCTGCCAGCAGCCGAAGGTCCGCCACAAACCGTTGAACTGACTCTCCGGGTTGCTGGTTCCGCTGCTTGACTTGCATACGCCACCTTATGATGTTTTCAGCGGCGCAAAAGTAGCCCACCATGAGCCTCGCCACATGGCAGCAGCCCTCTCCATCTCCGTTTATCCTCGTCGCCAAATGTTGTGTCCGAATACACAAGGAGGTGAGGTGACGTTTTATAATGTTTATTATCAAGAACTATGTACACACGGGGAGACCCTACCGCGAGAACAGGAGTCCCAGCAAAGAGACAATATGTCTCCCGCTCCAGGCTTATATACTACAGGTGACGCCACCCCCCAAAGGTGGGGCATCACCCCTCTCTAGCCTAGGGTACCGCCATACTAATATTATATACAGTATATATAACGATCCTACAGATTCTACATGCCTTGGCTCCTCTCCTTTGATGTTTTTATACAACAGAGAACATCTTTTGGTAGACACACTAGGGGCGCGTTCAGTTGACAAAACAGTGTGCAACTGTTCGGAACTGTTCGTTTGTTTCCGTAACCGAATGACACAGTTGCTGCGAATCATTTTCTCTTTGGCTGAATGCTTTTGGAGGTGGCTTGCGTAGTGAGCAAAGATGGCGGCTAGGTAAGATAGTTTGCAATATTCTTTTGTTTTCTTTTATTTTCGGAGCAATTCCATCAATTTAAGAGTAGAGGTTATGCCATTTTGTAAGTAAAACAATATCACGCATAAAATATTGTTTTTGGTGGGGGTATAATTGTCATAAACTCCCCGTTATGGCGCATATTTAAGGCGCATATATTGTATTCATATCCCCCGCATTCACCTAGTAGGAATGACGGTGCATATTCCAGAAGCTTCACGTCTTAAGGACCAAAGAGGACCTGACCCTGTGAGGACCTACGGGAGGTGTGAAGTTGGCCTTGCAGGAGATGTGAAGCTGGAGAGAATGCCCCAGCAGGAGCCCCAGACGCTAGAGGGTCAGAGGACAATGGAGACGCCAAGGAGCCTCGGGCGCTGGATGTTTACCTAAGACTGTGGGTTGGGGGTGTGTGATTTGATGTGGGGGTTTTTGTGTCTGGTGAGACTATAAGAGCTGTGTTGGATGATTGCTCTGCCTCTTTTCCTGAGATCCTGTTCTTGTTAGAGGATGTGACCTTGCAATAAACCAACCCTGAGAAATAAACTCAGTCTTGTTTGTGAAAGTCATCCTCTACACTGGTGACCTACAACAAACCATGGCCGGTGGCGACAGTTTTTCCGCACCGGACTCTTCAGGGGCCAACCGGGTTAACGCAGCTACCACACTACAGCTGCCCGATTTCTGGCAACATAACCCACGCTCCTGGTTTACCACTGTGGAGGCGCAGTTCCACCTTCGGGGAATCTCAGCGGACGCAACGAGGTTCTACCATGTCGTCGCGAAGCTGGACAGCCTCACAGTGCAGCGGGTGGAGAGCCTGACCAACCACCTGCCCCAAGACGACAAGTATGGCGCACTGAAAGCCGCCCTCATTCGAGCCTTCACTCCCTCGCTGGGAGAGCGAGCAGAGAAGCACCTGGCGCTGACAGAAGGGGAAGTAGACAGGCCGGCAGATCTGATGGCGAAGATGATGAGCCTGAGAGGCGAAGATGACGACAGCTTTATCTTCACCCACCTCTTTCTCAGAACGCTACCGCCAGCAGTGAGAGTCACCCTGGCCAGCTCACAGCTACTCAACAACCGTGACTACCACAAGCTGGGCCAGGAGGCGCAGCGGCTCGTCGATGCCCATAGACGGCACGCAGCCACGACGGCAGCAGCAGAGCTGAACGCACCCTCGCGAGACGAGGGGAGACCAGAGGCTGCAGCACCGGACCCACTGACGTCAGCAGCGGCAGAGGCCAGGAGAAGCGGAGCTGACAACACCCTCTGTTTCTACCATCGACGCTTCGCCAAGAGAGCGTGCAGATGCGTCCCACCGTGCCGATACAAGCGCCAGGGAAACACCAAGACCGAGAGCCGGTAGCAGCTGCGACTCTCGGCGCAAAGAACAAGCTGCTTTTCGTGACAGACACAAATTCAGGGAAAGAATTCCTGGTGGACACAGGCTCCCAGCTAAGTTTTGTCAAGCCTTCCTACGCGGACATGCTGACGCCTGCCAGCGGACCCCTGGTGTTAGCGGCGAACGGCTCCACGATCAAAACCTATGGGGAGAAGACGCTCCTCCTATCCCTCCACGGCCACACCTTCGAGTGGACCTTCGTTGTAGCCGCAGTTAGCAACAACATGCTAGGTGCTGACTTTTTATGCTCAAACAGTTTATTAGTTGATCTTACTAATAGACGTATTGTAAATGCACTGTCTTTCCACTCTATCTCCTGCACAGCTCGGGTGGCCCTGCCTTCTGCACATCCCAATGTCACAGCTGCGGGTGGTAAGTTTCATGTACTACTCAATCAGTTTCCAGCACTCACGGTCCCAACATTTTCAGCATCAGTTGCCAAACATGGGGTCGAGCATTTCATAACTACCTCTGGCCCCCCTGTTTTTGCAAAAGCTCGGCGCTTGGACCCAGCTAAACTGGCCATCGCGCGTGAGGAATTCGCCAACTTGGAAAAACTGGGCATTGTTAGACGCTCGAACAGCCCTTGGTCGTCACCCCTGCATATGGTCCCCAAGGCTGACGGCTCGTGGCGCTCTTGCGGTGATTTCCGCAGATTAAATAATGCTTCAGCACACGACTGCTACCCGATTCCGCACATCCAGGATTTTCCGGCACATTTAGCGGGGGCGCACATCTTTTCCAAGATAGATTTGGTGCGCGGTTATCACCAAGTCCCAGTCCGCGCACAAGACATACCCAAAATGGCAATTATAACCCCTTTCGGGCTTTTCGAGTTTTTGCGCATGCCTTTCGGCCTCAAAGGCGCCGCACAGACGTTCCAACGCATGATGGATGCAGTATTGCGCGGCCTCCCTTTTGTGTTCGCCTATTTGGATGATATTTTGGTAGCCAGTGCATCCGAAGTCGAACACGAACGCCACCTCACAGCCATTTTTCAGAGGCTGACAGAACACGGGCTGATAATTAACCCAGCGAAATGCCAATTCGGGGTAGCGCAAATCGATTTTTTGGGGCACCGCGTGTCTCCAGAAGGCGCGGTCCCGCTGCCTGATACAGTGCGCGCGATAACGGATTTTCCCCAACCGCAGACGGTTAAAGCACTGCAAGAATTTTTGGGGATGGTCAATTTTTTTAACCGCTTCCTCCCCAACGCGGCACAGCTCATGCACCCATTGTACACGGCACTAAAGAAGCAAAAACCTGCAACTAAGGTCGAGTGGTCCCCGGACCGGGAGCACGCTTTCTCCCAGGTCAAATCGGCCCTCGCGAACGCTGCGTTATTGGCACACCCGGTGCCAGCAGCTCGCATGGCGCTAACCACAGACGCTTCCGACGTGGCAGTGGGGGTGGTTGTCAAGCAACTGGTAGCAGGGAGCTGGCAACCACTTGCGTTTTTCAGCAAAACATTGCGCGATAACGAGCGTAAATACAGCATGTTTGATAGGGAGCTTTTAGCCCTGCATTTGGCCATCCGCCACTTCCAGTTCTGGTTGGAAGGGCGCCGTTTCACCGCGTTTGTAGACCACAAACCATTAGCATTTGCAATGGCTAAAATTTCAGAGCCTTGGTCGGGCCGACAACAGAGACAGCTGGCCGCGATTTCGGAGTTTACCACCGACATTCAACACGTGGCGGGCAAACACAATGTAGTGGCAGATTGTCTCTCGCGTGCAGTTGCAACGTCAGGCCCCCAGGGGGCAGACTCGGCGGCTGTAGACACGGGCCAGGCTTGCGGCACGGAAGCGCTCGCAGCCCTGGTCTGCGTTGGGTTAGATTATGCAGCCATGGCCGCCGAGCAGGTTAATGATGCGGATGTGCGCGCGCTCCAGTCTGGGCCAACAGGGCTAAGGCTGGAGCACAGGGTGCATCAAAGAGGTATGCCCCCTCTAATCTGCGATATCTCCACGGGGCGCCCCCGCCCTGTGGTCCCAGCTGCGTGGCGTTGCCGCGTTTTTGACTTAATACATTCGCTGGCACATCCGGGCGTTCGCGCGTCGATCAAAATGGTGGGAGAGAAATTTGTTTGGCCGGGGCTGCGTAAACAGGTCAAAGAATGGGCCGCAGCCTACGCAGCGTGTCAAAGAGCAAAGGTACACAAGCACATGCGGGCCCCTCTAGAACCTTTTCACATCCCAGCCAAACGCTTCGACCACGTGCATATCGACTTGGTGGGACCCCTCCCGCTGTCACAGGGGTTCACACACCTTCTAACTATGGTGGACCGCACTACGCGCTGGCCAGAGGCGGTCCCCCTGGCGTCAACCACAGCAGCAGACGTTGCGCGTGCTTTTTTAACGGCTTGGGTCGCGCGCTTTGGAGTCTTGTCAGACATAACGTCTGACAGAGGACCCCAATTTGTTTCCGAGCTCTGGTCATCCATGGCACTCAGCCTGGGGGTGAAAATTCATCGCACAACTGCGTATAACCCCCAGGCCAACGGTTTGTGCGAATGCTTTCACCGGTCATTGAAAGCAGCCCTCAGAGCGGCTCTCACGGACACAAATTGGGTTGATAAACTTCCATGGGTTTTATTAAGGTTGCGTTCAGCACCTAAGGAAGATTTGCAAGCCTCTCTGGCCGAGCTAGTCTTCGCCCAACCTCTCCGGTTACCGGGAGAATTCCTTCCTGAGAACCCCGCACCAGATCGCCCCCCCCGCTCAGCTGCTGCAGAGTGACGCGGGATCAAACACCCTCCCCGGTCCAGTTCATCACAGTTTCCCACGCGTTTTTGTGCCTAAAGCCTTAAAGAATGCAGAATTCGTCTTTGTTAGACACGACACACAGAGGTTAGGTTTAAGACCACCTTATGATGGACCGTTCAGAGTGTTAGAAACCGGGGAAAAGCATTTTTTGCTCGATTTGGGAGACAGGAGGGAATTAGTCTGCATTAACAGACTCAAACCCGCTTTTGTGTTAGCTGATGAACAAGTTCAGTTGGCCAGGGCCCCCCGCCGCGGCAGACCGCCGGGGAGACATTCTGCTAAGCTTTCACAAGGATGTGCTAACGACTCTGATTCACAGATGCAAGAAGCGGCTACTGGAAGGTCGAAACCAGCTTACAGCAGATATGGCAGGCGATTGAAGCCCAAGCAGCTGGAAGTGTGATGTGTTGTGCCTTTTTTTGCTGTTCTGTGTCTTATGTTATGATGCTATGCATATTGGAGTGCACTTTGTCCTTATTTAGACGTTTGGGGGGGTTATATGGCGCATATTTATGGCGCATATATTGTATTCATATCCCCCGCATTCACCTAGTAGGAATGACGGTGCATATTCCAGAAGCTTCACGTCTTAAGGACCAAAGAGGAGCTGACCCTGTGAGGACCTACGGGAAGTGTGAAGTTGGCCTTGCAGGAGATGTGAAGCTGGAGAGAATGCCCCAGCAGGAGCCCCAGAAGCTAGAGGGTCAGAGGACAATGGAGACGCCAAGGAGCCTCGGGTGCTGGATGTTTACCTAAGACTGTGGGTTGGGGGGGTGTAATTTGATGTGGGGGGTTTTGTATCTGGTGAGACTATAAGAGCTGTGTTGGATGATTGCTCTGCCTCTTTTCCTGTGATCCTGTTCTTGTTAGAGGATGTGACCTTGCAATAAACCAACCCTGAGAAATAAACTCAGTCTCGTTTGTGAAAGTCATCCTCTACACCGTACACTTTTCCCAGCGCACGGTGGAGGGGTGAAAGGTAGTAGATTAGTTTATTTGACAGGGACAGTGCAATAAACATAGACAATTAATCAAAGACAATTAATCTGATGTGTTGCACATAGAGTGTATAGCTATTAGCTAATTTGCAACTCTTGTCCCTGGATGGGCTTTAGAAAAAAGAATCAAGATAAAAAATATACACAATAATCACATACATCAATGCAGAAAAATTATAAATACACAATTATAAATATTATATTATAAATACACAAATATAACAGCCTGACTCACATTTAACACATATAACATAACTCACATTTGCCTATTTCAGGCCTTCCTCCCTCCGTCACTCACTATAAACAAACACATTTATTCCTTCCCTTCATTCACTCTCACTTTGCAGACAGTTAATTCATACATGAGTACATTCTTGTTTATTTTTCAGCCAGTTTTTAACATTTTTAGTGAATGTTTTAAAGTCCGTTATTATTTTAATTTCATTTGGCATTGTGTTCCAGATGTGACTGCCCTTTATAGAGAAAGCTGTTTGTCCAAATGTGGTTCTGCGGTGGAATATTTTACAGTTATTGTTAACAGAACTCCTGGTGGCTCTGCTGCTGTCCTGTCTTTGGACGAAACCAGCAAGTGGCTCGGGTGCTGATTTATGGAAACATTTGAACGTTAATTTCAGAAGACAGAGGTCAATGAAGCTCTCAAAACTCAATAGGTTGTATTTTTTTAAAACATTACAGTGATGCCACCTAATGGGCTTTTTGTCCAAGATTTTTAGGGTTTGATTATATAATGAACCTATATGTCTTATTGTGGAAGGGGCTGCTTGAGCCCAGACTGTCAAACAGTATGATATATGAGAAAAAACCATAGAATGCATATACAGTGCAGCTGCTTCGTAAGGTATGTAATATCTAATTAATTTAAAGCAGTTCAGATTTTTTTTTACTGTTTTTGAAATTTTCTTTATATGAAGATTAAATTTGAGTTGAGGATCTAGTACAATGCCAAGGTATTTGAATTCTGTAGCTAAACTGATGTCATGATCATGTATATTAACTTTAAAATGTTGCAGGTTACATTTTTTGATTGAAAAGCACATTGAGACTGTTTTCTGAAGGTTCAGCAATAGATGGTTCTTGAGGAGCCACTCTTGGACATCAACCATACTTGTAGACAGTACATCTGCAGCCTGTGCTGGAGTCTTGGCAGCTGTGTAAATAACTGCATCATCTGCATAAAGTTGGCATGTTGCAGCTGAGCAGTGTAACGGCAAGTCATTAATAAAAATGCTGAAAAGTAAAGGACCAAGAATGGACCCTTGTGGGATACCCATGCGGTTGTTTAAAAATGAGGATTTATCCTGGTGAACTTTTACACACTGTTCTCTATTCTGGAGATAAGATGCAAACCATTCTAATGTATTTGGGGAGAAGTTAAAAGATACCATTTTGGATAAAAGCAAACTGTGGTTTACAGTATCGAAAGCCTTTTTGAGATCTAGAAAAACAGCTCCTACCAGGAGGAGGACTTAAATGAGGACTTAAATGCAGGGTAATGCTCTACATACATTTATTAATACAAATACTGACACATAGTTACAGTTATGGCTCCCTCAGAAGCTTAAGGAGTCCTCAAGGATGCTCTACAATTTTAGGTGAGAATGACTGGGGAACAAACACACACACAGTGAATACTCACAGAACAGGAGCTGTCCGAGTTAGTCCAAAAAAGCACAGAGAGAGCATAGTCCTTCAGCGACTTAGGCCACCATACAGTGATTGACGACTGTATGTCTAGCACAATGACCCAGCAATGCGTGACCGGAAAAAGTCTCCTAAAGTACACGCATTGCTGGGGATGGTAAATTGGAGGCACCTGGGCGAGGCCCAGGAAAGATGATCAATGGGGCTGGGATCAGCTGATGGTGATCAGTGAGGGGGGCGTGGTCAGACTGGCAGGCTGTCAGCAGGCACACAACTGCCGGCCCCAGAACAGTGGCTATGGGCACGGTACAAACTGAAAATACATACTAAGCATACACGCACAATGGCCCCATGACCCACAGAGAGATCAGGACCGAGCCGGGGAAAACTAAGCCGGCTCGGTTCCTGACAGAGCCCCTCCCTTTAAGAGGTGGATTCCCAGACACCCAAGGTTTTGCATGTTCTCCCCATGTCTGCATGGGTTTACTCCGGGATTTCTCCGGTTTCCTCCCACATCCCAAAAACATGCAAGTTAGGTTAATTGGAGACTCTAAAGTGGCCCCAGTTGTGTGTGAAAGGGTTGGGTGCTGCACTAGTGGCTGCCTCACCCACTCATGTGGATGCCCTGTAATTTCCCCATTGTGGGATTAATAAAGGAATCTAAATCTAACATCCCAGACCCCCTTTCCCCCCCCTCCCCAACAGGAACAAAGAACACGAACCCGGGTGGGAGGTAGGGGGAACAGGAAAGGTGGGAACACAACACCCCACCCAGGGTCCACAATAGCCCCTCTAAGTCCAAAGGTGTGAAGGCTCGGGAGACCGCTCCGAGTCCCAGACCCAGCGGATAGTCCGACGGACAGAGTCTGATGGCCTGCCGGACTACACGGGCCATCTGGACCAGAACCCCAGTCTCTCAGGCGGTCGACCAGCGCTGTAAAGCCACCAGGACCGGCACTGTGAAGCAGGAGGTGGTCTGCCCACCAGAAGGCTCACAGGTGGGTGACCACACTGTAGCAAGGGAACCCCCACAGCGTCGGACGGAGAGAAGAAGGGAGCTACGGTGTCCTCAGGCAGATCCACAGCACCCTCGGTAGTTCCAGCTTGGGCCAAAGCTGCTTCTGTGATGGACCCCAACCAGACCGTCCCCGCTGCACCCACGGTGGACCCTGACCAGGCCAACTCCACTGCACCCGTGGTGGACCCCGACCGGGCTGGCTCCACTGCACACACGGTGGAACCCGGCTGGAGCTTGGCTGCACCCGCAGTGACCTCCGGCTGGAGCTTGGCTGCACTCGCGGTGAGCTCCAGCTGGAGCTGGGCTGCACCTGCGGTGACCTCCGGCTGGAGCTGGGCTGCACCTGTGGTGACCTCCGGCTGGAGCTGGGCTGCACCGTGGTGACGTCTGACTGGAGCTGGGCTGCACCCGTGGTGACCTCCGGCTGGAGCTGGGTGATCTCGCTAACGGGGGAAGTCATGTTCCCCTTGACCCCTGGCGCTGACCCCTGATCCTTGGAGGCCTCCGGTGGGATCAGCTGCTTTCCGGCGACCCTGTCAGGGGGCTCCGAACCCAGATAGGGAGAAAGAGACACCAGATCAGGGTCGCCGGCAGTGGCAGAGCTTTGCGAGGTGGTCCTGAGGGCTACTGGGAGCTGCCGCAGGTCCTCCTCACCATGAGTCAGGCAGTGTGACATTGACATAGATACTATTGACATAATGGAGCACACTTGCCTGAATTCGGGCTCCACCGCCGTCCAGGACTCCGGCGATTTAGGGTGCGCAGGTTCCTCCAGTCCATCGGGTGCTACACCCCCGTCGACCTCCTCTGGGACCACTGGTCCCACGTCGTCATGTGCTGGACCCTCCCGGGCCTCTGGTTCCTCTCCCGTTGAGCAAGCTGGATCCGGTGCTGGCGAGCTCATGGGGGTACATAGAAAGGGTTGGGTGAGGTATGGTATGGGGGCACTACATGCCGTTGGGGTGGAGCACTCAGGGGGTTGCTCACCCCAAGTCTCCTCGCCAGGAGGCAGGCAAACTTGTTCATCAAGCATAAAAGTTAAATGAGAAATAACTTGCCTGTCCTCCTGACATAAGATGTTCTCAGCAGCCTCTGAGACGTCTCCCCCCTCCGGGCGTTCCTCCTTGTACTGCAGCAGCGAGACCGGAGACCTTCTCCGGTGGGAGCTCCTCCTCCTCTTCCTCCCGGCTGGCTCGGGGACCAGATAGTCCGGGATGTGAAGCGTTGCCCTGGGCAGCGAGTCCGTCGTGCCGAGAAGCTCCGTCTTCTCCGGAAATTCAGCAGGTGCGGGGGGTGGAACCCTCGCAGCCAGGGAAGCGCATCCTTGGGCCTCCCTCTCGCGGCGCTCCTCCCTCTCCCGATGCTCCTCCTTGACCCAGCTGTTGACCACGGCGAGCAGGTTTGACTACTCCTTGTCCGATGGTAAGCCCGGGGGTTGAGCCGTGCGGGGGTGGAACCTTCGCAGCTGGGGAGGCACGTCCTTGGACCTCCCTCTCGCGGCGCTTCTCTTTGACCCGGCAGTTGAGTGCAGCAAACAGGGCTGACCACTCCTCATCTGTCGACACGCCCAGGGATGGAGCAGGCACCGGCCCGGAAGAAGAAGCAGGGGACTCCACCATTGTGGCCGCCAGGAAACATCTCGGTGCTGGCTCTGGAGCAGGGTCCTCCAAGGCCACTGGCTCCTCCGCTGCCCGACGGCTCTGATCCTGGATCGACAGACGCTCATGGGGGAGACACAGGGAGGGTAGAGAAAGAGTCATTAGCTGCAGCTGTTGGAGGGAACCCAGCGCACTGCTGAAACTGGGTCCCTCTTCCGGGAGACAGACAAGGTTTGTTATTCTCAAAACGAGTAGAAAAAGACACTTGCCTCCTAGTCTTTTTTCCCACCCTCCTCCTCCCCCTGACTCTGGGTGGACTATACATCTTCTTTGTTACATTTAGGGCTTTGGGGTGGGGGTGTTCCGCGCTGTGTCAGCGAAGGGGATACCTTTGCTGCGCGGTCGGACTGCACTCACCTCAATTTTAATTGCATTTTAGACACTGAGGGCTTGTGGGCGATGGGGGCCCTGCTGCCCATCGCAGTGGCTAGTGGTGCTCCAATCAGTATCCCCCCAATTTTAATTGCATTTTGGTAGTCCACACATTTACACACAATTACATCATATAACCGATACACACCCAACATGTTTTGTGTGTGGGGGGGAGGGGGGGACCCCCACCCCTGTTGCCCTGCTCCTGCTGGGGGCGTGGGGGCCTGGTGGGGAGCCTGGGACCTATCATGTTGTCAAAATCCCTGGGTGCTACTGAATGTATAGATGCAACCAAGGGAGTGAGAGGGGGGCTGAATACAAGCATAAGTGAGAGTGAGGGGGTGATGGTGAGTCAGTTTTGTGTGGCGCTTAGCATGTCGGGTGGCATCTTGGGGTGCCTGCGGTGGTCTGCTGATTGGTTGCTCAGGTGGACACCGGGGGTGGGGATCTGCTTCTGTGGCCTGCGCCGGTGGTCTCACTGGTCACTGCCAGGCACTGGTGCGTGTTCAGGCTAGCTGCATCTGCTTCGCAGCCGCCTTATGAAATAAGGGTGAATGAGGGGTGAGTTTGAATGGGTATAGGAGTGAGAGAGAATGGGTCGGTCTGGGTGAATGAGAGGGAGTTAGTGCTAATGGGTGCGCATGGGAGCATGTGGGTGTGAAGGTGTGGGGAGGGGTGTGTCTGCGAGTTGGGAGGTGCTGGATTAAGGGGGGTAGTGTCTCTCGGCATTGTGGGCTCCCCTGGGCGGGGGGACTTCTTTGGGCATGGGGGTCCCTGGGGTGTGCGACAGTGGCGCTGGGGTGGGCCCACTGTGGGGGTGCCTGTGGGGGCTCGTGCCGGGGGCCACGGGCCGGTCTCCACCCCGGGGGGTGGGTTCGCTGGCCTCCTGGTGCCTGGGGCCCGGGGGCGTGTGTTGGCCCCGCTGGGGGGGGGGGGGGGTCCGGGGGTGTGGGCTCACCGTGCCGGCTGCCAAGAAGCCTGGCCTCCCTTGATCGTCTCTCCGAGGGCGGATGCCTGGCTCTCCTGGGGCTTGCTGACCTCGGACGTTTGTGCCCTGTGGGGGTTGGTGGCGCTGCCTTGTCTGCTCGGGGTTCCTGGGGGGAGAGCTGCTGCGACTGGCCCTCTGCTTTGTATGTTTCCTGACAAACCACTCACGTGCACACACTTATTTTGCATGCGTTCTCACATATATGCATGTAGACATACACGCACAAGTGTCTCTCCTTTAACAGGTGTGGAAACCAGACTCGTGTTGAGACATCTTTGGTGGAAGAAGCAGTTTTTGTTTGCTTTAGTTAGTTTAGTTTAGTTTAGTCTGCAGTCTTTTGTTTGCTTTAGTTGTTGGTTTGTTTGGTTTTTTGTCTGTTCCCCTCCCTTTTCTTTCCCCCCTCTATACACTTCCTTTCCCTCTTCTCCATCCTGTTGGGTCTCCCGTGGGTAAAATAATAAAAATAAAGTATTAAAAGTTATTACAGGAGGAGTTTACAACAATATACAATACACAGTTAGGTACTGTATAAGCTCCTCTTGGTGAAGTAAATCTGTTTTGGCACAATAAAGGTGACAGATCCCTGTTCTGTTTGCCTAGCTGCCTGACAGGACAAGGGAAAAAAAAAAAGAAAAAGACACTTGCCTGTCCTCCCAGTCTCTGATGTTTTCCGCTGCAGCTGGCAGGCGGTCATCCCTCTCTGTGTCCACGGTGATGTGGCCCTCTTCAATGGATGAAGGAGAAGTTGTCTCCATGGCAACGGAGGTTGGCGTTCCTGGGGCGGCCCCGTCTCGCCTTGCAGCAGCTGGAAGGGTGATGGCAGCTGACGACGAGGAGGGCTTCTCTCGGCATTTCGACGTTGGATGACGCCGTCTGTGGGGGAGCTGGTTGATTTGGAGCAGGAACTGGCGCCAAACTGTGGCATGGAGCAGAATCAACTGAAACCCGGGAGCGCCCTCCCTTCGGCGCGAGCCCGGTCTTCTTGGGGGACTTTCTCCCCTTTCCGCCATACTCTTGCTGTAGCGCTGCCAAACAGGCCAACCTCTCAGCTCCCTCCGGATGATCCGCAAGCTGAAGGCACCGCCGAGCTGCTGCATCAGCCAGGTCCACGTACCACAGCACATCCTCCGGGGTGGAATATGTGCTAGCCAAGGAGATGAGCCTGTCTATCTCCATGATCGCACGGCAGCACTCCCACCCCAGACGCAGAGGATAGCTGCGCATCCCCGTCAAGTCCAACATCGTTCTCAGACTGGTGAGTTAATAATATTTGAAAGAAAGAAGGATGTGTGGGTGTAACCTGCTAAATCCTTTTCACTGGCTGGGTCATTCTGTCATAAACTCCCCATGCACTGGGAAAAGCACACGGAGGAGGGGTGAAAGGACGAGGATTTAAATGCAGGGTAATGCTCCACACACATTTATTAATACAGATACTGACACACAGTTACAGTTATGGCTCCCTCAGAAGCTTAAAGAGTCCTCAAGGACGCTCTACAGTTTTAGGTGAGAATGACCGGGGAACAAACACACACACAGTGGATACTCTAGTCCAAAAAAGCACAGAGAGAGCATAGTCCTTCAGCGACTTAGGCTACCATACAGCGATTAATGACTGTATGTCTAGCGCAATGACCCAGCAATGTGTGACTGGAAAAAGGCTCCTAAAGTACATGCATTGCTGGGGATGGTAAATTGGAGGCACCTGGGTGGGGCCCGGAAAAGATGATCAACGGGGCTGGGAACAGCTGATTTTGATCAGTAAGGGGGGCATGGTCAGACCGGCAGGCTGTCAGCAGGCACACAACTGCCGGCCCCAGAGCAGTGGCTATGGGCATGGTACAAACTGGAAATACATACTAAGCATACATGCACAATGGCCCCATGACCAACAGAGAGATCAGGACCGAGCCGGGGAAAACCAAGCGGGCTTGGTTCCTGACAATAATGGAGAATTCTTAGGTAATATAAAGCTGAAGTAGGCTACAGTCTACGCCGTAGTTACTAGGGTGCTCTACTGGCTGACAGAGGACCATAGACACAACTACAGTATGCGCGAGCCGAACAGAAAAACCGTTCGCCGAGAACTGCCATTCATTTAGGTCAGTTCGCCTTGCAAACTGTGTTTGGCGAGCTGTTTTGTCAACTGAACGCAGGGCTGGTCTCTAGAAAGAGGAGACTGTGTAATACCTATGAGGAGGTCTACTTTTAGCCACACAGCTTTTTCAGTGAGAGCAGTTCACACTTGGAACAGTCTGCCAATAGCTGTTAGCGACTGTGACACCTACCATTCTTTTAAAATTAATCAAATCAAATCAAAATCAAATCAAATCAACCTTTATTGTTATATTGCTGTACATACAACTGTAGTGCAGGCAAGATAAAATTGCGTTTCTTTCTGCATCCATATAAGTAAAAAGAACATAATTTAAGACACACTCACACACACCCTCACCCCCCACCCCAACACAGCCATTCACACTTCCCTGAGACATACTTGAAAACTAACCAGAACTATAATATACAAATAATATACATAATGTCCATAGGTGCAGTAGTATGTATGAGAGATTCCGGATCAACTGTTCAGCATCCTAACAGCTTGTGGAAAGAAGCTGTTAATCAGTCTGGTGGTTCTGCCTCTGATGCTCCGGAATCGTTTGCCAGATGGCAGAAGTTCAAAGTGTTTATGCAGAGGGTGAGAACGGACCTTGACAATGTTCAGTGCCCTGCTCCTACAACGGTTCTGAAAAAGTTCTTGGACAGAGGGGAGGGAGACTCCAATTACTCTCTCAGCTCCCTTAATTATCCTCTGCAGGGCTTTTTTGTCTGACATACTGCAGCTGGAGTACCATGTAGCAATGCAGTATGTCAGAACACTCTCCACCACACCTCTGTAGGAGGTCCTGAGGATGCAGATGGGGAGAGAGGCCTGTTTGAGTTTCCTCAAGAAGTGCAGTCTCTGCTGGGCCCGCTTCCTGATCCCCAAGGAATTCTTGCTCCAGGTCAGGTCCTGCGAGATCTGCACTCCGAGGAACTTGATGTTCTCCACTCTCTCCACTAAACAGCCGCCAATGCTGAGAGGGACGTGTTCAGGCTGTGACCGCTGGAAGTCGATAATCATCTCCTTTGTTTTGTCCACGTTGAGCACCAGATTGTTCTCCCTGCACCAGCCCTCCAGGTCTCTCACTTCTTCCCTGTACATTGATTCCTCATCCCTCTGAATAAGTCCCACCACCGTGGTGTCGTGTGCAAACTTAATAATCTGGTTCCCCTCGTGTCTGGATACACAGTCATGTGTTAGAAGTGTAAACAACAGTGGACTGAGTATGCAGCCTTGAGGGGATCCGGTGCTCAGCGTGATAGAGTTGGAGATGTTATTTCCAACCCGCACAGACTGAGGTCTCTCAGTCAGGAAATCCAGGATCCAGAGACATGTGGTGGTGTTCAGACCAAGAAGTAGTAATTTCTCCATCAATCTCTGGGGAAATTAACTTAAAATCATGGTTAAAAGACAATCAAATGCGATCATTCTGTGTAATTTGTCTGGGCGATCAGAAGTGTGTGTGTGTGTGTGTGTGTGTGTGTGTGTGTGGTTTTTTTTTTACTGTTTTACCGTTTTCTTGTTGTTTTTTTATGTAGGTGATGTCAATGTGTTTTTTTTTTTTTTTTTAATTTTATTGAAATGTGTCCTGTTCCATGTGAAGTGTTGATGTCCCTTGAATTTATGTATTTTACTTGCCCAGGGAGAAAAAAATTAGCCAATTGGCTAAACTGGCACATTTATAGAAATGTTTATTAATGTGCATTGTCCCTGTAAAATTAAACCATTAAAATAAAAATAAAAAATAAATCAAGGCTATATGCTTGTTTTTCTCTCCCAAGATAATTTTGACAAGAATTTCATTTTGTTGTGCAGTTTTCTGTAAGATTTTATTTGCTTTAAGATAGTTTTTACTTGTTTTAAACAATTTAATCCTACTTTGTTGGCAGATATTTTTTCTAGTTTTAACTAAAATTATCTATTGCCAGAATTTTTTTACTTATTTTAAGTAAAAATTATCTGCCAACAGACCAAGAAAATTTGAGTTATCAAATTGCTTAGAATAAATTAAAACTATCTGAGAGCATGTAAAATTTTCTTACACAAACTGCACAGCAAGAAAAAATATCTTGTCAGACAAAAAAACAAGCATATACAGTACAGCCTTAATTTATTTCATTTTACTTATATTTGACTTTTTGCAATGCAGTTATGCTGCAATTGCATAGCTGATGCAAATGCATCTCAAAGTTTCATTATTTCTCTAAGAGAAACAACAATGAGGCTGTAGTGGCTCAGGAGGTAGAGCAGGTTTGTCATGATGTGGAGCACGGTTGGGGAACTGTGCTCACACTCCTTTGTTAGTCTGATTATTTTCTGGAATTTTCTCAACTTCTGTTTTGTATTTGATATAAATGATGATATTTGAGTCTGCCTTTCATTTCTGTTTGTTCATGAGAATATCCTGTTTCTTAGTTTAGTTATTTCTAGTCCCGTGTAGTTTCCTATTGTGTCTATAACCATCTAGTTTTTGTATTACTAATATTATCTGCCTGTTCAGACATGAGCCTACCCTTTACCTTTGCTTTAGTTCTCTTTTGTAATGCAGTACTTCAGTATTTGCATTGCATGCTTTTGTATGTATCTTATCCGCGCCTTATGGGTTATTTCTCCCTGTTGTATTATTTGGTCTGTTTCTTATTCTGTATTATTTCATATTTATTTATAGTTTCTTGTGGCTATATTGTCCTGTGCTTTTATTGTGACAGCGCTCCTTGTTTACTGTCTCCTTTAGCTCAAGTTTGCAGGCTGTCACAGCTGTCACAATTTCAGTTCATTATTCCTCGCTCGTTACCCACACCTGTTATTATTTGCGATCATTCCCCTTTGTGTTATTTAAGGCCTCTGCACCGCAGTTCGGGGCAGTTATCAGACGTTAATTCTACATCTAGTTTATCCTGTTTCTAAGCGTGAGTCCCACGCTTATTCTCTCATTGTCTCCAAACGTGTGCCCCATGTCTGCACTGGCGTTTCCACACGCCTTTTTCCTGTTTTAGCTGGCGTTTCCACTCGCCTTAGCCGTTGAGCTATTTTGGCTGTTTTTGTTTCCACCTGCCTTACTCAAGCCTTGTGAGTTTTGTTATTGTGATTTTTGTGTTTTTGTATTAAACATTAGCAACTCACAGCTCCAGCGTTTGGGTCTTCAGTCCGCCCCTGTCGGGCAGTTTATGACAGAAGGACCCTGCCAGTGTGGACCCAGTGGGCTGTGAGTTGCTCTTTGTTTTTCCCTCCCGTCTATTTTTTGTTAAAATCTGTTTTTTGCTGGTATGTTAGCCCATGCGGACTACAGCATGATTGGGCTTAATGAGATGGAGTGTTGCGTTGTTGGAGTCCTGGAGGGCATTGTATCGGCGGCTCATGCCTCCCGCACTCCCGAAGAGGCCCAGGAATGCCTGGACGGTGTGGCACGGGTACTTGAGGCTTGCCCTAGCCTCTGGAGCCATCCCAAACTCATGGGTCTTCTAGCCTCAGCCACCAATCCTCAACTCATGCTCAGCGGGCCGAGGAAAACCTTTTCCCCATCCGTACCTGTGCCAATGAAGAAGCGTCCCCGGGTACGGAAGTCTCTAGCCTTTTGCCGTCATCTAGCTGCAGCCCCGCCTTCTCCTCCCAAACAGTGGCACACTCCATCTGCTGTCACTCTGATGCTGCAAGAGCCTGCAGGCTGCCGGATTGGGTATGCAGCCTTCGTGCCCCCCGACAGTCCCACTGCGGAGGAGCTGGAAGAGTGCCAGCAGGTTTTGTTGGCAGAGACACAACTGTTGTTGGACTACAAGCCATGGCTCCTTCCAGAATATGTGGCCCAGCTGGATGGAGCTTTACTGGGAGGGTCAGAGTCTGAGCCGATGATGGAATGTTCCCTGACTCCGGCGTCTTGTCCACCTCGCCATGAGCCCATGTCCTCGCCCGCTCGCCAGATGACCTCTGCAGCATCCGGAAAGGAGTTGCCTGGTTTTTCAGCAGCAGCCACCATCATGTCCCAGGAATTAAGGCAAGTATCCTTTCATTTTTTAACTCCCAAAAATGAATTGTCTTATTTCCGGTGGTGGTGGTGGTGGTTGGGGGGGGGGGGTCAGCAGTAGTTTTCCCACTTTGGCTGAGTCCTCACCACCTGCTGCTGCCATTTCCTCATCCTCACCTGCTTCTCCCTTGTCCCTATCAATTTTTCCTGGGTGTCCGCTGGTCCTGGGAGGGAGCCGCCGGATGATGGAGGGGCCTGTGGTTCCGGAGAGTCCAGTTCCAGCCCTGCAGCCATGTGGATGGGAGAAGAGCACCCCCTGTGTCCCAAAGCCTGAGCCGACAAGTAAGTGTCCCCTGGTTTTGGCATCGCAGGACCCGGTGCCATTGATGAGACAATCCCCAGCTTCAGCCACCACATCTGGAGGTCCACCAGCATCAGCCACTCCATCTGGGGTTCCACTTGCTTTAGCCATCATATCTGGGGGTCTACCAGTGTCAGCCACCACATCTGGAGTTCCACCAGTGTCAGTTGCCTCATCGGGGGATCCACCAGCGTCAGCCGCGATGCCTGGAGTTCCACCGGTGTCAGCCGCCATGCCTGGGGTTCCACCAGCTTCACCTGCCATCATGCCTGCTTCTTGGGCTGCCGTAGCAGAGTTGCCGGTGTCCTGGACGGCGGTGGAGCTTGAGTCAAGGCAAGCACTCCTTTTTGTCTCTAAATTATCAATTTTGGAGGGATCTTGTCTTGCTTCTGGCGGGGAAAACCAGCTGCAGCTGCCATCTGCTGCTGAGTTTTTCTCGCTGGGCTCCACTGCCACTGCTGCCTTTAACATTGATCCAGTGTATATCTCTTCCTCCCCATCCAAGGTGGCCGAGTCGGGAATGGATTTCCAGACGGAGTGATTTGAGATGCCCCAGCCTAAGTCGCCGGAGTCCTGGACGGCGGTGGAGCTCTAGTTAAGGCAAGTCCTCTTTTTTGTCTTCACAGTGTCAGTATTAGAGAGGTCTTGCTTTGCTCATGGTCGGGAGAGCCAGTTGCAGCTGCCATCTGCTCCTGAGCTTTCCTTGCCGGGCTCCACTACTGCCAGTGTTAGTGACCTGGTATTTGTTTCTTCTTTCCTGTCTGAGTCCTTGTCTGGTTCCGCCGATGGTCATCAGTCTTCGCCTGAGGTCACCAAGGGTTGCCAATCTTTGCCTGAGATCACCGAGGGTCCTCTGCCTTCGCCTGAGTTCGCCGAGGGTCAGCCGTCTAGGCCTGAGGTCACCAATCTTCGCCTGAGGTCACCGAGAGTCCTCCGCCTTCGCCTGAGGTCGCCAAAGGTCATCTGTCTTCACCTGAGGTCATCGAGGGTCATCCGTCTTCGCCTGAGGTCGCTGAAAGTCATCTGCCTTCGCCTGAGGTTGCCGAAGGCCATCCATCTTCGCCTGAGGTTGCTGAAGGTCATCCGTCTTTGCCTGAGGTCGTCAATGATCATCAGTCCTCCTCATCTGGTTTCCCCACTGATCAGCCGTCTTGGCCGCCTGGTTTCCTCGCTAATCAGCCATTTTCTTTGTCTGGTTTCCCTGCTGATCAGTCATCTTCTTCACCTGGTTTCCTCGCTGGTCAGCCATCCTGTTCATCTGGTTTCCCCGCTGATCAGTCATCTTCTTCATCTGGGTTATTTGCTGATCAGTTGTTTTCATCATCTGGTTTCTACACCTCAGCCCCTGCAGTCCGTAGGAGGCACGGGTTCCAGCTACCGCCCCGGTGTGGGTGGGGGAGCTCGTGCCCTGCAGACGTTGGCTCTGGGATGCTGGGAGACCACCTGACAGACTATGCAGTCTGCTTGGGTGGTTCAAGTACTCTGGGAGACCACCCGATGGACTGCACCGTCTGCTTGGGTGGTTCAGGAACTCAGGGAGGTCACCCGACTTACTCCACCGCATGATCTGGTGGTCTGTGGTCTTCAGTCGGCCACCTGAACTACCCTACTTTTTCGCCTGGTGGTCTTAGGGTCTGTAAGCCACCTGTTTAATTTTGTTTTGTGGGTCATGAGTGAATGTTTTGTTTGATCCCTCCTAACGCTATTCCTGTTTGGGGGGGGGGGGCTTTTCTTTTTGATGTTACCTTGGGGTGTTTGGAATCCACCCCTTTAACGGGGGGATCTGTCATGATGTGGAGCATGGTTGGGAAACCGTGCTCACACTCCTTTGTTAGTCTGATTATTTTCTGGAATTTTCCCCACTTCTGTTTTGTATTTAATATGTATGATGATATTTGAGTTTGCCTTTTGTTTCTGTTTGTTCATGAGAATTCCTGTTTCTTAGTTTAGTTATTTCTAGTCCTGTCTAGTTTCATATTGTGTCTATGACCATCTAGTTTTTGTATTACTAATATTATCTGCCTGTTCAGACATGAGCCTACCTTTGCTTTAATTCTCTTTTGTAATGTAGTACTTCAGTATTTGCTTTCTCCCTGTTGTATTATTTGGTCTGTTTCTTATTCTGTAACATTTCATATTTATTGCTAGTTTTTTGTGGCTATATTGTCCTGTGCTTTTATTGTGACAATGCTCCTTGTTTACTTCCTCCTTTAGCTTGTTTGTGGGCTGTCACAGCTGTCACGATTTCAGTTCATTATTCCTTGCTTGTTAGCCACACCAGTTATCATTTGTGATCATTCCCCTTTGTGTTATTTAAGAGCTGCTGCACCGCAGTTCAGGGCAGGGTCCTTCAGTTATCAGACGTTAGTTCTACATCTAGTTTATCCTGTTTCCCAGCGTGAGTCCTACACTTATTCTCTCATTGTCTCCAGATGTGTGCCCCATGTCTACACCGGTGTTTCCACATGCCTTTTTCCTGTTTTAGCCGGTGTTTCCACTTGCCTTAACCGTTGAGCTATTTTGGCTGTTCCTGTTTCCACCTACCTTACTCAAGCCTTGTAAATTTTGTTATTGTGCTTTTTGTGTTTTTGTATTAAATGTTAGCATGTCACAGCTCCAGCGTTTGGGTCTTCAGTCCGCCCCTGTCGGGCCATTTATGACAAGGTTGTCCAATAACCGGAGGGTTGGCGGCTCGAATCCCACTTCTCCTACCTTGCTGTTGTGTCCTTGGCCAAGACACTTTACCCACCTTGCCTCTAGTGTGTTCACAGTTCATGACACTGATGTATGAATGTGACTAAATGTTTGGTGGTGGTTGGAGAGGCCGTTGGCGTGGATTTGCAGCCATGTTTCCATCAGTCTGCCCCAGGGCAACTGTGGCTACAGAAGTAGCTTACCACTATAATTGTCTGTGGAGTGAATGAATAATAGACTCATTGCAAAGAGTCTTTGGGTGTCATGAAAAGTGCTATATACTGTATATACAGTATATTTGTTCAGCCAACTAAGGTGCAGCCTGCTTGTCTTTTCCCACAGTGGAGCATCTCTGTCATATTTGCCCCTCTGGGGCATAAGAACAGACTCACGAGCAGGGCGATACTTCCTCATAATTTTTTGCCAAACGTTGTGGTGTGGAGAGAGACCATAACAACATAAGGGCACCACAATGAGGACAGAGGGCACCGGAAATAAATAATAAGCTCAATAATTACAAACAAGGCACAGCTGTGGCGGTGATGAACTGAAGAATAAAGTACGGGGTGGGGGGGGGCTGAAAAGTTTCATTCATTCATTCATTCATTCATTCATTCATTCATCTTCTTCCGCTTAATTCTCTTCGGGTCGCGGGGGGGCTGGAGCCTATCCCAGCCTCTTTGGGCAAGAGGCAGGGTACACCCTGGACAGATCGCCAGTCCATCGGGTCAAATTTGACCAAATGTGATTTGTTTTTCAACCGCAGGGATCCAAGCGCTGCAACACCGATGGAGGAAGTGTGTGGACCAAAGGGGAGACTATGTTGAAAAATAAACCACATTTAGTCAAATTTGACCACTATGAACTTTTCAGCCCCCCTCCTATAAGAATATAACCGTAAACTGGAAATGAAACTACAACAATAAGAGCACCAAAACAGAAGAGACTTCAAAATAAGAAGGAACTCAGAAACTAAGGTAAGGTAAGAAATAATACATGAACCCTGTCAAAGTAAATGAGAAGGATAATAATGATGATAAAAATAATTAGTCTTGAGAATAACAAAAGCAGTGTCCGCTGCATTTGACAAGCTGAGCAGAATTTGTCACTTTTTTTTTCTCATAAATTTGTGACTCTTTTCTTGTAGTTTCACCTATAGCGCCAGTGTTACTGAAACCTCCTCACACACATTAAATCCATGTGGGGTCCAGTTGGGTTTAAAGCGGGTAAACAGCTTATCTGTACCACAGGTAAAAACACAGATGAGGCCAACATGGAACCCACGGACAAACCCTCTTGGGACCCATAAGACAGCCCAGATTTAACCTATCATGGGGCCCACATGGGCATGCTGGCTGGGCATCAGTTATATTTTGGTCAAAACATCCAGTGACTTGTGACATTACTCCTGCCTGTATGAAATGTTTGCATGTCCAGGGGAACAATGGGTGAGAAACATTCCACTGTGTGAAATAAATATTTGGCTGTGTGTCTTTAGATAAAAAACACATTGATAACATTTGACTTATAAAACAACCCTGACCTCAACTATTACACAATACTGCACAATATTATAACTGATCCCCAACATGCATGCACATAGTTTGTATAAGAGTTTCAGAAAACCTTAATAATATTTAAAAATTTAAAGGAAAAATATTGCAAATGTCAGAATTTGAGAATGGCCCCAGATTTGGCATATTAAAATTTTAAAGAAATACTCCTACATGCATGAGTGAAAAGCTTCAAATGAAGAGAAAGTCAAATCTGTATGAAAAGTATGGTCAGTTGTCTGGTAAAAAAGTCACACATTTTATGAAGGAGAAAAAATGGTGTGAAAGGGCCGTTTTTGTGGTGCATCCTCATAACTGTGATTCACATAAATTTCAGTGTGTGTTTGTGTATACACTAATGGAAATTTTTTTTTTTGACAAAAAAGACTTTGCAGAATGCATTTATTACTTGTAGATTACTCACCGACTGTGGAAAAGTACCACCTCGTCACCAGTGATCCTCAGACTGTGTATCCTGGGACTCCAAGTGTGTGTAGGATAAATGGGGGCAGGGGCCTGTGCTTAGACAGAACTCACAGTGTGCCCAGTGAGAGGAAAAACACTGTGATGAATTGAATTTGCTTCGGTCTGAGACCCAGACGGACGGGGTGACGTAGTCTCCTGACACCAAGAGCTAATTGATTTTGGAGTGGTCTCGGTCTATTGTGCTATTGTGTTTCTGTCTGTGTGTATAAGTTTCAGCAAAGTACACGTGGAGGCCAAGGACAACCAGATATTGAAAAGAAGAAAAAAACTAAAACAGTGGATACAAGTTACAAGTAACCACATTTAACATGCTCAGTTAATAAGAAATTTGCTTTCAGACTGTCTTTTTGTGTTTTTTTTTATTGTTTGTTCATTAATAAATTGCAAATTGATAGATTTCTTATGCTAACCAAAAGCAGATTTAATCAGTTGTATTTTTGGAGCTTTAAAAATATGTTTTAGTGACATCTTGTGGTGAATAAATAAAGAACAGCCCCATTAAAGCAACACTATGTAACTTTCTTGTTCCAGGTAGGAACGCTGAAAAGATTAAAACTATGGAGACTATGATCTCAGTCCCAACAGCAAGTGCTGCTCTTGAACAGTCATGGTTTATAAACATACCTTTCCAGTCCAGCTGCTTTGTCAACTGGCTTGCTAGCAGCTAGCTAACTAGCTAGTACTGGAAAGCTTCATTTTTGACTCCTGGATGAAGCCACTATTCGGTTGTTAACATCACAAAGCTAGTCTGAGGGGCTGATCAGGGTGATAAATCCAACTTCAGCTCATTCTTGTTGGTAAAGAACCAACAAAATACCGGGAAACAATATAGAGCCTAAAGGTGCATTCAGAACTAATGTGAAATGGTGACTTTTTTGAATGGCGAGATTACATTTTAACTCAATGTAAACATGCAAATAGACGTGAATTCACCATCTGAGTGAGTTGCAGAAATGCAAAGTTGCCTTTATAACTTCTGCAGCTGTGTTCAACCTGCTGTAGAAATACCGTCATGCTTAGGTTTACATTATCCGATGGGTCTCATCTGAAAAAATTTTCCCTGCCTCCAAAATTTCACCAGGATGATGGATTGTTTACATTGTTAGCCTGCTAGCCTTGAAAGCACATCCGTAGCAGGAGTCTGTGGGTAAAAATCTCCGACACTCTGATTCAGCTGCAGAGATCCCGGTCCTTCTGTGTCCAGGTGAGTGTCAGTCTCATTTTCAAACTAGTTTAGTCTCCAATGTTTATACTTTTACTCTGGTGACGGCAGAATCTGAAGGCCATTACTAGCTAGCGCTATCCCTCGGATATGAATGTGCAAATGCGTGAGATTTGAGCGTGCTTGCTTCTTTCCATTGACTTTGTATGTATTTGCGTTGCGCAAAAAATTTGCTTTGTGTTTGGTCTGGACGCACCTTAAGTCATGCCCCCTCTACTTCTGCACATACGACCTTACTTTGGAAAAAGCTTCAATTGGAATAAATGGCAAGAGAGAAATCTTTCAGTTCTGATCAAATTTTGCCATAACTTGCACATACTGTATGATGTTTGTCAATTTTAAGATAATTTTCTTCATAAATAACACTGTAGG
Organism: Pholidichthys leucotaenia; assembly: GCA_020510985.1. NCBI lineage: Eukaryota > Metazoa > Chordata > Actinopteri > Cichliformes > Pholidichthyidae > Pholidichthys > Pholidichthys leucotaenia. The sequence goes on along the minus strand of CM035845.1, from coordinate 60,860,206 downwards.
TTGTCATGTAATAAAAGAGTAATATTTAGTTTTTTTCTGAAACCACTTGGTGAACACCTCCCTATCTTAAACTATAAACGTCACCAAACACAGATATGGCGGTTCCCCTCTCAAAGGTCACCTCCTGTTTTCTGACTGATGAAAGAAGGATCCAAGGAGGAGAAAAACAACACAAATGTATTGTGTTGTATTGTATTTTGAGAGCTGCAGCTGATCCAGAGGACTGTCAGTTACTTCCCTCTGGGCGCACTTTGAAAACAATGATGCAACTTGAGTCTGCGTTTGTATGTTTTTTCCACAGCCTTATACTTTAAAGTGACATTCTGCTAAAATCGATTTTTTTCTGTTGTTAACATGTCTGTAACATGTTTTTTTACGACTTACAAGACATATCAACAGCAAAATCACTCAAATTTGTCATGTCTCTGCTTTTTTGCTATGAAATTACAGTATATAACTATACAGGTCCTTAGTGTTGAGCCAATCAGAATTCTCTGGCATAACTGAAGTTAGCCTCCAGGGCCATTTAGCATTTTTGGACAGCTGCTTTGAAAACTTGACCCAAATTAAGATGGTTTTACCATTAAACTGCTTTAACGGACCAGTGCAGTTTCAGTCATTATCCTGGGCCACCGTACATACAACTGGGGATGTCCTTCAACTGGTAAGTCTTTTTATCACAGGATTTATGTTGTTTAATGTAGCAGCAGCCACTATTAGCCTTGTGGGATGTGGATGGGATTCCCTGGCGTTTAAAGGAGGAAAAGTGAAAAGGCTTTTAATAAAAACTGTAAGACAATGAAAGGTTTTTTTGTTGGAAAAAAAACACAAGATGCCATTTTAGACAGTGGAGATTTGTTTTTATTTATATAAATTCAAGCAATATTACAATCAAGGTCATACAGTACGTGGAGGGCATTAGACGTATCACACCTGTAGTTACTATATTCATTGATACTGTACAACCTCGAGTGTAATATTGCTTTTATACAACAGTTCCACAAGCCCAATTTATTAAATGACAGCAATACTAGACAAAATATTGATTTGTTTGTTTAACCAGTTATTTTGCGCAGCTGAGAAAAATGTGACCAGCCATAGAAAAACCAGGGACAAGTCTCCTGAACGGTATTTTGAGTTATTTACAGATTCTAAAAGTGTGAATCTAAACTTTTCAATGATTTCCAATACATGGAAATATGAAAAGATTTGAAGATTATGTGGCCATTTGAATGTTAGCACCTCTCAAACTATTTCTCTGAGAAAATCAGGTTCAAAGTTTCCAAGGATTGTCACCTTCCAGGGAAACCAGGTGGGGGGGTGGTAACAAAAGCTGGTCATTTGCATGACTTAGCATGAACCCAACCCCCTTACAGTGCTTATCAAAAGGAGCTTGAAGACAAGCTACTTCAGTAGCCATGTGCTTCTACCTGAACATGCTACTGATTGGCCAAAATGAATAACAAAGATGTGTAAATAGCCAAACAAACCGGATATGTAAATCAGCTGTGGTATCCATGCGCCAGAAACTAGGAAGCAGTCTCGCTGATATTTCCCTCTGAAACTACTCTATTTCAAATACAAAGTTTACGGTTTTAAAATCTCCCACACTGTTACTTGAAGCCTGGAGTAGCTTCTTCATTTCAACTAGCATATTTTGCAAAAAAAAAAAAAAAAAATGAAAATCACAAATTTTTCAAAAAATAAAAAGCATTTCTGTGTTTTTTTAGGAATCACGTCAGGCCGACTTGTTGCTGGTTTACTTGTGATGGGTCACAAAAATAGTCCCTTCTAAATGTAGCCAGTAACTCTTGCTAAACATCTCAACCAGCGTCAAGATGTCTATTGTCATTTCACACACGTGTACAAATTAAATATTGTCAAGTGCAAAAGTCAGTGTTTACAAAGCATACCGGTCACATGTTGAGTCGGTACAGCAGAAAGGTCGAGATCAAAAGTGGCCAATGCCGGTGGCTAGTTAGCATGCTAGTAATTTGGCTTTGGCAAACTTCACTTGCTTTTTACTTGGCATTTTCAGATGAAATAAAGAGTCCATCGTCACAAAAGTACTGTGGTTTGTTAATTGAGACGATAAATCCAACTCTATCACTGTTTTATTTTTTTAAACCAACATGAAATAGTTTAACGATATTTATAAAAGGGCAGACTTTGTAAACTCAATAAAGTTTTTTTCAAAAGGGTGGGACTTCCAGTTCACGGATGTATAATTCTTTTCAAACAGCGCCTCACTGTGGAAATTAAGATATCCAACACAGTATTGCGATTCTCAAGTCTGCAGAGTTGACAGTAAATTACTGTTTGTAATTAGCAGTTAACAGAACACTTTTGAAGCAGAGTGATACATATCCAGTGAAAAGTTGGAGTGCAGTTATTGTGGAATATAGTAACTCCTGGAACCCCTGCTGTCCAATCAAATTGCTCAGTTGGAATGGTTGTGTAATTATATTTATTTGTTTGCTAGATCAACTGGAGTGCATCTTTAACAGTAAGACAACAACCTACAGTATTGTTTATGTGGAAAATTATCTTTTAAATTGACAAACAAATGTGTAACTCATGGCAAAATTTGATTGGGGTCAAAAGATAATTCCACTCTTGCCATTCACTCCCATATGTGGGAGTAGAGGGGGTGTGACTTAGACTCTCTAGTTTGCCTGTGTGGAAGCTAGCCTGAATCAGCATTTGTTTACATTGTCTTTGGTTCTTTCTTATTGGCATCTTCAGCTGAAGTAAAGAATCAGAAGTATGCATTATGCTGTAAAAACTGCATGCTGTGATGCTTTAATCTAATCTGTGGGATAACTAATTTCAAAAGTAAAAATAACACAGCTAACCAAGCTAACTATTAGCATGAATTAAGAATCTGGCAACACGATTTCTGGGATGTGAAGGCTGATCTTTTGAAACAGTACTGTGAAAAATAAGATTTTCATTTCAATTTTCATATAAGAAGCCACCAGCAGTTACTGTAATTACAATTATTAGAACACTGCGAAGTGAAACATGAGATCATCAGGGAATATGGTGACTTGGGGGATCTATTTTGCACTCAACTTGCTCATTTTGAACTGTACAGAATATAATTATTTCAATATTTGTATTACATAAACAGAAATTTTGTTTTAAGCATGAGTGATGAAAATTTTATTAATTTCTAATAATGATAACATTGTGGAGAAAGGAGGCAGGTGAGGCAACGAGCTAGACGACACAGAAACTTTATTCCATCTCCAACAAGAAGTACAGCAAACAGCTCTCCTGGGTCTCTGTGCATTCCACTTTTACATCTTTATTTCCATGTCTCGAGACCCGGAACTTCCAACCGTAACACATTTTTATTTGAACAAAGAAATGTGTGGCACAATAACATGACATTACACTCCCACACCCTTCCTCTCTCAGTGGCTTCAGCAGCTCTCACTCTCCCCGGGGTGGGGGTGGGGGTGGGGCGCATAGACCCAACAGTCCAGTCTGATGGTGACACCTCCTCCTTTGGTCCATTGTTCCCCTTCACCCTCTCTGGGTGGAGAAACCCCCACACCATGCCCCCAAAACATAAGCTTTCACATAAACACGGTAGAACTCTTATGAGACAGATTTGTAGAGAACCAAGTTATGAAAAAAAAACCACCCTTGTAGCTAATTATGTCACCCAGTTATTCTGTGAACCAACAACAGCTCACTGTTTATACTTCAGGATTTCAACTAATGCTCTTATGCAACAGTGGAATGGCAGCAAGGTTCATGCTGAGTACAGGACATTCTCACATGACCTGGTGATTTTTTAAATAGCTAGATTTAGGACAATGACATTCAGTCTACTACTACCTGATTATTTTACAAGCTCATATAACTGGAGAATTTATTCAGTAGGCCTACACAGCTATAGAGATTTGAAAAAAGTCTTTGTAATATTTCAGAGCATTGGGTGTCAACTCAGAGGTCTTCAAACTCTGCTTACAACACATACAGTGGGGGAAAAAAGTATTTAGTCAGCCACCAATTGTGCAAGTTCTCCCACTTAAAAGATGAGAGAGGTCTCCAATTTTCATCATAAGTATACCTCAACTATGAGAGACAAAATGAGAAAAAAAAATCCAGAAAATCACATTGAAGGATTTTTAATGAATTAATTGGTAAATTCCTCGCTAAAATAAGTATTTGGTCACCTACAAACAAGCAAGATTTCTGGCTCTCGCAGACCTGTAACTTCTTCTTTAAGAGGCTCCTCTGTCCTCCACTCGTTACCTGTATTAATGGCACCTGTTTGAACTCGTTATCAGTATAAAAGACACCTGTCCACAACCTCAAACAGTCAGACTCCAAACTCCACTATGGCCAAGACCAAAGAGCTATCAAAGGACACCAGAAACAAAATTGTAGACCTGCACAAGGCTGGGAAGACTGAATCTGCAATAGGTAAGCAGCTTGGTGTGAAGAAATCAACTGTGGGAGCAATTATTAGAAAATGGAAGACATACAAGACCACTGATAATCTCCCTCGATCTGAGGCTCCACGCAAGTTCTCACCCCGTGGGGTCAAAATGATCACGAGAACGGTGAGCAAAAATCCCAGAACCACACGGGGGGACCTAGTGAATGACCTGCAGAGAGCTGGGACCAAAGTAACAAAGGCTACCATCAGTAACACACTACGCCACCAGGGACTCAAATCCTGCAGTGCCAGACGTGTCCCCTTGCTTAAGCCAGTACATGTCCAGGCCCGTCTGAAGTTTGCTCGAGAGCATTTGGATGATCCAGAAGAGGATTGGGAGAATGTCATATGGTCAGATGAAACCAAAATAGAACTTTATTGTAAAAACTCAACTTGTCGTGTTTGGAGGAGAGAGAACACCATACTACTGTGAAGCATGGGGGTGGAAACATCATGCTTTGGGGCTGTTTTTCTGCAAAGGGACCAGGACGACTGATCCGTGTAATGGAAAGAATGAATGGGGCCATGTGTCGTGAGATTGTGAGTGAAAACCTCCTTCCATCAGCAAGGGCATTGAAGATGAAACGTGGCTGGATCTTTCAGCATGACAATGATCCCAAACACACTGCCCGGGCAACGAAGGAGTGGCTTCGTAAGAAGCATTTCAAGGTCCTGGAGTGGCCTAGCCAGTCTCCAGATCTCAACCCCATAAAAAATCTTTGGAGGGAGTTGAAAGTCTGTGTTGCCCAGCGACAGCCTCAAAACATCACTGCTCTAAAGGAGATCTGCATGGAGGAATGGGCCAAAATACCAGCAACAGTGTGTGAAAACCTTGTGAAGACTTACAGAAAACGTTTGACCTCTGTCATTGCCAACAAAGGGTATATAACAAAGTATCGAGATGAACTTTTGTTATTGACCAAATACTTATTTTACCGAGGAATTTACCAATTAATTCATTAAAAATCCTTCAATGTGATTTTCTGGATTTTTTTTTTCTCATTTTGTCTCTCATAGTTGAGGTATACCTATGATGAAAACTGGAGACCTCTCTCATCTTTTAAGTGGGATAACTTGCCCAATTGGTGGCTGACTAAATACTTTTTTGCCCCACCGTAGTTCCTGTGGTCTTGACATATGGGAAACTTTAGGACTGTGATGCCCTTCTTTATTTTTAAGGTTGCTGTAACTGAGTTGAGAAATGTCAATTACTTGAACAAATGTTCAGAGGGACGTTTGTTGCTTTTCAGCTCAAGTGCACTTTAATGCAGGAAGACAAAATTCCTGCACAGGAACTGGTTTTATATGTTGATTCTATATAGGTCCACTAACAGCAAATGTTAAACAATCTGTAGCTGTTAGCGAATTGTGAATATACAGATCCATCCATCCATCCATCCATCCATCCATCTTCTACCGCTTTTCCGGAGGTCCGGGTCGCAGAGGCAGCAGTTCAAGCAGAGAAGCCCAGACTTCCCTCTCCCCAGCCACCTGCTCCAGCTCTTCAGAGAGGATACCAAGGCGTTCCCAGACCAGCTGGGAGACATAGTCTCTCCACCGAGTCCTGGTTCTGCACCGGGGTTTCCTCCCAGTGGGACCTGCCCAAAACATCTCAAGTGGGAGGCGTCCAGGAGGCAACCTAATCAGATGCCCATACCACCTCAACTGACTTCTTTCAATGTGGAGGAGCAGCGGTTCTACTCTGAGCCTCTCCCGGATGACTAAGCTCCTCACCCTATCTCTGAGGGTGAGTCCAGCAATCCTACGGAGAAAGCTCATTTCAGCCACTTGTATCCGCAATCTCGTTCTTTCGGTCATTACCCAAAGCTCATGACCATTGGTGAGAGTAGGAACGTAGATTGACTGGTAAATCGACAGCTTTGCCTTAGAACTCAGCCCCCTCTTCACCACAACAGACCAGTACAACGTCCGCATCACTGCAGATGCTGCTCCAATCTGTCTGTCAATCTCTCGCTCCATTTTCCCCTCACTCGTAAATAAGACCCCAAGATACTTAAACTCCTCCACTTGGGGCAGGAGCCTGTCCCCAACCCAGAGAGGACAATCCACCTTTTTCCGGCTGAGGACCATGGACTCAGACTTGGAGGTGCTGATTCTCATCCCAGCCGCTTCACACTCAGCGGCAAACCGTCCCAGCAAGAGCTGGAGGTCATTGCTGGATGAAGCCAACAGGACAACATCTTCTGCAAACAACAGAGATGAGATCCTGTGGTCACCAAGCATGACACCCTCCATTCCCTGGCTGCGCCTAGAAATCCTGTCCATAAAAATTATGAACAGGATCGGTGACAAAGGGCAGCGCTGGCGGAGTCCAACTCTCACTGGGAATGAGTCCGACCGAGTGTTGGCAATATGAACCAAACTCTCACAACGGTCGTACAGAGACCGAATAGCTCGTAACAACAAGCCCGATACCCCATACTCCCGAAGCACCCCCCACAAAAAACCACGAGGGACGCGGTCAAATTCCTTCTCCAAGTCCACAAAACACATGTAAACTGGTTGGGCAAACTCCCACAAACCCTCGAGAATTCTCGAGAGGGTAAAGAGCTGGTCCGATGTGCCACGGCCAGGACAAAAACCACATTGCTCCTCCTGAATCTGAGGTTCGACCAACGGCCGGACTCTCCTCTCCAGTACCTTGGCATAGACCTTCCCAGGGAGGCTGAGGAGTGTGATCCCTCTAAAGTTGGAGCACACCCTCCGGTCCCCTTTTTTGAAAAGAGGAACCACCACCCCGGTTTGCCATGCCAAAGGCACTGCCCCCGACCTCCACGCAATGTTGCAGAGGCGTGTCAACCATGACAACCCAACAACATCCGGGGCCTTGAGGTACTCAGGGCGAATCTCGTCCACCCCCGGGGCCCGGCCACCAAGGAGATTTTTAACCACCTTGGCGACCTCAGCCCCTGTGATAGGCGAGTTGTCCCCCTCGTCCACAAACCCTGCTTCCTCTGTGGAAGGCATATCAGTGGGATTGAGGAGATCCTCAAAGTATTCCTTCCACTGCCCGACGATATCCCCAGTCGAAGTTCCCCTCATGGATCGTCACCTTATCGTGGTGGTGGTGGTGGGGTTGCATGCCCCAGTGATCCCAGGAGCTATGTTGACCGGAACAATTTTGCCTCTGATAGGGTCACCCAAGACAAACTGGTCCTGGGTGAAGGGCCAGACTAAGAACGATCCAGCAGACTCTCATGATAGATTCTATATAAATTCTATTCTTTGGAATGTACAGATATCTTTGGAAACTTCTCTATAAATAATAGTTACTTCAAACAATCACAGCTATTTATACATGTAAATTTAGATGATTTTTTTAAACAGTTTCCAAATTACTCAGTCTATACATTACTACCTCTGCCAAGGAGGTTATGTTTTTACTGGGGTTTGTTTGTCTGTCTGTCTGTCTGTCTGTTACCAACATAACTGAGAAAGTTATGAACGGATTTTCACGAAATTTTCAGGACAAGTCCCAAATGGGAGAAGGAAGAAATGATTAGATTTTGGGAGTGATCCGGATCACCGTCTGGATCCAGGAATTTTTTAAAGGATTCTTTATCATTGCGAGATACGGCCATTTTTAGCACATGTGTATATAACTAACTAACTAACTAACCTGCACTTATATAGCGCTTTTCTAGTCACAAAGACCACTCAAAGCGCTTTCATTAATACTAACCCTCTATTCTAAGGGCCTATAGGAAACAGATATCTAGGGACAATTTAGAACAGCCAATTAACCTAACATGCATGTTTTTGGCATGTGGGAGGAAACCGGAGAAATCCCGGAGTAAACCCACGCAACACGGGGAGAACATGCAAACTCCACACAGATCACTGTTGGTCGGGACTCCACAATAAATGGTCAGGACGCTTGCCCAAAAAATACAGGATAAGATCCCAATAGGTTCTACCAAATATCAAAGACTGATCCCGATCCTGCAAAAAATGCGGATACTGTGATCCAGAACAGGAAATAATAGGGGATCTTTGGAATTTTCATCACTGTAAGGTAACAAATTAAGATATAAACATACAACAAACACCAAAATATAGCCAACACACTGAGGAATCAGTAGCGTGCCAATGGATTTGTTGTATCTTCAAAAGCTATGGAGCTATATCCAGAAGAAAACCGCCATTACTGAAAAAGTAATTTTTGTCAATAACTACTGAACTAATAAAGATATCAATGTCAATCCAATTGCTAAAGGTATGTTTTGATGGTCAAGGAATCTTAAAATATAGATAAAATAAATGTAGGACTATTATATTTGGGGAAAATCCCAATATTAGGGGAAACTGAGGTGCTTGGCGGAGGTCTGCGCTCTCTGAGTGCTTTTCTAGTTGGACTTGTTATTTTCTTTGTGTTTGTTAACAAAAGTGCACCATCAAAACTCTCGCTTCTGGGTTTCATTCTCTCTCTCTCGTGTGCCGATCCGTGGCGCACGGAGATTTGTGACAAAATTGTGACTGAAGGTGAATGCAGCATCGTGTAGCACTGTCATCCAAGACAAATTTCCCATGAGGCGCAATAAAGTTTATTCTGATTCTGATAATCAAAAATTATCACAGGGAGAATGAAAGTAAACAAAGAGTAGAGGTCAGAGGCCCAGTGCCCACATCATAACAAAGTTGATGACATGCATAATAATCTGGGTAGATAAATGTACATTGAAAGGGCTGGAACAGTTACTAAAAATTAGTGAAAGGATGAAAAGTTTAAATAGCTAACTAAAAGTAATAGACATAGCCTCAAATCAATCAAAAACTAGAAAAGCACTCAGAGAGCGCAGACCTCTGCCAAGTTCCTCAGCTCCCCCTAATATTGGTATTTTCCCCAAATATAATAGTCCTACATTTATTTTATCTATATTTTAAGATTCCTTGACCATCAAAACATACCTTTAGCAATTGGATTGACATTGATGTCTTCATTAGTTCAGTAGTTACTGACAAAAATCACTTTTTCAGTAATGGCGGTTTTGTTCTGCATATAGCTCCATAGCTTTTGAAGATACAGCAAATCAATTGGCACACTACTGATTCCTCAGTGTGTTGGCTATATTTTGGTGTTTGTTGTATGTTTATATCTTAATTTGTTACCTTACAGTGACGAAAATTCCAAAGATCCCCTATTATTTCCTGTTCTGGATCACAGTATCCGGATTTTTTGCAGGATCGGGGTCAGTCTTTGACATTTGGTAGAAGCTATTGGGATCTTACCCTGTATTTTTTTGGCAAGCGTCCTGAGTATTTATTGTGGAGTTATATACACATATGCTAAAAATGGCCCTATCTCGCAATGATAAAGAATCCTTTAAAAAATTCCTGGATCCAGACGGTGATCCGGAGCACTCTCAAAATTTAATCATTTCTTCTTTGTCCCATTTGGGACTTGTCCTGAAAATTTCGTGAAAATCTGTTCATAACCTTCTGAGTTATGTTGGTAACAGACAGACAGACAAACAAACAGACAAACAGACAAACAAACCCCAGTAAAAACATAACCTCCTTGGCGGAGGTAATAATCACCAAATTTCAGTTCAGTTTAAGCACACAAAAATACAGAGAGGTGTAATAGCATGATGAGCCCACCAAACATACAGGGCGCCTACTGGATGCTCTACAGCCCGGTCAATGGAGCCTAGTGCTGCAGGACCATATAGCACAAAAAGGAAAGGCAATTAGCCTAGCGCTGCAGGGCTGCAAACAGCTTGAAAAAGAAAGGTGAAACAAAGTGACACCTACAGGGCTGGAGCAATCCGAGGTGAACCGAGCAGTCTGGAGGAAGCGGATGGGAAGCAGGGCCAGCCGAAACGCCAAGGGAAATAATCCGACAGAAGTGACAGGCTGGAGAACAACGAAGGGAGTGGAAACATATGGGAAGAACTGGCTGCCGCATATTGAGGCGAATGCCCCGACAATCTCTCTCCTCTGGAGCGGCCAACAAATACTCCTGAAGCTAACAAGGAATGAGATTGCCGGTGTGAGAATGCGTGGGCAGAACTGATTGGCACCAGGTGTGTGAGAGGGCATGTGAATGAGAGTGAATGTAGCGTGTGCATGTGTGTGTGCATGTGGGTGTGTGTATGTGTGTGAGCACTGGTGACAGTGCAGCTGACGGCACTTGACGGGAGGAGGGGGCATGCCAGAGCTGTCAGGAGGAAACTAGGGCAAATCATAATAATAAGTCAGAACTGGGTTTTGCCTCAAAACCCGGATTCATGACAAATTTAAAACTATTAGTTGCTATTGGCTCCTGTGTTTGGTTATTCAGTAATCGCCTTTGGTGTATTACTATTATTATGGTTATTCCCTCCCTGTGTTTTTCTCCAGTCCTTAGACTGTTGTGTCACTCACCGTTTGTCCTTTGTGTCTGTATTGTGGTCTCTGTGTCCCCCTGCCCCTGTTTTTGTCCTGTGTCTGGTTTTTGTTCTTGTGGTTTACCCACTGGGTGTCTAGTGGGTTAGGACGTGCTGGGGTGGAATGCAGAAATGAGCACCTACATTTCCACTGAAATACCCCACTCATAGCACAGCATCTCTCCAATAGCCTCTCCTAACCAAATCCTATTGTCTGGCTTCTTGTGCCGACCCTGTTTTCACTAAATGACAGATGGTGTCAGCGAGTCTCTGGCGCTATAACCAGGTTGCTCTGGGTAGGTGGGGCTCGTCAGACTTGGGTGTCAGTCCACCTAGGAGAAGGACCACTCTGATTTCAAATCCGGGCAGGTGGTGCCTGTTAGCCTTGGCCGGCAAACTACCTAGGAGAAGTAAACTCTGATTCCAAACCTCCGCTGCCTTGCGACTATACCTGATTATAGGAAAGGCTTCGGGAGTAAACCTCGAGGATAAATCCAGAGTGGAGCCCTAAGGTGGTTGGCAGATGCTCAGCACTACTTCCGGCAACTCCTGCAGTGGAACTGGTTCCAAACTGTATTGGATCATCCTTTCCTTTGGACTCAGCCAGTGACACCAAAGGGGGACACTGACGTATGGGCAGCCCAGTGCCTCCATACTACCCCACCCAGGCTTTTTAGCGCAAACTGGAGAGGCCACTCCAGCGGCGTCGCAAGATTCCGGAACAACATGGGACGAGGCAGTTACCGGTTATAAGCTCCAACTGATTGGCGTAGGGAGGAGCACCAGGGGTCTCGTCCAATGGTGGGAGAAGCCTTCACAGCCTCATTGGGCAGCTACCACCCACCTCAAGCTGGGCAGCCCCCTGTCAGTAAGGTGCCACCCCGCCATGGCTTGCCTGCTCTACTGGGTGCGTAGAGCTTAGGGGTCTCTCCTGACAAGCAAACGTCAATCTGCACCAGGCAGTCAAAAGAAGAAACATACGAAGACTCCAGCTCTTCGATTTGCAAGCTGGAACATTCGCACCATGTGCCCCGGACTTACCGCTGATCTCCAACAAATGGATGACTCTCGCAAGACCGCCATCATCAGTAAGGAACTAGCACGACTTAACATCGATGTTGCCTGCCTTCAGGAAAACTGCCTGGCCGACAGCGGCTCTCTTAGAGAATCAGACTACACCTTTTATTGGCAGGGCCTGTCCCAGGATGAGTCCAGGCAGCATAGTGTAGGTTTTGCAGTGAGGAACTCACTGATCGCCACCACAGAAACCCCTACAGGAGGGTCCAAAAGAATCCTCGCCCTCCGCATGAAGACATCGTCGGGCTTTGTGAACATCCTTTCTGTGTATGCCCCGACCCTCACGTCCACTCCAGAAGCCAAAGATCAGTTCTACGAGGCTCTAGAGGAAGTGCTATCTAGAATCCCCCGCTCTGAAGGCTTATTTTTGCTAGGCGACTTCAACGCTCACGTCGGAGCAGACTGGCAAGTGTGGCCATCCTGTCTTGGCCACTTTGGCATAGGCAGGATGAATGAGAGCAGACAGAGGCTTCTGGAATTCTGTTGTCATCACGGCCTCTGCATTACAACCTCCTACTTCAAGTGTAAAGAGCTGCGGAAAGTGTCTTGGAGACACCCCCAGTCCCGTCACTGGCACCAGCTAGATCTTGTCATCACCAGAAGAGCGGACCTCAGCAGAGTTCTTCACACAAGAAGATATCACAGCACTGATTGTGATACAGCTCAGTCCCTTGTTGCCAGTAAGGTCAGACTGAAGCCAAGGAAGATCCACCATGCCAAGACTAAGGGTCGCCCCCCCCCCCCCGCATCAACACCTGCGGAATTTCCGATTCGATCAAGGCTCAGACCTTCGCTGACAACTTTCAGAGGAACTTGAAGCTCACCTCCAGTCTGATATCCCAGGCGACGTGGACGCCAAATGGAACCACCTTCGCGATGCCATCTATGACTCAGCCATGACCGCATTCGGAAAGAAAGAACGCAAGAATGCTGACTGGTTTGAGGCTCACTGGGATGAAATGCAGCCAGTCACAGAGGCCAAAAGAGAAGCACTGCTGGCTCACAAGCAGAACTCTTGACCTGGCACACACGACACCCTTCGAGCAGCAAGGAGCAAGGCACAGCAGATTGCCCGCCGTTGCACCAGTGAGTACTGGCAGAACCTGTGCACCAACATCCAGGTAGCTGCCGATTGCGGATATGCCAAAGGAATGTATGAGGGCATCAAAACAGCTATCGGCCCCACAAGCATCAAAACAGCACCGCTCAAAGCCAAGACAGGCGAAGCCATCACTGACAAGAGCAAGCAACTTCAGTGTTGGGTCGAGCATTATCTTGAATTGTACTTGACCCAGAACATCGTGACAGATGTTGCCCTCGACGCCTTGTCTGGCCTACCAGTCATGGAAGAGCTTGACAAAATGCCCACGCTGGAAGAGCTCAGCAAAGCCATAGACTACCTCGTCTGTGGCAAGGCTCCAGGGAAAGACGATATCCCCCCAGAAGTTCTGAAACATGGGAAAACTGCCATCTTACAACCACTATATGATCTCCTCTGCCTTTGCTGGGAGCAAGGTCACATTCCCCAAGATATGAGAGATGCCAACATAGTCACGCTGTATAAGAACAAAGGTGACCGCAGTGACTGCAACAATTACCGCGGCATCTCTCTTCTGAGCATAGCTGGCAAAGTCTTCGCCCAGGTCACCATGTTCTGCCTGCAGAGCCTCGCTTTGCGAGTCTATTCTGAGTCCCAGTGTGGCTTCAGAGCCGGAAGGTCCACACTGGATATGATCTTCTCCCTCCGTCAGCTGCAGGAGAAGTGTCGAGAGCAGCAGCAGCCATTGTTCCTTGTGTTCGTGGACCTGACCAAAGCCTTTGACTTAGTTAGTCGAAGCGGGCTCTTCCAGAGCCTGTGAAAGATTGGTTGTCCCCCAAAGCTCCTTGCAATCATCTCCTCCTTCCACATGGACATGCATAGCACTGTTTGCTTTGATGGAGCCACCTCAGATGCCTTTCCAGTCAGTAGTGGAGTGAAGCAGGGTTGCGTTCTAGCACTGACTCTCTTTAGGATTTTTTTCTCAGTACTCCTCCACTATGGCTTCGCCGACTGTCCTGAAGGTGTCTACGTCTGCACGAGATCAGATGGAAAACCTTCTCAATATCGCAAGACTTCGTGCTAAAACCAAAGTCTACTAGGTCCTCATACGTGAGCTGCTGTTTGCAGATGACGCTGCTGTAGCATCGCACATTGAGGAGGGCCTGCAGCACCTGGTTGACAAACTGTCCCACGCCTGCAAGGAGTTTGGGCTCATGATCAGCCTTAAGAAAACCAACATCATGGCGCAAGATGCTGTCTCCTCTCCTGTCATTACCATTGACAACACACAGCTGGAGGTTGTGGACACCTTCACCTACCTAGGGTCCACTGTTTCAAACACGCTCTCGCTGGACACCGAGATCAGCTCCAGAATCGCCAAAGCAGCTGCTGTCATGGCCAAACTAAACAAGCGTGTGTGGAACAACAATCTGCTGAGTTTGAAGATCAAGTTACTCATATACCAAGCTTGCGTCCTGTCCACTCTCTTGTTCAGCAGCGAGTCCTGGACAGCCTATGCCAGGCAGAAGAAGTGGTTAAACGGGTTCCACCTCCGCTGTCTTCAGCGCCTTATGCACATCAAGTGGCAGGACAGAGTCCCCAACACTGAGGTCCTTGAGCGCGCTGACTTGCCAAGCATCCCTGCATTTCTCAGCCAGAGATGACTCCGGTGGCTCAGCCACGTGCACCGCATGGAACCTGACCGTCTGCCGAGAGAAATCCTTTACGGAGAATTGCGGGTGGGCGTCTGCCGTGTGGGCCGACCGCCGTTGCGTTTTAAAGATGTATGCAAACGCAACATGCAGTGTGTGCAGATCAACACCAATAACTGGGAGGTTATTACCAAAGATCGAGCCACCTGGCGCCACAGTGTCAAAGAGGGTGTTCTCAAGATGGAAGCGAGCACGAGAGTCCAGATGGCGACTAAGCGTGTGGCGAGGAAAGAACGTGCAGCATCAGCATGTGCACCATCAATCTTCATCTGCACCAACTGCTCCAAAGATTGCCACTCAAGGATTGGGCTGTATACTCATTCCATGCACTTCTCCAACCCTTGACGCGCTAACCATCGTCTCTTTGAGACGAGGATGCCAGAAAGAGAGAGAGGGTTTACCCACTGTTTCCAGCTCCTCATGTTTTCCATACTTGTGGACACCTCCCCTCATGTGTGCTCCTGTTTAGCTCCTGATTGTCATCCCAGTTGTCCCATGTCCCCCTGATTACTTTCTTCCCATTTATGTTGCCTCCTTGCTTTCAGTGATTGTTGGTTCATTAGTGATTGTTGAGTTAACATCGTTTGCTGCTGTTTTCTCCAGTTTAGGTCCCCGTCTATATCAGTGTTTCTCCGTTAGTTTTGTTACCTTCTACACCCGGGTTTATTCCAGCTCTTATGCTGTGCTTTTGCTTGTTCCTTTGAGTTTTTGTTAATAAGTTATTGTTTGCACCTCCACCTGCTTTCCAAGCAGCTCACAACAAACTTCTCAATACCCTGAATCTCTTTTACAATCAATATTTGACCATTACACAGTTCTCAGTGATAACTTTTGCTAGGCCAAACAATTTTAGTTCAGCTAAATTTTCAGACTGCAAATTATTGTTCTACACAAGCTTTCTTTCTACCTCTAATTATGGATCATAAAACCTTCGATTCATTCTCACAATTGCACATAATGTACATATAGAAGATGGAAATGTAGAAATATTTCAACATAAACTGTACTTCCTTAGCCTATCTTTTGAGATAGTTAGCTTAGGTAACTAAGGCTTAGGAAACTAACTGTCTCTCAGTTAGCTTAGTCGCTATTTATTCATTTTACTGTGTCTACCTTGCAGTTATACTCCTGTTAACTTATAATTGTGTGTTTTTTTTTCTCATATTTGACTGCTGATTTTGTACACACAATTTAGCTGACCCGTTCACCATTTTAAGCAATAATTGGCAAATGGCGTTCATTTATATAGTGCTTTTTCTCGTTTCTAGATGACCAAAGTGCTTACAGATCCTGCTATCCACCCATTCACACACTGATAGCGGCGGATCTGCCATACACAGGCACTGGCCTGACCTACCAGGAGCAACTTGGGGGTTCAGTGTCTTGCTCAAGGACACTTCGACATGCAGACTGCAGACAGAGCAGGAATTGAACCCCTGACCCTCCAATCAGTAGTTGGCCACACTACAGCTGTGCCACAGCTGCCCCACCAAATAATTGATACAAAACAACAGTCCAGTAGCTTTCATGAGTTGTTTTAAGATAACTGTTGAGTTTAATTAGTTTTGGACATTAGCGTAAAATTTTTTGCAGAAATTTGTGCCTTTTTCCCCTCATAAATTCACTCCTTTTTCAGTGGTTTACAACTTTTTCTCATCAATTTGTTACTTTTCTCTTGTAATTTTCAACCTTTTCTTGTGAATTTTTATCATTTTTTTCTTGCAAACTCGCAACTTTTTAAAAAAATGCTACTTTTTTCTTGCAAATTTGCTATTTATTCTGATAAATTTGTGACTATTTTCTTCTAAATTAAGTGTTTCTTGGGAATTTACTACTTTTTTCCTTTGTAAATTTGCACATTTTTCCTCATAAATTTATGACCTTTTTTCTTGTCATTTTGCATCTTTTTTTCCTCATAAATTTGTGACTTTTCTTGCAAATTTGCTAACCTTTTTCTTGAAATTATTGACTTTTTTCATTGGAAATTTGCATTTATTTTCTCAGAAATTTGTGACCTTTTTTCTTGTAAATTTGTAACTTTTTTCCTCGTAAATATGCAACTATTTTCAATTTGCGCCCCTTTTGTCATACAAATTTACTACTTCTTTCTTGCAAATTTGCAACTTTTTTGATAGAAAATTGCTGACCTTTTTCTTGCAAATTTCCAGCTTTTTTTCATAAATTTGAAACTTTTTTCTCATAAATTTGCTACTTGTTCTTGTAATTAAAAAAAAATGTTCTCGCAAATTTGTGACTTTTTTCTTGTACATTTTCAGTTTTTTTTCTCGTAAATCTGTAACGTTCATATGTACGTTGGTTAACTTTTATTCTATTTAATGGCTTCTTCGCTCCTTCAATATTTACTCTGGAGAAAATGTTCAGGTTATTGTCCCCCCCCCCCAAAAAAAAAGTTTTCTCCAAAATTGAGATTAAGCTACATTGTTAAAGATTGTAAAAATATTCAATATTTGCTCAGTAAAGCTGAATTAAATTTCAACTCTGACCCAAATATCTTGGGGTCACTGGTAGCACACAAAATGAGGAAGGTGTCAACAATGTTTTATACCAGAACTGTTTGTTCCAAATGCACAAACCAAATTTCTCACGTTTGACACCACAATGCTCGACACTCAACTTGAACTTGTGGTTGATGCTGCTCACGTCAGAGATTCCAAGACTTCAGATCAGTGGGATTCATAACATCAGTGTATTGTGCCGAACTACAATGCATTATTATCTTAGAGGAAGAATCTCATGAAACACACACAAAGGAATGTGATCCTTAGATGATGCTGAGAGTGATGATTGTGGCTGGCTGACACAATAAAATATCTCCATTTGCACAGGCAAGTTTCCAGATTTGCAGCAACGCACTTCTGCAAATATAAACTCTTAAGAAATCTCAGCTTCCCCCAGCATGACCTCGTCACTCCTGATATCAGCCTTTTCTGTGAGGAAAATATCAGGAGTCAAATGTGTTTATTTTGTCTCTTTTCTTCATCACACATTTGGTTTTTAGTTTATTACAATAAAGGAAGTCATACTCTACATTCAATTATACAGATAAAATTTTGTTTATTGCATACATTTACTTCTGCATGATTTCAATAATCTTATCCAGTGTCAACTCAGCTAGTATGTCCATGTGGGCCCCACCAGAGGTTAAATTGGGCTGTCTTATGGGTCCCATGTGGGTTTGTCCATGGATTCCACGTTGGCCCCATCTGTGTTTGCCCACATGGACTTTACCTGTTTACCTATTTTCAACTTATTTTCTCATAAATTTGTGATTTTCGTGTAAATTTGTGACCTTTTTTCCTGTAATTTGATAATTTTTCTTAAAAATTTGAAACTTTCCATATATTTGCACATTTTTTCTCATAAATTTTTGATATTTTCTCATATATTTGTAACATTTTTCTAAAAAAAATTGCAACTTTTTTCTCATAAATTTGTGATTTTTTTTTTCTTGTAAATTTGCAACTTTTTCCCTCGTAAATTTGTTAGTTCTCGTAAAATTGTGACTTATTTTCTTGCAGATTTGCTAACCTTTTCTTGTAGTTTTGGAACTTTCTCATAACTTTGGCACTTTTATTTTTACTGTATCCTACAACTTTTTCTGGTTCCAAGGTTGTCATAGCCAGGAGTGGCACTGGAGTTAAGCTCCCAGTGCTCATAAAATGCTCCTTATGGCGTGCGTCTCGAAAAGCCTCTGACAACTAAGTCCAACTCCTAGCCTGCCCGTGTGGTTTAGTCTCTAAGCCCGGCAGAACTGCTTTTACTAATAGGAGAAGGGGCGAGGGTGGATCTCTGGCGCCTTAAAACCAGATGCTTCGGGTAGATGGTGGCTCGTCAACCTGGGAAGGTAGCCCATCTAGGGGAAGGTAAACCCTGATTTCAAACCTCCGCTGCCTTGCGGCACACCCGGTCACGGGAAAGGCTTCGGGAGTCAACCCTGAGGAAAAATCCGGAGTCGGAGCCCCTAAGGCAGTTCTCTGTTGTTCTCAACATCGTTCTGGCAGCTCCTGCGACGGCGCTGGTGCCAAACTATAGCAGCCCTGCTGTTCCTTTGGATTCATCAGTGACGTGGAGAGGGGGGACATGCTGCATGGGCAACATCTTGTCCTCCATATCTTCCTGCCCAGGCTTGAATCCTACCAACGCCCAACGCTGGAAGGTAGAACACTGAATCACTGGAGAGGACACTCCAGCTTCGCCTTTGGCATAGACAAAACACGGGGAATGACAGTTACCGGTTATAAGCCACCGCTCAATTGGTGTAGAGCGCGGCGCCAGGGGTTGTTCCCGACGGTGGGAGGGCTCATCGGATCTCACTGGACAGCTACTGCCCGCCTCAAGCTGGGCAGCCCCCAGCCAATAAGGTGTTGTCCCGCCACAGCTTGCTTTCCTCATTGGGTGCATGGGGATGAGGAGAAGTCCGAACAGCAGGCTGAGAACCTTCGCACCAGGCAAGACAAAAAAACAAAAGAGGCCAACTCTAAAACTGGGAACTTGGAACGTCCGCACTATGATGACAGGACTTGCTGCTAACCTCAAGGACATCAACAACACCAGGAAGACTGCCATCATCAATAATGAGCTGAAGGGACTGGGAGTGGATATCGCCACTCTCCAGGAAACACGGTTGGCTGACGCAGGCACACTGAGAGAGAAGGACTACACGTTCTACTGGCAGGGAAAGGGCAGTGATGAACACAGGGAACACGGAGTGGGCTTCGCAGTGAAGAACACCTTGCTGAAGATGGTGGAACTGGGCAGCAATGGCTCTGCACGACTTCTCACCCTCCACCTCAACACCACTCAAGGCCCAGTCACCTTCATCAGTGTGTATGCCCCAACACTGACAGCCACACCAGAGGCAAAAGACGAGTTCTACGAGAATCTCGCAACAACTGTCAGGATCATCCCCAACTCTGAACAACTCATTGTCCTTGGAGACTTCAATGCCAGAGTGGGTGCTGACCACGACTACTGGCCCTCCTGTCTTGGACCATTTGGCGTGGGCAGAATGAACGACAACGGACAGCGGCTGCTCGAGTTCTGCACATATCACGATCTGTGCATCACAAACTCATTCTTCAAGACCAAGCCCCAACACAAGGTTTCCTGGTGACATCCGTGCTCAAAGCACTGGCACCAGCTGGACTTGATCCTGACCAGGCGCACCTCACTGAAGAACGTGCTAATCACCCGTTCGTTCCAGAGTGCAGATTGCGACACAGACCATTCATTGGTGTGTTGCAAGGTCAAGCTGCAGCTGAAGAAATTCCATCATGCTAGACAGCCTGGAAAGGCACAGATTGACACCAGCAAGATGGCCCAACCAGAACTTGTTGAGCAGTTTGCCTCCACCTTTGAGAAGGAACTTGGTGTACCACAAGAAGGAGAATCTGCAAAGCAGAAGTGGGAAGAGCTGCGAAACACCATCCACCGCACAGCCGTGGCTACCTTTGGGAGGAAGACCTTGAAGTCACAGGACTGGTTTGATGCCAAGTTGACCGAGATGACCCCCGTCATTGAAGCCAAGCGCTCAGCACTTGCTGAGTACAAGAAGTACCCAAACGAGAAGAATCTTCAGATTCTCAGGGCTGCGAGAAGCAAAGTTCAGCAGACTGCTCGGCGCTGTGCCAACGAGTACTGGACTCAGTTCAGCCAAGACATTCAAACCGCTGCCATAACAGGGAACATCCGTGGTATGTACGATGGCATCAAGAAAGCACTTGGTCCGGCTCAGAGCAAGACAGCCCCCCTCAAATCCTCCACTGGGGAGATGATCACAGAAAAGAACAAGCAGATGGAGAGATGGGTGGAACACTACTCCGACCTCTACTCCAGACAGAACACCGTGACACCGTCAGCCCTTGATGCCATCGACTGGCTGCCATCCATGGGTGAACTTGACACCGAGCCAACCATCGACGAACTCAGCAAGGCCATTGATAGCTTGGCCGCTGGCAAGGCACCCGGCAACGACGGCATACCCCCCCGACCTGATCAAGCACTGCAAGACCACCCTACTGCTGCCATTGCATGACGTCCTCTGCCAGTGCTGGAAGTGAAGGTGCCGTACCACAGCACATGAGGGACGCCAAGATCATCACCCTCTACAAAAACAAAGGGGAGAGAAGCGACTGCAACAACTACAGGGGCATCTCCCTCCTCAGCGTTGTTGGCAAAGTCTACGCACGAGTTGTTCTCGTTTGTCTACAGAAGCTTGCCGAACGTGTCTACCCCGAGTCTCAGTGTGGCTTCTGCGCTGAGCGATTGATGGTAGACATGATATTCTCCATCCGCCAACTCCAGGAGAAATGCAGAGAACAGAACATGCCCTGTACGTCGCCTTCATCGACCTCACCAAAGCGTTCGATCTGGTCAGCAGAGAGGGCCTTTTCAAGATCCTGCCAAAGACAAGATGCCCACCAAAGTTGCAAAGCCTCATAGAATCATTTCACACCAACATGCAGGGGATAGTGCAGCACGACGGCAACGTCTCAGAGCCATTCAACATACGCAGCGGAGTGAAACAGGGCTGTGTACTTGCGCCAACCCTCTTTGGAATTTTCTTTGCTATGAAGCATGCCTTCAGCACAGCAACAGAGGGAATTTACCTGCACACAAGATCTGACGGCAGGCTTTTCAACCTCGCCTGCCTGAAAGCCAGAACCAAAGTACGCGAGGCTCTAATCAGAGACATGCTGTTCGCAGACGACGCTGCAGTCGCAACCCACACACAGCAGGAGCTTCAGACCCTGATGGATCGCTTCTCTCAGACATGCAAGGACTTCGGGCTTACCATCAGCCTGAAGAAGACTAACGTCTTGGCGCAAGGCACGGAAGCACCACCAACCATCACCATCAACGACTACGAGCTGGAGGTCGTGAATCAGTTCACGTACCTGGGGTCCACGATCAGCAAGAACCTCTCCCTTGATACAGAGATCGACAAGAGGATTGGAAAATCAGCCTTCACACTCGCTCGCCTCACCACACGAGTTTGGAAGAATCCCAAACTCTCTGTCAAGACGAAGATGGCAGTGTACAACGCCTGCATCATCAGCACACTGCTCTATGGGAGTGAGACGTGGACAACATATGCCCGGCAGGAAAAGAGACTGAACTCCTTCCACTTGCGCTGCATTCGCCACATCCTGGACATATCCTGGCAGCACAAAGTGCCCAACACAGAAGTTCTGTCCCGCGCCGGCCTTCCCTCCATGTTCACTCTACTCAGGCAGCGCAGGCTCCGCTGGCTAGGCCACATTCACCGTATGGAGGATGGCAGAATCCCCAAAGACGTCCTCTACGGAGAACTGGTGACTGGCAGGAGAGACGTTGGCCGCCCACAGCTGCGCTTTAGAGACGTCTGCAAGAGAGACATGAAGACCCTGGAGATCAACTCAGAGCGCTGGGAGGACCTTGCAACGGACCGCTCCAAATGGAGAGGCACCCTGACCAGACAGCTCAAGGCGGGTGAAGAGAGACTGACTGCTGCAGCAGATGAAAAAAGGACCCGCAGGAAGAACCGCCACAGACCCAGCAGCACAGAGACCACCCACAAGTGCGACCTGTGTGACAGGGACTGCCATTCGCGCATCGGCCTGTTCAGCCACAGGCGGTGTTGTTCCAGCAGAGTAGACGTTTAGGATTCTCTTCCATGGTCATCATAGACCGATGGAGGCCGACGACAACTTTTCTCATAAATTTGTCACTTTTTCCTTGTAACTTTGCTATTTTCTTGTAAATTTGTGAGTTTTCCCCATAAATTTGTGACATTTTTCTTGTAAATTTGGAACTTTCCCAAAAATTTTCAACTTTTTTGTTTTTACTATAAACTTACAACTTTTCCTCATAAATTTGGGACTTTTTTCCTCATAAATTTTCAATTGCTACTTTTTTGTTAATTTGCAACTTTTTCTAAATTGTTCCTCATAAATTTGTGACTTTTTTCTTGTGAATGTGCTAAATTTTTCTTGTAAGTTTGTAACTCTTTTCAAGTAATTTTACAATTTTTCTTCTTGTAAATTTGCAACTTTTTTCTCCTGAATTTTCACCTTTTTCTCATACATTTGTGAATTTTTTCCAAGTAAATTTGTGACTCTTCTCATAAACTTGTCACAATTTTTTTTTTTTGTAATTTGTCACTTTTTTCTTAGAAATTTTAAATTTTCTCCTCATAAATTTGTGACTTTTTTGCATAATGGCACCAGTGTTACTGAAACTTGCTCACCCATTTTAAACCCATGATCAGTTTAAAGTAGGTAAACAGATTACCTGCTTACTGTTAGATCGTATATTATATATTATTATGGCGGTGCCCTGGGCTAGAGAGGGGTGACGCCCCGCCTCTGGGAGGTGGGGTCACCTGGGGTATATAAGCCAGCTGCGGGAGACATCTTGTCACTTCGTGTTATTAATAAAACTATAAAACGTCACCTCGACTCCTCCTTATTAGAGACACAACATTTGGTGACGAGAATATACTGAGATGGAGAGGGCTGCTGCCACATTTCGTCCATTTTTGGAGGCTCCGGGTGAGCCGTTGGTCCCATGTGTAAGATGGTATGCAGCCTTCGAGAATTATCTTGTAGCGTTGGACCTTGGCGACCTAGACAATTTGCGTGCGAGGGCTATTCTGGTCCACAACCTTGGTATGGAAGGCCAGAGGATCCTGAGCACTCTAGGAGGAGGTGACTCATTTGGAGATGTTGTGAGGCTCATGGCGGGCTACTTTCAAGCTCCTGAAAACATCATAATGCAGCACATCCAGTTCAGACAGCGGCGCCAGTGACCCGGAGAGTCGGTTCAGCAGTTTGTGGCGGACCTTCGGCAGCTGGCGGGTGAGTGCAGGTTTGGGGCTTTGGAGGAGGAGATAGTCCACGACCAGCTAGTGGAACATGTGGCCTATTCCTCTGCGAAGGTCCGCCTGCTAGCCCATGCTGGCGAGCTAACACTGCTAGCAGCCATGGAGCTAGCACAACAATACGAAGCACAAGAAAGGCTAACAAAGAATAACAAAGAATCTCGGCGACACAGAGGCCCTGCCCAGGAACAATAAGCAGTGGAAGGCACTGGCCTTGGATTCAGACGATGGCAGCGACGATGAATACTACTGTGGACAAAATTGTTGGTACCCCTCTGTTAATGAAAGGAAAACCCACAATGGTCACAGAAATAACTTGAATCTGACAAAAGTGGTAATAAATAAAAATTCTATGAAAATTAACCAATGAAAATCAGACAATGCTTTTGAATTGTGGTTCAACAGAATTATTTTAAAAAACAAACTCATGAAACAGGCCTGGACAAAAATGATGGTACCCTTAACTTAATATTTTGTTGCACAACCTTTTGAGGAAATCACTGCAATCAAACGATTTCTGTAACTGTCAATGAGACTCAGGTATTTTGGCCCACTCCTCATGAGCAAACTGCTCCAGTTGTCTCAGGTTTGAAGGGTGCCTTCTCCAGATGGCATATTTCACCTCCTTCCACAGATGTTCAATAGGATTTAGATCAGGGCTTATAGAAGGCCACTTGAGAATAGTCCAATGTTTCGCTCTTAGCCATTCTTGGGTATTTTTAGCTGTGTGTTTTGGGTCATTATCCTGTTGCAAGACCCATGACCTGCGACTGAGACCAAGCTGTCTGACACTGGGCAGCACATTTCTTGAGATTTCATTGTACCCTGCACAGATTCAAGACACCCTGTGCCAGATGCAGCAAAGCAGCCCCAGAACATAACAGAACCTCCTCCATGTTTCACAGTAGGGACAGTGTTCTTTTCTTGGTATGTTTCATTTTTGCGTCTGTGAACATAGAGCCGATGTGCCTTGCCAAAAAGTTCCAGTTTTGTCTCGTCTGTCCATAGGACATTCTCCCAGAAGCTTTGTGGCTTGTCAACATGCAGTTTGGCAAATTCCAGTCTGGCTTTTTTATAATTTGTTTTCAACAGTAGTGTCGTCCTTGGTCATCTCCCATGAAGTCCACTTTGGCTCAAACAACGACGGATGGTGCAATCTGACACTGATGTACCTTGACCTTGGAGTTCACCTTGAATGTGTTTAGAGGTTGTTCTGGGCTCTTTTGTTACCATTCGTATTATCCGTCTCTTCCATTTTTCATCAAGTTTCCTCCTGCGGCCACGTCCAGGGAGGTTGGCTACAGTCCCGTGGATCTTAAATTTCTGAATAATATGTGCAACTGTAGTCACAGGAACATCAAGCTGCTTGGAGATGGTCTTATAGCCTTTACCTTTAACATGCTTGTCTATAATTTTCTTTCTAATCTCCTGAGACAACTCTCTTCTTTGGTTCCTCTGGTCCATGTTTAGTGTGATACACACCATGTCACCAAACAGCACAGTGACTACTTGTCACCCTTTAAATAGGCCGACTGACTGATTACAAGTTTGTAGACACCTGTGATGTTAATTAGAGGACACATCTTGGTTGAACATGTCCCTATGGTCACATTCTTTTCAATCTTTTCTAGGGGTACCATCATTTTTGTCCAGGCCTGTTTCATGAGTTTGTTTTTTAAAGTAATTCTGTTGAACCACAATTGAAAGAGCATTGTCTGATTTTCATTGGTTAATTTTCATGGAATTTTTAATTATTACCACTTTTGTCAGATTCAAGTTATTTCTGTGACCATTGTGGGTTTTTCATTCATTAACAGAGGGGTACCAACAATTTTGTCCACGTGTGTATTTGCTGTTTTTTCTCATAAATGTTCTACTTTTATCTTATGAACTTGCAATATTTTTCTAATGAACTTGCAACTTCCATCCATCCATCCATCTTCTACCACTTTTCCGGAGGTCTGGGTCGCGGAGGCAGCAGTTCAAGCAGAGAAGCCCAGACTTCCCTCTCCCCAGCCACCTGCTCCAGCTCTTCAGAGAGGATACCAAGGCGTTCCCAGACCAGCTGGGAGACATAGTCTCTCCACTGAGTCCTGGGT
Source organism: Pholidichthys leucotaenia (assembly GCA_020510985.1). Lineage (NCBI taxonomy): Eukaryota > Metazoa > Chordata > Actinopteri > Cichliformes > Pholidichthyidae > Pholidichthys > Pholidichthys leucotaenia. Next base: position 60,834,553 of record CM035845.1, on the reverse strand, counting down.
CTGCCCTGGGGTCTCCTCCCAGTGGGATGTGCCTGAAACACCTCAAGTGGGAGGCGTCCAGGAGGCATCCTAATCAGATGCCCATACCACCTCAACTGACTTCTTTCAATGTGGAGGAGCAGCGGTTCTACTCTGAGCCTCTCCCGGATGACTAAGCTCCTCACCCTATCTCTGAGGGTGAGTCCAGCAATCCTACGGAGAAAGCTCATTTCAGCCGCTTGTATCCGCGATCTCGTTCTTTCGGTCATTACCCAAAGCTCGTGACCATAGGTGAGGGTAGGAATGTAGATTGACTGGTAAATCGACAGCTTTGCCTTAGAACTCAGCTCCCTCTTCACCACAACAGACCGGTACAACGTCCGCATCACTGCAGATGCTGCTCCAATCCGTCTGTCAATCTCTCGCTCCATTTTCCCCTCACTCGTGAATAAGATCCCAAGGTACTTAAACTCCTCCACTTGGGGCAGGAGCCTGTCCCCAACCCAGAGAGGACAATCCACCCTTTTCCGGCTGAGGACCATGGACTTGGAGGTACTGATTCTCATCCCAGCCGCTTCACACTCAGTGGCAAACCATCCCAGCAAGAGCTGGAGGTCATCGCTGGCTGAAGCCAACAGGACAACATCATCTGCAAACAACAGAGATGAGATCCTGTGGTCACCAAGCATGACACCCTCCATTTCCTGGCTGCGCCTAGAAATCCTGTCCATAAAAATTATGAACAGGATCGGTGACAAAGGGCAGCCCTGGCAGAGTCCAACTCTCACTGGGAATGAGTCCGACCGAGTGTTGGCAATACGAACCAAACTCTCACAACAGTTGTAAATTTTTACGAGAAAAATTTATGAGAAAAAAGTTGCAAGTTCACAACTTGCAATATACGTTTTCTCATAAATTTTTCTCGTGAATATATGTTTTTTCATAAATTTGCAGCTTTTTACGCACAAATTTTTACTCATAAATGTCTGTAATTAAAAGGGCCATTAGGCTCCTTCAAAACCACTTACATACATTTGTAACTTATCAATCATGACTGGCACATTTCCCAATAGGATGAAAATTGCTAAAGTTGTACCTCTGCACAAATCTGGCAACAGACACCAATTCACAAATTATAAACCTGTCCCTCTGCTGCCACAGCTCTCCAAAATTCTTGAAAAACTCTTCAATAACCATCCAGATAATTTAATAAATAAGCACAAACTACTCTCTGATTGTCAGTATAGTTTCAGGACAAATACAATGGTGTAAAAAAGTGTTCGCCCCCTTCCTGATTCCTCATTTTTTTTGTATGTTTGTCACACCTAAATGTTTCAGATCATCAAACAAATTTAAATATTAGGTTCAGGTTCAGGTTACTTTATTTGTACCCGTAGGTAGATTTGTTTTGCAGTCTGGTGACATCCATATATACAAGCCACAAATTACATTCAACATAGACACAAACACAGGCACATATGAAGCTGACTATAAACATGATAAAAATACTCAAGGCTCCATCAATCAGGGTATAAAAAGACAAAGAGATGGGAGAAAAACCAGAGGTAAGAGAGAAGGTTCATATTAAAAGTTAAAAACTAGTCAAAGAGGTGTGTATTAGCCAAAGATAACACAAGTAAACACAAAATGCAGTTTTTAAATGAAGGTGTTTTTGATAAAGGGGAAAAAAAATTCCAAACCTACATGGCCCTGTGTGAAAAAGGGATTGCCCCCGAAACCTAATAACTGGTTGGGCCACCCTTAGCAGCAACAACTGCAATCAAGTGTTTGCGATAACTGGCAATGAATCTTTTACAGCACTGTGGAGCAATTTTGGCCCACTCACCTTTGCAGAATTGTTGTAATTCAGCCACACTGGAGGGTTTTTGAGCCTGAACCGCCTTTTTAAGGTCATGCCACAGCATTTCAATCAGATTCAGGTCAGGACTTTGACAAAGCCACTCCAAAGTCTTCATTTTGTTTTTCTTAAGCCATTCAGAGGTGGACTTACTGATTTGTTTTCGATCATTGTCCTGCTGCAGAACCCAAGTGTGCTTCAACTTGAGGTCACGAACAGATGGCCGAACATTCTCCTTCAAGATTTTTTAGTAGACAGCAGAATTCATGGTTCCATTTACCACAGCAAGTCTTCCAGGCCCTGAAGCAGCAAAACGACCCCAGACCATCACACTACCACCACCATGTTTTACTGTTGGTGCGACGTTCCTTTTCTGAAATGCTGTGTTACTTTTATGCCGGATGTAATGGGACACACACCTTCCAGAAAGTTCAACTTTTGTCTCATCAGTCCACAGAGTATTTTCCCAAAAGTCTTAGGGATCATCGAGATGTTTTGTGGCAAAACTGAGACGAGCCTTTATGTTCTTTTTGCTCAGCAGTGGTTTTAAATTAAATTAATTAAATCACCCTTTATTGTCATTCAACCACACAACCAATTATGTACAACAGAACGAAATTGTGCTTTATCCTATCTACAGTGTCAATCACACACACCCTATGTGTAGAATCAGAAGGGCCGCTGCCATGCAAGGCGCCGCCACAGATTTCCCTCTTCCATTCCATTATTGCTGAGCACCAAGCTGGACGGCAGGAAGTTCTGCTTTTATATGGTCTTCGGCATGACCCGGCCGGGATTTGAACCCCTGCCTCCCAGGTGTGGGGCGGATGCTCTACCAACTGACCCACCACTCCGGAACCCCAGCCCCAACCAGTCGCAGCAGATGACTGCCCCTCCCAGAGCCTGGTTCTGCTGGAGGTTTCTTCCTGCTAAAAGGGAGTTTTTCCTCCCCACCATCACCAAGTGCTTGCTCACAGGGGATTGCTGGGGTCTTTCTGCAATTGTGGGGGTTTCCCCTACCGTTGAAAGTGCTATGAGATGACTATTGTTGTAAAATGGCGCTATATAAATAAAGTTGAATTGATTTGAATTGAATTGGAACTCTGCCATGCAGGCCATTTTCGCCCAGTCTCTTTCTTATGGTGGAGTCATGAACGCTGTCCTTAACTGAGGCAAGTGAGGCCTGCAGTTCTTTGGATGTTGTTGTGGGGTCTTTGTGACCTCTTGGATGAGTTGTCGCTGCATTCTTGGGGTAATTTTGGTCAGCTGGCCACTCCTGGGAAGGTTCACCACTGTTCCATGTTTTCGCCATTTGTGGATAATGGCTCTCACTGTGGTTTGCTGGAGTCACAAAACTTTAGAAATGGCTAGAAGACTGAACTCAGCTTTCCAAAGATGTGATAAACCACAGTTAATTTATGTTTTAACGGGAGGGGGGGGGGTGACTTTTTCACACAGGGCCATGTAGGTTTGGATTTTTTTTTTACCCTTAATAATAAACGCCTTCAATTAAAAACTGCATTTTGTGTTTACTTGTGTTATCTTTGTCTAATATTTCAATTTGTTTGATGATCTGAAACATTTAAGTGTGACAAACATACAAAAAAAATGAGAAATCAGGAAAGGGCAAACACTTTTTCACACCTCTGTGTGTGTGTGTGTGTGTGTGTGTGTGTGTGTGTGTGTGTGTGTGTGTGTATACACACTTGAGACACATTTCTTTAAATGTGGATTTTAAGTAGGAAGCTAAATATAAAAACAGATAATTTATGCCATGACTGGGAAAGGGGATAGGAATAAAGAGGTCTATGACTTCCTCCTACTCCTGCTTTATTTTCTTTTTTCCTCTATTGTTTTTCTCATGTTCAAAATAAACTTACATTAACTAACCAGCTAACTAACTAAATTTGAAAAAAAAATTCTAATAAATTTGTTATTTTTTCTAATAAATTTACTATTATCTTATGAATTAGCATTTTTCCTCATAAATTTGCTATTTTTCCTCATTAATTTAATACTTTTTTCTCATAAATTTTCAAATTTTATGTTGTGAATTTGCAACATTTTTCTTGTAAATTTGCAACTTTTTCTCATAATTTTTCTCATAAATTTGCTCCTTTTTACTCAAATTTTCTATTTTCATCTTGTCAATTTGCAGTTTTTCCTCATAAATATACTACTTTTTTCTCATCAGTTTTCTACTTTCATCTTATGAATTTGTACATTTTTTTCCTCATAAATATACTACTTTTTCTAAAAAAAAAAATATATATATATATATATATTTTTTTCTCTTATGCATTTGCAACTTTTTTCTCATTAATTTTATAATTTTTTCTTGTAAACTTGTAACTTTTTACTCATAAATGTCCAAATTTTTTCTCATAAATTTGCTATTTTTTACTCTTTAACTTGCCTTTTTCTTGCAAATTGGAACTTTTGCTCAGAAATTTGCGCCTTCTTTTCTTGTAAATTTACAACTTCATTCTTGTAGACTTGTAACATTCATATGGATGCTGGCTACATTTTTGTAATAGTTCTTTTTTTTCTGTTGTCATCTAGACTGTGATCCAAGTTTATTTATTTAATATCTTTGTTGGAAGCAGAGAGATATATTCTTTCCAATTTTAAAGAGTTTAAACTCTTTCTCACGACAAAACACAGTCTTGCGTAGGGTTCCAAGAAGCTAGAAACAGTGCTGTGTGTGCTCCAATAGCAATCACAATAAATCAGTCCCCAACCTGTGCCACTCACTGTGTTATGCTGGTTTTAATTACACATCTGACTGAATAATTCACTGCAATAGTTCATGTGTATTTTTAGCTCTACATAAATGTTTGGGTTGGAAGTGGTGAAGATAAACATGTTGCGAGGGAAACATCTTTACCACAATCATGAACGAGAACATGGTAAAGGTGATTGTAGCAGCAGCAGTCATGTAATTTCCCTGTAATTTCCCAGTTTGGGATCAATAAAGTACATCTATCTATCTATCTATCTATCTATCTATCTATCTATCTATCTATCTATCTATCTATCTATCTATCTATCTATCTATCTAGCAGTCCTTAAGCTTCTGGTTGGTGACCAACTCCTTCCGTGTCAAAGCACGAGGTTCAATCCAGTTTACCCTCTCTGATCCTCTGTCCTCTCAGCTGCAGGACAGCTCTAATGGTCTTATCCAGGATCCTTTGTAAACATACTTCCTATCTATTTACTCACCAGCTCATGCCCAAACCCACCAGTCTTTACAAACTTTATATGATATACAGAAGCCTATAATAAGTTAAAATATGATGTAGCTAGCACCATTTATTTACAATAAGCATGGTCTAGGAGACAGCACGATATAAAAGCAATACAATAAACACTAAAGCTTCTGACTTATTTTCAATCATTTTTTTCTGGGTAGGGATCGCTCGCTCAACCGCTATGCTGCAAAATGATTGACAGTACGAATGGTCGTACGGCACAGTTTACACGTTGCAGGGATGACTGCAGTACATTCCGCCACCAAGGCCCTAGCTCAGGGGTCTGCAACCTTTGCCAACCAAAGGACCATTTTGCCCATCTCTGACTAAAATAGAAGTAGCTGAAGGCCGCAACAGCAATTTGACCTTTAAAATAAAGATTATGCTGCTTATAAAGTTTTTTTAAAAAAAAAGTTTAAAAGTTTAAGTTCTTTATGTTATGTCCATAATTTAGTAAATGAAAAGAGACACTCACCTTAGTCAACGAAGGTTTATTAAATAAGCCAATAACAATATACAAGGCTTACGGCACTCTCCTGCTGGCCAGGTGGCTTTACGATGAACGAGGCAGAGCCTCTTCCGCACATTATTTTATACCTAGGGCGGTGTCACCGCCGTAAACCGGAAGCAGCCACACCGGTCCATCTCTCGAGCAACCCGGCCGCCATTTTACTAATACCAGCCCGTTATTAGACATAACATTCCACCCCCCCTCAAAAAAACGGCGAGCACACAAATAACCTGCCCAAATTTATTACTCGACACACGCACTAATCCAAAATATGTACAGGTAATAAATAAAACACCTATCCATTCACACAACTGAGGCTGAGGGGCTGGGTAGACCACCAGCGACCCCCAAACGGCTGAGCGGATTATTCTGCTGCTTAGAACAGGGAAATGTGCAACAAAATAAAATAAGGCTGTGTTTCTAACTAAAAGCAATCCCCTCAAGAACGTAGTGAACAATACGTACAATAAAACACAAGACATATCCTACAGGCGGCCCCCCCCACCCCAACTCCCACCCCACCCTGGGTACACGGTGCAAAGATGAATAAAAAGGGCAATTCAAATAAAATAATTTAATTAAACCGAATTCACACAAAAAGTAGTCAACCCAAATAATTCAGTCATATGTGCCAGGCGAATTCCAGAAAATACAAAAGTAAATTCACACAGAAAGGCCAATCGGCCAGACTAATTATACCCCAATGTAACTCAGTTTGCTAGGGTTGAGCACGTCCAATTCAACAAAACTAGGCTCATCAAACAATTTTATAAAATAATGGTTCCAAATAGCACATAATTTTGTAAGAAAATAAATTTATTTAACTGAGCCCCTATGGTTAAAACACACAGACAAATACCAATAAAATAATAGAGAAAAACTAGAAAAGCACTCGGAGAGCGCAGACCTCCGCCAAGCGCCACAGTTCCCCCCATACAGTGTTTGTGTGTACGTTTTCAGATTCCTTGACCATGAAAACATATGACTAGCAATTGGATTCACCATGATAGGATTAGTGGTTCAGTAGTAAAAGCATTACCTCCTTGGCGGAGGTAATAAACTGAAGTGTTGCTGTTGTGTCCATCTCCTGCATCTGCAAAGTGCCAGGCTGCGACCTGTCAAGGCATACCTCATGTCTCCCTTATTGGGGGGGCTTTCACACCTGTACTGACCTCATGCCTCCCTTATTGGGGGGGGCTTTCACACCTGTACTGAGTACTTAAAAACTGTATTTATCGGCAGATGAAAGAAAACTGAAGCAAAAACAAACAAACAAAAACTAAACAAACAGCAACTGCAACATGAACTATTTCAAACATATTTATTCAAATGTACACTTATATGGACACAATCTTGAGCCATAACTTTTTGGTAATGTGAAAATAATAAGCCAAGTAGCACAAAAAAATTGAGTGCTCTTGCTGTCAGGAAACAATGTTGGCACCAAATCACTGAAGTGATCTGCCAACAATGGGGGTAGATTGTGCTCTGCCACAAAATGACAAAACATCACTTCTGCTAGTGATGCATTGGATTTGGAAGGCGTCGGTTCTCTCACTGGCTGAAAATGTTCATCCATCGATCGAATTTGGCTACACAGTTTTTGTGGCCCTGTGCAGCAAAGTGCGACTTCAGGTCGAAAATTCCTGATGCAGTCACTTTTAGCATTAGAGTCACACATATCAGGCGCAGCATTACTGGCGCCGGGATTCCTCTCTGTTCCGGAGCCGCAGGAAGGCAAAAGAAGGTGCAATAATGGTTGCCGTGGGTTTTATTGGGTTTGCGCTTCGTGGAAAAAAGAGGATTTGGAAACTTCCCTGGCAGAGAGCTTGTTTTTGCGCAGCTACTATGGCTGGCCGGGGAATTTCTGCCAAATAATCCGGTGGCGGACAGCTGCCTGTCTGAGCTTTTGCAGCGTAGCGCAAACACAGGCACACAGGCATGCTGCCGAGCCCTGCCCACCACTGTGTTCCGCGTGCTTTTGTGCATAAAACTTTGAAGAAGGCGGAGTTTGTGTTCGTCAGACACAACGAGCAGCGCCCTCCATTGGGCCTGCACACATGTTGAAAATGGCCGTATCTCACAATGTTAAAGAATCCTTTAAAAAATTCCTGTATCCAGACGGTGATCCGGATCATCCCCAAAATTTAATCAGTTCTTCCTTGTACCATTTCCAACAACGCCTGAAAGTTTCATTGAAATCCGTCCAAAACTTTTTGAGTTATCTTGCTAACCAACAGACAGACAGACAAACAGACAGACAGACAAACGCTGGCAAAAACATAACCTCCTCCTGGCCTTCGGCCTGGCGGAGATAAAAACACCACACAAAGGCTCAAATTATCATAATTTCCCTTCTGTTCGGGCTTATTCACTGTTGTTTCTTTTTTCTTTTTTTTTAGTTAAATTTACCGGGGCACCTATTAGGAAAACCTAACACAGAACAAGACTGAAGAAACAAGACAAACATGCAAAATGAAACCCTCAGTCCTTGGATGGGTCCCTCTCAAGGCATCTCCGTCTTTTCACATTGAGGCTCCTGCTGCATTGCCTCCTCCACACCTCCGGCAGCCTCAGATCCCTCGGATGTCTCCAGACATGGATAGACATGCACCCGAACTCCTCCATCCGACTGGGCTCCACCTGGAACCGCTTCTGGTAGTCCAGCTGATGCCATGGACTGTGATCTTTACATACTCGAGCCTCAACCTTGGTCTTCGAGGGAGCCCACTTCCTCTTCATCAGATCACTGGTCCTGCGACTGGCCCCCGACTCCAGCGGCTCCGACTCGTGGGCTCTCCTGGGTCTTCGTTTGGTAGGCTGTCGCTGGGAGCGCTTTACAATAACCACGCTCCGCGGTCTAGCCCCGTTTTCTCCTGGCAGTGGCACCTCGTCCTAATGAGCCTCATTGGGGGTCCCACCGTGCTGTCCGGCACCCTCATCCAGGGCAGCCTGTGTGACGGCATCGGGTCCGTCCCGAGAGGACTCCGTGTGGCGCAGCGTGTGGTCTCCCAAATAAACATTGACCGTCCAGTCCTGGTCCCTCACCTCAGCACCCTCCAAATCGGGAACAGGTTGGCTCCACAGTCAGCCCCCAGACCACTCCTTGCCTGAAACGTTTGCAATGGAGAACCCCAAGCTGTAAAAGAGGTTGCAACCCATGACGTTAACGCCGGACGTAGAGATGTACTGTAGATGCGAGCGCTGGGTGCCACACTGTCCTTATATCAGGCCTCCATCTCCACATAGCCCAATATAGCCAACCTGTTCCGCCCATAACCATAACACTCCATTTGTTGCTTTCTAATTTGTCGGTGGGGCAACAGTCTGTCCATGGTTTCAAGATTCAGGACTGAAATTACCGCTCCTGTATCCACTAAGAGTGGGACCTCGATTCCATCCAACATAAGGTTGCAGCCAATCCTTCCTGTCGTCTCTGGGGAGACAGTGTGCACAACAGTCGGAGTCTTCTGTGCAGCACCTGGATCTCTCCCACGGCTCCTGCGTACGAAGTTTTCGCACACCCTGGCAAAATGGTTTAATAACCCGCATTTGCCACAACGCTTTCCTTTCGCCGGGCACACTCTGGACTTATAGCAGTGCTCAGTGGACCCACATCCATAACATTTTGGCGTACCGGGGCAGACCTTATCCTGACCATGGAGGCAAAATCATCCTCTCCGCACTTGCCATCACAAGGGTCCAGATGCAGCACCTCAGCACAAGACGTATTCTTCTCCGGAGGGGCCCCTTCAGTAAAACCCCTCGCGATAGTCTCTGCTGCCTCGTACTGTTGAGTGAGTTCGACGGCCTCCGCCTACGTCATCTCTCCTGGGTGAGTCAACATACTGGACCGGGCCGCCGTGCAGCAAACATGCTCCGCCAACTGGTCCTGAATCATTTTGTCCTCCAGGATCCTGAATCTGCATTCCCTCGTCAGCTCTCAGAGGTCCGCCACAAATCTTCGTATGGGCTCACCCAGCCGCTGGCGGCGCTGTCGAAATTGGATGTGCTTCACGATGACGTTCTCTGGTGCCTTAAAGTAGCACGCCATTAGCTGCACCATGTTGTCGAAACTGTCCGCTCCTCCTAAATTTTCCAAAATTCTTTGCCCTTCCATTCCTAAATTATGGACTAACACAGCTCGTGCACGGAGCTTCTCCATGTCTTCCAAACCCAGTGCTACAAGGTAGTTGGTAAAGGCTGCAAACCATCTAGGCCATGGCACGAGCGGCTCACCCGGAGCCTCGCAGAATGGCTGAAAGCTGGCAATGGAGCGTTCCATCACCGCTTTTACCTCGTTGCCATTTGTTATGTCCATAATTTAATAAATGAAAAGAGAATCTCACCTTAGTCAACGAAGGTTTATTAAATAAGCCAATAACTATATGCAAGGCTTACGGCACTCTCCTGCTGGCCAAGTGGCTTCATGACAAAAGAGGCAAAGCCTCTTCCGCCTACTCTTTTATACCTAGGGTGGCATCACCGCCGGAAACTGGAAGCAGCCACCCCGGTCCATCTCCCGACCAACCTGGCCACCATCTTACTAATACCAGCCCGTTATTAGACATAACACTATACATCCCCGAATATTATGTGGCATTAATGAATTCATACTACAACAGTGGAAAAACTGTCAAGCTTTATATGTAGCTTCATTTGTCAAGTAAAAGTATTAGAAATATATTACAAATTGTTTTGTGCTGAAAAATAAATTTCTGAATATCTGACCATAATTTTTTGTATATTTTTTTTAATTATCAGGACATTCATAAATTGTTTAAATCTGAAACATATCATCCATCTCCTACTTTCAACAGTGATCACACAGCTTTAGTTCCTGATATTTTTAATATCCGGAACTGGACAGACAGCGGAGCACTTTCTCCAGCAGACTGCTACAGCTTTGCTGTCAAACGGTTAGGCACAGGAAATCTTTCCTGCTGCATGCCATATCACTGTACAATAACTCACTCTGATGTTGTATTCTGGTGATAACTATGCTGCCATACTGCACCTTACAGTGTAATTGGTACCTCACATCTCACTCTGCTCCTGACAGTTCTGCATTGTACAGCGGGTATGATTCAAGTGTCTTTACAGGTCACCATTTATTCAGCTATGATGTAGATAGACTTTTTTTTAAATAGCAGTGTTAGTTTTACTTTCCATGGGTAATCCCTTTGTCTGTCATGCATGTGTTTCTGTTGTTTGGTTGTCTGCTGTCATGCTGCTGTTACACTGCAATTTCCAAGTTTGGGATCAGTAAAGTACATCTGTCTATTGTAGCGTTAACCCTTTTGGTTCCAATCCATAAAATCATTCTTTGCTGAAGAAGATTGTTTCAACTCAAAAGTCTGGTCATGAACTGCTTCTATCACCCAAGGACCAGAGCTGTAACACTATCCATCAGCCATAAAGTGGAAGTTAATCCCTTCTCCAGGACTTAGTCATTCTCCCTTTTCTGCTCTTTGGCAAAGGAATGCCCCAAATGACAGATTTATGGTTGATATAATCCAGACTTGGGAGTCAAGATTCCTCATTAACCAACCACAGTTTTACAGTGCCATCTGGTGGACAACACAAGAATATCTAATAATTTTTTTCTCTCTCTGAAATGGAATCTCTGCAGTTGTGAACAATAAATTAATTCATATTCTTTCTCTCAAGACAGCATCCGCTACTGAAGACATGGTTGAACTCTGGAATGGACAGTTATGGTTTCAAATACTAATCAGGTTAATTGGCATCAAAACTGGGGATTCAAAGCTGTCCTGAGGCATGACTGTGAGAGTGAATGGTTGTCTGTCTCTCTGTGTTGGCCCTGCGATGGACTGGCGATCTGTCCAGGGTGTACCCTGCCTCTTGCTCAAAGATGCTGGGATAGGCTCCAGCCTCCCCACGACCTGAAAAGAATTAAGCTGAAGAAGATGGATGGGTGGATGAATTATTGATATGATTTGATATGTGTTGCTTTATTTTCAGGAAGAAATTAATTTTTGCACGTGGGGTGGCGTGGTGGCAGAGTGGTTAGCACTGCGGCAGCACAGCAACTCACCCTTGGCCGGGGGATCCTGGGTTCGATCCCAGCCCCTGACCAACAGTGATCTGTGTGGAGTTTGCATGTTCTCCCCGTGTTTGCGTGGGTTTACTCCGGGATTTCTCCGGTTTCCTCCCACATCCCAAAAACATGCAAGTTAGGTTAATTGGCATCAAACTGGGGATTCTAAATTGTCCTTAGGTATGACTGTGAGAGTGAATGGTTGTCTGTCTCTCAGTGTTGGCCCTGTGATGGACTAGCAATCTGTCCAGGGTATACCCTGCCTCTCGCCCAAAGATGATGGGATAGGCTCCACCCCCACCCCCCCGCGACCCGAAAAGGATTAAGCGGAAGAAGATGAATGAAAAAAAAAAAAATTTTTTTTTGCATGCTTACTGTCACAAATTAATTACAGTTACAATGTAGAGACATTGTATGTTCCCTTATTATTGAGTAGAATATCTTAGTCACTAAAGTTTAAGGAATTTATGCTTTATTCAGTAACATATGTGTCTTAAGGGGGGTCTCACTTCTCATATCAAATGTCTCTCCCCCTCCTCTTTCTGCTGGGAGACCCACAAAGCCCTGAACTTTGAAATGACCAATGAGCCTCCAAGCTGTCTTGCATTTCCTTTTTTTTAGGTCGAGTTTATGACTTTTGCTGGAAAAAGAAGCAATGTAATTGCTTCAGCTAAGTTTCATGAAAGTCAGTGAAATTCTGCCACACCTGAAAAACATCTTCCCTTTGTTCAGTTTTTGGGGTGGTCAAGCTGTAAGGAGCAGAATTTCCTGCTCTGCCATTTCCTTTTTTTTTTCCAAGTAGGCCCAGAGTCCCCATGCTCTGTGAAAATCCTTTTTCTTTTCTTTAAAATTCACCTTTTCCTTATTTTAATCCTTTTCTTTAAATCACAGTGTAAGAAAATTTTGTTTGATTTTTACTAAACTTAAACCAACTCATTCCAGCCACAATACATTGGAAGAAACAGATTTGTGGCGTGTTTTTGTCCCAATTTGACTTTCTGATTGGACCTTGTACAATAAACAAATTCCTTCTTCAGGGCATAAGAAGAGACCTTGCCTAAGCTTGCTGGAAAACCCAGCTCCTGTTTGCGATCTCAGGAGCACGGCCTTGTAGAACCTGTCAACCAGTCTATCTCTCAACAGACTCCACGGACATCCAGCTGAATCAAGGTTGGCACGTGGGGGCCCTGCTGCCACCGGGACGCAATCTGACTCTGTGCTGATGGTCTGTTATTTAATTTAACTTAATTCTTCAGAATATTCCTGATGTAAGTTCTTTAAACTTAATTTCATGCAACTCCTATCAGAATTTCAAATTGCATTTTGTCCTTTCATTAATTTACGTTCTTTTTCAGAGTAACAATAATTTTCCATTTTTTGGAGAGGAAAAACTCCCTTTTAACAGGAAGAAACCTCCAGCAGAACCAGGCTCAGGGAGGGGCAGTCATCTGCTGCGACTGGCTGGGAAATGAGGGGATAGAGAAGAAGAAGAAAAGAACAGACATGTAGAGAGCAAACAGCACAACAGGGACTCAATCTATGGGAGAGAACAAACAGATGCTAATGACCAGCAAAAATATTTCATTGAGAGTGAAGAAAGGAGTGAAGCCCAATGCATTGTTGGAGGTCCCCCGGCTGTCTAAACCTATTAGCAGCATAACTAAGGGAGAGTTCAGGGGCACATGATCCCTCCCTAATTTTAGGCTATATCAAAAATGAAAGTTTTAACCCTGTTCTTAAAAACAGAGATCGAGTCTGATTCCCGAATCCAGATTGGCAGCTGGTTCCACAGGATAGGAGCTTGATAACTGAAGGCTCTGCCTCCCATTGTACTTTTAGAGATTTTAGGTATTACAAGTAATCCTGCATTTTGGGAGTGTAGTGCTCTGTTAGGATAATAGGGTAGTATCAGCGCTTTTAAATAAAAAGGGGCCTGATTATTTAGAGCTTTGTAAGTGAGAAGAAGGATTTTAAACTTAATTCTAAACTCTATGGGAAGCCAATGAAGGGAGGCCAGAACCGGAGAGATATGATCTCTCTTTCTAGTACCTGTTAAAACTCTTGCTGCAGCATTTTGGATCAGTTGAAGACTTTTAAAAGATGTTTTAGGACAACCTGATAATAAAGAGTTACAATAATCTAATCTAGAGCTAACAAAAGCGTGGATTAGTTTCTCAGCATCACTCTGAGACAAGATGCTCCTAATCTTGGCAATATTACGCAAATGATAGAAGGCAGTCTTAGAAACAAGTTTAATATGTGAATTAAAAACCAGATCTTGATCAAAAATAACTCCAAGGTTCCTCACAGAACTATTAAGAGAAAGAGTAACCGCTTCCAAACCAAGAGTTTGATTTGGAAAGGTATTTCTAAGGTTTTTTGGACCAACTAGAATAACTTCAGTCTTATTTGAATTTAATAGCAGGAAATTACAAGTCATCCAAGCTTTGATTTCCTTAAGACAGGCCTCTAATTTGGCTAATTGATTACTATCATCTGGCTTCACTTACAGGTATAATTGTGTGTCATCTGCATAACAATGAAAATGTATACAGTGCTTTCTAATAATGTTGCCTAGCAGAAGCATATATAAACTAAAAAGAATAGGGCCTAGCACAGATCCCTGTGGAACTCATTATCAGATGCAATAAGGAGGTCATTAGTGACCTTCACTAAAGCTGTTTCAGTACTATGATGGATTCTAAACCCAGATTGAAACTCTTCAAATAAACCATTTCCCTGCAAGTAGTCAAGTTGTGTAGCAACAACTCTAAGATTTTTGAAATGAAAGAGAGATTAGATTGGTCTATAGTTAGCTAAAACTCCTGGATCCAGCATTGGCTCTTTAAGTAAAGGTTTAATTACAGCAGTTTTAAAAGCCTGCAGTACATGGCCTAATATTAATGAAGAATTGATTATTTGAAGAATAAAGCTACCAATAAATGGGAAGACTTCTTTAAATAACCTGGTAGGAATAGGGTCTAAAAGACAAGTTGAAGGCTTGGATGAGGAAATTATTTTATCTAACTCTAAAAGATCAATTGGGGTAAACTCATCCAAACAGATACCAGATGAAGGCGTTGTAGGGGGTGGCAGTGGCTCAGGAGGTAGAGCAGGTCATCTAATAACTGGATGGTTGGCAGTTCGAATCCCACTCTCCCCAGATATCCTGCAGTTGTGTCCCTGGGCAAGACACCTCACCCAACTTTGCTCCTGGTGGGTCAAGACAGCTCGATGTATGGCAGCTATGCCGCCATCAATGTGTGAATGGGTGGATAGCAGGATCTGTAAAGCGCTTTGGTCATCTAGAGGTGAGAATAAAAGCGCTATAATGTAGGGACACTAGACACAGCGGGTGGACATTCCTCTCACACCCAGAAACAGGAAGAGGGGCAGAACAATGGACTGAAGGGGGTAGTCCCCCCAAGGAGTAACTTGACAGACAAAATTTGGATCTTTTCCACTAGCCCAGTTCGCTTCGCCTCGTTTCGTTTCGTTACTACTCGGTTCGGCCTCGGTTCTGTCTCCATAGCAGCCGGGTAAAGCGGGGTTAAGCTGTGGTGGGCGGGATTTTTTTTACAGCAAGGCGGCGCCACACTCCCGTGACGTAAAACACGCGACCCAAGCCAAACATAACATGGCGGCTTTATAAGGCGACTCCTCGGTCTGTGGCTTTTTTCACAGTAAATGCCAAAAAGGACCGCCAGACAAGGGTACAGGCAGTGAGACGAAACACTCTGGAATAATTCTGCAGCTTCTGGGAGAGCCGAAGACGTGAGGATACAAACTAGGTCATATATGACGGTAAGCTAATGTTGCTAATGCTAGTTTGCTATAAGTACGTCGTACTACACTGTAATTTCTGCAAGTTATCGCTGTTAGGTACTAAAATATGTACGCTGTGTGTGTTTCACATGGCTCTGTTGTGGGAAAATTACCGCTTCAAACGGTCAGTCTGGCGTTCAGCACAGCCTGTCACTGATGTCAACACAGCTTCACAAACGATCAGTGGTTGTAGAGCTTAAGAATGTCTGGTTTATTTCCTGTGCAAAAAAT
The DNA here is from genome assembly GCA_020510985.1 of Pholidichthys leucotaenia. Classification (NCBI taxonomy): domain Eukaryota; kingdom Metazoa; phylum Chordata; class Actinopteri; order Cichliformes; family Pholidichthyidae; genus Pholidichthys; species Pholidichthys leucotaenia. The sequence continues at coordinate 60,818,837 of CM035845.1, read as the reverse complement.
TGCTCTGATCTAAGTAAAGGAACCCTATTTCACTGTTTATGGGAATGTAGAAAAATCAGAATGTTTTGGGAAGAGGTGAGGGTAACAATTGAAAAAATAATTTCAAAACAAATCACATTGAACCCTAAACTTTTTTTGTTGGGTCTGTGTCCAGAAAAACACTGATGTCAACACAGCTTCACAAACGATCAGTGGTTGTAGAGCTTAAGAATGTCTGGTTTATTTCCTGTGCAAAAAATTGCTCTGATCTAAGTAAAGGAACCCTATTTCACTGTTTATGGGAATGTAGAAAAATCAGAATGTTTTGGGAAGAGGTGAGGGTAACAATTGAAAAAATAATTTCAAAACAAATCACATTGAACCCTAAACTTTTTTTGTTGGGTCTGTGTCCAGAAAAACATAACTTTAATAAGAGTGAAAGAACATTCATAGACCTCAGTTTGCTTAATGCCAGAAAATGTATTGCATTACTGTGGAAAAACTCATAGACCAGATGTGACTCAGTGGTTAAGACAGATGTTACCAACCTTACACTAGAAAGAATAACATATATACTGAAATCAAAGGAAAATGTGTTTGAGAATATATGGAGACCTTTCATTGATCATGTAAAGAAATTAAACATAACTTCCGAAGAAGAAGGTGAATGATATGTGTGGACCTTGCATATTCCAAACTGGTGAATGTATACTATGTATTCTTATGTAATAGATTACCTAGACTAAACAGAGGAGCATTGTTGTTGACTTGTTTTTGTTAATGGCTGTTGTTGTTTTTATTACCCTTTTTTTGTTATTTTGTTATTGTTCTTTTTAGTTTTTAAATTACTTTTGTGTTAGTGTCTGACTGTGTGTGCTATGTTTGTAAAAAAAAAAAAGGTTCAATAAAAATATTGTGGGAAAAAAAATTGCTCTGATCTGCGTGAAAATCATGGAGAGACTGTTGAGACATCATGGATGTACCTGCTTCAGCTGCACTGAGTCTGAGATGGTGTCATAGCAATAAATGATCAGCTGACACAACTTGATCACCATGTTAATAACTATATTAGCCACAAAATATATATTCAAAAAGTAAACAGTACTGAGTTAGGTATAATAAGATATATTTGACAGTTATGATGCATTTTAGGCCAAAACAAACTTGATCTAGGATTAAAAGCAATTAAAATAATGCAGTCACAAGGTTACATGGAAAATGCTTGATTTACTAGATACATGTACTGTAGAAATATATATTCTCTGCATCAACAATGTACTATACATGTATTCATGTAGTATTGCACTGACAATAAACCACTGAAGTTTTTGCAGATGTCTCTTTTTTATATGTGAAGGTTACCACCATGTGACATAAATTTAATACTGACAGATTGGAAAAGCTGTCTAATGTGGTGATGTGAAAATGACGAGGCAGAGTTCTCTCTCAAAGTCAGTTTTATTCACAACACCATCATCTCAAAGCAGAGAAAGAGAATGACACAGTAAACTCTCGTCCTTAAATATCAGGAACTTCACACTTCACAGATCACATGTCACACAGACCACCTTGCATTATAAAGACAGTCACAATGCATTTCTCTCCATGATCAGAATCAGAATCAGAATCAGAATGAGATTTATTGCCATTGTTCATGTAGTACACAAACTAGGAATTTGTCTCGGTGCAATGCTGCAACATTAAACATGAGTAGCACTAAAGATAAAAATAGAAAACTATGCATGCAATAAAATGTAGAATATGAATGAGTAATACTAATCTATGCAATTTTTAAATATATTAACAAGCAGCAGATATTGTGGAGTTCCACATAGTGAGTCGGTAGTGCAAAAGAAAACAGTGATAATTATCATGAGTCCGGTTGAGCTGCTGTACGTAGTGCACGAGAGTCTAATAAGTCACTTAGTGTTCAGCAGTCTGATGGCAGAGGGGAAGAAGCTGTTCATGTAGCAGGAGGTTGTAGTCTGAATGGACCGAAGTCTTCTGCCTGAGGGGAGGGGGGCAAACAGTGCATGTCCAGGGTGTGAAGGGTCGGCTATGATCCGACCTGCACGCCTCCGGGTCCTGGAGATGTACAGGTCCTGGAGGGATGGGAGCTTGCAGCCGATCACCTTTTCAGCGGCGCGCACAACGCGCTGCAGTCTTAGTCTGTCCCTGGTGGTGGCTCCTGCATACCACACGGTGATGGAAGTGGTGAGGATGGACTCGATGATGGCCGTGTAGAACTGCACCAACATCTTGGTGGGTAGCTTGAGCTTCCTCAGCTGCCTCAGGAAGAACATCCTCTGCTGGGCCTTTTTGATGAGGGAGCTGATGGTCGGCTCCCACTTGAGGTCCCGGGTGATGGTGGTGCCCAGGAAGCGGAAGGAATCCGCAGTGGTGATGGGAGAGTCTGTGAGGGTAAGGGGGGGGGGCAGAGGGGCTGTGACTTTTCTGAAGTCCACGATCATCTCCACTGTCTTCAGAGCATTCAGCTGCAGGTTGTTGTGGCTGCACCAGGACGCCAGCTGGGCCACCTCTCTCCTGTAGACGGACTCGTCGCCGTTGGAGATGAGCCCGATGAGGGTGGTGTCGTCCGCAAACTTGATCAGCTTGACAGACTGGTGGCTGGAGGTGCAGGAGTTGGTGTACAGGGAGAAGAGCAGGGGGGAAAGTACACAGCCCTGGGGTGATCCGGTGCTGATGCTAACAGAGTCTGAGATCAGTCTTTCCCAGCCGCACATGCTGCCTCCGGTCCGTCAGGAAGTCGGTGATCCACCTGCAGAGGGAGTCAGGCACGTTGAGCAGGGACAGCTTGTCCTGGAGCAGAGCGGGGCAGATGGTATTGAATGCAGAGCTGAAGTCCACAAACAGGATCCTGGCGTAGGTTCCCGGGGAGTCCAGGTGCTGCATGATGGAGTGGAGGGCCAGGTTGACTGCGTCGTCCACAGACCTGTTGGCTCTGTAGGCAAACTGCAGTGGGTCCAGGAGGGAAGTGGTGATGGTCTTGAGGTGGGGCAGGACCAGGCGCTCAAAGGACTTCATGACTACAGAGGTGAGCGCTACAGGTCTGTAGTCGTTAAGTCCAGTGATCCGTGGCTTCTTGGGGACAGGGACGATGGTAGAGGTTTTGAGGCAGGCCGGCACGTGGCATGACTTCAGGGAGGTGTTAAAAATGCCTGTGAAGACAGGAGTCAGCTCCTCCGCACAGTGTCTCAGGGTGGAGGGAGACACGCCGTCTGGACCGGGGGCCTTGCGCGGGTTCAGTCTGGAGAACTGTCTGTGCACGTCCTGCTCACTGATGGCAAGGGCAGGGGGGGAGGAGGGGGGGCCGCCTTTGATGAAGTGGGAACCATGGAGGCAGTGGCGCTGGGGGAAGGGGGGGAGTTGGACACAGCTGACGAGGTGTCAAAACGGGCATAGTGTTGGGACAGTCTTTGACAAAGGGCTTTGTCATCCTGTCCCTTAGAAGCCTGAGGCCGATAGTTGGTGATTTGCCTCAGTCCTCTCCACACAGAAGCAGAGTCGTTAGCAGTGAACTGTTGCTGGAGTCTCTCAGAGTACACAGATTTAGCTCTCCTCAGCTCTCTGCTAAACCGGTATTTGACCTCCCTGTAGCAGTCCCTGTCTCCACTTTTCAACGCTGCCTCCTTCTCCTTCCTGATCTGTCTGAGCTTAGCTGTGAACCAGGGTTTGTCATTAAAGTAACTCACCTTGGTGCGCGATGGAAGAATGCTCTCCTCACAAAAGTGGATATATGAGGTCACAGTGTCTGTGTACTCATCCAGATCATGCGTGGCTCCTTTAAACATGCCCCAGTCAGTTATTTCCAAGCACGTGCTCAGCTTCTCCCCAGCTTCACTGGTCCATTTCTTCGTAGTGCTCACAACAGGTTTTGTGAGCTTCAGTCTCTGTCTGTATGTGGGAATCAGGTGGACCATCACGTGATCAGATAGTCTGAGTGCAGCGCGGGGAACAGCGCGATACGCATCCTTAACTGTAGTGTAACAGTGATCCAGCGTGTTCTCTCCTCTGGTGGGGCATTTAATAAACTGTTTGTATCGGGGGAGATCGTGGCTCAGGTTGCTCTGGTTAAAGTCGCCAACCACAATAACCAGAGAGTCCGGAAAAGTCCGCTCTGCTTGCTGAATGTGATCCGCGAGCACGCGCTGAGCTTCGCGCACATCCCCGTCGGGCGGGACGTAAACAGCGGCCAGGACGAATGAAGCAAACTCACGCGGGGAATAAAATGGCTTGTAGTTGATGAATAAATATTCCAGAGCGGGAGAGCAGTGTTGGGAGATCACAGTTACATCGGAGCACCAGCTGCTGTTGATGTAGAAGCAGACTCCTCCGCCTGTGGTCTTGCCGGAGAGCCCCGAGTCTCGGTCTGCACGAAACAGCTGAAATCCCTCGAGGAGGAGCGCGCTGTCCGGTATCTTTTCCTTGAGCCAGGTCTCAGTAAAGCAGAGGGCACACGAGGTGGAGAGGTCCTTAAATCGCATCAGCAGTCTCAATTCATCGACCTTGTTATAAAGAGAATTGACATTGGACAGAAATATCCCAGGCAAAGCCGTGCTCGTGCCTCTCCTGCGAAGCCGCACGAGGGCGCCCACTCGTCTTCCTCTCTTTCGCCGTCTCACTTTTTGGGCTAAAAAGTGAACCACATCGGCGGCAGGAGCCAAAAAAACTGGGAGTAGGTCCGTGGGAGTGAAAGTCCTGATATTTAGTAGCTCTTCACGGGTGTAAGAGCAGGCAGACACACAACTGACGAACAAAAACAAACAAAGAAAAGTGCAACGAGGCACCATGGCGACCACTGTGGGCGCCATCTTGGATCTTCCACTGTCTCCAATGCATTCCTTCCTTAATCCTTTAACTGAACCCCCCACAGTCTCAAGCCTTGCATACCAAGGCTAAGATTCCTGCAGCTTCCTGCCTTTGTTCTGACCTAAAATGTGAGTCACAAAACAGGTCCCATATGTGTGTCCACCACACAAAGCCCCCCCAACATTTTAGACAAACAGAACAACAAGAGAATAACCACATGCATGCTGTGATAGTATCAATACACATCAGTCCACATGCTGTATAGGCTTCAGCCTCCTGCCGTATCTGCTGTAGCTGGGATTCAACGTCTCTGCGGGGCTGTCCTGGGGGTTTGCCGTCTGGGTGTGGAAACCTTTTGTCAGCACCTGTGGGTGTTCTGGGGAAACATTACTCTGTGAAGCCCCCCGTGGTGGTCTACCTCGCCGCGGAGCCTTCGCCAACAGCACCTGCTCATCTGCCACCACAAAAGCGGGTTTGAGTCTGTTTATGCCAATTATCTCTTTCCTACCCCCCAAATCTATCAAAAACTGCTTGTCCCCTGTTTCTAGCACTCTGAATGGTCCGTCATAAGGCGGTCGCAGCGGGGTTCGATGCGCATCGTGTCTAACAAAAACAAACTCTGCGTTCTTCAAAGTTTTAGGCACAAAAACGTGCGGAAAACTGTGGTGCGCGGGGCCGGGCAGCGTGCTTGATTCTATGTTACTCCGCAACAGCTGAGACGGGGAGGCGTTTGGCGCAGGGTTATCTGGGAGAAACCCCCCAGGCAGCCGGAGTGGCTGCGCAAACACGAGCTCCGCTGCGGAGGCTTCTAGATCCTCTTTAGGCGCATAATGCAACCCCAATAACACCCACGGTAACTTGTCAACCCAATTTGTATCCGTCAGTGACGCTCTGAGAGCCGCTTTCAATGACCTATGAAAACGTTCACATAACCCGTTAGCCTGCGGATTGTACGCGGTTGTGCGGTGAATTGTGACACCCAGGCTGCGGGCCATTGCCGACCAAAGCTCGGACACAAATTGAGGGCCTCTGTCGGACGTAATGTCCGACGGAACGCCGAAGCGCGCCACCCAAGCTGTTAAAAACGCGCGCGCCACCTCCTCGGCTGTGGTTGATGCCAGCGGGACCACTTCAAGCCAGCGCGTGGTGCGGTCCACCATTGTCAGAAGGTGTGTGCACCCCTGTGACGGTGGGAGGGGGCCCACGAGGTCCACATGAACGTGATCGAACCTCTTGGCCGGAATGTGAAATGTTCCAAAGGCGCCCTCATGTGCCTGTGTACTTTGGCTCGTTGACACGCTGTGCAGGCTGCTGCCCACTCTTTGACTTGTTTGCGGAGGCTCGGCCACACAAATTTCTCTCCCACCATTTTGACTGACGCGTGCACTCCAGGGTGCGCCAAAGAATGAACCGAGTCAAAGACGTGGCGGCGCCACGCGGCCGGTACTACTGGACGCGGCCGTCCAGTGGAGACATCGCAGATTAGTGGGGGCATACCGTCTTGCAGCACCCTGCTCTCCAGCCTTAACCCTGTTGGTCCAGACTGGAGCGCGCGCAGGTCCGCGTCATTAACCTGCTCCGCGGCCATGGCTGCATAATCTGCCCCTACGCTGACTGAGGCCGCCACGGCGCGCGAGAGGCAATCTGCCATTACATTGAGTTTGCCCGCCACATGCTGAATATCAGTGGTAAACTCTGATATCGCGGCCAGCTGTCTCTGCTGCCGGCCTGACCATGGTTCAGAGACCTTGGCCATCGTGAATGTTAGCGGTTTGTGGTCAACGAACGCGGTGAAAGCGCGTCCTTCCAGCCAGAACTGAAAGTGGCGGATGGCCAAATGGAGAGCGAGCAGCTCCCTGTTGTATTTACGTTCGCTATCGCACAAGGTCCTGCTGAAAAAGGCGAGGGGCTGCCAAACCCCGGCTACATGTTGCTCCACGACCGCCCCTATGGCCACCTCTGATGCGTCAGTGGTGAGCGCTATGCGGGCCGTTGGGTCTGGGTGTGCCAACAACGCAGCCCTTGCCAAGGCTGCTTTCACCTCCGAGAACGCTTGGTCCCGCTCCGGGGGCCACTCGATCTTATCCGCGGGTTTCTTTTTTTTGAGCGCGGCATACAACGGCTGCATGAGTTGCGCCGCGTGGGGGAGAAAACGGTTATAAAAATTCACCATTCCCAAAAACTCCTGCAACGCCCTGACCGTCTGCGGCCGGGGAAAATCTGCCACCGCGCGCACTTTGTCAGGCAGCGGAACTGCTCCTTCGGGGGAGATGCAGTGTCCTAAAAAATCGATCTGCGCCACCCCGAGCTGACACTTCGCTGGGTTGATTATTAACCCGTGATCTCCCAATCTTCGGAAAACTGTGGCCAGGTGTTTTTCGTGTTCGTCTTCGGACGCGCTGGCTACTAAAATATCGTCCAGGTAGACGAACACGAAAGGGAGATCGCGAAGCACCGCGTCCATCATGCGTTGGAACGTCTGAGCAGCCCCTTTCAGTCCGAATGGCATGCGTAAAAACTCGAATAGGCCAAACGGAGTTATTACCGCTGTTTTGGGTATGTCCTCAGCGCGCACTGGGACTTGGCGGTAACCGCGGACCAAGTCTATTTTAGAAAAAATGCGCGCCCCTGCCAAATGAACGGAAAAATCTTGGATATGTGGGATTGGGTAGCGGTCGTGCGCTGTAGCGTTGTTTAACCTGCGGAAATCCCCGCAAGGGCGCCATGATCCGTCAGCTTTCGGGACCATGTGTAGGGAGGAAGCCCACGGACTGTTTGAACGTCGGATAATGCCCAACCTCTCCAGGTTGGCGAACTCCTCGCGCGCTATGGCCAGTTTAACTGCGTCCAAGCGCCGAGCTTTTGCAAAAACGGGCGGTCCGGTAGTGGTAATAAAATGCTCCACCCTGTGCTTAGCGACTGTTGCCGAAAATGTGGGGACTGTGAGTGCTGGGAACTGATTGAGCAGTGTGTGGAACTTACCGCTTGCTGCTGTGACGTTGGCTTGTGCTGTTGGCGGGGCCACTCGCGCTGTACAGGGGATAGAATCAAAAGAGAGTGCATTAACTAGGCGCTTGTTAGCAAGATCAACCAACAAACCATGTGAGCACAAAAAATCAGCCCCCAACATATTGAAATTTACTGCTGATACAACAAAAGTCCACTCAAATGTACGGCCGTGTAGAGACAGAAGCAGAGTCTTCTCACCAAAGGTCTTAATCTCTGAGCTGTTCGCTGCCGTCACCCGGGGACCTCCGGAACCAGCCAGTCTGTCCGCGTAGGAAGGTGTGATGAAACTCAACTGGGAGCCTGTGTCGACGAGGAACTGCCTCCCCGAGCGTGCGTCCGACAAGTAGAGCAGCTTGTTCTCTTCCCCGAGGGCCACGGCTGCTACCGACCCCCGGTCTTGGCGTTTCCCGAACGCCCGAACTGGCACGGCGGTACACACTTGTGTGCCCTCTCTGTGAAGCGGCAATGGTAGAAACAAAGGACGTCCGGTCCACGTTCCCTGGCCCCTGCCGCCGCCGTCGTCGGTGAGTCTGGCACCGCTGCCTCTGGCCCCCTGTCGTCTCCGGTCATCGCGCCGAGTTCCGCTGCAGCGGCCGTGGCTGCGTGCCACTTGGTGGCATTGACAATCCGCTGCGCCTCTCGGCCCAGCGCGCGGTAGTCCCATAGAGCCAACAGTGGCAAACTGGCCAGGGTCGCTCTCGCTGCTGACGGTAGAGTCCTGAAGAAGAGGTGGGTGAAAATTAAGTGATCGTCGTCAGAGTCTTTCAACTTCAACAACTTCTCCATCAGGCTCGCGGGCATGTCGTTTTCCCCCTCCGTCAGCACCAGGAGCCTCTGTGCTCGCTCCTCCGCTGAGGGGGTGAATTGCTGGATGAGTGCAGCCTTCAACGTGCCGTATTTGTCGCTATCCGGCGGCTGGTCGATAAGGCTCTCCACATGCTGGGCCGTGTTGTTGTCCAGCTTTGCGACTACGTGGTAGAATTTCGTGGCATCTACCGATATCCCCCGGAGGTTGAACTGTGCCTCAACTGCGTTGAACCAGGAGCACGGATTGTTCTGCCAGAAGTCCGGTAGCTGGACTGTAGCGGCATTCGCTTGGCTGGGGGCTCCTGACGCGGCTGGCCCGGGGGAATTTTCTTCTTGCATGATACGTCTCGGGTCACCAGTGTGGTGATGTGAAAATGACGAGGCAGAGTTCTCTCTCAAAGTCAGTTTTATTCACAACACCATCATCTCAAAGCAGAGAAAGAGAATGACACAGTAAACTCTCGTCCTTAAATATCAGGAACTTCACACTTCACAGATCACATGTCACACAGACCACCTTGCATTATAAAGACAGTCACAATGCATTTCTCTCCATATCACTTCCACTGTCTCCAGTGCATCCCTTCCTTAATCCTTTAATTGAACCCCCCACAGTCTCAAGCCTTGCATACCAAGGCTAAGATTCCTGCAGCTTCCTGCCTTTGTTCTGACCTAAAATGTGAGTCACAAAACAGGTCCCATATGTGTGTCCACCACACTAAGAACAATCCAGCAGTTTGAGAAATCACTTTTGGTTTGGTGTAAGTCTGTCAACAGGATTATGAACCATAAAGCAGCTTGTGTTAAAATGTTAAATCCCATTAAACTCTAACCCACAGGTGTCCAATCATGTGTCATGGAGGGCCAAGACCCTGCAGGTCCTCTTCTACCCAGTCTCTTCAGCAGGTGTTTTCACTGATCTGCAGTCAGTGGAAGAAGTTCAGTGGAATCTGCTGTTGAAGACACTGGTTGGAGGTAAAGCCTGCAGGGTCTTGGCCCTCCATGGCACATGATTGGACACCCCTGCCCAAACCCATTATGATGAAGAGCAGATGCTAATATGACCCAGAATTCCTCCATATACTGGTACTGTCACTAAAGTGTGCAGTGCCTTCTGCACTGGCACATCCAACAATACAGTCTTCAGTTAATAAAATAATTGTTTTGGTTACTTTTCTTAAAAATGAGCCATTATTTTCAAGGTCACCCATTAATGGTTTGCACTGTTGACTCTTTTCCCACCAGTGTATTAACAGACAAAAACAGAAATCATGATGCAAACACATAAGTCACTAAATTGTTTATTACAATCAGCAGCAAATTCCAGATTATTCAGAATGTGCAAAACTCAAACTGTAAGACTGAGTCACTCAGCAGCTGGGATGTGCAGCTCACACTGGTCTCAGATCAGCTGATCTTAGGCCTGCATCTCTGTAAATAGTGACGCAAGGTCCAGTTTGGGGTGGATCGATCGTTTACCTCTTGCCTAGACAAAAGACAGAAATGGGTGGTGGTTAAATAAAGGAAGTTTAAAACATATTTGGGAAATACACTTGTTGCTAAAAGCCAGTGGTGGAATGTGAATGAATGAATCTTTATTTCGGATAGATTTAAAGAAAATAGAATAATATAACAAAGGGGAAAAAAATCTAATAAGGTTGAATTAAACAATAACTCCTCTGATTATACAGTTCAACATAGGTTATCTGAAATGGGTGATGGCTGAAGCCACAGCTTATATTGCCCACCCATATTCCATCCAAGAATTCAAAAGAAAAACAAAACAGGAGCGATTCCAATTCCAATGTGACAATAAAGTACTTCGTTGTTGTATTTAACCACAATTTTCATGTAGCTGCACTGATGTAAAGTCGATTTTACAAGGGCTGCGTTACATTTAAAATCATCTGTTTTTACAGTGGCCTCAGCAATCAGAATGAATTAATACATTCACTTGAATGGAATATAGTACTTTAACTGAAGGTGTGCATCACAGAGTATGGAGTCGCTCAGTCAAAATATGGAGTTTTTATCAATAAAAGTTTGTCTTGAATGTAAAAGTGTCTCTTCTTGCACTGGCTTCAAGTGTGGGTGGTGTTTTGTACTAGCATTGCTAAAATATAAAAGGATGCACAACAATGGGTCTCAAATATTTGTAATGTGTCCTGTTACTGCATGAGTTTATTGATGATAGAGTATAAACTACACATATAAACTAAATTATATTGATGACTGAACAACTGCCATTCCCCAAAAGATACAGTTATGAACATAACTCACAAAGGATCACACAAGTGATCTGACAAAAAAATAAATACATTAACAAGTGGTTTATTTTACAGTTAATGCGCCATTCTTTTTCAATCATTCTGTCATTAATACTCACACAATCAAATAAATCTCAGTTCAGTCCCTTTTATATTAAGTGGAAATTGTGCTACTTTGGTTTTGACACTTTACCTATAAAAGCAAAGGATTTCAGTACTTTCCACAGTGGCCAGGTCCGTTGTGGAGCGGCTGCTTTCCTCCTGCCTAGACGAATGACAGAAATGGATGGTGGTTAGTTAAAGCAAGTTCAACATTTATACAGGCACATCTCAAAAATTAGAATATCATGAAAAAGTTCAATATTTTTGTCACTCATTTCAGAAAGTGAAACCCATATATAGATTCATTACAGGGACAGTGATATATTGGAAGTGTTTATTTTAATATTGATGATTATGGCTACAGCCCATATTAACCAACACCTCAGCTGCCAACATTTCTATTTAAAAACTATTTTTTAAAGTTTATGTAATATTCTAATTTTTTGCCAAATTGAATTTGGGGTTTTCAGGGGCTGTAAGCCATAATCATCCAAATTAAAATAAATAAATGCTTGAAATATATCACTGTCTGTGTAATGAATCGATATAATATATGGATTTCTCTTTCTGAAATGAGTGTCAAAAAATATTGAATTTTTTCATGACATTCTAATTTTTGGTGATGTACCTGTGTTAGGGAAATACACTTGTGAAAGTCAGTGATGGGATGTGACAAAAATGCTTTGTTTCCCTGACAAGCACCTCAGGAGCCACTCTGTACAGGTACATTATCAATCCAGGGATTTATGGTGGAACAGCACAATACTGTTCCAGCACCTTTTATGGAAAATCCACAGAATAGGTGTGTGGGTCTATTCTGACGCTTTAGAAAATTATATGAATGACTTTATAAATCACTGGTTTGAAAAAGCACTTTTATATTGTTGAGATTTCGGCTCCTGTGGTCCATTTCACCTGTATCCACAATATAAACAGGGAGGCTAACCCCTGGCATGTGGAAACACATTCTAGCATTAAATTGCACACAATTTAAAAAAATAATTAAAAAAAATAATTAAAATGAGCTTCATTGATTTCCATGTGTTTTGAGATATAACTGCAGGGAGCCACAGCATGGGGGCTGAAGGGCCGCATGTGGCCCCGGGGCCGCGGGTTGCCAACCCCTGCCCTATCCAGTCCCTCCAGGATTTCGTGGGATTTTATTTATTTTTTTTAATTGTTGCAGTATGTTGCAAGTTGCGGTCTCTCCTTGTGGATTTTCCTGTATCGCGCATTGGCTCATGTCAAGACCAGAGATTCACAGCTTTAAAACTTATTGATAAGATGTAGTAGTGACTTTTACCTCTAAAGATGTATAAAATGTTACAACACTGGTTGTAGTATTAGATTTGCTTGTTTATTTGTGGTTTTACGGTGCCTCTCCTCGCGCATGTTCCCGAGACAGGAGTGCGTTGAGGCAGGCGGACGTTTTCCAACACAAACCTGGCACTTCATACACGTGGTCATTACGGAGACTCGAGAAGATGTTCACCGGTGGGCCGGAGGAGACGGAGGAAGGAACAATGTGGGAAAACTTGCAGGTCAGTGTTTTTTTTAAATCACACTGTTTTTTGCTGATGTATTCTGTATAGAAAGAAAGCTTGGGATCAGTCCGCCAAGGTCTCTGCCTTTGGCCGCCACCTAATCCACATAGCACCGGACCCCCATGATCCCTCCTGCAGGTGGTGAGCCCACTGGAGGGCGGACCCCATGTAACTCCTTCGGGCTGAGCCAGGCCGGGTCCCATGGGTGGAAACCCGGCCACCAGACGCTAGCCTTCGAGCCTTCGGGGGCAGTGCCTTTGGCATGGCAAAGCAGGGTGGTGGTTCCTCTCTTCAAAAAAAGGGGACCGGAGGGTGTGCTCCAACTTTAGAGAGATCACACTCCTCAGCCTCCCTGGGAAGGTCTATGCCAAGGTACTGGAGAGGAGAGTCCGGCTGTTGGTCGAACCTCGGATTCAGGAGGAGCAATGTGGTTTTCGTCCTGACCGTGGCACATCGGACCAGCTCTTTACCCTCTCGAGAATTCTTGAGGGTTCGTGGGAGTTTGCCCAACCAGTTTACATGTGTTTTGTGGACCTGGAGAAGGCATTTGACCGCATCCCTTGTGGATTTTTGTGGGGGGTGCTTCGGGAGTATGAGGTATCGGGCTTGTTGTTACGAGCTATTTGGTCTCTGTACGACCGTTGTGAGAGTTTGGTTCGTATTGCCAACACTCGGTCAGATTCATTCCCAGTGAGAGTTGGACTCCGCCAGGGCTGCCCTTTGTCACCGATCCTGTTCATAATTTTTATGGACAGGATTTCTAGGCGCAGCCAGGGAATGGAGGGTGTCATGCTTGGTGACCACAGGATCTCATCTCTGTTGTTTGCAGAAGATGTTGTCCTGTTGGCTTCATCCAGCAATGACCTACAGCTCTTGCTGGGACGGTTTTCCCCTGAGTGTGAAGCAGCTGGGATGAGAATCAGCACCTCCAAGTCCAAGTCCATGGTCCTCAGCCGGAAAAAGGTGGATTGTCCTCTCCGGGTTGGGGACAGACTCCTGCCCCAAGTGGAGGAGTTTAAGTATCTTGGGGTCTTGTTCACGAGTGAGGGGAAAATGGAGCGAGAGATCGACAGACGGATTGGAGCAGCATCTGCAGTGATGCGGACGTTGTACTGGTCTGTTGTGGTGAAGAGGGAGCTGAGTTCTAAGGCAAAGCTGTCGATTTACCAGTCAATCTACGTTCCTACTCTCACCTATGGTCACAAGCTTTGGGTAATGACCGAAAGAACGAGATCGCGGATACAAGCGGCTGAAATGAGCTTTCTCCGTAGGATTGCTGAACTCACCCTCAGAGATAGGGTGAGGAGCTCAGTCATCCGGGAGAGGCTCAGAGTAGAACCGCTGCTCCTCCACATTGAAAGGAGTCAGTTGAGGTGGTATGGGCATCTGATTAGGATGCCTCCTGGACGCCTCCCACTTGAGGTGTTTCAGGCACATCCCACTGGGAGGAGACCCCGGGGCAGACCCAGGACTTGGTGGAGAGACTATGTCTCCCAGCTGGTCTGGGAACGCCTTGGTATCCTCTCTGAAGAGCTGGAGCAGGTGGCGGGGGAGAGGGAAGTCTGGGCTTCTCTGCTTGAACTGCTGCCTCCGCGACCCGGACCTCCGGAAAAGCGGTAGAAGATGGATGGATGGATGGATGGTATTCTGTATATACTCACTGTAAACATGGAAGTGAGCACGGTGCAGTGCTGCATTTGATGGGTCATACTGATGACGTACACATTTGCGTGCTACTCAGACACAATTTTGATTGGCAAAATTGGCAGAAGTTGACAACAGCTGGCCAAAATTGTGGGGAAGTTGCAGTGATTGGACAAAATTCAAATTATGCAGCAGCCGCTAAAATCACGGGAATTGGTAGAATCGCAACATCATGAAATCCTGGAGGGACTGCCTATTCGTAGTATTCTGGGCTGTGCATACTGTTTTCCCCTGTTGATTACCTGATTCTCTTTAGCTGCTACTCAACACCTGTGCCTGATTACCTGCAGCCTTTATTAGGAGGCGCTGTGTCTACATTTGGGTCTATCGCCTCAAAATTATATCACAATCTCACAATGTTTAAGAAAATGATTCAGAATCCACATCCTTAGCTCAAGGGCCACTGCTGGTCCCCTTACATTCCAGCCAATTTCCATACAGTAAATTTAGCATGCACAAAGAAAATCAAATTCTTTCTTCACTGAATGGCAGTAGAAAATTTAATGTCCCCCCGGAAGAACACTGGAATTTTAAGAGGTTAAATTTGCAACTTTTTTCTCATAAATTTGCATTTTTTCTTGTAAATCTGCAATTTTTTTTTTCAAAAAATTGACAATCTTTTCTTATAAATAATTTTTTTAACTTTTTTCTACAATATTTGCAACTTTTTCTTATAAATTTGCAACGTTTTTCTCAAAAATTAGCAACTTTTTCCTGTGAATTTGCAACTTTTTGTCCTCAATTTGCAATTTTTTTTCTTGTAAATTTGCAACTCTTTTCTCAAAAATTTGAAACTTTTTTCTTGTAATTTTTAAAACTTTTTTCTCCAATATTTGCAACTTCCTATAAATATGCAACCTTTTCCTCAAAAATTAGCAATTTTTTTCTTGTAAATTTGCAGCTTTTTTCTTGTAGATTTAAAACTTTTCTTTTAACCCCTTAGCATTCCAGCCAATTTCTGTAACTTTAGCATACGCAAAGAAAATCAAATTCTTTCTTAAATGAGTGGCAGTCGAAAATTTGCAACGTGAACCCTGGAATTTTAAGACATTAAAATTTCATCAAAATCGTCCAATAGTTTTGCAGAATTCTGCTAAAAAAGCAGACAGACAAACAAACCAACATTCTGAGATCTTGGTGGAGGTATGTGCTCTCTGAGTATATTCTAGTTTTGTTCTTGTAATGGGGAAGAGTTCAAACCCCTTTAAATAATAATAATAATAATAATAACAAAAATCTTCCCTCCTAACAAAAACAAAAGCCAAAAAAAAAAAAATCTATTTAGGTCATCTGGATGAACAGAAAAAAAAAAAATAAATAAACTATTAAAGAGAAGAAATATTTAACCAGCATCTATATGGATGTTACAAATTCACAAGTTTGAAATTTACAAGGAAAAAAGTCACAAATCTATGAGAAAAAAATAGTAAATTTGCAAGAAAAAGTGTTGCAAGAAATTTTACATGAAAAATGTTGCAAATTCATCAGGAAAAGGCAAAAATTTACAAGAAAAAAGTTGCAAATTTATGAGAAAAAAATTGCACATATACAAGAAAAAAAAACGTTTTTTGGCATTTCTGCTTAGCATTGATGTTTCAAATGCAGTTTATTCACTTAAGTAACATGATATAGAAAGGTTTATAATGATATGGCGGGGGGGGGGGGTTCTCTCTTTTTTCAAGGTTGGAGGGTACCCTGACCCCTTCCTTGATTTAGGCCTATGCCAACACAGAAATATTCATCAACTAACTAAATGTAAGCATGTACATCTGTAGTCACTGCAGACACAACTCCAGTATAGATACTCAAAATAAGGATGCAAATAATGTGAATGCATGGATGACGTAAGGAGGAAATGAGGTAAATATGTGGTATATAGCTGAGAGAAGTCGGCCATCAGTGGAGTGTAGGGCAGCATGTCTCTGAGCATCTGCATGATGTTACATAATAGAAGAGTGGCTCCTCACACTGCAGTGAGCATGGGACAGCAGAGACGTGACTGTGTCGACTGTTTTAACAACATTTAACTTAGTTTAGTTTAATGTTTATTTGAAAGGGACATTGCATACTAATGAACATTAATACAAATGTAAGTATGCCAGATTTAGCAATAATGCTAATCTGCATCTGTAGTCCCCTAGTGGGTCACAAAAACACACAGATAAACAACACAGGGTTACAAATATCATTTTTTTGTAAGTTGTTTGTGTTTTTTCAACTGATTTAAGACAATTTTGCACCACTGAATCTGAAAAGGACATCTGTTTCTCTCGATCAGGTGCTAAGTAAAAACCTGTACTTATTTAGTACTTACTATTGTGCATGTACTTACCTTAAGTACATGTAAATTGAATGTTACGTCATCATTGTTCAAAATTCAGAGAATTTCAAGAAATAAAAAAGAATTTTGCATCATATAAAGCGAAAATACCCGTACATGTAAACAAAAATGTATAAAACAACATGTGGCCATAAATCAAAAAGTTGACCTGATTGAGCAAAACCAATGTGATTTTGGATTCAGCACATCAAAATTGTCCTAAATCAGCTAAAAACAAACTTAGACAATAAATTTGGTGTTGACCAGTGCAATCATACACGAGCAGAACAACTGCAATAAAACTGTACAAATTGGATATGGTAAAGTGCAAGAGTTAAGGTGTTACAAAATATTTAAATGTCACAAACTAACTTTTTACTGTTGCTCGAGTACATTTTTGAAGGAAAACCTGTACTTTCAGTGAAGTACGTGTATTAGGTTGAACTCTTGGACTAAATTTTGATATCACAGATGATTCACATGTGTACAAGTCATTTTTCTCATCAGTTTTGTCTTCTCATCAAAGAAGAAATCATTGTTTTATTATGACTCTTGGTTTATTGCTTTCTGTTAATGCATGTCAGTGAATTACAATAATAAAATACTATACAATAACTTATATTTTTATGTGAAATGAACCTGAACCTTTACAAATTTTTTCTCATGTTTGCAGCTTCTTACTTTAAAGTGTGTGACCCTTTCCTCCTAAATTCACACATTTTTTCCCTTGATACTTGTAAATGTGCAACTTTTTTCTTATATTTTCAACTTTTTCTCAATTGCAACTTTTTTCTCTTAAATTTATTACTTTTTCTGGCAAATTTGTTACTTTTTCTCATAAATGTCACTTACTTATAAATTTGCAACTTTTTACTCATAAATTTACTACACTGAGTGAAATATTTGCTGAATCAACCCACACTATATACTTTGTATCATTCATTAATACTCCCATACATGACATATTGTACTGAAGTATGGGGAAATACATATAAAACAAACATATATCCAATCTTTATGCTTCAGAAGAGAGCTATTAGAATAATAAACAAAGCTGCTTACAGGGAACCAACAAACCCACTTTTTCTTAAATTAAAAGCTCTCAAGTTGAAAGATCTGGTTGACTTTAAAACTGCAGTAATAATGTTTAAAGTGAAGAATCTATCACTGCCCGCAAATATCCAAAAGTTATTCCAAATAAGGGAGAAACGATATCATTTCAGAGGAACATGTATATTTCAAAAACCTTCAGTGAGAACTACCACCAAGCAACACTGTGTCTCAGTGCAAGGAGTCAGATTGTGGAACGATTATGGACCTGAATTAAAATCATGTACAACGCTTGGACAATTTAAACAAAAACTAAAGGAAGAAATACTCCAAACATATATACAAGATGACATGTAAAATCACATAAGAATGATCATATTCAGTCTGTGTTGTGCTGTTGCTTAGTTTTTTTTGGGGGGGGGGTTTGTCACGTTTTGTCTTAGCTTTGTTCTGAATTGTAATTGCTCCAGTTTTGTTTTTCTTTTGAATTCTCAGATGGAATATGGGTGGGCAATAAAAGATGCGGCTTCAGCCATCACTCATTTCGGAAAGCTTATGTTGAACTGTATAATCCGAGGAGTTATTGTTTAATTTGACCATGTTAGATTTTTTCCCCCTTTGTTATATTGTTCTGTTCTTTTCTTTTAATCTTTTTTAATCTATCCGAAATAAAGATTCATTCATTCATTCATTCATTCAATTTGCAGAATTTTTCTCATAATTATGCTACTTTTTCTTCTCATTAATTTACTAGTTTTCTCTCAAATTTGCAACTTTTATGTTGTGAATTTACAACATTTATCTTGTAAATTTGCTACTTTTTACTCATTTTCTTCTTTCATTTTATGCTATTTTTTCATAAATATGCTACTTTTTTCTCATAAATTTTCTATTTTTCCTCTTAAATTTGCAACTTTTTACTGAACTTTTTTCTCATAAATTTGCTACTTTTATCTGAATTTGAATTTTCTTCATAAATTTACTGTTTTTTTTTAAATTAATTTGATGCTTTTTTCTCATAAATTTGTAACTTTTGTGTTGTGAATTTGCAACATTTTTCTTGTAAATTTGCAACTTTTTTCTCATAATTCTTTCTCTTAAATATACTACTTTTTACTCATAAATTTGCTCCTTTTTACACATAATTTTTCTACTTTTAGCTTATGAATTGGCATTTTTTTCATAAATATGCTACTTTTTTCTCATAAATTTGCAACTTTTTACTCATAAGGTTGCTTCTTTTATCTTAGAAGTTTGTAACTTTTTTCTCATGTTTGTAACTTTTATCTTAGGAATTTAGAAAATTTTCTCATAAATTTGCAACTTTTTACTCATAAATTTGCAAAAGTTTTTTCATAAATATGCTAACTTTTCTTCTCATTAATTTGCTAGTTTTTTCTCAAATTTGCAGCTTTCATGTTGTGAATTTGCAACATTTATCTTGTAAATTTGCTGCTTTTTACTCATAAATTTTCTTCTTTCATTTTATGCTATTTTTCATAAATATGCTACTTTTTTCTCATAAATTTTCTATTTTTCCTCTTAAATTTGCAACTTTTTATTGAACTTTTTTTCTCATAAATTTGCTACTTTTATCTTTGAATTTGTATTTTTCTTCATAAATTTACTATTTTTTAAAATTAATCTGATGCTTTTTTTCTCATAAATTTATAACTTTTGTGTTGTGAATTTGCAACATTTTTCTTGTAAATTTGCAACTTTTTTCCTTATAATTTTTCTCTTAAATATGCTACTTTTTGCTCATAAATTTTCTATTTTTCCTCTTAAAATTGCAACTTTTTACTGAACTTTTTGCTCATAAATTTGCTACTTTTATGTGAATTTGTATTTTTCTTCATAAATTTACTATTTTTTTAATTAATCTGATGCCTTTTTTTCCCATAAATTTGTAACTTTTGTGTTGTGAATTTGCAACATTTTTCTTGTAAGTTTGAAACTTTTTTCTCTTAATTCTTTCTCTTAAATATACTACTTTTTACTCATAAATTTGCTCCTTTTTACTCATAAATTTTCTACTTTTAGCTTATGAATTGGCAATTTTTTCATAAATATGCTACTTTTTTCTCATAAATTTGCAACTTTTTACTCATAAAGTTGCTCATTTTATCTTATGAATTTGTAACTTTTTTTTTCTCATATTTGTAACTTTTATCTTAGGAATTTAGAAAATTTTCTCATAAATTTGCAACTTTTTACTCATAGATTTGCAAAAAATTTCTCATAAAAATGCTACTTTTTTTCTCATTAATTTGCTATTTTTTTCTCATAGATTTGCAACTTTTATCTTGTGAATTTACAACTTTTTTTCATAAATTTATAGATTTTTCTTGGAAATTTACAACCTTTTACTCATAAATTTCCAAAGTTTTCCCCATAAATTTGCTGTTTTTACTCATTAGTTTGCATTTTTCTTGCAAATTGGAACTTTTGACTCAGAAATTTGCTACATCTTTTCTTTTAAATTAACATTTTCATTCTTATAAACTTGCAGTGTTCATATGGATGTTGGCTACATTTTTATTCTGTGTAATAGATATTTTTTTCTGTTCATCCAGACAATAATCCAGGTTTATTTATTTAATATTTTGTTGGGAGTAGAAAGATATTTTCTTCCCAATTTTAAAGAGTTTAAACTCTTCCGCACTACAAAACAATCTTGCATAGGGTCCCAAAAAACTAGAAACAGCCCTGCATGTGCTCCAATAGCAATTACAATAAATCAATCACCAACCTCTGCATAACCACTGTTATGTTGGTTTTAATTACACATCTGATTGAATAATTCAGTGCAATAGCTCATGCGTGTTTTTTTTTAGCACTACATAAATGTTTGGGTTGGAAGTGGTGAAGACAAACACGTTGTGAGCTGTCATTACTGTAAAACCTGTCCTATTCCTCTCTGTTATGTGGTGGTGTGGTAGTCATGATGATTACAAGTTGGCTGAGGAGATCCATGAGGTGTGCATGTGGATATTTTGGTGACACGTGTTGACTCTGTTTAAACAGAACCACCAGGTCTATTTTTTTCCATTTTTGTTTGTGTTATAATAATATTTAACCCATTAAAAATGTTATTTATCATTTTCTGCTGTGGTTATAATAATACAGTATGTAGCTAGAGGTATTTTTGGCTTAGATCAAATACTAGGGTGCAGTTACATTAAATGTCATAAACTCTCCGTGCGCTTTTCCATTGCGCACGGAGGAGAGGGAGGATGGAAGGATTTAAATGCTGGGAGTTCACCACACACAAATTTATTGACAACCAGTGTACACAGGAACAGACGAACAGGTGAATTATAATACAATAAGGGTGAGCTCGGGAGAGCAGGAAAGACAACGGGAAGTTCTACTAACTCAGGGGAACGCAAACTGGGGCACAGCCTAAGCGTAGCGGTCATGCTGCTGGAAGAAACGCTGCCAGAAGCGTAACAGGATTACTGTAGTGGGAGAAACACTTCTGGTCCAGCGTAGCTGCTGACCGCACAGAGAAACGCTAACAATTTACTCACGAGTAGGAGCAGTCCCAAAAAGTCCAGTTTTCTCGGTGAGCATACACAATAGTCCTTCCTGACATGATGATCACACTGTGGAGAACAGGAGTGACTCGTTCAAAGACCCAGCGGCGTTTGTCTAGCGAAGAGCTGCTTAAATCCAAATGCCACTGGCCACACAAATTGGGAACACCTGCGTGGGACAGATAATTACTTGGGCTGGGACAGCTGGTGGAATACGGAGAGTGAGAAGGCGTGGTAGGACCAACAGACTGTCAGCAGCGTGGGAAAAAGATCAACTAACAGCTACCGGTCAGGCAGTGGCTAAAGTGATGGAATGAATACACAAAATGCACATAAACAGTGAAGCCAGAACCCACAGAGAGATCAGGGCCAAGCCGGGGAAAACCAAGCTGGCTCGGCGCATGACAGAGCCCCCCCTCTAAGGGTTGGATTTTTAGACACCCAAGGTAACATCAAGAAGGCCCCACCCCCCAACAGTTGCAACAACAACAAACAACACGAACCCGGGTGGGCGGAAGGGGGAACAGGAAGGAGGGAACACAATGCCCTGCCCAGGGCCCACAATTACCCCCCCCCCCCCAAGTTCACGGGCGTTGGGGCTCAGGAGGCCGCCCAGAGTCCCAGGCTCAACAGAAGGTCCAGTGGACTGAATCCGGCGGCCTGCTGGAAAACATGAGCCACCTGACCCAGGGAGTCAATTGTTCTGGTGGCCGGCCCTCGTTTATTAGCCACCAGGACCAAAGGGGTGAAGCAGGAGGCGGCCTGCCCACTGGAAGGCTCACTGGTAGATAACAGGACTTCCATGGCGTAGGGCAGGGAAAAGGGGACCATGGCATCCTCAGGATGGTCCGCAACTGCCCCCGTGGTGGACCCCGACTGGGCTGGCTCTGCTGCACCTGCAGTGGACCTCAACCAGGCCAGCTCTGTTGCCCCCACGATGGCCTCTGACCAGGCCTGCTCTGCTGCACCCACGATGGACTCCAGCGGGAGCCTCGCTGCACCCGTGGTGACCTCTGGCTGAGGCTCAGCTACACCCACGATGGCCCCCCATCTGGGCCAGCTCCTTTGCACCCACGGTAACCTCTGGCTGAGGCTCAGCTGCACCCACGGTGACCTCCAGCTGAGGCTCAGCTGCACCTGCGGTGGGCCCCAAAAAGTCCAGAGCTGCACCCACAATGGTCCCAGTCTGGGACGTGGCTACACCCATGAAGGGCTCCGGCTGGAGCACTGATGCACCAGCGGTGACCTCCATCGGGGGCCTCATTGCTCCCGCGGTAGCCTCCCCAGAGAGGGAGGTGGTGCTCCTAACACCACCTGGCGCTGGATCCCGATTCTCAGCGGCCTCCGGCAAAATCAGCTGCTCTCCGGCGACCCTGGCAGGGGGCTCTGACCCCGAAGGGAGAGAAAAAAAGACTGGGTCAGGGTCGCTGGCAGCGGCAGAGCCCGGTGAGGTGGCCCCGAGTGCTACTACGAGCTGCCCCGGGCCCTTCTCACCATGAGTCAGGCAGTGTGACATTGACAAATGAGATATTGACATAATGAAGCATACTTGCCTGAACTCAGGGTCCACCGCCATCCAGGACTCCAGCGATTTGGGGTGTGTAGCCTCTGTCATTGCGCCCAGTGCTGTGCCCCCGTTGACCTCCTCTGGGGCCGCCAATGTCCCATCGTTGTCTGTGGGCAACCCTGGTGATGGTTGCTCCTCTCCGGGGACCCTAGTGATGGGCTTGACTGGCAAGGGAGAGAAGGAAAGGTTAGGGTTGCCGGCCCAGCCCAGAGAGGGAAGCCCAGGCGCGGCCAAGAGCCACACCCGACTCTCCTCCCCAAGAGCCAGACAAGATCTCTCTATCACAGGCAATTGAACTGCAGGAGAGATTACTTGCCTGGGCTCGAGTTCTACCGCCGTCCAGGACTCCGACGCTGTCGATGGTGACAGTCCAGATCCCGCCGGCCGGGGGTCTGGTCCAGGGGGTGACTCTACTGCGGCGGTCCCCGCAACAGGTGGTTGCAGTCCTGGTCCTCAGACGCTCCTCTTCGACCCGGCCATTGACTACATCGAGCAGATTAGCTCACTCCTTGTCTGAAGGTGAATCCATGGGCTGAGCAGGCGTAGGAGGTGGAACCCTCTCAGCCAGGGAAACGCGTCCTCGGACCTCCCTCTCACGACGGTCCTCCTCGACCCGGCGGTTGATGAAGGCAAGCAGATTCACCCACTCCTCGTCCGCCGGTGTGATAGTGGGGGAATGCCTCCGTACGGGCTCCTGGGCAGGATCATCCAGGGACTCAACCTCCTCCATCGTCAGGCGGCCCTGGTCTTGGAATGGCAGGCCCTCAGAAATTGCAAGAGGAGGCGCGGAGAAGGGAAGAAAACAATCATTAATTGCAGCTGGAGGAGAGGACCCAGTAGACTGCTGATACTGGGCCTCCCCCTCGGGAGACAGGCAAGATTCAGTGTTAATGAATGATTTAGAATGAGAATATACTTGCCTGTCATCCCGGTTCATGACATCCACAGCTGCACAGGGCCGAAACTCGTCCCTCTCCATGCCAGCGATGACATGGGCCCCTCCGCAGACTATTGGAGGAGCCGTCTACCTGACGACAGAGATGGGCGTGGCCGGGGTGAATCCAGCAGGCCTCTCGGCGGCTGAAACAATGGTGGCTGCTGCTGAAGAGGTGAGCTTCTCCCGGCATCTCCTTGCGGGACGACACTGTCTTATGTATTCCAGGACAGACCGTGCTGGAGCGAGTAGAGGGTCGAGCAGAGCGCGACGGAGGCTGCCAGTTTGTGGGTAAATGGACCTCTGTCTCAGCGCCGCAGGAAACGCTAGACCAGGGAGGGAACGCTGGAGCGAGCAGACTGTGGAAAGCAGATTGGCGTACTGCAGGTAGGTCCATAGCCCCGGGTGTGCTTCCAAAATTCCCACAGTGGCGCCCACGTTTTCCAGCATCAACTTAGGACCCCGGGCGGTGAGGGCGCCATTAATGGAGTCCTGAACGAACTCCGCAGCCCATTCCTCCTCCACTGTGGGAAATCCCGCTGCCGTTCCTTTTCTCCGGTGAGACCAGGGCATGACGAACTCCAACACAGGTTAGTCCAGAACAGAGAAACAGTTATAATGAAAAAGGAAAATGATGTGTGGGTGAACCCGCTAAATTCTTTTCGTTGGCTGGGTCATTCTGTCATAAACTCTCCGTGCGCTTTTCCATTGCGCACGGAGGAGAGGGAGGATGAAAGGCTTTAAATGCTGGAGTTCACCACACACACATTTATTGATAACCAGTGTACACAGGAACAGACGAACAGGTGAATTATAATACAATAAGGGTGAGCTCGGGAGAGCAGGGAAGACAACGGGAAGCTCTACTAACTTGGGGGAACGCAAACTGGGCACAACCTAAGCGTAGCGGTCATGCTGCTGGAAGAAACGCCGCCAGAAGTGGAGCAGGATTACTGCAATGGGAGAAACACTTCTGGTCCAGCGTAGCTGCTGACCGCACAGAGAAACGCTAACAATTTACTCACGAGTAGGAGCAGTCCCAAAAAGTCTAGTTTTCTCGGCGAGCATACACAATAGTCCTTCCTGACATGACGATCACACCGTGGAGAACAGGAGTGACTCGTTCAAAGACCCAGCAGCGTTTGTCTAGTGAAGAGCTGCTTAAATCCATATGCCACTGGCCACACAAATTGGGAACACCTGCGTGGGACAGATAATTACTGGGGCTGGGACAGCTGGTGGAATACCAAGAGTGAGGGGGCGTAGTAGGACTGACAGACTGTCAGCAGTGTGGGAAAAAGATCACAAAGGCTGACTAACAGCTGCCAGTCAGGCAGCGGCTAAAGTGATGGAATGAATACACAAAATGCACATAAACAGTGAAGCCAGAACCCACAGAGAGATCAGGGCCGAGCCGGGGAAAACCAAGCCGGCTCGGCTCATGACGTTAAATGTGTTAAAGCCAGCTTCCTACTAGCACCTTTGATGTGTAATTTTGTCAGTGTATGTTTGTTATGTAAATTCTTCCTCTTAAAAAATATAAGGGTTCCAAAAGGGTTCTTCTTGAAGAGCGGGGCTTCTTCCATTTGTCTCTGAAAAATTATTTTGTGGAGCAAAAGGTTCTTTGAATCAGAAGTCCTGTTTCCACTACAGGAACCAGGAACCAGCGTCAGGGGACAGGAACTTCATAAGGGCTGGCCCTATATCTGGTCGTCTTCCCCATCGTGTCTCCATTATGGGGGTAGGAACCACCAGTCTCTGGAGGATTTGTTGGTGATGTAACTGTCTGACAGTTTTGACCACAATGCAGCGAGTGTCCACACGGTCACGTCCACAGAGTCATGCACGCACACACAAACACATAAACACATGACCACCACCAGACTCAAACTCACCACTGATGCCAAAAAAACTGCCTTCACTGTGTCTGATGAAGTCCGTTGCAATCAGCTACTTTTTGACATTTCATTATTCACCCAAGCTCACTATCAAACACTTACAATAAACCCTCACATCAGCTGCACCCCCACAACACTCTTGGAAAATTGTGGGGGAAAACTCTTTTTGTTAAATGTTATTATTTTTTAGAGCCAGAAGCTCCTATTTATTCTCCGCAGTTGAGCAAATATGAATTTTGATAGGAGAGAGAAAAAAAGTAACTCCTGTATTGTTTTCGTGTGAATGCATAGTTTTCCCCACGTAATTTTAATATTTTTTTCCACAAATTTAAAGCTTCTTTTTAGTAAACTTCTGATTTTTTTCCACTTGTATATTGTACTTTTTTCATGAGGATTTTTCTTCATCAGTTTTCTTTTTCTTTCTCTTTTTTATTTCTGGCAGAAGGTGGAATATTTACTTTACTGATGTAGCAGCCTTAAAGGGGTGTCCCATGCCTTCGGGGTAGTTTTCAACCACTGCCCCTTGTAACCTGATTTCAAATGCCAAGGGGTAGGGGAGCACCAGCAGCCTATGTGAAGATCCACTTCTCAAAGTTAACCAGTAAATGTGCACCAAGATCTTTGGCCCTTTTCTACTAGCACCTACTCAACCCGACTCGCCTCAACTCTACTTGGTTTGTAGGGTTTTCCATCAGTACCTGGTACCTGGTACTAGGTACTTTTTTAGTACCTACTCAGCTGGGGTTCCAAGCGAGCTGACTTGAGCTGAAAATGTGACATCAGCAGACTGCAGGCCATTGATTGGCCAAGGCTTAACGTCACTGGATCAGTCATGAGAGCAACATCTTCACAAGAATCAAACCCACCGTTCGTAAATTTGGCAACAGCGAGCGTGAGTTTTTAAAATTATTTCTGTGATAATCATCGAGATAAATGTCTACACACAAATCAACACTGTGGTCCAACGACAAGGTTCGGATTCTTCTGTGCTTGGTGGCTGACGAAAGAATCCAGAGGGAGCTAGACGGAGTGACCTGAAATGAAAATGCATACCAGGAGGTCTCTGAGCTGATGGCTACTCACAGTAGTGCTGCCGTATCACGCAGTGATGCAGTTGGTCAAGATGCTCTCGATGATGCAGCTGTAGAAACTGTTGAGGATCCTGGAGGACATGCCAAACTTCTTCAGCCTCCTCAGAAAGTACAGCCGCTGTTGAGCTCTCTTAACCAGCTCTGTGGTGTTGTGTGTCCACTTAAGGTCCTCGCTGATGTGGATGCCCAGGCATTTAAAGCTGCTCACCCTCTCCACCTCAAGCTTCCGGATGAACAGCGGCTGATGGGGGTCTCCTCCTCCCTTTCCTCATGCCCACTATCATCTCCTTTGTCTTGTCCGTGTTGAGGGTGAGGTTGTTGTCCTCACACCATGACACCAGGTTGGCCACCTCCCTCCTGTAGGATACTTTGTCATCACCAGTGCTGCGTCCTATCACTGCTATGTCATCTGCAAACTTTAGGATGATATTGTTCTTGTGGGAGGCAACACAGTCATGGGTGAAGAGGCTATAAAGGATGGGGCTGAGAACACAACCCTGTGGGACACCTGTGTTCGTGATGATGCTGGCTGAGGTCCTGTTACCCATCCTGACAGACTGGGGCCTGCCAGTTAGAAAGTCCAGTAGCCAGTCGCAGAGGGTGGGGGTGCAGGCCAAGTGAAGACAGTTTGTCGGTGAGTTTGTGGGGGATGACCATGTTGAAGGCGGAGCTGTAAAGAGCATCCTAATGTAGGAATCTTTATCTTCCAGGTGGGAGAGAGAATAATGGAGTGCTGCAGCAGTGGTATCTGAGGTGGATCTGTTGGGCTGGTAGGCATACTGCAGGGGGTCCAGGGTGCCTGGTATGCTGTCCTGAATGAGGGGCAGCACCACTCTGTTGAAGTACTTCATGATGATTGGAGTGAGTGCTACCGGTCTGTAATCATTCAGACAGGTCGGTGGGCTCCTTTTGGGGAGGGGGATGATGGTTGTCATTTTGAAGCAGGACGGGACTATGTTCTGGTTAAAGGGAGAGGTTGAAGATTGATGTGAGGATGTTAGTCAGCTCTGAGGGCCTGCCCAGGTATGTTGTCTGGTCCTGCTGCCTTGTGGGGGTTGATATTCCTCAGTGCTTTGTTTACCTGGCCTGGTGACACTTTTAGTGATGGGGAATGGGGGTGCGTGAGTGTGTGTCTCCTCTCTGCCCTGCAGCTGGTGGTCTCAAAGCAGGTGTAAAAGATGTTGAGATTGTCCAGCAGGCTGTCTGTGGGGCTAGTGGTGCTGCTGTTGGTCCTCTTGTAGTCTGTGATATATTGCAGGCCTTGCTACATGTGCCCTGGGTCAGGAGTGGAGTAGAGGCTGTCCAACTTTTCTCTGTACTGCCTCTTGGTTGTTGTTAGAGCTTTTCTCAGTCCATACTTTGTACTTGACCTCACTGCCTGATTTAAATGCAAGAGTGTGAGCATGCAGCACCTGACGTACCTGACTGTTGATCCAGGGTTTCTGGTTGGGGAACTTCCTGTGTGGTGGGTACGATGGTATCAATGCATGTGCTGATGTACCCAGTCACATATTCAGCATATTCCTGTATGCTTACAGAAGAGTCCTCTCGGGTGGCTGCAGCTTTAAACACATCCCAGTCTGTGCAGGCAAAACAGTCTTGCAGGGTGCTCTCAGCCTCTGGAGTCCAGCGCTTAATTTGCTTCATAACAGGGTTTGTTTGTTTCAGCTTTTGTCTGTAGGCTGGGTACATAAACAGTGAGATGTAATCTGGCTGTTTGAAGTGGGGGCAGGGTGCTACTCTGTAAGCGCCACATATATTGGCGTAAACATGATCCAATGTGCTTTTATCGCAGGTGGGAATGTCCACACGCTGGTAATATTTGGGGAGTACAATCTGTAAATTGCACTGGTTAAAGTCGCCAGCAACAATAAAAACAGCATCAGGATGTTTCGTCTCTACTGCGCTGATGACTTCATGGAGTTTGTTTAGCGCTACTGTGTAGTTGCTTTGTGGACGGATTTAACCCCTTGAACTCTGTGAATTCCGCGGGCGGTCACGTCTCTGCGTCTTAGTGCGTCTCAGTGCGCACTGAAAAAAAAAGCTGTATTTCCGGTCTTCCAGTACAGACACAGCCTTGTTACAACCTGAGAAAAAAGCTGTGTAATATATTCATTTTTTGTGGTATTTTTACAAAATTTTGACCTGAGCTTGAAAACACTTGGTTCTACATTTCTGTTGTGTTTTCCAGCCAGTATCTGACAGTTGTATGTTATTTGCAAGCATTTGTATCTAAAAAAAACCACCCAGGCGAACTTTCTTGTTACTCAGTGGCAGGAATACTTAGAGAGATTATGACTGTTTTGCCAAAAAATTCAGAGTGTTTTCTTTTAAATGAGACTAACCCCATGAAGATGCTGCAAAGGGTTGAAGAACAGCTTTTGATTTACTTTGGGCATGTTATTTTTAGGCATTTTTAGGGAAGTTGAACAGAGTTCAACAGGTTAAACAGCAGCTAAAAACACAGCTGTAAATTCTCTCGATAGATAATAGGGATGGCATTTCAATAGTAAAAACTCCATGTTGGGTGAACAGTGATTGTAAACAGTCTGCACATCTCCACACTACGAGTTGTTTACAAAAACACACACTCCCCCTCCCTTTGTCTTACCAGAGGCTCCGGTTCTGTCTGCTCGATGTGTTGAGTGAGTCTGTAGTTGAATAGCGGCCTCCGGGATTCTGTCTGATAGCCAGGTCTCACAGAAAATTGGGCCGCAGCACTCTCTTATCTCCTGCTGATCATCAATCCTCGCTCTTAGTTCGTCTAGCTTGTTTTCCAAAGACCGAACATTCGCCAGTAAGAGACTGGGAATTGGTGGTTGACTGGCGTGGGCCTTTAGCCTAGCATGTAGCGCACCTCTCTTGCCTCTTCTCCGCCGCCGCCTTCGACGCGCCCTCTTGGAGTCAGCAAGCTCATGCGGGCTCAGTGCTTCGGGGCCTTCCTGGGGGTGGTGTTGATTGCTGCGTGGACGTACGATGCATTACAGGTCAGGTGGAATGAAGCCAGTAAACTCCGTGTTACTGCTCGTCTCGGCGATGTTCAGTAGTGTCCGTCAGTTGTATGTTAGCAGTGCGTGACTTTTATGCACTGTAAAAAGAACAGCAACCATGCAAAAAAGGAGAGAAGTTGGCATTTGAAAGCGGAACGAGCAAAGACGTTCACCATCGGTGGGCGCCATCTTGCATTAAGAAGCGCGTGCAGGCAGGGTGGAGTAGGTGGAGATGAGTGTCAGAGGTGTTTTGTGACAGAAGGGGAGCAGCAAGAGTGAAAGGGAAGATTTTCAAGATGGTAGTGAGACCCGCTATGATGTATGGTTTGGAGACCGTGGCGTTGACAAAAAGACAGGAGGTGGAGCTGGAGGTGGCAGAGTTGAAGATGCTAAGATTTTCATTGGGAATGTCTAGGAGGGACAGGATTAGAAATGAATATATCAGAGGGACAGCTCAAGCTGAGCGGTCTGGAGACAAAGTAAGAGAGGCAAGACCGAGATGGTTTGGACATGTATAGAGAAGGAATAGCAGATATATTGGACAAAGGATGTTGAAGATGGAGCTGCCAGGCAGGAGGAAAAGAGGAAGACCACAGAGAAGATTCAAGGATGTAGTGAAGGAGGACACGGAGAGGGCTGATGTTACAGAGGAAGATGCAAGGGATGCAACACTGTGCTACCCTGATAGACAACATTTTTATCAATGTTACTGAATATAATATGGTGAGTGGTATAATAATAAATGATATTAGTGACCACCTGCCTGTATTTGTTTCTTTAGATGTTAATTATGGGGCTAATGAGAGTAAGAATAATAATAAACTATGTAAAAAGATTATCTATAAAAGAATATGAACAGAAGACAGAATCAGTGATTTAAAAGAAGACTTAATGTTACAGAATTGGGATGTTGTCTATAGAGAGAAAAATGTGGACTTGGCATATGATAAATTTATTGATATATTTAAATCATTATATGATAAAAACTGTCCAATTAAAGAAATTAATAAAAAACACATATACAAAAATTGCCCATGGTTAACCAAGGGGTTACAAAATGCTTGTAAAAAGAAAAATTATCTCTATAAAAATTTCATTAAATTAAGAACTAAAGAATCTGAAAAAAGATATAAAACATATAAAAATAAATTAACTGAAATAATACGAACTAGTAAAAAATTATACTATAGGAAAATGTTAAATGAAAATAAAAATAATATAAAAGGAGTTTGGGATATATTAAATAAATTAAGGAAAAACTGAACTAAGAAAATGATATATCCAGAGTATTTTACTGATAATTGTGGTGATATTTATGATAAGAATATGGTAGTAAATAAAATGAATAAATTTTTTGTAAATGTTGGGCCAGAGTTGACAGCAAAAATTCCAATCCAAGGAAGAGACACCGTGAGTGAGACTTTGATTGGAAGT
This sequence comes from Pholidichthys leucotaenia, assembly GCA_020510985.1. Taxonomy (NCBI): domain Eukaryota; kingdom Metazoa; phylum Chordata; class Actinopteri; order Cichliformes; family Pholidichthyidae; genus Pholidichthys; species Pholidichthys leucotaenia. The sequence continues at coordinate 60,787,772 of CM035845.1, read as the reverse complement.
AACCCTTGGTCAAATTTTCTTACAGCGGTGGATGAACTAGAGGTAAAATCTGTTGTTGAAAAGTGTAAAAATAAATTATCTACTGATTGTGATGGTATTGGTATGGCACTAGTAAAAAGAACTGTTGATGGTATATTAAAACCATTCACATATATTTGTAATTTATCATTTCAAACTGGCTCATTCCCGCAGAAAATGAAAATAGCAAAAGTAATACCATTATTCAAGCAAGGAAATAAACACCAATACACAAACTACAGACCAGTATCACTTCTCCCACAATTTTCAAAGATTCTGGAAAAACTTTTCAACAACAGATTAGAAAACTTTTTAAATAAACAAGATGTGCTGAATCAGAACCAATATGGGTTTAGAGCCAAGAGTACAACATCGTTGGTGATAATGGAAGCAACAGAGGAAATAATAAATGCATTAGATCAAGGAAAATATGCAATTGGTGTGTTTATAGATTTTAGAAAAGCATTTGACACAATAAATCATTCAATACTTCTTAATAAATTGCAAATGTATGGTATTAGGGGAATGGCTCTGAAATGGGTTACAAGTTATCTATCTGAGAGACAACAACTTGTGAAGATGGGAGAATATCTGTCTGGGTGTATGGGAATTGCCTGTGGGGTCCCCCAGGGGTCAGTATTGGGCCCCAAATTATTTACCATATATATAAATGATATATTCCAAGTTTCTAAATTATTAAAAATAATATTATTTGCTGATGATTCTAATATATTTTATTCTGGAAATAATTATAATCAACTAATCCATACTCTAAATAATGAATTAAATAAGCTTAAAAAATGGATGGATTGTAATAAATTATCACTAAATATAGATAAAACTAAGGTAATGATATTTGGTAATTGTAAAAATAAAGAAGATATACATATTCATATAGATAATGTAGTTATTGAAAAAGTTAAGGAGATTAGGTTTTTGGGTGTAATACTGGATGATAAAATTAGTTGGAAACCACATGTCAGATACATACAAAACAAAGTTGCAAAAAATATTGCAATTATAAATAAAATTAAGCAGGTCCTAGATTATAAATCACTTCATATCTTGTATTGCTCATTAGTACTTCCATACTTGACTTATTGTATAGAGGTTTGGGGTAACAGTTATAAAAGTAAACTTAATTCATTGTTAATATTACAAAAAAGGGCAGTCCGTGTTATACACAAAGTCGGGTACCTCGAGCATACTAATTTATTGTTTTTACATTCAAAGTTATTGAAATTATGGGATCTGGTTCATTATTACACAGCACAATTAATGTTTAAAGTCAGTAAAAACCTCTTGCCACACAATATACAAAATCTTTTCAGGGAGAGAGATGGGAAATATAATTTACGGGGGAATACAAAATTCAAAATGCACTTAGTAAGATCTACTCGGAAGAGTTTTTGTGTGTCTGTGTGTGGGGTAAAATTGTGGAATGGGTTGGGGGAGAAACACAGGCAATGTCCAAACATCCATATATTTAAATCAACATATAAAGAAATTATTTTTGAGCAGTACGAGAATGAAGGGCAGTGGTGTTACATTGTGTCTTCAGTGAGGGAAGGTTGTTGTTGTGTTATGGTGATTGTGAAGATGATGGTGTTGTCTGTGTTTGTATTGAACATGCCAGAAGTGTATGTTTATTGTTGTTGTAATATTGTTGGATGTTGGTATTGTTGTCAATATGGACTGTCATTGTTGTGTCATTTTTGTTGTATAATTTGACTATGGGTGTATTATGGTGAATGTGGTTGTGGGATAATGGTGATTATGAGTGATACTGTAATTTGTTGGGTATGGAAAAGGGGTGGGACTATATAAGCGCTGGCTTCTTCCCACTCCTTTTGAACATTTTATTTTTGGCTTGTCTTATTTGTTTTGTTTTGAATTCTCTTCTTTTTTTTTTAGAATGTTCAAATAAAAATCAATGTCAATGTCAATGTCAATGGGGTGAGATGGAGGCAGATGATCCGCTGTGGTGACCTCTAAAGGGAGCAGCTGAAAGAAGAGGAAGAAGGTGATGATGTAGTGTATGTAATGTCTTGTGGGTCTGGAGACTTAAGTGGCGAACACTTTGACTAATTGACTTGATTCAGTTTCAACCAGTAATCACACACCTCTGTGTGTGTGTTGGTAACTCTACAGCAGCGGCCGTGGTTAACGTTAGGGTTGCCAGCTTTCTCACAGCCAAATAAGGGACAAAGGGTTTTAACTATTGCTTGGTGCCACGATGTTGTGAACATTAGTGTTGTCACAATACCGAGATTTTATTTTTTTTTTTACCTTGATAATACCTTAAAAATACTATTATTCAATGTCATGTTTAATACTAAAAGGAAAAAAATGCCACACTGTATACCTAGAAATTTCAGATTTTTATTATAAGGCCCATGTGTCAACTTACTGACAGAAGACATCGGGAAAGCTGCAGCTTGTATCAACATATCTATTGGGAACAAAATGAATACTTCATATATCTTGAATCAAAATATAGCACGGCTTACCTTTTTAGAAGTGCTGTGTTCTGGCCTTCTTTAAAGAAAAATCCTTCATTATGTCCTTTATTACTGGAGTGGCGGCCTAGTTGGCTGAGAGGTTGTGGGCTCAAGCCCCGGCCAGGTCATACCAAAGGCCATATAAAAATGGTACTTCCCGCCTTCTAGCTTGATGCTTAGCATAATAGAATGGGCGAAGGAAAAGTTGTTTGTGACGGCACCTTGCATAGCAGCAACCCATCTGATTCTAGATGTGATTAACATTGTAGATAGGAGAAACGTAATTTCGTTCTACTGTACATGATTGGTTGTACGGCTTGAACGACAATAAAGTTGGCTTCTGCTTCTTAAGTCCAGCTCACGAGTATTGTGTCAAGGAAGTTTTATTTGCCTTCGTCCCTAGATCCTGAAGAAATACCCCCCCCCCCCCCCCAGAGATCTGCAAGTTTGGAGAGCCTTTATTCCTGCATGCAGGGGATAGAAAAAGCTGCTGATGTGTGTGTCAGTCTAGCAGCGGGGCTGTCTCTCTCTCAAGGTCACAAGACAGATACTTTTATACAGGTTTTCAGAGTGTTCAAAACACTGCCTTATATGGTAACATGTATAGTGATATGTGATTTATAATTATGATCAGGTATAAAGATTATTTAATTTGTATTAATGTATCGGGACCTGAGATTTACTCCGGGTCCACACACACAGAAAAAGTTGATAAACACTCGTAGGGGTACCAGCTCACCTTTCTCGGTGAACAATTTAGTCATTAATTTCACTTTATACCTCTTTAATCACTCAATAAATTAATTAAAATTCAGTCTCAAAATATTAGTGAATTTGATACTGGGGCTTCAAAACCAGACTCAGAATGAAAAAATTCCCAACAACTTCTCTTATTTTTACAGATTTATTTAAATGAAGCTGGTTAAATATCACATTCAAATGACTTGTAAACAGTGAAATGATCAACATTAACTATCACATTACTTGTAACTGAGGACAGAGTAACAATGTGATAACATTTGCAGAACCAGGGCAAAGATGTAAGCTGAATTTAGATCAGTTTGAAGTTGTCGGATTATGAAAAACTGAACGCAAATTTATTGAGAAAATTAAACTAATTATATGGAAAATTCTGGACCACTCTTAAGAAAATTAAAACGTAATTCTAATAAGAAAAATTATATTATTTCTCTTTTAATTTTGTATCTGATCAGATACTGAATTCTCAAATCTCAAGACGTTTTATTCACTTTCAGCAGATGGAACAGAATACAGCTCACGTGAATCCTTGCATGGTAGTCCCTTTCGGCGACTTCCTCAGCTGAAGATTTTGTGGATTTTAGGGGAAATATCTGCCCGCAGATTTCCAGAGTCCACAGTTCAACCTTTACAGTCAAGCAGTCACAAGACTGGATTTTGACTATATAAATCACAGTTGGAGCTTAGGTCGAAACAAAGATGGCAATGATGGTTTCTTCAGTGGCGCGTAATGGTGAGCTGCGTCGAGGCTTTCATGGGTCAGCGGCTTCTCCCAAGGGAATTCGAGAATAATTACAAAATCTGATCCCAATAGCAAAATTAAAAGATTTTTCTGACTTTGTGGAGTTGAAAATAGCTTCCAGTATGGAGATGGTCAGTCCTTGAAAAACACACGGTGGATTTAAAGAAAGTTTAAAAGAAGAAAAATAGAGAAAAGCCTAGGAATGGGAGTTTTTAACTCCAAATCAAGATTTGAGCTCAGGAAAGAAAAGAATTAATTCCTAGACGTTTAAAGAAAAACATTAAAATACACAGAAGTTTACACAAACACAATATTCCATGTTCTCTGCTCTGAAGTGCTCTGGTCTGCAGTCTGTAGTGGTCTGCAGTCCTCTGAAACTTTTTTTTGGGAGCGCATCTCCCTCTTTATAACTGCAGATGAGTTTCCCGCCGTTAGCATGACTGACATAAGCCCAGGCCAGTAGTCTTCCTTCGTGGGTGGGTTTTATGAATTTTAGTCCAATGAACAGTCTTTTGTCTGTAACAACCAATAATATTGAGAGAGCTGTTGCTAAGCAGAGACTGGCGGCAACCAGTCACATGACTTGAGGAAACTTTCCTCCAGAGTGACATATTTTAAGATAAGATAAGATAAGATAAGATAAGATAAGCCTTTATTAGTCCCACAATGGGGAAATTCCAGGATTGCAACAGCTTTACAGGGATAGCAACACTCAGAGCAATGATTTAGAAGATAAGAAAATAAGAGCAGTGAATATACATATGTACACATAAATATATAAATATATATACGCATTGCGGAGCATTGTAGCTAGATGGACTAAACAGCATAACCGTGTATTTAGTTACCCTACATGGTATGAATATGTACTCATACATATTGTCACCCTCCAAAGCGACTGATATTGTCCTAGTTGTATACTGGAGGGGACCATTTGGGTAAGTCTGTTGCGTCTTTTGCATTCAATACTATTAGGTTGTCACGTTTTTTTGCTATCTCTGCGAGCAGCCCTGCTTAGGTTATACAGTCTGACAGCCATAGGTAGGAAGGACCTGCGAAACCTCTCGGTCGCACATCTAGGATGATGTAGTCTACTGCTAAATGAGCTCCTCAGTGCGTTCAGTATGTCCTGCATAGGGTGGGACTCGGACTCCAGCAGAGATGACAGTTTAGCCACCATCTTTCTCTCTCCTATCTCCTACACTGGGTGAAGGCGCTGCCCCAGGACAGAGCTAGCTTTCTTGATTAGTTTGTTCAGTCTCTTCCTATCGGCTGCTGTAATGCCGTTGCCCCAGCAGACCACTCCAAAAGTGATGGCTGATGCCACCACCGTGTCGTAGAATGTCTTCAAGAGCACCCCTTGTACACCAAAAGACCTGAGTCTCTTCAATAGGAACAGCCTGTGCTGTCCTTTCTTGTAGAGTGCATCGGTATTGTGTGACCAGTCTAGTTTATTGTTCAGATGAACACCCAGGTACTTGTAGGATGTCACCATCTCAATGTCTGCTCCCTGGATGTTTACTGGTGCCATGAGGGGTTGTCCTTGCCTGCGGCAGTCCACCACCCGCTCCTTAGTTTTCCTCGCGTTGATCTGGAGGTAGTTCCGATGGCACCAGTCCACGAAGTCCTGGATAAGTCCTCTGTACTCAGCTTCATCTCCGTTGGAGATGAGGCTGACAATCGCAGAGTCATCAGAGAACTTCTGTAGATGGCAGTGTGTTGTGTTGTGTGAGAAGTCCGCAGTATAAAGGGTGAACAGGAAGGGAGCCAAAACCGTTCCCTGGGGGGCCCCTGTGCTGCCGATGATCGTGTCGGACACACAATCTCGGGTTCTCACAAACTGTGGCCAGTTAGTGAGGTAGTCCAGGATCCATGATGACAGGTGCTGGTCCAGCCCTGCTTACAGCAGCTTGTCCTTCAGGATCATCGGTTCGATGGTGTTGAAAGCACTGGAGAAATCAAAGAACATGATCCTCACCGCATTCCCGGGCTTGTCCAGGTGGGACGGGGAACGGTGAAGGAGGAAGATCACTGCATCCTCCACCCCAATGCCATGCTGGTAGGCGAACTGGAGTGGATCCATCGCTGGCCCCCACCAGGGGGCGGAGGTGAGCAAGGAGCAGTCTCTCCAGGGTCTTCATCATGTGAGACGTCAGGGCCTCTGGTCTGTAGCTGTTCAGGTCTTTGGGGTGGGAAGTCTTTGGTACAGGTACCACACAAGACGTTTTCCACATCTGTGGTACCCTCCCCAGCTTCAGGCTCAGGTTGAAGATGTGCTCCACAATCCCACACAGCTGGTCTGCACAGGACTTGAGGAGCTTCACACTGATGCCGTCCGGTCCCGAAGCCTTCCTCGCCTTGATCTTCCTTAGCTCTGTCCTCACATGGGTCTTAGTGAGGGTCAGGTTGGGGGGCTGTGTGCTGGGAGTGGGGGTGTGTGTGTTGGTGGAGTGGGGTGTGGACAGCAGGTCTCGATGACTTTTGAGGCAGCAGTGGTTGATGTGCAGTTGGGGGGGAGGGCGGTTGGTCAAACCTATTAAAAAACAGGTTCAGATTGTTCACCCACTCCCTGCCCCCTCGTGGCCTGGGAGGAGGTATTCTGGAGCCCAGAGATGGTTTTAAGGTTTCTCCAGACCCCGCTGATGTCGCTCTGTTGCAGCTTGTCCTCCATCTTCTTCTGATCTTCCTCCTCAGCTCCCTCTGTACGGACTTCAGCATCTCCCTGTTCCCCGACCTGAAGATCCTCTTCTTCTCTCTCAGAAGTGTTTTTATCTCAGGGTTGATCTAGGGTTTGTTGTTCGAGCAACACCGTATGGTCTTGGTGGGTACAGTGTTGTCCGCACAGAAGTTGATGTAGTCCGTGATGGTGTGAGTGAGGCCATCAATGTCCTCACCATGTGGATCACAGAGCTGCTCCCAGGCAGTGGTTTCAAGACAGTCCTTTAAAGCGTCCATTGCCTCCTCAGACCATATCTTCACCGTGCACATGACCGGAGGTTGTCTGTGTACTAGGGGTTTGTACACCGGCAGGAGATGAACCAAGTTGTGATCCGATCTCCCGAGTGGGGGGAGTGGTGATGAGGTGTACGCCTCCTTAGTGTTAGCATAGAACAAGTCCAGTGTTTTATTGTCTCTAGTGTGGCATGTGACATACTGGGTGAACGTGGGCAGAATGGGGGACAGTGAAATATGGTTGAAATCACCAGAGATGAGGAGAAGAGCATCTGGGTGTTGTGTCAGCAGCCTGCCAGTTACTGTGTGGATGATGTCACGCGCTGTCCCCGCGTTCGCCGTTGGATTTGCATAAATAACAATGCAGCTCATGTGTGAGTATTCCCTCGGGAGATAGGTAGGCCGCATGCTAACAGCTAGCAACTCAATGTGTTTGCTGCAGTGATGTTGTTTAACCGTGATATGTCCCGGTCTGCACCAGCTGTTATTGACATACATTATCACTCCTCCGCCCCTTGCCTTCCCACTGTCTGGTGTCCAGTCTGCCCGTATTGCATAGAAGCCCTCCAGTTCAATGTTAGAATCTGTTGCTAGTTTTGTTAGCCACGTCTCAGTGAACAACATCATGCTACTCTCCCTGAAGACGCTCTTGTAGCGGGAGATGGCCGCTAGCTCATCGGTCTTATTGAGTAGCGATCAAACGTTCCCCATAATAACAGATGGAAGGACGGGTCTGTACCCTATATTTCTCGCCCGCTGTCTTGCTCCAGCATGGCATCCACATCGTTTCTGTCTTATTTCACCCGGTATGTTGAAGTCTTGCACTAGCATCTTGGTCCGGTTAAGTGCTAGCAGCCGGTCTCTGCTGTAACGTATCCTGCTAAAAACAGTGGCTCCATCTGCTGGCTCAGGAGACATTTGGGCGATTCGTGTGTCCGTCCGATGTATAAGGTGTCACCGGATCAGAAAGATTAGCAAGAGAAGCCAGATAGTAAATAGAAATTGGAAGAAATTGATCCGCTGTTGCAAAAAGAGAGCCTACTCGTGTGGTGCCGGAAGTAAGATTCATCAATATACTTATGTATAAAATCTAACCTACTTCAGTTATTCATGCAACTTTCTAACTAGTGCTTTTAAATTAACATGCAAGAATATTCATTTAAACATTTTAACATGCACGTATTTAAAATAAAGGATTAATATATTCTTTCAAACCCACTGATTGTCCACAGAATATCAAAGTCCCACCGAGGCAGTGATCTTCAACAAATGGTGTCCTTAGAATTGTCCTGAGAAATGAAACTTGAAGAAAGAGTTAATTTCAGTTAATCAGTGTAAGTCAAAAGTGAGTGTCTACTCCCTAGACATCCACCAGGGGTAGTGTCGAGCTGTGGCCAATCCTAGGCCTTAGAAGATGCCTTTAAAGTTTGAGATGCCTGTTCTTTGTCCACATTTTATTACCCACAAAAGCGTTTCCAGTTTATTTATGATGTGAGTTAATACATTGAGAGCATTCCTTAGGTTTGCTTAACCAGAATCAGAATCAGAATCAGAATCAGCTTTATTGGCCAAGTATGCACAACACATACAAGGAATTTGACTTTGGCTAAAAACTTGCTCTCGTTGTTCAGGTAGAGGATTTAAATAAGATTTAAATAAGGATTCAATGACAACAGAGTATGTACAGTAAATTACAGTCTGTCCATGTTTCTATAAAAAGATGCAAATATATACAGGAATATATGCAATTATTTACTCAGACTATCCACACTTTGCAGAAATATATGAAAAAATATACAGTCACACAGTATTTCAATGTGAACTCAGATTCAGTGATATAATGTGAATGAAGTAAAAAGCAGTGTGAGAGTTATGTGCAATGTAAGAATGGATGAAAAGTCATGAGTACAGCAACAGGTAGGACTAGGTGAATGTTAGGAGTTCATCAGACTGATGGCTTGAGGAAAGAAACTGTTCCTGTGACGGGTGGTTTTGACCTTCAGTGATCTGTAACGACGACCAGAAGATAGAAGTTCAAACAGTTTGTGGCCAGGGTGTGACGGGTCAGCACAGATGTTTCCCGCCCGTTTCCTGGTTATGGACTGATATAAGTTCTCAATGGAGGGTAGGTCGGTACCAATGATCCTCTCCGCAGACTTAATGATCCGCTGCAGTCTGGTCTTGTCCTGTTTAGTGGCAGATCCAAATCAGACAGTGATGGAAAAGCAGAGGACAGATTGGATGATGGCGGTGTAGAAGACAACCAGCAGCTCCTGAGGCAAATCAAACTTCTTGAGCTGACGCAGAAAAAACAACCTCTGCTGGGCCCTTTTCTGGACAGTGTCTATATGGGAGGATCACTTCAGGTTCCAGGAGATTGTGGTACCCAGAAACTTGAAGGAGTCCACAGTGGACACTGTGCTGTTGAAGATGGTGAGTGGGGGGAATGAAGGAGGGTGTCGCCTGAAATCCACAGTCATCTCCACCGTTTTGGCTGGGTTAAGTTCAAGATGGTTCTGGCTGCACCAGAGGATCAGCTGCTCCACCTCCCGCCTGTATGCAGACTCATCACTATCCCGGATCAAACCAATGACTGTGGTGTCGTCCGCAAACTTCAGGAGCTTCACCGAAGGGTCCTCTGAGGTGCAGTCGTTGGAGTAGAGGGAGAGGAGCAGTGGGGAAAGGACACATCCTTGGGGGGCGCCAGTACTAATTTTTCGGGAGCTGGATGTAAATCTCCCTAGCTTCACCTGTTGCCACCTGTCAGTCAGAAAGCTGGAGATCCACTAGCAGGTGGAGGGGGGCACCTTGAGCTGGAGGAGTTTCTGATGAAGAATGCCTGGGATGATGGTGTTGAACGCTGAGCTGAAGTCGACAAACAGCATCCTGGCGTACGTCCCTGGGGAGTCGAGGTGTTGCAGGATGTAGTGTAGTCCCACATTCACTGCATCATCCACTGACCTGTTTGACTGGTAGGCAAACTGCAGTGGGTCCATCAGGGGGCCTGTGACGACCTTCAGGTGGTTCAGCACCAATCTCTCCAAGGATTTCATGATCACAGAGGTCAAGGCAACAGGTCTGTAGTCGTTTAATCCTGTAACAGAGGGTTTCTTGAGAACTGGAATGATGATGAAGCGTTTGAAGCAGGAAGGCACTTCACACAGCTCCAGTGATCTATTAAAGATCCGGGTGAAGATGGGGGCCAACTCGTTGGAGCAGACTCTCAGGCAGGACAGAGACACACCATCAGGTCCTGCAGCCTTCTTGAGCTTTTGTCTCTGAAAGACCCAGCGCACCTCCTCTTCACAGATCGTTAGTGCTGGTGGGAGGTCAGAGTGGAGGAGGGATGGAGTTCCTGAGGCTGCAGATAATCCTTTTGTGTGGGTGGGAGGTGAGAATTGTAGGTTCTTTTCAAGCCTACAGTAAAAGCTGTTTAGGTCGTTAGCCAGCTGGAGGTTTTCCACAGGGTGGGGGGATGGTCTCCTGTAGTTGGTGATATTCTGCAGGCCTCTCCAAACAGAAGCAGAGTTGTTGGCTGAGAAGTTTTGTTGTAACTTCTCACTGTAGCTCCTCTTAGCAAGCCTGGTCTCCTTCGTCAGCATGTTTCTGGCCCGTTTGTACAGACTCCAGTCACCAGTCCTGTAGGCCTCCTCCTTGGTCTGACGTAGCTGCTTCAGTTTAGGAGTGAACCAGGGTTTATTGTTGTTGTATGTGCAGAAGGTCTTGGTCTGCACACACATGTACTCACAAAAACTGATGTATGATGTCACAGTGTCAGTGAGTTCATTTAGGCTAATGGCTGCATCTTCAAAAACACTCCAGTCTGTGCAGTCAAAGCAGGCTTGTAACTCCAGCTTTGATTCCTCAGTCCATTTCTTCACAGTCCTTACAACAGACTTGGAAGTTTTTAGTTTCTGTCTGTATGTTGGAATAAGATGGATCATGTAGAAGAGCTTGGAATAACGAGGCAATGTGATTTATAAACCAAAGTTTATTATCAGCTTCGCTCCTCTAACAAGTCTCATCTCAGTGCAGAAGCAGAATAAGAGGTCGAACACATTCAGACCTACATACTTATACCTACACATCACAAAAGACATTGCACATCAAAGCTGACATCCCGCATTAGCTTAATCCCCCCTCCTTTGTCTTCCTACTCCTCCACCTGACCCTGGGTGGTCAGGGCGATCGATCTCCTCCATTGTCCTCTGTCTCTTCCACCTGGCCCTGGGAAGTCAGGGCGATCGATCTGGTCTCCACCGCTGCGCCTCGGATGCTCTTTGATCTTCGCTGGCGGTTGAGACCTCTTGTCCTGTTCTGAGGCGTGAGGTCATTGTACATATGTAATCACTAAACATTCTAACATGCTTATACATATGTAGGTTATGGGATATATGATTAATATAAATCACAGAGCAGACAGTGGTTAGAAAAACCCAGAGCTGCACGGGGGACGGCATGATAGGCGTTTCTTAAAACTGTGTAACAGTGGTCGAGTGTATTTGTGTCCCTGGTGGGACATTTAATATGCTGTCTGTATTTAGGAAGCTCATTTGTGAGATTAGCTCTATTGAAATCACCCAGAATGATAAGCAGAGAGTCTGGATGTTTTTCCTCCACCTCTGCTATCTGGTCAGCGAGGTGCTGCAGTGCCTCCGTTGTATAAGCAGCAGGCGGGATATAAATTCCGACCAGAATAAACGAGGAGAACTCTCGCGGTGAATAAAAGGGTTTACAGTTTATGAACAGTGACTCTAGGTTAGGGCTACAAAACTTCTTCAACACTGTGACATCAGTACACCAACCTTTGTTTATGTAGAAGCAGATTCAATCAATCAATCAATACATCAGATTTATATAGCACTTTATCATAGACACTCAAAGACGCTTTACAGAAATTAAGGGTCATCCACCACCTAGATGGATGAAGCAGCCACAATACGGCGCCATCCCTTTTTAAACCATTCACACACACATTCACACCAAGGGCCACTTTAGAGTCTCCAATTAACCTAACCTGCATGTTTTTGGGATGTGGGAGGAAACCGGAGAAATCCCGGGGTAAACCCACGCATACACGGGGAGAACATGCAAACTCCACACAGATCACTGTTGGTCGGGGGCTGGGATCGAACTCACGATCCCACGATCCCCACGATCCCCCGGCCAAGGGTAAACTGTGCTGCTGCAGTGCTAACCACTGCGCCACCATGCAGCCCAGATTCCACCACCTTTAGTCTTTCCAGAGAATTCTCGGCTGCGATCAGCGCGAAACAGTTGGAATCCATCCAGGCGAACCGCGCTGTCCGGGATGTGTTCACTCAGCCAGGACTCCGTGAAACACAGGGCGCCAGATCTGCTAAAATCCAGGTTTTTGTGAGTCAGGAGCAGCAGTTCGTCCATTTTGTTCGCCAAAGAGCGGACACTGGTCAGATGGATCGATAAGGAGCGGCGTGCGATATCCTCGTTTCTTCAGCCTGACTAGTGCACCGGCACGTTTACCACGCCGCCTTCGTTTCCGGCCAGTGCCAATAGCCGCTGCTCCCACAGCTAAGATCGACTGAAAAAACTCAGATCAGCAGCAGAAACTGGTGGAGAAGTTGCATTGGGAGATAGTCTGAGAGAAAGTAGTTCCTCCCTTGAATAGGTGACTCGGACGGAAGAGCAGAAGTCCAAAAAAACACAGAAAATTATCAAAAACATCAGAGAGCAGAAGCCAGTGGCTGCCATCCGCGGCGCCATCTTGGATAACAAAGGAATGTTGGTTCAGCTGTGGTCCTGGGATGAAAAAGCAGTTCTTGACTGGCCTTTTCCTTGGGTGAAACAATGTCTTTAAGATGAAGAATAATTTTATTGATGAGCCAAAGCAAGATAATGCTACACATGCAAGCCTGTTTGCCACAGATAACAGGCAGACAGCAGATCAGTTCTAACAGTCATTTTCCATGATTAAAAATAAAACATGATGTGAATACATATAGCCACTAAACCTGTTTATCAGCTAAGTTAGCGTAATGATGAGAACAAACATCATATAGACAGAAGTACCGGCACATTTTCATATGCAAAAATGAAATTCCATGTCACTCGTTATACTCTATGGATGCATGCTTGATCCAGTCTACTTTTTATCAAGTTTGGTGTCCACTGTCCCACACACAGCTGTCTGATGGCCTTTCTTCTCCCTTTGCCCTTCTTCTCCAGGTGAGTGCTTTAACAGCCTACCTGCCTCCTCCTTGCATAATTAGCAGCCTCCTCCACTCGATGCTCCAGCTTAGAAAAGCCCTTTACACTTCGGGATTTTTTGAGCAATTTGTTTTCCCTAAGCTCTTTTTCTCTTAATAATTTTATGAGCGCTACTTTCAAACTTTTTTGCGGACATTTTGACCGAGCTAATTACAACTTACCTCTCGCTTGCATAGTCACATGTCAAAACAATTCCTAGGCTATTGTTACATGGTACCCACGTGGGACACTTGTAAATTAGACCAATCAGCAGCCACACATGACTATCAAGTGATGGACACAAAATCTGACCAATTAACAACAATATGATCTTTTTCATTGGCTCATGATAGGCCCTGATCTTCATAGGTCCCTGGGCTTCAGCCCAGCCTAGCCCATTCGTTAAAGTGGCCTTGAATATACGTGGCAATGCACATCTCACTTGTGACAAACATATTTTGCCCAATAAACGGGACACCCCGGCTAAAACGGGACAGTTTGCAACCCTAGTTAACATGTGCAACCCTCTGACCGTCCCAAGTCTGTCTGCACTGAGATCAGTTCGGTCTCCCAAATTCATAATAGGCCTATGGTCTAATCTGATCTGAAAGGCCTCAGTCACATTCACTGAGGTCACACTGGTAGGAGATTACAATGATAAAACAACAAGAAACAAAAACAAAGAAATACACACATGCATGGGTTCCCCCTTAACATGGTTCACTTCCACGTTCACTGATGTAAGAGAGTCAGACACTCATGTGACAGGAAGGAAAACCAGGTTTAGCTGGTTTTTAACATTGATCTGCATAGAAAACTGGATAGTGCACTCCAGCAGAAGTGAAGCCACTGAAACTGTGGCCGCCATTTTGGTACACCTGATTGTATTATACTTACAAGTTCTATCAAGGTTAGGATTTTGGCAAATTATTTGCCCATTTTCAGGCCACCATGCTCTGGTGTTTGACATACAAATGCATTAAAATCAGTATAAAGGGATGCGGTAAAACTTTTCATGTGTGATTCAAGTGTGATTTATTGACAATTTATAGAGATTTAGATGAGTCTGAAGTGGTGTAAATTTTAATTTAAAATTTTTAATCTGGTAGGATACTGTACAATTCTGCCAGTGAAGTGAAATTATAAAACACGTGAGAGGTTGACACATTTTTACACATTCAGTACAATAGATAATATTTGTGATTAAGAAAGAAAGTATCAGGTAAATGTAAAAATGAGGCATGAAAGTGATCACCACCCACGCCACCCCACCACACTAGCCACACCAACCTAGGCCTACCGCTGCTATACTTGTAGCCTAACTAGGCCTAGGTTATTATTAGTGTTTCTGATCACCGATTCCCGATCATGCTGCATTCTGATGTGGGTTATGAGATATAATGGTGTAAATATTATAGTTTATTTCACTTACCAGGACTTGTGGTCACTACAGGAGTGTTTCAGTGCGCTATGGACACTTCAATTCCTGATCACTGCTGGGACCTGAAATATGCATTTTCACTTGTTTAATGATGCGGGTTGTCATAGTGTACATATCTGTGAACTCTTAATTTACTTGTGATGCTGGTCACCAATGCATAATGGTCATGATGGTGGTACACATGACTGAATTATTTAGAATATACTTACCAAGAATAGTGATCACCAAGGACACCTAAAGCTGGATTCATGCGGCACCTCTGCTGTCTGTGTACGTGTAACCAGAAATCTCGTGTGACAAAATTTACGTCATCGTCTCCACTTCGCTAGTGTCCGCAGTGCTCAACCGCGGACGACCACGTGCAGCCCAAATTTTGTGACCGCGCTACCTGCCCACGACCTGAATGCGTTGAAAAGTGCATGCACAAGATTGAACGTCCCATTCACGAGGTGGCGATATCGACACAGCATACCAAGACAAAGTAGACAAAGAAGACAACGAGGAAACGGAAGGCGAGAATAAACATACCTGAATCATACATAGGCCGAATCTCAATCTCCTCCCTAAGCCCTCAAGCCCTGAGCCCTTGTAGACTTAGGCGGCAGCCATCAGTAGTGTGTGAGTATGCGAGTCTACGAGGGTTTGAAATGGTATAAGAGGAATGGGGCACTTTATGACATGTCACCCTACCTTGACAACGGTGTATGACAAACATGCTGCTTAATATTGTGGGATTTGGACTTTTTATTTTAAGAATGATTTTATCTTCAAGGCCAAGGAACAGAAGGAATCAGTTGCCTGATCTAAATATCTTGCAGGTACAAGCCTTACAGAGTGAATGAGAGGTAATTATGAAAAAAATTATTTTCCTTTTTTTATGAAAATTACACAAAATAGTTGATAATGTCTGTACTATATTTTTTTTAATTTATTTTTACGTTATGTGTTAAATGCAGTATCTTAAATCCTTAGTTATAGTCATCCACTGGCTTACTAAATAATCATAATCAATAATCAATATAACAGCTGAATACTGACTTGAAACCTTGAGCAGATGTGTTTCTGTGGCCCGGGAATTTGGAGTCATGTTCAATACAAAGCTCAATAAACTGTAATGTTTGTTCATTGCTCCCTCTTTGTAAATAAAAAATGTTTTATTATGCAACTATAGACATACTGCAGACCAGTGAGCTACATTAAACTTGCATGCAAACATCTTCTTTTTAATGATGTTTGGAGTTGTTCCTTCCATGCTTCTGTGTTGACCTGTTTTTTTGTTTTTGTGGGGTGGAGCAGGGGTGAAGGGGTGGTCGGTGATGAACAGGTGACGAATCAGGAATTTTTCCTCTAGAAACTCCGGCATGGCGCTCTGAACTGTGGGTAATTCCCTGACCTTAGCTGACTAATAAGGTCAGGGCTCATTTAAGGGCTCAAGAAGTCAGCGAGTCAGCCACTTCCTGATTTCAGGTTGGGACAGACCTTCACTTCCCGTGAATGTGCCTAAAGTCAACGAGTCTGCAAGGGAGGAGAATGAGATTCGGCCATACATACTTCAGCAGAGACCCACAACAGTCCAAAGACATAATATTTTCACACATAAGGAGTTGTACAGAACTCCTTATAAGAACTCCTTATACAAAGATTGATGCAAAGAGTGATGATAATCAAGTCAGTGGCGGCAATGCACCTGTAAGCTGGTTGCCAACCGCCATCCATCCATCTTCTACCGCTTAATCAAATCTAAAAGAAGAAGAAGAAGCAGCAGCAGCATCTTCGTGGAAAAGAAATGAAAACTGGAAAGTCAAGCAGCAGAAAGCAAGCAGCGTCTCTTCGTTCGTGAAAATCCTGGCGCATCAGCGCATTGGCGCTACCTATAGGGCTGGAGTGAAACTACAAATGATGGTGATCGCTATCTAGCTACAAATTTTTTTTAATTTTTTTTTTTGTTACTTATTTGTACCCGTAGGTAGACTTGGTTTGCAGTTTGGTGACAAGCCACCGGCTGCTGGTCGCTGCGTACGCGAGCGCCCTAAACCTACATGTTTTTGGTGTGCGGGAGGAAACCAGAGAAATCCCGGAGTAAACCCGCGCAACACGGGGAGAACATGCAAACTCCACACAGCTCACTGTTGGTCGGGGGCTGGGATCGAACCTACGATCTCATGATCCCCGCGGTCCCCCGGCCGAGGGTAAAACTGTGCTGCCACAGTGCTAAACCACTGCGCCAAATGATGGTTGTACGCATGCGTCAACCGCGTGGCCTGGGTGGATGAAAAAAGTGAGCATGTATAGCGCCGCGTGCGTGCCAGGCTCATCCAAAGCACACGTGGACCAAAGTAGACTAGAGGGGGACTGCAGCATGAATAAGGCTTAAGCCTTTAGCCTTAAAAGTGGCAGCACCGTTTACTAAACCTGTTCATTCTTCATGTTTTTTAGGTGTACCAAGATGGCGGCCCGGTGGCTTCACTCTGCTCTGTACTCACTAATGGGGAGTGACCTATCCAGTATTTTTTTTTATTACAGATCAGTGGTTTTCAACCGTCAGTTCTGCTGTCTAATATGAAAGGAATGTGCGCTCTCTTGAGAACGGAATGTGCAAATTCAACTGCACCAGAACCTGCAACAAACTGATGAAATTGAGCAACTTACAGATGACACCAAAGCCTAACTTGTTATTTCAGTTTTTTTGTCTGTTGATAAATGAGTTTTTGGTAAACTGAACCATCATCAATCATAACAAGAACCAAAAACTTAAAATCCAACTAACTTCTTTTTTAAAACTCAGAAATTTTCTCTTGCCTTTGTGAATTTTTACTTGCAAATTGTTCTCATAAATTAATATTTTTTTGTAAATGATAAATTTTTTTAATCAACTTTAAATTGTTATTTTTTTAGTATTAAATTGTAATTTTTTTGAAAAAAGCTGCAAAATTACAAGAAAAAAATCTGCAACTTTATGAGAAAGTAGTTGCAAATTTACAAGAAAAAAACAGCAAATTTATGAAAAATAGTTGCAACTTAACAAGAAAAAAGCTGGAAATATATGAGAAAGCTGCAACTTAAGAAAAAAGCTACCAATTTTTGAGGAAAAAACTTCAAAATTACAGGAAGAAGCTGGAAATTTGTGAGATAATAGTTGCAGTTTCACAAGAACAAAATGTAAATTAACATAAAAAGCTGCAAATTTATGAACAAATTGTTGCAACTTAATAAGAGAAAAGCTACAAATTCATGAGAAAAAAGCTTCAAAATTACAAGAAACAAATCTATGAAATGTGCAAATCTATGAAAAAAGCTGCAAAATTACACAACAAAAGCTGTAAGTTTGTGAGAAAATTTCAAATTAACAAGAAAAATAGCACTTATACTTAACACTTAATACTTGATACTAAGGTTTATGATTATATTATTGTGTGTGTGTGTAGGGATTTTCCCTGTTTTGGTTGGGGGGTTGGGGTGTGGCCCCCCATTACCTTCTTGATTTACACCGATGGGTTTCACAAGTTTCAGATGCAATATTACATCATCTTAGTTTTTCCTTCCCACTACTCACCCCCCCAACAAAAAAACCCCTGCAACCCCACAACAACAACAACTTCGTTAACATGTAACCTACTGGAACAGAAAAGCTTCCTGATTAATATAAATATGGTTAATTAATTCCTGAACGAGTCAGTGAAAGTGTTCAGACAGGAGTTTCAGTGTGAGAAGACAGTCCTGTGACTGGTGATGAGGCCTCTTCTGGAAATGAGGCAACATCCTGGCAATGCTGCCTTCATTCATTCCTTCATTCATTCACTGGGGCTGCTCATAATAAACTGGGGCTGAAGGTGACTGAGTTTGTACCTTGGCCATAGATGGGAATATAAAAAGCAGAGAGGAAATGTGCTGACTTATAGGATTATTGGTCACCTGTACAGAGGAGAGCATTAAGCTCTGCATTGTAGCACAACTGTTGGCCACTGATTATGATGTCACTGACGGTATGAAACAAAGGAAAATCACAATATTTATGTCCTGTGCAGATTAACTTAGATATGAAGCTTTTCTTTTCTTTTCTTTTCCTATGAGCATGGGCAGATATTTCACTGCTGAGGGAGACAATAACCAAAGCATTTTCTCCACAGTAAATATTTACAAGTAGTTTTGTTATCAAAGCTGTTTCTAGTTTTGAGGGGCCTGATGCAAGATTGTGTTTGGAGGCCCCTATTTTTGTAATGGAGAAGAGTTCAAACCCTTACATAAATCCCCCCCCCCAACAAAAATATACAAACCATAATTCCAATGAATTTAGGACATTGTATAAAACATAAATAAAAACAGAATACAATGATTTGCAAATTTTTTCAACTTATATTCAGATGAATACACTACAAACACAAGATATTTAATGTTCAAACTGATAAACTGTATTGTTCTTTTGTTTTTTTAAAATATTCATTTATTTTCAATATGATACCTGTAAAATATTCCACAAAAGCTGGGACGGGGCAAGAAAAGACTGGGAACACTCAGGAATGCTCAAAAAACACCTTTTTGGAACATTCCACAGGTAAAAAGGTTAATTGGAAACAAGTGAGCGTCATGATTGGGTATAAAAGGAGCATCCCTGAAAGGCTCAGTTGTTCTCAAGCAAGGATGGGGTGAGGTTCACTACTTTGTGAAGAACCGTGTGGGAAAATAGTCCAACAGTTTAAGAACATTTCTCAATGTACAAATGCAAGGAATTTAGGGATTTCATCATCTACAGTCCATAGTATCATCAAAAGACTCAGAGAATCTGGAGAAATTTCTGCACGTAAGCGACAAGAATGAGAACCAACATTTAATTCCCCTAACCTTCCATCTCTCAGATGGCACTGCATTAAAAGCAGAAATCATTCTGTTAAAGATATTACCACGTGGGCTCAGGTACACTTCAGAAAACCATTGTCAGTTCACACGCTTTGTCTCTACATCTACAAGCGCAAGTTAAAACTCTACCATGCAAGGCCAAAGCCAGATATCAACAACACCCAGAAACGCCATCGGTTGCTCTGGGCCTGAACCCAACCGAGATGGACTGATGCAAAGTGAACGTGTGCTGTGGTCTGACAAGTTTATAATTCAGATTGTTTTTGGAAATCATGGATGTCATGTCCTCTGGGCTGAAGAGGAAAGGACCATCCAGAATGTTATCAGCGCAAAGTTCAAAAGCCAGCATCTGTGATGGTATGGAGGTGTGTTGTGCCGATGGTATGGGTAACTTGTACATCTGTGAAGGCATCATTCATGCTGAACGGTACATACAGGTTTTGGAGCAGCATCTGCTGCCATCCAAGCAACGTCTTTTTCAGGGACATCCCTCCTTATTTCAGCAAGACAATGCCAAGCCACATTCTGCACATGTTACTGTAACAGGTGTGCAGGGTTGTTAAGAACATCACTTTGAAAGGTTCTTTAAAGACTAGGTGAAGAGTCACAGGTAGCAATCAAAGAGGAAACTACAAAATGTTTGTTCAAGCAAGGAATTTATTTACACAATATATATACACAACAGATGCCCACTTAAATAAAAAGCTAAAACCTGAGAATTAAAACTACACTAAAATAAGCTGAAATAGAATAAAGTACTAACTAAAAACTAAGCTAAAAAAACTAAAAGTGGGCTAAAACAAATGAAAGAAAAAAAGCAGCAAATTTATGAAAAATAGTTGCAACTTAAGAAAAAAGCTGGAAATATATGAGAAAGTAGCTGCAACTTAAGAAAAAAGCTACCAATTTTTGAGGAAAAAACTTGATACTAAGGTTTATGATTATATTATTGTGTGTGTGTGTGGGAATTTTCCCTGTTTTGGTTGGGGGGTTGGGGTGTGGCCCCCCTGTTACCTTCTTGATTTACACCTATGGGTTTCACAAGTTTCAGATGCAATATTACATCATCTTAGTTTTCCCTTCCCACTACTCACCCCCCCCCCCCCCAACAAAAAAACCCCTGCAACCCCACAACAACAACAACTTCGTTAACATGTAACCTACTGGAACAGAAAAGCTTCCTGATTAATATAAATATGGTTAATTAATTCCTGAACGAGTCAGTGAAAGTGTTCAGACAGGAGTTTCAGTGTGAGAAGACAGTCCTGTGACTGGTGATGAGGCCTCTTCTGGAAATGAGGCAACATCCTGGCAATGCTGCCTTCATTCATTCCTTCATTCATTCACTGGGGCTGCTCATAATAAACTGGGGCTGAAGGTGACTGAGTTTGTACCTTGGCCATAGATGGGAATATAAAAAGCAGAGAGGAAATGTGCTGACTTATAGGATTATTGGTCACCTGTACAGAGGAGAGCATTAAGCTCTGCATTGTAGCACAACTGTTGACCACTGATTATGATGTCACTGACGGTATGAAACAAAGGAAAATCACAATATTTATGTCCTGTGCAGATTAATTTAGATATGAAGCTTTTCTTTTCTTTTCTTTTCCTATGAGCATGGGCAGATATTTCACTGCTGAGGGAGACAATAACCAAAACATTTTCTCCACAGTAAATATTTACAAGTAGTTTTGTTATCAAAGCTGTTTCTAGTTTTGAGGGGCCTGATGCAAGATTGTGTTTGGAGGCCCCTATTTTTGTAATGGAGAAGAGTTCAAACCCTTACATAAATCCCCCCCCCCAACAAAAATATACAAACCATAATTCCAATG
Source organism: Pholidichthys leucotaenia (assembly GCA_020510985.1). NCBI lineage: Eukaryota > Metazoa > Chordata > Actinopteri > Cichliformes > Pholidichthyidae > Pholidichthys > Pholidichthys leucotaenia. Next base: position 60,766,445 of record CM035845.1, on the reverse strand, counting down.
AATTTAGGACATTGTATAAAACATAAATAAAAACAGAATACAATGATTTGCAAATTTTTTCAACTTATATTCAGATGAATACACTACAAACACAAGATATTTAATGTTCAAACTGATAAACTGTATTGTTCTTTTGTTTTTTTTAAATATTCATTTATTTTCAATATGATACCTGTAAAACATTCCACAAAAGCTGGGACGGGGCAAGAAAAGACTGGGAACACTCAGGAATGCTCAAAAAACACCTTTTTGGAACATTCCACAGGTGAACAGGTTAATTGGAAACAAGTGAGCGTCATGATTGGGTATAAAAGGAGCATCCCTGAAAGGCTCAGTTGTTCTCAAGCAAGGATGGGGTGAGGTTCACTACTTTGTGAAGAACCGTGTGGGAAAATAGTCCAACAGTTTAAGAACATTTCTCAATGTACAAATGCAAGGAATTTAGGGATTTCATCATCTACAGTCCATAGTATCATCAAAAGACTCAGAGAATCTGGAGAAATTTCTGCACGTAAGCGACAAGACTGAAAACCAACATTTAATTCCCCTAACCTTCCATCTCTCAGATGGCACTGCATTAAAAGCAGAAATCATTCTGTTAAAGATATTACCACGTGGGCTCAGGTACACTTCAGAAAACCATTGTCAGTTCACACGCTTTGTCTCTACATCTACAAGCGCAAGTTAAAACTCTACCATGTAAGGCCAAAGCCAGATATCAACAACACCCAGAAACGCCATCGGTTGCTCTGGGCCTGAACCCAACCGAGATGGACTGATGCAAAGTCAACGTGTGCTGTGGTCTGACAAGTTTATAATTCAGATTGCTTTTGGAAATCATGGATGTCATGTCCTCTGGGCTGAAGAGGAAAGGACCATCCAGAATGTTATCAGCGCAAAGTTCAAAAGCCAGCATCTGTGATGGTATGGAGGTGTGTTGTGCCGATGGTATGGGTAACTTGTACATCTGTGAAGGCATCATTCATGCTGAACGGTACATACAGGTTTTGGAGCAGCATCTGCTGCCATCCAAGCAACGTCTTTTTCAGGGACATCCCTCCTTATTTCAGCAAGACAATGCCAAGCCACATTCTGCACATGTTACTGTAACAGGTGTGCAGGGTTGTTAAGAACATCACTTTGAAAGGTTCTTTAAAGACTAGGTGAAGAGTCACAGGTAGCAATCAAAGAGGAAACTACAAAATGTTTGTTCAAGCAAGGAATTTATTTACACAATATATATACACAACAGATGCCCACTTAAATAAAAAGCTAAAACCTGAGAATTAAAACTACACTAAAATAAGCTGAAATAGAATAAAGTACTAACTAAAAACTAAGCTAAAAAACTAAAAGTGGGCTAAAACAAATGAAAGTCCCTAAAAGCTGAGGATGAGGAGCCTCTCTTCAGGTGTTGTACTCCTTCTGCCACCATGACACCAACATCCTCAGGAAACCTGTACAGGGGAAGACACTTGCCAGCAGTACATCCAGATTTTCCATCATTATCGTTGTCAACGTCATGGGGTGCTACTATCTGGAAACAAGGATATCTGCAGCCCAGGCAGAGCTTGTCGTCTCTCGTCTGCAGCACCCCAACCGCTCCACACAGAAGTGTCCTCCCCCAAATGCCGGCGTCATGGTCGTCCTGGGCCGTTACTGCTCCTCCTCCTCAGTCACGCCCTCCTTCAGCCATTTTCTCTGGGACCAGCAGCCCCTCTCATCCAGCAGGCTCTCATCTGGCCGGCTGTCCTGGCAGGGCTCTCCTCCGGCCGGGCTCCCATTCAGGCAGGCCTTTGGCTGGCAGGGCCCCCATCTGGCTGGCTCTCCTCAGGCAGGGCTTCCTTCTGGTCTGGCCGGGCTCCCCTCAGGCAGGGCTCTCTCCTCTGGCAGGGCTCTCATCTGGACTGCCAAAACACCTTTTATAACATGTGTAGTCACAGGTGCTGCACATACCCAGTCAACACAGGTGTTGCTGATCAGTAATTAAGGGATGCATAGGGTGGAAGCAGACAACATTTCCAATTTAAAAACACACTGATTAAATATAAAAACTACAAAACATGCAAACCATAAATAAACATGCAACACAAACTTATAAACCACATAACCCCCCAAAACAATAACATACTTCCACTCCATAACATTACAACAGTGTGGCTTTGTAGTAAATGAGTGTGGGTACTAGACTGGCATCCCTGCAGTCCAGACCTGACTCCCATTGAAAATATGTTGCACATTATGAAGCACAAAACAGGACAACAGAGACCCCGGACTGTTGAGCAGCTGAAGTTGTACATCAAGCAAGAATGGGAAAAATTTTCACCTACAAAACTTCAACAATCAGTGTCCTCGGTTCCTAAACGCTTACTGAGTGTTGTTAAAAGGAAAGGTGATGTAACACAGTGGTAAACATGACCCTGTCCAGATTTTTTTTGAATGTGCTGCAGGCATCAAATTCAAAATGAGTGAATATTTGCAAAAATACCCCAAAACAATAAAGTTTATCAGTTTGAACATTAAATATCGTATTGTTGTAGTGTATTCAATTGAATATAGGTTGAAAAGGATTTGCAAATCATTGCATTCTGTTTTTATTTACATTTTACACAACTTCCTTGGAATTGGGGTTTGAATTAAAAATGATCCAGTTTACTTTATTTATATGGATGAACAGAAAAAAACCCTAAACTATTACAGTGAATAAAAATTTAACCATGCAGCATATGGACATTGTAAATTTGCAAAAACAGAAAAAAGTTGCAATTTTACAAGAAAAACTCACAAATTTATGAGAAACAGCAGCAAATTTGTGATAAAATTGAAGAGAATTTATAAGTAAAAGTTGCAAATTTACAAGAAAAAGTTAAATTTATTAGAAAAAAATTGCAAAGCTATGACCAAATATTTTTGCATTTATGCTTATCATTGGTGCTTCAAATACATTTTCTACAGTTATGTAACATGATATAGAAAGGTTTATGATGATATGGGGGGGGGGGTGTTCTCTCTTTTTTCCAGTTTGGGGGCCTCACCTAGAAATAATAAAAAAAGAAACATACAAAACAAAATTGTAATTAAAAAGCAGAGCAAAACGAACCTCAGATTAGCTAACTGTGGAACAATCCTGCCACCTGCTGGACATATGATGTAACAGTTCACTGGGCCCAATCCCAATCATCACCTGAAAACCTCAGGCTCACACCCTGTAGATCAGATGTGTCCAAACTATGGGGGACAAATGTGCCCATGGGGACATTTTGAAGTGGCCCACAGGAAATTATAAAAATAAAGTGGAACATGGCCCGTTGCAGTAGAGTGGAACTGAACCTGAAGCCTTCTGCTCTATCCAAATTGATAGACAACAAAGGTCTGTCGGACAGTGCCTGTTTTTAATTTGTAAGGGAGACTGTTGGAAAAATCTCTTTAACCAGTAGTCAAAGAATCAGGCAGGATTAAAGTTTCCGTAAATTTAATTTGCACTGATCAGTGGAGAACAATAAGTGATACACTCAGAGTCACCTCCGGAAATTGTTCTGAATTACATACACAACTTTCAGTCTTTAAGCATTGTGTTATCTCAAAACTGTCCAAGAGAGAATATCTGGTTCAGTCTGGTTCTTCCAAACTGTCTCCCTTCTTAGACATAATCATAATAGTACAGAACATTCACATGAGAAGAACCAGATAAATGTCCAGCTGGTCAACCTTGTACACATTTCACCCAGACTCTGAGGTACCAAAAGATAAAGAATACAAAATTATTCCATCATTTCCCCCCTCTTTGATGCCACGCAAGGCATCATAAATGAAAAGTGATAAGTTATGACATCTAAAACCCTATCTGGCAGCTATGCTAAGCTCCAGTACATTGATGTGCAACAGATCCTAACTTGCTAGTGACGGGGAAAGTCCGCCATCGGCCTTGCTGTCCCAGGCGCCGGCTAACATTTAGTCCTTTAGGAGGAAAAATAGAACAAAAATAAAACTTACTAATTAATGGTAAAAGTAATTAATGAAAAAACATTAAAATCAAATGATAGTAAATTAAGGATGATAGCAAGGATATAATAACGATATATGTGTCATTGCTGCATGTGTCATTGCAGCTTGTATAAAACAAAACATAAAAGATGAAAACAAAACAAAAATAATAACAAAACATAAAAACAGAAATAAGGGCGGCGCGGTGGAGGAGGGGTTAGCATTACGGCAGCACAGCAACTCACCCTTGGCCGGGGGATCCTGGGTTCGATCCCAGCCCTCGACCAACAGTGATCTGTGTGGAGTTTACATGTTCTCCCCGTGTCTGCGTGGGTTTAATCCGGGATTTCTCCGGTTTCCTCCCACATCCCAAAAACATGCAAGTTAGGTTAATTGGCATCAAACTGGGGATTCTAAATTGTCCTTGGGCATGACTGTGAGAATGAATGGTTGTCTGTCTCTCTGTGTTGGCCCTGCGATGGACTGGCGATCTATCCAGGGTGTACCCTGCCTCTCGCCCAAAGATGCTGGGATAGGCTCCTGCCCCCCTGCGACCCGAAAAGGATTAAGCGGAAGAGGATGAATGAATGAATGAATGAAAACAGAAATAAAAGTAACATAAAATAAAAATAATGTTTTAAACTTCATAAATGTATTTACAGGTAGTACATTTCAACTTCACATCATAATCATGCAACTTCTTTAGGTTTTTCTACATATCAGCCATACTCTTACTCTGTACTTGGGTCATGGAGAGACACTTTGAGCTCACACTGTTCATCATCCCCATCATCCCCGGCAACTGCTCCATGGTACATTACTAAATTAACATGCACAAGTCTCATCATCATATTACGGATACAGGGAATAACACAAGAAAAGACCAGTAATATTACCACAAAAATCTTTAACAAGTTCATGATGAGACCTCTGCATGAAGAGAATAACCAACTAAACCAGGTATGTTCATCAGTGATATTGTCCTTTGCCATAGCCACCAGCAAAGCAGTCAGGTTCTGTATTGCTAAGGCAATCATGGAACCATCTGCATCATTATCAGGGATAAAAATACAACAATAATCCCCCACAATTACACACACACACACACACCCTCGAGCTGCAGTTTTTTGACCAAGAACGATCCTATTTGGGGTCAGTATAAGTCTAAAAGCTGTTAACTTCTCTTTTATTCCACTAAAAGCAGACAAAGAAAAATTCACAAATGAGTGTAGTCTGTAACTAGTTGTTTCAGTCCATAAGGTATTCTTAGCCACTCCCACCCAAGGGAACAAGGAATTAAGCACCTCCTGCTCAGTGGTTTCTAACTTGCTCAATGGTTTCTGTCTTCAGGACAGCTTTTGCCCACTATGCTGGTCCAGCAGGTAGCAGTACAGAGGCAAGATATACTATGCACCGTTGCACACCTGGAAATTGATAAACTGCCCAAAGAGATGTTTCCATACCCTTTTAGACGAAAGGAAAAATTCCCCGGTGAGGTTAATCTTGCCTTTACCGAGTAAGGGGTGTCATCGTGTCTCCGGTCAGTGGAGTCATAGACAATGTGGCAGGTGTGGTTCAATTTAATGCTTGCTGTGCTATTTCCATACATAGCCTCGTGCAAGAAACAAACAGCTTCTGACAGCTCCATTGGTTTAGCAGTAACAAATATTTGACTAGCTGAGAGTGGGAGCAAAGAACACACATAACAATTTGAACGATTAGCTATTTTGGCTGTGTGGTTAGCATACTTCCACCACACATTACCAGCATAAACAAAGTCATCGTAGCCTGGTCCTTCTAGCCAGTTGTGATGCGTATGAGTAGCATACCTAGCCCTGCGATGATGCTCCTAGGAATAACCAAATCAAAAGTACTACCACAAAGATGAGGATGAGGAAAAAACAGGTGTACCATTCACATCTTTCTGCTACCCACCTTCTCTCTCTTGCGTTTTGTCTCTCCATGATAAACAACAGTTGTTTCGCTATACAAGCCGCTACTGGGCGGACCATCAGCCAAACACTTGTATAGAGAAACAGTTAAACAGTTAAATAGTTAAGCTGTTAAATGGTAACTTGCTGAGGGCTTTGAATGGGGTAAGGTTTGCAATGTGTCAGATGCACCCAAGAATCACGTCCTTTGACTTTCACGGCTGTTGGTGTTGCCAGGATGACTTTGTGTGGTCCTTGCCAGGGAGCATTGGCCCAGTTTTTCATTTTGATAGCTTTGATGAGGACCAGATCCCCTGGTTTGGCTATGATGGCACATTCCCGTGTTTCTTCCTGGGAAGAGCAGCATGTACAACATCTCTGTCAGTCAACATTCTTCGCATGCAATCAGCTTAATAATAATAATAATAATAACCATAACCAAATGGTTATGATATATGGAATAACCAGAACCTATAATCTTGTAACTGGTCTCTCAGATCATAACATGGTTCTTGCTGTCAGAAAACTCACTAAAAAGCGACTACAGTATTTTGGAGGAGTCGATATTGACAAACCAAATTTTATTATTCCCAAATCAAAAAATGAGGAGTTTGAACATTACTTAGAGAATCAAAATTGGGAGCAGCTCATGTCAATAAACGAAGTAGATGATTGTTGTAACTTTATAACTGCAACAATTACTAAGTCCATAGAAAAATTTACAAAGCAAATTAAAAGTAGACAACAGAAGATTAACCTACCATGGTTAAATAATGAAATAAGAAAACTTATGAAGAGGCGAGACTCTGCATTGAAAACATCATTAACCTCTAAACTGCAAAATGATCACCTTGTGTACAAAAGTTTAAGAAATAAAGTGGTACAAGAGCTGCGAAAATCAAAAGTATCTTATTACAATAAACTGATAGATCATGCAAAGGGTAACAACAGTTCCCTATGGAGGCATTTAAATAACTTAACTAATAAAAAAAATGTTCAGAAGGGGGTAAAGGAACTTAGAATCAATGGCAAGACCATCAGTGACAAGGCTACATTGGCAAATGAATTTAATTCATATTTTGTGGGCTCTGTGGAAGACTTGACAAAAAACTTTGTGCCGCCAAATGTGCTCAACAACACAAATTCAATACTTCCAACAGATTCTTTTCACATCGATGAGGTAAATGAGGAGTTAATTGCTGGTATTGTTAAAACACTGTCAAACTCAAAAACTAATGATATCTACAACATGAGCACCTCCTTTCTCAAAACGCACAGCAAAATATTAATCAAACCACTGACTCATCTCATTAATCTCTCCATTAGGTCTAGTATATTCCCATCTGGCTGGAAAAAAGCTGTCGTCATACCAGTTCATAAATCAGGCAGTAAAGACGATATATACAATTACCGCCCAATCTCTGTTTTACCAGTCCTGTCTAAGGTTCTTGAAAAAGTTGTAGCTACACAGATGATAGACTACTTACAAGACAGTGAACTTCTTCATCCACATCAATTTGGTTTTAGACCAGGATACTCAACAGAAACAGCAAATTGTTGCCTTATTGAAAATGTCAAACAGTCCTTGGACAGGGGTAATGTGGTAGGAGCTGTTTTTCTAGATCTCAAAAAGGCTTTCGATACTGTAAACCACAGTTTGCTTTTATCCAAAATGGTATCTTTTAACTTCTCCCCAGATACATTAGACTGGTTTGCATCTTATCTCCAGAATAGAGAACAGTGTGTAAAAGTTCACCAGGATAAATCCTCACTTTTAAATAACCGTATGGGTATCCCACAAGGGTCCATTCTTGGTCCTTTACTTTTCAGCATTTTTATTAATGACTTGCCGCTACACTGCTCTGTTGCAACATGCCAACTTTATACAGATGATGCAGTTATTTACACAGCTGCCAAGACTCCAGCACAGGCTGCAGATGTACTGTCTACAAGTATGGTTGATGTCCATGAGTGGCTCCTCCAGAACCATCTATTGCTGAACCTTCAGAAAACAGTTTCAATGTGCTTTTCAATCAAAAAATATAACCTGCAATGTTTTAAAGTTAATATACATGATCATGACATCAGTTTAGTTACAGAATTCAAATACCTTGGCGTTGTACTAGATCCTCAACTCAAATTTAATCTTCATATAAAGAAAATTTGAAAAACAGTTAAAAAAAATCTGAACTGCTTTAAATTAATTAGATATTACATACCTTACGAACCTGCTGTACTGTATATGCATTCTATGGTTTTTTCTCATATATCATACTGTTTGACAGTCTGGGCTCAAGCAGCCCCTTCCACAATAAGACATATAGGTTCATTATATAATCAAACCCTAAAAATCTTGGACAAAAAGCCCATTAGGTGGCATCACTGTAATATTTTAAAAAAAATACAACCTATTGAGTTTTGAGAGTTTCATTGACCTCTGTTTACTGAAATTAACTTTCAAATGTTTCCATAAATCAGCACCTGAGCCACTTGCTGGTTTCATCCAAAGACAGGACAGCAGCAGAGCCACCAGGAGTTCTGTTAACAATAACTGTAAAATATTCCACCGCAGAACCACATTTGGACAAACAGCTTTCTCTATAAAGGGCAGTCACATCTGGAACACAATGCCAAATGAAGTTAAAATAATAACGGACTTTAAAACATTCACTAAAAAGGTTAAAAACTGGCTGAAAAATAAACAAGAATGTACCCATGTATGAAATGATTGTCTGCAGGGTGAGAGTGAATGAAGGGAAGGAATGAATGTGTTTGTTTATAGTGAGTGACGAAGGGAGGGAGGCCTAAAATAGGCAAATGTGTGTCAGGTTGTTATATTTGTGTATTTATAATATTTATAATTGTGTATTTATAATGTATTTATGTTTTTTGCATTGATGTATGTGGTTATTGTGTATTCCTTTTCTTTTTTTTTCTTTTTTTTTTTTTTTAACTTGTTTCTCCTTTCTAAAGCCCATCCAGGGACAAGAGTTGCAAATTAGCTAATAGCTATACACTCTGTGCAACACATCAGATTGATTGTCATTGATTAATTGTCTATGTTTATTGCACTGTCCCTGTCAAATAAACAAATCTATCTATCTATCTTAACACATTGTGGTTAGCACTGTGGCAGCACAGCAACTCACCCTTGGCCATGGGATCCCGGGTTCGATCCCAGCCCCTGACCAACAGTGATCTGTGTGGAGTTTGCATGCTCTCCCTGTGTCTGCGTGGGTTTATGCTGGGATTTCTCCGGTTTCCTCCCACAGGTCAAAAACATGAAGGTTAGGTTAATTGGAGACTCTAAAGTGGCCCTAGGCGTGAATGTGTGTGTGAATGGTGAAGGTATAGCACTGTACCATGGCTGCTTCATCCATCCAGGTGGATGCCCTGAATTTCCCCTCTGGGGATCAACAAAGTACACAAAATCCAACCCCCCCCCCCCCCCCGCCAAAAAAAAAAAAAAAATCACGTGAATTAAATGGCCTTAATGGTGGGAGTAGGCAAGGCTTACCATACATTACTTCAAATGGAGACAGCCTACCTTTTGAGGGCATTACCCTCATGTAAAAAAGGACTGGGGTAGACAATATATCCAATTTTTTTATTTTTTTTTAAATTTTGTATACTTTATTGAATACTTTATAATTTATTGTATACTTTATTTTTTCAACCTCACCCGCCTGAAAGCCAGAACCAAAGTACGCGAGGCTCTAATCAGAGACATGCTGTTCGCAGACGACGCTGCAGTCGCAACCCACACACAGCAGGAACTTCAGACCCTGATGGACCGCTTCTCCCAGGCATGCAAGGACTTCGGGCTTACCATCAGCCTGAAGAAGACTAACGTCTTGGCGCAAGGCACGGAAGCACCACCAACCATCACCATTGATGACTACAAGCTGGAGGTCGTGAATCAGTTCACGTACCTGGGGTCCACGATCAGCAACAACCTCTCCCTTGATACAGAGATCAACAAGAGGATTGGAAAATCAGCCTTCACACTCGCTCGCCTCACCACACGAGTCTGGGAGAATCCCAAACTCTCTGTCAAGACGAAGATGGCAGTGTACAACGCCTGCGTCATCAGCACACTGCTCTATGGGAGTGAGACGTGGACAGCATACGCCCGGCAGGAAAAGAGACTGAACTCCTTCCACTTGCGCTGCATTCGCCACATCCTGGACATATCCTGGCAGGACAAAGTGCCCAACACAGAAGTTCTGTCCCGCGCCGGTCTTCCCTCCATGTTCACTCTACTCAGGCAACGCAGGCTCCGCTGGCTAGGCCACGTTCACCGTATGGAGGATGGCAGAATCCCCAAAGACGTCCTCTATGGAGAACTGGCAACTGGCAGGAGAGACGTTGGCCGCCCACAGCTGCGCTTTAGAGACGTCTGCAAGAGAGACATGAAGGCCCTGGATATCAACACAGAGCGCTGGGAGGACCTTGCAACGGACCGCTCCAAATGGAGAGGCACCCTGACCAGACAGCTCAAGGCGGGTGAAGAGAGACTGACTGCTGCAGCAGATGAAAAGAGGACCCGCAGGAAGAACCGCCACAGACCCAGCAGCACGGAGACCACCCACAAGTGTGACCTGTGTGACAGGGACTGTCATTCGCGCATCGGCCTGTTCAGCCACAGGCGGTGCTGTTCCAGCAGAGTAGACGTTTAGGATTCTCTTCCATGGTCATCATAGACCGACGGAGGCCGATGAAACTTTATTGATCCCCAGAGGGGAAATTGAGGGCATCCACCTGGATGGATGAAGCAGCCACGGTACGGCGTTATCCCTTAACCATTCACATACACATTCACACCTAGGGCCACTTTAGAGTCTCCAATTAACCTAACCTGCATGTTTTTGGCCTGTGGGAGGAAACAGGAGAAATCCCAGAGTAAACCCACGCAGATATGGGGAGAACATGCAAACTCCACACAGATCACTGTTGGTCAGGGGCTGGGATCAAACCAGGGATCCCATGGCCAAGGGTGAGTTGCTGTGCTGGTGCAGTGCTAACCACTGCGCCACCGCACCGCCCAAATTTTGTCCTGTTTCTGCCATTGTTTTTCGAAGCCTTTCTTTAATGGTCCTATTTGTGCGTTCACCAATCCTGCAGATTGTGGATGGTAAACTGAGTGGTTTTCCAAGTTAACATTAGGTACTGTGCCAAAGTGGGATATAACCTGATTTACAAAATGTGTTCTATTGTCTGAGTAAATCTTTTCAGGTGTTCCAAATCTTGGTACTACTTCAGCTAAGAGTTTCTTTGCTACTGTAATAGCATTTGAATGAGTGCAAGGGAAGGCTTCTGTCCATTTCACCAAGCAATATTTCTTCCCTTCACATTTATTTAGTTCAATGAAATCCATGCAAATGTTTTGAAAAGGATAAGTTGATGCAGGGAAAGTACTCTTCTGAGGTCTTAAGTGTCCCTGACCATTGTTTTTTTCACAGATTAGGCATTTTTTTTTTTTTACAAAATTGAGTAGCAAATTGACTAAACCCATAAGTGGTAAAAGATTTACTCATCACAGAAATCATACCCTCTGCTGCTACATGGGCTTTCCCACGTAGCAGAACAGCAGTCTGGTGGAACAATTTGCATGGCAAAATGGGTTTGTTATTGCAGCATTTGTAGAGTTTTGAAGTGTTGTCAAATGTTGCCCCCTTTTTATCCACCAGTAAATTTCAGCTTATGATGTTTCCTGGGCGTTAGTGAGCATGTCATGTGATAGATGTTCTGTTAGTGTTAAAAGAAGAGATGCTGTAGTGTGGTTTCCTGTATGAACTTGTACAGCTGCTTTTGTGGGGTTGTCTGCAAAGTGGTTGCCCTTAGAGATCGGATCTGTACCATTGGTGTGTGCGGCACATTTGTATATGGCCAATTTGGAGGGAAGTTTTACACTGTCTAACAGTTTTAAGATGAGATCTTTGTGTTGGTTTCCACTGTTGTGCAAAATGATGGATGGTAGAAAAAGCATATACGTAGGCTGTCAGTGTATACTGTGAGTGCTTTTCCCTGGCCTAATTTACAAGCCTCAGTTAGAGCAACTAATTCAGCTGCTTGTGCAAAATAATGTGATGGGAGTTTTTGTGCCTGTAAAACGGTGTCATGGGTGACCACTGTGAAACTGGACAAGTTTGAACCAGTACAGTCACATTTGGAGGAGCCGTCAACAACAATGTGAGATCAGAGTCCTCCAAAGGAGTGTCCTGCAAATCAGGACGTGGCAATGTTTCACTCTCGATTTCTGCCAGTCATGAGGTTCGTCTTGTGTTGAAATTGTCATGCGGTGACCCTCGCGGGCCACCATAAGACGGCAAAAGTCACCAGTGTGGTCTATATTTATCATATATTCCATAACCTACATATGTTGAAGCATGTGAGAATGTTTGGTGATTACATATGTAAGGCGACTTCACACCTCAGAACAGGACAAAGAGATCTCAACCGCCAGTGAGGATTAAGGAGTTTCCCAGGCACTGCGGTGGAGACCGGAGGAGCTGCCCTGACCCCCCAGGGCCATGAGGAGGGGTACAAAGACAATGGGGGGATTAAGATAAGGAGGGATGTCAGCTTTGGATTTGCATGTCTTTTGTTATGTGCAAGTATAAGTTCTGAGAGCCGGAGGTGTTCGGTCTCTTTTTCCTTCTTCTGCTTCTGCACTTAGATGAGACTTGTTAGAGGAGCTGATAATAAACTTTGGTTTATATATCATACCGCCTCGTTCTTTCAAGATCTTCTACACTGGTGACCCTGACGCGAGTATGGACCTGAGGCATTCTCCCGCGATCGACTCATCTGTGGCGACCCAGGCAGACGCCGGTGCCCACGCAGACAGGGGAACAGATGGATGACGTTCCCCCCCCGGCAGAAGTGATAGAGAGGGCTCAACCGAGCACCAGCGCCGCTGAGAGAGCCGAAGCAAGGCACTTTCACCCTGCGGACACATCAGTGACGGTATACACAAACGCCGTCGCTGTCAAGCTGCCGGACTTCTGGCAGGAAGACCCCGCCTCGTGGTTTCAACAAGCCGAAGCCCAGTTTACACTGGCGGGCATCACGGCTGACGATACGAAGTTCTATCACATCGTCGCCAAACTCAACGCCGCCACTTCGAGGTGTGTGCAGAGCATTATCCGGTGGCCGCCAGCCCAAGACAAATATGAAATACTGAAAGCAACCATCGTGGCAAATTACGTCCCCTCAGCCGAAGAGAGAGCCGAGAGGATCCTGGCGGTCTACGGCCACAGAGGAGGCAGACCTAAGGCCCTCATGGAGGACTTGCTACAGCTTAAAGAAGAGGACAATGACAACTTCCTCTTCCAATTCATATTCCTCAGTACGCTGCCGCCACACATGAGAGGGACACTCGCCAACATGCGATGCAGCACCCAGCAAGACTTCCGCGTGCTGGCCAACGAAGCTCAACGGCTCGTCAATGCCTGCAAGGAGCAGACACCCACAGCAGCATCCGCAGACTTCAACGCTGTTGCCCAGAACCACGGGGAGCCGCAAACCACTGAGCAGAACCAGCCCGCGGTGACAGCGACACGGCCAAAACGTAACAGAAGGAGCGACGTTTGTTATTACCACAACCGCTTCGCCGAGAAGGCTCACAAATGCGTTCCCCCCTGCAAATTTACGATTTCGGGAAAACGCCAAAGCCGAGAGCCGTTAACGGCAGCGGTTTTCGGCGAGAAAAGTAAGCTGTTATATGTGACGGACGGTCACACCGGCAAGCAGTTCCTTATTGACACAGGAGCTCAACTAAGTTTTGTCATGCCCTCCCAAGCAGATCGGGCCATGGGCACCCGGGGCAACGGAGCGGTGGCAGCCAACGGCTCCAGCATTGACACTTTTGGCGAAAAAAGCCTGCACCTCCGCATCCACGGCCGCAACTACAGATGGTCATTTGTTGTAGCAGCGGTGAGTTTTAACTTGTTGGGCGCAGACTTTTTGTGTGCACATGGGTTATTAGTGGATCTAGCGAACAGGCGCTTGGTTAATGCACTGTCTTTTGCTTCTATTCCCTGCGCAGCTCGTATTTCTCCACCACCCGTGCAGGCCAATGTCACCACAGTAGGAGGTAAGTTTGATCAACTCCTCACCCAATTTCCAGCACTCACAATTCCCAAATTCTCAGCCACAGTGGCTAAACACGGGGTTGAACATTTTATTCCCACAACGGGCCCACCCGTATTTGCCAAAGCTCGGCGCTTAGACACGGCCAAGCTCGCCATAGCTCGGGACGAGTTTACTACCCTTGAAAAATTAGGCATTATCAGACGCTCGAAAAGCCCCTGGGCCTCACCACTTCACATGGTTCCGAAATCCGACGGTTCTTGGAGACTGTGCGGCGATTACCGCAGATTAAACAATGCGACAGCGCATGACCGCTACCCAATTCCTCACATCCAAGATTTTTCACTGCATCTGGCGGGTGCGCGCATTTTTTCAAAAATAGACCTGGTCCGCGGTTATCATCAAGTCCCAGTTCGAGCAGAGGACATTCCTAAAACAGCTGTAATAACCCCCTTCGGCCTTTTTGAATTTTTGCGAATGCCTTTTGGCCTCAAAGGCGCAGCTCAAACCTTTCAGCGGATGATGGACGCAGTATTACGCGACCTCCCTTTTGTTTTTGTCTACCTCGACGATATGCTGGTAGCCAGCCCGTCTGAGGAAGAACACGAGCAGCATCTCACTACGGTTTTTCAGAGGCTAGAAGAGCACGGGTTAATAATCAATCCAGCCAAATGCAAATTCGGCGTGTCACAAATTGATTTTTTAGGACACAGAGTTTCTCCGAAAGGGGCAGTCCCACTTCCAGACAAAGTTCACGCGATAAAAAGTTTCCCACGGCCACAAACGGTCAAATCGCTGCAAGAATTTTTAGGAATGGTTAATTTTTACAACCGTTTCCTCCCCCACGCAGCTCAGCTCATGCAGCCCCTATATGACGTGCTCAGAAAACAAAAAGCTTCCAACGCGGTCGAATGGACCCCGGAGTGCGAACGCGCCTTCGCGGAAGTAAAGAGCGCCCTAGCTAATGCCACATTGTTGGTTCACCCCGATCCCTCGGCCCGCATTGCGCTAACCACAGACGCTTCGGACCTAGCTATAGGGGCAGTTGTAGAACAACATGTCAGTGGAATCTGGCAACCTTTGGCATTCTTCAGCAAATCACTAAACCAAACTGAGCGTAAATACAGCACTTTTGACAGGGAGCTGCTAGCGCTTCATTTATCCATCCGCCACTTCCAGTTCTGGTTAGAGGGGCGGCGTTTCACGGCTTTTGTAGACCACAAACCGCTCACCTTTGCCATGGCTAAAATTTCCGAACCGTGGTCAGGCAGGCAACAAAGACAGCTGGCTGCGATTTCAGAGTTCACCACAGACATTCGACATGTGGCAGGCAAACTTAACGTGGCAGCAGACTGCCTCTCTCACGCTGTGACATCGCCAGAGCGCAAGGAGACAGATTATACTACCTCAGCCGCAGAACTCTTCACTAACGCGGACACATACGCAGCACCAATCCATGCAGGGATAGATTATGCAGCCATGGCAGAGGAACAAAGTAGTGACGCGGACGTGCGCGCACTCTTGTCTGGACCAACAGGGTTGAGGCTGGAGGAAAGGGGTTTACACGACGGCGTGCCCCCCCTAATATGCGATATTTCAACCGGCCGACCGCGCCCGTTAGTCCCAGCTACATGGCGCCGCCATATTTTCGACTCAGTTCACTCCCTCGCGCACCCAGGTGTGCACGCCTCAGTTAAAATGGTCGCCAAAAAGTTTGTGTGGCCTGGCCTGCGCAAAAATGTAAAAGAATGGGCAAAAACTTGCATTTCTTGTCAGCGCGCCAAAATACACAAACACACAAAAGCCCCTCTGGAGCCTTTTCCAATCCCTGCTAGAAGGTTCGACCACGTTCATGTCGACCTCATGGGACCACTACCTTCCTCCCAAGGTTTCACACACCTGTTAACAATGATAGACCGCACCACGCGCTGGCCAGAGGCAGTCCCTCTGGCATCAACCACAGCGGAGGAAGTCGCTCGCGTTTTTTTGACAAACTGGGTGGCATGTTTCGGCGTCCCATCGGACATCACGTCCGATAGGGGGCCTCAATTTGTCTCGGAGCTTTGGTCAGCCATGGCCAGCAGCTTAGGGGCGACAATTCACCGCACCACCGCTTATCACCCTCAGGCTAATGGGTTATGCGAGCGTTTTCACAGATCTTTAAAGGCCGCCCTCAGAGCCTCACTAACGGATACAAATTGGGTAAATAAACTTCCCTGGGCTTTATTGGGGTTGCGTGCTGCGCCCAAAGAGGATCTAGACGCCTCCCCAGCAGAATTAGTTTTTGCACAACCTCTCAGGCTCCCAGGTGAATTTTTACCAGAGAACCCAGAGCCAGGGCGTCTTCCACCCCCGAGGTTTTTAGGCAGCAGCGGACCGGACTCTCTCCCCGGTCCGGCTCATCACTCTTTTCCACAGGTTTTTGTCCCTCAAGCTTTAAAGAACGCTGAATTCGTTTTTGTTAGGCATGAAGCTTTAAAACCAACTTTCCGCCCACCATACGGTGGGCCATTCAGAGTGCTGGAACCTGGTGATAAACACTTTGTGCTTGATTTTGGGGACAGAAAAGAAACAGTCAGCATTGACAGACTTAAACCTGCCTTCTTGTTGAGAGACGAGCCTGCACGGTTGGCGAGAGCACCTCAGCGGGGTAGACCCCCCAAGAGAAAAGACTCAGCCCCCCTGCAGGGAACAAATAATCACTCTCCTCCCCAAGCTGCAGATTCCTTACAGGAAGGTCCCAGCAGGACGCCTAAGCGGACCCACAGCAGATTCGGGAGAAGATTAAAACCCAGACGGCACAGAGACTGAAGCAAACTACTCAACAGTTGTTCACTAATTGTGCTGTAACAGTTTAGGACTGACTTGTGATTTTACTATGCTGTTATGATTACCACTGAACTCTCTTAGGAGCATGGCTGCTGTTTCTTCTGTGGCAAGAAGTGTAGCAGTTAGTATGTCATAATAATTATCTTAAACTGTGAATTTTTCTATTGTTCTTTTCTTAGTCGTTTGGGGGGGGCTGTGGTCTATATTTATCATATATTCCATAACCTACATATGTTGAAGCATGTGAGAATGTTTGTTGATTACATATGTAAGGCGACTTCACACCTCAGAACAGGACAAAGAGATCTCAACCGCCAGTGAGGATTAAGGAGTTTCCCAGGCACTGCGGTAGAGACCGGAGGAGCTGCCCTGACCCCCCAGGGCCATGAGGAGGGGTACAAAGACAATGGGGGGATTAAGATAAGGAGGGATGTCAGCTTTGGATTTGCATGTCTTTTGTTATGTGCAAGTATAAGTTCTGAGAGCCGGAGGTGTTCGGCCTCTTTTTCCTTCTTCTGCTTCTGCACTTAGATGAGACTTGTTAGAGGAGCTGATAATAAACTTTGGTTTATATATCATACCGCCTCGTTCTTTCAAGCTCTTCTACAACCAGTGAGTTTTGCATTTGATGTTTTATTATAACAAGGCAAGATGAGACACAAAGCTGTGAGCCACTGAGGGCAAAACACACACTACAGAATACAGGGGATCGTAGGGCTAACCCCAACCACTACAACCTTAACTATGACATGGACAAGAATAAGCACGAACCTGACATCAACGAGGACCAGGAATGATTGACAAATGTTTGACGATACTCCAGCATCAACCAGCTGTCAGCACCCGCTAATAAAGCCGGCGACTAACAAGCGGTGATGCAGAACAGCTGATCGGTTCTGACAGCAGGAAGCCCCATCGAGCACTGTCACAATAAGAGCCCGGGAAGCCAGAATGTAATCCACTGCTGTCAAAGCTGGCAGAGATGATGCATGGCCCGAGCACAGACGAGATCGGCGCTCGGGTCATAACAGTACCCTCCCTCCGAGGGCGGGCTCCTGAACACCCATAGACATCCAATCCCCCCACCCCCTCCAGGGTGGGTGGATGGGGCAGGAGAGGATCAAACCACAGATCGAGAACCAGAGCACAGACAGGGGAAAAAAAAAAAACGACTCAAAAAAATACATGGAACAGTCATACAGACACGAAATAACAGAAAAAAGAAAAAAAAAACTCCCTACAGTACAAAACATGATGACAGGACAAATGAGGCAACTGCAGAACACAAATCAAACTCCCAAAATGCACAAATGGTGACTACAAGAACAAAACACAGGACAGTGAAAAGAACAGAACAGTTACAGGACCAGACTAAACTCCAAAATACATGAAACACAATTACACAGGCACAAAAACAAAAATACCACACTCTCAAGTCAAAAGGCAAATACGACACAGGACAGAGAAAAAAACCCCAGAACAATTACAGGACCAGACTACACTCCAAAATACACGAAACACAATTATACAGGCACGAAAACAAAAAATACCACATTCTCAGGTCAAAAAGCAAATACAACACAGGACAGAAAAAAAAAGAACAATTACAGGACCAGACTACACTCCAAAATACATGAAACACAATTATACAGGCACGAAAACAAAAATGCCATGCTCATAAGTCAAAAAGCAAATACAACACAGGACAGAAAAAAAAACAAAACAGAACAATTACAGGGTTAGACTACCACCACGAATGACCTCTACCCCCAACAGTTCATGCCGACTGGCGGAGACCAAACGCCACGGGAACAGTTCAGGCGGTCTCCCCACGTCCAACGGCCGACGGGTGGTCATGGGGGGCAGAACATGACCGGGCGGCTTACCACAGTCCCAGGCCCGGAAAGTCCACTCCTCCGGTGGCCGAACCAGATCGCCCAGTGAAACACACAATATGTCGGGTGGCCGACCCGAGGTGTTGAACCGGCAAAACAGTTCCTCAGGTGGCTGACCCACGTCCCTCAGCCACCAATACTGGGGGAAAACAGCCCCTCGCTCCCTGGCGAGGACAAAACACGGGAGAGCCGGGGCGAGCGAAAAAGGAACCCCACGGCCCCCGGCGATGATGCGCAGGGGCGATGACTCCATAGAGGGGACAGAAGGCAAGGATGATCCCGTACTGGGTCAGGCGGCGAAGGGTCTGCAGCTCCTCCACCGTCCGTGGACCACACCGGCACTGCACCTCCGCTGGACCCCGATTGGGTCCCGGCTGCACCCACGTCGGACCCCCGATTGGGCAGAACAGAACCTGCGGTGGACCCTGATTGGGCCTCGGGAGCACCCACGTCGTACCCCGATTGGGCCAAAGCAGCCTCCACAACGGACCCTGACTGGGTTGGTGCAGCTCTGCTGACGACCTCCACCCCCGAACCTGGAGCCTCCAACTCACCGACCACGACTGGCTCAGCGCCGGTGACACTGCAAGGAAGCTCAGAACATAAAGAAAAACCGGGATCAGTATCACCGGCAGCAACAGAACCAAGCAAGACGAGTTCGGGCGCAGCAGGCGGCTGCCCCTCACTCGCCTCCCCAAGAGGCAGGAAAAAATGCTCCAACACAGGAGACAGAGACACAAGAGGGTGCACTTGCCTGCACTCGGGTTCTGTTGCCGTCCAGGACTCCGTCGATCCAGGCTCAGGGCGAAGAAGCTCGTGTGTAGGCTCCAACTCAGCTGTGTCGGGCTCCGCAGCTGGCAAGATGGATTCCGCAGTCTGAGGTTCCTCTCGCGCTGATGCCCACGCCGATGACCCGTATGGCGTGGATGCAGGGGACCCTCGACCCACTGGCTTGGACTGCTCCGGCGAGGAGACCCGGGGACGCTTCATCGTTGGCACAGGTTCCGGGCCGCAGTCCGCTCTTCTCCTCTGTCCACGACGTGGCTGCAGGGCCGGATCCAGGCTTTCCAGCACTGCAGGCCCCCTCCTCACCCCGCGACGTAGACCTGGCGTCGTGGACCACTCAGCAGAGGGAGACACAGAGGCAGCAGGTTTGATTATTATGACTATAGCAGATGGTGGGAGCTCGGGGGACTGCGAACCCCGAACTCTGCCCCCAGGAGTCAGAAGGCAGATCACAATTACCATGTAAAGAATGAACTAGCACTTGCCTTTCTCCCGGAGGGAGGATGGTGCCTGCTGTAGGGGACGTGGTTCCTCCCTCTCCCCGCTGGATGGCAACAGAGGGCCCCCTGGAAGGACGAGGAGGAGCCGCTCTCAGAGGTCAGCTGACGGGCTTCACCGGCAGCGGGTCCAGCCGGGGATTCTACTGAGGTCCACCTTGGCCATTGCACCGACGTCTTCGACGGCCCCCAGATGGCGCAAACTCCTGGACCGGATCCAGGACAGGAACGGAATCCCAATGCGGGGAGCAAGGATGCCTCCTCCTCTGCTTCCTGCTGTCTTCCTCCTCCAGCCCACGGAGTATCTCGCGCTGTGCGGCGAGTTCAGCCCTCCTCGTCATCACCTCCGGGTGGTCGTCGTAGTGGAGAGGAAGGTTGTCCAGAAGAACCTCAGTGTAGTCCAGGTGCCGGCATATGTCGCTGGGAATGTCGTATAGCGTAGCGGTGAATAGAGTTCCATCCACATACTCTAGAGCCTCCGCTAGCTCCTTGCCCAAGCGCCGACCGCGGCCTCTGGATGACGGCATTCTCCCAGCAAGTGACACCCAGACAGGGAAGAACGATAGTCCAATTTACGCAAAAACTCACGATGAAGAGGCGTCTCGGTGTGGCGTCTCCGTTTAGACATCCTGGCTGGAGTATACTGTCATGTGGTGACCCTCGCGGGCCACCATAAGACGCCAAAAGTCACCAGTGAGTTTTGCATTTGATGTTTTATTATAACAAGACAAGACGAGACACAAAGCTGTGAGCCGCTGAGGGCAAAACACACACTATAGAATACAGGGGATCGTAGGGCTAACCCCAGCCACTACGACCTTAACTATGACATGGACAAGAATAAGCACGAACCTGACATGAACGAGGACCAGGAATGATTGACGAATGTTTGACAATACTCCAGCATCAACCAGCTGTCAATCATCGTCTTTCACCCGAAACGGGCATATCCACAGTTCCTTCCTTACTCCTCTCTGCTCTACGTCAAGCCCGTCTTTTCTCGTAAGCCATCACTCTCGTTGAATTATGCGCCCTGCAAACTTTCCTCGTGAGGTTCTTCCATTCCGCTCTATCATGTACTACCAATTGCCATTGATCTAAAACATCGGCACACTTCAATGCATTTTTGCATGTGTCCTTAAAACGGAGTTTGGGTCGACCTACTTTGCGAGAACCATGAGCCAGCTCACAAAACAAGAGTTCCTTCACTGGCCTATCATCATTCATTTGACAAACATGACCTAACCAGTGCAGGCGACTCATTACAAGCTTGATCTCGATGTCTTCGATGTGTGTCCGCCACAGCACCTCCTCATTGCTGATGAAATCGTCCCACTTGATGTTTAGTATAAGGCGAAGGTGACGCTGTTGGATTATGCGAAGCTGCCTGACTTCGTGCTGGTAAAGGGTCCAGGTTTCGCTGCCATACATCAGGAGGGGCATAAGGCACTGATTGTAAACTGCGACTTTGGTAGAGACTGTGAGGTCATGCGAATCAAACACCCTCTTGCGCAGATGGCCAAAAGCACACAATGCTGCTTGGATGCGAGATGCAAGTTCCCCTTCATAGAGCAGTCACTGCTGACATAACTGCCGAGATACTTGAAGCGAGTAATGTTGGCCAATTTGATGTCGTCAATAAAGAATTCAGCTGTATTGCCAATACACATGGTTTCTGTTTTGACTGTGTTGATGCAGAGACCCATTCTCTTAGCGACGTCATTGTAGGAGGATAATAACGTCTGCAGGCCCTCTGGTGTATCACTGAAAATCGCGATATCGTCAGCATACTGAGCTTCTCTAATATATTCTGTGAGGACTCTGGATTTCGCTTTTAATCTGCGGAAGTCAAAAAGATCACCATCGTAACGCAGTCTGATCTGTACGCTGCAGGTGTGCTTGCTTTGAAAGCGAGCCAAAGTAGGACTGCTGTGTACATGCCAAAGAGTGTTGGAGCTAGTTTACACCCCTGCTTGACCCCGCTGTTGTATTCAAAGGATTGGGTGAGTTCACCATTGATAGCAAGTCGGGCATGCACGTCCGTGTATAGTCTCTTGATGATTCTTATAAACTTTGGAGGACAGCCAAGTTTGCCAAGGATGATGAAGAGGAGCTTGCGATTGACCGTGTCAAACGCCTTCACAAAATCCACGAAGGCTATGTACAAACATTTGCGCTGCTCTCTTGTTTTTTCCATCAGCTGGCGAAGGGTGAAAATCCCATCTATTGTACTTCTACAGTTTTGATACCCTGACTGCGACTGGGGGTAGATATATTCTGCTAACAGGTGAAGCCTCTGCAAGATAATGCCCGCGAAGACTTTACCGACAGCACTGAGCAGTGAAATTCCTCTGTAATTACCACAGAGGCTTCTATCACCTTTTTTGAACAGAATTGCGATGATGGCGTCTATCCAGTCGGTTGGGATAATCTCTGTAGTCCAGCAGATGTTGAATAGGACAAGTAGGAAAGCTCTTAAGCGGCGTCCTCCATGCACAAGTACTTAAGGTAGAATACCGTCTGGACCTGGACTCTTTCCTAATCGGGTGTTTCTAAGGGCTTGGTCAAGCTCTTGGTCTTCAATTGGGAGGCTCATTGATTCAATAACTGGAAGCTGGTCTATGTCATCGACGATGCTCAAGTCAACATCCGTTGGTTGGTTTAATAAGTCGCTGAAGTGTTCAACCCATCTGTCCTTTGTCTTGTCAGGAGCAGTCAGGAGCTCACCATCTTTGGACTTCACAGGATGGGTGCTTCTGGATCTAGGGCCATAGACGGCATTGAGGGTAGCATAGAACTCTCTGTGGTCCTTCTCCTGAGAGTGCCGTTCTGCCTCCTCAGATCTGTGCCGAAACCAGTCATTCTTTAGCTCTCTGATTGGCCTTCTTAGAACATGCCTGTCCAAGTTCTTGTCTTGAAGCAGCTTTTGAATTTCTTGGTCCTGATCTTCAAACCAGTCATTCTGCACTCGTTTCTTTTTGCCGAAGACATGGGTGGCAGCATTCTGGAGAATAACTCTGAGTTCATCAAAGTCCGTCTTACAGGTAGACAACTTTCCGTCTAAGAAGAGCTCCAGTAATGCTTTTTTGTCATCATCCAAATGTATGTCTAGCTTCTTGGGAGGCCTTGTACCACTCTTCTTGTTATTAATAAAGAACAGGCACTTAGAAACCAGGAGCTTATGATCGGTGAAGCAATTTTCTACTCGATTGACTCGTGTCACTGTGACATATGGTTTTGCGGCCTTATTGGATAGTACATGGTCGATTTGGTGCCAGTGCTTTGAACGTAGGTGTTGCCATGTGTTCTTTAAGGTGTTTTTCTGTTGGAACATAGTACCCATGACACTGAGCTGGAATCTGGTGCAGAATTCTAAGAGCATAAGCCTGTTGGAGTTCATTTTACCAACGCCATGTTTTCCAATTACATTCGGCCACAATTTCCAGTCCTTGCCCACTCGAGCGTTAAAGTCGCCCAGGATGATGATGATGTCCATCTTGGCGGCAAATGTACAGCTGCCAAGCTTTTCATAGAACTGCTCTTTTTTTCTTCCTGAGATCTTTGCATGGTCGGCCCATAAACACTAATGAGAGTTAGATTGTTTCCTCCCTCTAGCTGTATGCGCATTGACATGAGCCTGTCGCTGATTGGTGTAGGGGTGATACCTTGAGCAGCTAGCTTGTTGAAGATAGCAAAGCCAACGCCAGCTGTTCTCTCTTCTCCTCCACTCCAAAAGATTGTGTGACTCCTCTCAACTACGTTTCCGGTGCCAGGTTGCCGAACTTCGCTTAGGGCACAGATGTCAATGGTCGCTTTCTCTAACTCACGACAGATAAGGGCTGTTGCTCTTTCAGGTCTGATTGAAGACTCACTGTCGTTGGTTGTACGGACATTCCAAGCACCGAGATTGAGGCATTGTTTGCATGAGTTCGAAACAGAAGGTCGATGGTGTTGTTCGTTGGTTACCCCGGACACGGTAGCAGTATACGGACTTCGTCCACTTGTCGCCACTGCCTATTGAGTGGTGCATCGGTTCCCCCATATGCAGTAGCCATATCTACTCTCCTTAACTGTGCTTCCATTGAAAACTGTGGGGCTGCACCTATGATGATGATGACACTGCTTGGCGCACAGGCAGTGTCCCTTGGCGAGGTACTCTGTTAGTCGACAACACAGCAAAGCTGAGATGGTCGCAGAGAGGCTCGTTGCATTTTGCCGTAACTGAAGTCGAGTAGACAGTCAGAGACGCCTGCTGCAGCTGAAGCCGAGCTAACATTCAGAAGCACCAATAACAAAGCAGTCATCCCAACCAGCTGTCAGCGCCCGCTAATAAAGCCGGCGACTAACAAGCGGTGATGCAGAACAGCCGATCGGCTCTGACAGCAGGAAGCCCCACCGAGCACTGTCACAATAAGAGCCCGGGGAGCCAGAATGTAATCCACTGCTGTCAAAGCCGGCAGAGATGATGCATGGCCCGAGCGTGGACGAGATCGGCGCTCGGGTCATAACAGAAATTGGCATAAAGTTTGCTGGATTTGTTACTGTGCAGCATTCAATGGTTAGATGAGGCTGTGATAATAACACTGTCATGCATGCAAGGTGTCTGGATGGTTAGAGAACTGATATTTTACTTTGTGACAAGATAACTGATACTGCATGTGTGACCTTTAGGGTCAAGGGATGAAAAAGAACTGTGAATGCAAACCAAAACTGATGATCTGAATGTATTGGGATGCTGAAAAAACATTGCTGATGTCTATCACTGTAAAATTTGCATGTGTGGTTGTAGGTCATTTAACAAAGTGTGTGGGTCAGGGGCAGAAACGACTCTTGGGATGACTGCTTTGTTTACCTCTGGGAGGTCCTGTACCATCTTCCAACCAGAAGATGGAGGAGCTTTCTTTACAGGAAAAAAGGTGTATTGCATGGAGAATTTGGACATGGTACAATGACACCTGTTGCTTTCTGTTCCTCTATCACTGGTTCAATGCCCTCTTGGGCCTCAGGATGTAGAGGATACTGTGTTTCGTATGGGCTCTAGTGTGATTTCACTTTTATTTTGACCAACTCTGCATTTTTATTAGTCCTACATCTGCCTGTCCTGTTGACCACAGAGAATTTGAAATTTGCGAGAGTGTATGTTCCTCTTTTTGTGTTAATGTAAAAAGTGATCAAATGGGTGAGCTGGGAACATCAGTGTGGACCTCTTTTTGCACTGTGGCCACTCAGTTCAAGGGCAGTGAGTAGGTATCAAGTTTTGAGGAATATTGAACCTTTGGGTTGGAAGTTTGCTTCCAAGACTGACCACATTCTACTAACTAACTACTAACTAACCTGCACTTACTGTATATAGCGCTTTTCTAGTCACAAAGACCACTCAAAGCGCTTTCATTAATACTAACCCTCTATTCTAAGGGCCTATAGGAAACAGATATCTAGGGACAATTTAGAACAGCCAATTAACCTAACATGCATGTTTTTGGCATGTGGGAGGAAACCGGAGAAATCCCGGAGTAAACCCACGCAACACGGGGAGAACATGCAAACTCCACACAGATCACTGTTGGTCGGGGGCTGGGATCGAACCCACGATCCCACGATCCCCACAATCCCCCGGCCAAGGGTAAACTGTGCTGCCGCAGTGCTAACCACTGCGCCACCGTGCAGCCCCCTCAGCTGTAGTCACAAACCGACCTACATCCTTCCAGTCCATGTGTTTGGATTTGACCATTGAGATGTGGGGAGCTTCCTAGTGTTTAAAATGCCTGCTATCCTCATCAGACAACACGACAGATGCTACCACATCTCCCCTTGGTGACCAATACAGATTTTTAATGACCAGTCTGGAGTATGGGGTTATCTAAATGGGTTAAGACGTGTTGGGGTGGAATGCAGAAATGAACACCTACATTTCCACTGAAATACCCCACTCATAGCACAGCGTCTCTCCAATAGTCTCTCCTAACCAAATCCTACTGTCTGGCTTTTCATGTCGACCCTCTTTTCACTAAATGACAGAGGGTGTCAATGAGTCTCTGGCGCTATAACCAGGTTGCTCTGGGTAGGTGGAGCTCGTCAGACTTGGCTGTCAGTCCACCTAGGAGAAGGACCACTCTGATTTCAAATCCGGGCAGGTGGTGCCCGTTAGCCTTGGCCGGCAACCTACCTAGGAGAAGGTAAACTCTGATTCCAAACCTCGGCTGTCTTGCGGCTATACCTGATTACAGGAAAGGCTTCGGGAGTAAACCTCGAGGATAAATCCGGAGTGGAGCCCTAAGGCGGTTGGCAGATGCTCAGCACTACTTCCAGCAACTCCTGCAGTGGAACTGGTCCCAAACTGTATTGGATCATCCTTTCCTTTGGACTCAGCCAGTGGCACCGAGAGGGGGACACTGACGTATGGGCAGCCCAGTGCCTCCATACTACCCCGCCCAGGCTTTTTAGCGCAAACTGGAGAGGCCACTCCAGCGGTGTCGCAAGATTCCGGCGCAACACGGGACGAGGCAGTTACCGGTTATAAGCGCCAACTGATTGGCGTAGGGAGGAGCGCCAGGGGTCTCGTCCGATGGTGGGAGAAGCCTTCGCAGCTTCATTGGGCAGCTACCGCCCGCCTCAAGCTGGGCAGCCCCCAGCCAGTAAGGTGCTGCCCAGCCATGGCTTGCCTGCTCTACTGGGTGCGTAGAGCTTAGGGGTCTCTCCCGACAAACAAGCGTCAATCTGCACCAGGCAGTCAAAAGGAGAAACATACGAAGACTCCAGCTCTTCGATTTGCAAGCTGGAATGTTCACACCATGCGCCCCGGACTTACCGCTGATCTCCAACAAATGGATGACTCTCACAAGACCGCCATCATCAATAAGGAACTGGCACGACTTAACATCGATGTTGCCTGCCTTCAGGAAACCTGCCTGGCCGACAGCAGCTCTCTTAGAGAATCAGACTACACCTTTTATTGGCAGGGCCTGTCCCAGGATGAGTCCAGGCATCATGGTGTAGATTTTGCTGTGAGGAACTCACTGATCACCACCACAGAAACCCCTACAGGAGGGTCCAAAAGAATCCTCACCCTCCGCATGAAGACATTGTTAGGCTTTGTGAACATCCTTTTTGTGTATGCCCCGACCCTCATGTCCACTCCAGAAGCCAAAGATCAGTTCTACGAGGCTCTAGAGGAAGTGCTATCTAGAATCTCCCACTCTGAAGGCTTATTTTTGCTAGGCGACTTCAACACTCGCGTCGGACCAGACTGGCAAGTGTGGCCATCCTGTCTTGGCCACTTTGGCATAGGCAGGATGAATGAGAGTGGACAGAGGCTGTTGGAATTCTGTTGTCATCATGGCCTCTGCATTACAAACTCCTACTTCAAGTGTAAAGAGCTGCAGAAAGTGTCTTGGAGACACCCCCGGTCCCGTCACTGGCACCAGCTAGATCTTGTCATCACCAGAAGAGCGGAACTCAGCAGTGTTCTTCACACGAGAAGCTATCACAGCGCTGATTGTGATACAGATCATTCCCTTGTTGACAGTAAGGTCAGACTGAAGCCAAGGAAGATCCACCATTCCAAGACTAAGGGTTACCCCCACATCAACACCTGCGGAATGTCCGATCCGATCAAGGCTCAGACCTTTGCTGACAGCTTTCAGAGGAAACTTGAAGCTCACCTCCAGTCCAATATCCCAGGCGACGTGGACGCCAAATGGAACCACCTTCACGACGCCATCTATGACTCAGCTCTGACTGTATTCGGAAAGAAAGAACGCAAGAATGCTGACTGGTTTGAGGCTCACTGGGATGAAATGCAACCAGTCACAGAGGCCAAAAGAAAAGCACTGCTGGCTCACAAGCAGAACCCTTGCCCTGGCACACGTGACGCCCTTCGAGCAGCAAGGAGCAAGGTACAGCAGATTGCCCGCCATTGCGCCAGTGAGTACTGGCAGGACCTCTGCACCAGGTTCTGGGTACCTGTGCCCGGGTCACCCTGTTCCGCCTGCAGAGCTTCGCTTTGCAAGTCTATCCTGAGTCCCAGTGTGGCTTCAGAGCCGGAAGGTCCACAGTGGATATGATCTTTTCCCTCCGTCAGCTGCAGGAGAAGTGTCGAGAGCAGCAGCAGCCATTGTTCCATGCGTTCGTGGACCTGACCCAAGCCTTTGACTTAGTTTGTCGACGCGGGCTCTTCCAGATCCTGCTAAAGACTGGTTGTCCCCCAAAGCTCCTTGCAATCATCTCCTCCTTCCACATGGACATGCATAGCACTGTTTGCTTTGATGGAGCCACCTCAGATGCCTTCCCAGTCAGCAGTGGAGTGAAGCAGGGTTGCGTTCTAGCACCGACTGTCTTTGGGATTTTTTTCTCAATGCTTCTCCACTACGCCTTCGCCGACTGTCCTGAAGGTGTCTACGTCCGCACGAGATCAGATGGAAAACCTCCTCAACATCACAAGACTTTGTGTTAAAACCAAAGTCTACGAGGTCCTCATACGTGAGCTGCTGTTTGCAGATGACGCTGCTCTAGTATCACACAGTGAGGAGGGCCTGCAGCACCTGGTCGACAAACTGTCTCACGCCTGCAAGGAGTTTGGGCTCATGATCAGCCTTAAGAAAACCAACATCATGGCACAAAATGCTGTCTCCTCTCCTGTCATTACCATTGACAACACACAGCTGGAGGTTGTGGACACCTTCACCTACCTAGGGCCCACTGTTTCAAACACTCTCTCGCTGGACACCAAGATCAGCTCCAGAATCTCCAAAGCAGCTGCTGTCATGGCCAACCTAAACAAGCATGTGTGGAACAACAATCTGCTGAGTTTGAAGACCAAGTTACTTGTATACCAAGCTTGCATTCTGTCCACTCTGCTGTACGGCAGTGAGTCCTGGACAGCCTATGCCAGGCAGGAGAAGTGGTTAAACAGGTTCCACCTCCGCTGTCTTCGGCGCCTTATGCACATCAAGTGGCAGGACAGAGTCCCCAACACCGACTTCCTTGAGCACGTTGACTTGCCAAGCATCCCTGCATTTCTCAGCCAGAGACGACTCCGGTGGCTTGGCCACGTGCACCGCATAGAGCCTGACCGTCTGCGAGAGAAATCCTTTACGGAGAATTGCGGGTGGGCATCCGCCATGTGGGCTGACTGCTGTTGCGTTTTAAAGATGTCTGCAAACACAACATGCGGTGTGCGCAGATCAACACCAATAACTAGGAGGTTATTGCCAAAGATCAAGCCACCTGGCGCCAGAGTCAAAGAGGGTGTTCTCAAGATGGAAGAGAACTTGAGAGTCCAGATGGCAACGAAGCGTGCGGCGAGGAAAGAACGTGCAGCATCAGCATGCGCACCATCAATCTTCATCTGTGCCAACTGCTCCAAAGACTGCCACTCAAGGATTGGGCTGTATAATCATTCCATGTGCTGCTCCAACTCTTGACGCACTAACCATTGCCTCTTCAAGACGAGGATGCCAGAGAGAGTCTGGAGTATGGATTTACAAGGAATGTTTTGGACTCAAAATTTTGCATAGCTTTTGTGTGCAGGACTGATGTCACTGAGTGTGGTCCGGCTAAAACCAAACACAGTGAGTAGCAGCGCCTGGGCACATTCAAATCCTGTAATACATTTATTCTTTCCACATGTGGAAAATGTGATGCTCATCATACCATTACCCTTTGGGATTATGGTGATATTGAGGGCTGTGAGGAGATCCCTTCCAAGAAGGTTGACAGGGCATGCTTCAGACAATATGAAACAACCTTCTACCATGTCACCAGTGACAGGGTCTTTTACCTTGACATTTTTGAAAGGTGCTCTGTTTTTAACTTACTGTTTGCGGTTTTTACAATTATTTTTTCATCTGATTTTGTAAGATTGTGAATGTCTGTGCCTGTTATTACCAATCTGCATGCTCCTGTGTCACATAGAAACTTTTTTGGAACGTCCTTAACTTGCAACATCACTTCAGGTAAACACTGCATTGTCAACATCAGATCAAAGTCAGGTAAATGGAAAATGTCTGTTATGTCAGTGTTAGCGTCAATAGTTGTACTTATCTTTGGTGCAGTCAGTCAGGCAGTCGGCCCGTGAGGTCCTCCATCCCCTTCCTGCTGCTGCCGGTGTTCAGGACATTGCCTCTGCCAATGGCTGTTTTGTCCACATTGATGACAAACGTCACATTCCCCTTGCCGCAGCCAGCCCGCCCCATGCCTCCTTCCGTCTCCCCTCCACCGCTGAGGTCCAGTTCCGGTGCCACCCTTAAAAATAGAATTGGGGGGAAGCTCTCACTCCCCTTCCTGCCCCTTTGTGTCAGCAATCACATAAACAGGAGTTGGTTTTTCTTTCAGTTTTTTTTCTCCTTTCTTTCCTTTCCTCCTCTATTGTCTCTGCATGTTTGGCATAAGTTAACATATCACCAAATGCACAGGTTGTTTTGATTGCCCTTTGCAGGGCAAAGATGAGGCGCCAAAAGCCAACAGTGAATTTTGTTATTTTATTACAAAAGTGCCAAAATAAAGTGCCATGAGGGGCAGAACACAAATACACTAAACACAGGTGACCCCGGAGGGTGAAATAACTAAGCACATAAAGAAACACAAAGTCACTTACATATAACACAGCCAGGGCCAAACCTTACACTGTGAATGAAGAACTGGAGCCGGACGTGGGGACTCCATTCTCAATAAGGCGAGATCGCAGCAAAGACTAATTCTCAACAGCAATCTTAAATAATGCAAAACTCATAACACACAGGTGAGACAGATAATGAAAGAAATGTGAACAGCTGTGACAGACCACGGGCTGGCTGACAGGCAGAAGTGCTGCCGCAGCGCTGTCAAAATAACAGCACCAGAACACACCATCAAAACAAGCCCAAATAAAGGGACAAAAAGAGAAAATAATAAGTGACTCGAGCGCGGAACAAACCCGCACTCGGGATCACTACAGTGCCCCCGCTTTAAGGGATGGATTCCAGGCATCCCAACCATAACGTCTAGGAAAGAGGATTCCCCCCATCCCCCCCCCCCACCAGAAAAACTATCAAAAACCAGCCTCGAGAGGGCGGAGGGGGAATCCAGGCCCGGAGGGAGCAACACTGGAATGGAGAGAGAAAAAAAACTCAAAAATGCTTAACACCAAAATACTAAGACAAATGTCGAAGCGAACACCAAAAAAAATCACCCATAAACCACAAATGAGGATTACTATTTTTCCTTTTTTCTTCCCTTCTTTAGAGAAGTCCATACAAAAATAATTTACCAAAGAACTGGAACACAAAAAATATACAAAATACAAAACTACAGGTTCAAAACAAGAAACTCTCTTTCCCTCTTTTTCTTCCTTTTCTTTCTTTTTTCCCCAATGGAAATGTCAACGAAACAATTTAACATGAACCCGAACAAGATAACTGGATAATACATGCCTTCAACCCAAGAAATGGAGAAACACTAAGGATCATGTATTATCAGTCTTTTCTTCTTTTTTTTCCTTTGGAAATATCCACATGAAAACTTATACATGACCCTGAACACCAATACGGCAAAATTCCCAAACTAAAAGTTCAAACGAGAATAACTTCTCTCCCAGAAAATTTAAACCAGAAAAGAAATCTAGACAAGATAACTGAATAATACATGCTTACAGAACAGAGAAACACAAAGAATCATGTATTAACAATCACATGAAAGAGTTGATCTGGTGGCCTCCCAGAGTCTCAGCATCACCCAACCGTCACAAGGAAAAGGTCGGGCGGCCTACCAGACCTCCAGAACCACAAAATCAGGCAAAAAGGTCCCTCAGGTGGCCTCCCCGCATCGTTGGACCAGTGGACCATGGAACTCTGCTCACCTCCCTCAGAAAGCAGAAGAGGAGACGGGTAGCCCCTGCTGATCCCTGGCAGGGAATGAGCCACGAAGGATCCAGAAACTTGTAGCCCAACCACAGCTACCTTCAGCCCCAGCGCAGCACCCACGATAACCTCGGCTTGAAGCGCAGCCACACCCTTGATGGCCTGGGCTTGAGGAGCTGGACCCACGAAGACCTCAGGCAGTGGACCGGAACCCACGGAGACCTCTAACATGGCAGGACGTTCTTCAGTGACCCTGAGAAAAGGCTCAGAAACAAGGGGCACAGGAACACGGTTAGGGTCACCGGCAGCAGTGGAACCCAGCAAGGTGAGCTCAGATGCTGCTGATGGCAGCACCCAGCTCTCCCCCCCAAGAGCCAGAGAAGATCTCTCCAATACAGAAATAATGAAAACAAAGGAGAGTACTTGCCTGAGCTGAAGTTTCACCACCGTCCAGGACTCAATCGATCCGGATGGCAATCCTATAGGCCCGGTCTCCTGGAGGTCCAACTCCAACTCTGCTGCAGCGTCCCCAACAGCAGGCATGATGGTCTCGGCAGTCTCTGGACCCCCCGGTGCTGCAGCCCACACAGATGGCTCACTCAGCTTTGTCGTCGGCACAGACTCCAACTGGCAGGCTGACCTCCTCCTCTGTCCATATTGCAGCTGCAGGGCTGGAACCAGGTTCATCAGGGCTGCAGGCCCCTCCTCCCTCCGGTGGTTCAGTCCTGGCACCGGCGGACACTTGGGGAATATAAGAGGAAGCACAAAGGAAGCAGGTTGCGTATTTATGGCTGCAGCAGGTGGTGAGAGCTCAGGGGACTGCATGACTTGAGCCTCACCCCCAGGAATCAGACAAGGTAATTCATCAGTTAGAGATTGAAAATGAAAAATCACTTGCCTATCTTTCTGGGGTACGGTGGTCTCTGCTGCAGCAGGCTCTGTTCTTCCCTCCCCCGTTACAGAGATGAAGGTGGGCCCCTCGGGAAGATGAGGAGGAGCCACTCCTAGCAGATCAACAATGGAGGCAGCCGGAGAAGAAGTCACTGGGCTTGCAGCAGCTGGAGGAAGCGCCGTAGAGGAGGGAGGAGCAGTAGAGGCAGTCCGGTGTAAGGGAGCTGGCGAAACAGCTGACAATTAAGACCTGGAGGCTGAAGCTGCTGTCATACCTCTCTTCCGTGGTGAAGGAAAAACAGCTGGCTGGGAGACAGGGAGTCTTTCCGGTGGCCCGTAGCTGGATTCAAAAGCGGACCTCACGGTGCATTAACCCGGTCATTAAACTCCCTCCACTTCAGAACAGCCGTGTCCCGGGGAGGAGATGGGTTCTGTGCAGGATGGCAATGTCTTCTGGCTGGAGATGAGGTTAAATTCAAATTAGGGAAATGCTGCAGCTGCGCTGAAATTGTCTCCAGCAGCTTGGCGAAACTTTGTAGATGTGGTAGAGATTTTATATTACCGACAGAATGCAAAATAAGGACCATAATGGGTGAAAACGCAGCGACCACGCCAGCCCCCCTTTGTCAACAGACTGTACAACAGTAAGTGACTTATTTCTGTTTTTCTTTTAAATGTACCGATTTCTTGTTCGTGTACTTTGAAGATAAAATGATGAGGTACAGTACCTCTGTACAAAAAACGGTGTCAAAAGACTGAACGATTTTTTTGTGTAAATACGTCCAAAGTCCAGTTTTGACCGAGTTATGGAATTTAAAGAGGTGCCGCAACATTATGCAAATTAGATGCGTAAATTTATTCCTATCTGAAACTTTGGATCATTTTTTTTACATCTTTCTAATTGACAGTAAGCCATTATCTTTTACCACTTTCAAGTTATAGCCTTGGAAATCTGAACTATTTCATTGACAAAAAATATTTACCACTCTTGACCACTAGGGGTTATGTCGCAGTTTAGCAACATACACACTCATAGGGTTAAATAGTGCAAAACTCATAACACACGGGTGAGACAGATAATGAATGAAACGTGAACAGCTGTGACAGGCCGCGGGCTGGCTGACAGGTGGAAGTGCTGCCGTGGCGCTATCAAAATAAGATCACCAGAACACACCATCAAAACAAGCCCACGGAGCAAACCCACGCTCGGAGCAAACCCACCCAAGCACGGAGCAAACCCACGCTCGGGATCACTACACAGGTGCGGTATGTGACCAAATATTTGCGGACGTAATCAGCCAGGAGTGGGTGCATGTTTTGTGAAGAGACACTTTTCAAATGCTGCCATCCATCCATCCATCCATCCATCCATCCATCTTCTTCCGCTTAATCCTTTTTGGGTCGCGGGGGGGGGGGGTGCTGGAGCCTATCCCAGCATCTTTTGGGCTAGAGGCAGGGTACACCCTGGACAGTTTGCCAGTCCATCGCAGGGCCAACACAGAGACAGACAACCATTCACTCTCACAGTCATACTGTTTTACACCTGGATCTTATCAGCCTTAGTTAAACCAGAATGGCTATCAAAAACCTCTTGTAACCTGGATCTATAAGCTTCCACACCTTCATCTTTACCTTGTCTTGTGGTTTGGATCGTCCCGTATAAGCTGGATTTGAAAGTTTAATCATAGGATATTTTTCAGTGACAACATGTCTTATAATCTTCAGATTTATTTGACATGGTTAGGGACCCAGGAGACAGACGCTGACACGAGTAGATAGTAGACAATTATTTATTGATAAGATAGTGAGTGTTGTGTGAGTGAGTGAGTGAATGAGTGTGTGGCTGTCTGGTCACTGGAGCTGAGCGTTTCCTGCGGCGACCTGGCAACCCTGGAACACACAAGCACAGGAGATTACTACTGTCCACCAGAATAGGAAGCTGAAGCTTGTGATGCTTACTTGCAGGCGCCACAGAGAGAATCCTGCTGGCTCCGAGTGCCTGTGCGGCGTGGTGCTTGTGGTGCTCGACGTTGAGGAGGTGAGGAGGAACTCCGAGGTGGAGGAGATGGCGTTCCGTCAGCTGGGGAGGTTAGTCTGCCGCCAGGGAGGTCTACCTGTGCACAGGGGAAAAGGCTAGGAGAGGATGAGTGAAGAGGTTGCTTACTTGACGTGGCTTGACGCGATGACTTGGCTGTGGCTCTGGCTTGAGGTTGTATCCTCGACGCATTGCTGGGCAAAGGCGACAGACGACTCCGTGCAGAGCAGTCTGAGGTTCTGGCTTTTAAAGCCCGTTGATTATCACCTGCCGGTGTGTGCGCATCTGTGGATGATGATGACGGCCCAGCGGCCACCATGACAGTACTCCCCCCTCTAGAGGTGCCTCCAGGCACCTGCCCAACCCTACCTGGATGCGCCCGATGAAAATCGCGGATCAGCTGATTGTCAAGGATCAACGCTGGGCGAATCCAGGAGCGATGCTCAGGACCAAACCCCTCCCAGTCCACCAAATACTGAAGGCCCCGACCCCGTCGGCGGACATCCAAGATGGCAGTCACCCCCCAAGCCGGATGGCCATCGATCATCCTCGGGGAGGCAGGAGCCGCGGGGGGCAGACACAGAGGGTTGGCAATGTACGGCTTGACCTGGGAGACGTGAAAGGTAGGGCAGATGTGCATGGAAGAGGGGAGAGCAAGGCGCACAGACACAGGGTTGATAACATGGGAAATAACATAAGGGCCGATGAAGCGATTGGTCAGCTTGCGCTTCTCGGCCGGCACACTGATGTTTCTAGTGGACAACCAAACTTTCTAACCCACCTTATAGTCCAGGGCAGGCCTCCTGTGGCGGTTGGCCACCTGGATGTTACGTTCCGTAGTCCTTAGGAGGGCTCTGCGGGTGATGGACCAGATCCGCCGACAACGCCTGGCATGGACCTGCACTGAAGGAACCCCTACCTCCTTCTCCTCCTCAGGGAACAGTGGTGGATCAAACCCCAGGGACGCCTTGAAAGGGGACATCCCCGTAGCACAGGACACCGTGGTGTTATGGACGTACTCGATCTAAGGTAGAAACGTGCTCCAAGAAGAGGAGCAGGAGGAGATGACACAGTGCAGCGCAGCCTCCAGCTCCTGATTGGCTCGCTCGTACTGACTGTTGCTCTGTGGGTGGTACCCTGAGGAGAGACTAGCCATGGCCCCCAGCACCGTGCAGAACGCCTTCCAGACTTGGGATACAAACTGTGGTCCTCAATCCGATACGATGTCAGCGGGGATTCCGTGAAGACGGACCACATGTTGAACGAGAAGGTCCGCCGTCTCCCGCGCCGAAGGCAGCCCCCGGAGAGGCACAAAGTGAGCTGCCTTGGAAAAACGGTCCACTATTGTCAGAACTGTCGTGAAATGACCAGAGGGGGGCAGGCCGGTTACAAAGTCTATGGCCACGTGGGACCAGGGGCGAGAAGGGACAGGCAAAGGGCGAAGAAGACCCTCCGGGGGGATGATGATGATTTCCCAGTGGCGTACTGGACGCAGGCCCGGACATAGTTGTTGACATCCTTCCTCAACCCTGGCCACCAAAAGGCTCTCTGGAGAAGAACGGTGGTTCGGCCCACTCCCGGATGGCACGCCAGTTTGGACGCATGGCCCCATTCGATTACCTGGCCCCTGACAGAAAGAGGGACGAACAGACGGCCCTGGGGACCCCCACCCGGGTCAGACTCCGTCTCCTGCGCTCTTCTGACCTTGTCGCGGATCTCCCAAGACAACGCACCCACCACACAAGATGACGGCAGGATGGTCTCCTCCTGCTCTTCGGTGGACGGTGCGTCAAACTGCCTCGAGAGGGCATCAGGCTTGCCATTCTTGCTCCCCGGCCGGTAGGTGATGGTGAAATTAAACCGGCCGAAGAAAAGAGACCAGCGGGCCTGGCATGCGTTCAATCGCTTGGCCGTCCTGAGGTACTCAAGGTTACGATGGTCAGTCCAGACGACAAATGGCTGGGCAGCCCCCTCCAGCCAGTGTCTCCACTCTTCCAGGGTGAGTTTCACGGCCAGCAGCTCCCTGTCTCCAATGCAGTAGTTTCTTTCTGCGGGTGTCAGGCGGTGGGAGAAGTATGCACATGGTCGGATCCTGCCATCCACCGGAGAACGCTGGGAGAGAACAGCCCCAACTCCCAAATCCGAGGCATCCACCTCCACAAGGCACTGCAGCTCCGGGTACACCTGGGTCAGTATGCGGGCTGAAGCGAACTCCTCCTTCAATCTCCCGAATGCCACGGCAGCCTCCTCACCCCAACGAAAAGGCACCTTAGGGGACGTGAGAGTGGTCAGGGGGCGGGCGATGTTCCCAAAATTCGGCACGAACCGATGGTAGAAATTGGCGAAACCCAGGAACCCCTGTAGCTGTTTCCTGGACGTGGGCGTGGGCCAACCCACCACCGCCTTGACCTTGGCCGGGTCGGGGAGCACCCGATTGCGGGCGATAATAAACCCAAGAAAGGAGGTTTTATCAGTGTGAAACTCACATTTTTCAGCCTTGACGAACAGCTGGTTCTCCAGGAGGTGCTGCAGGACCCGTCGCACATGTACCTGGTGCTCCTCCAACGTGCGTGAGAAGATGAGGATGTCGTCGAGGTAGACGAACACGAAGGAGTTGAGGAAATCTCGGAGGACGTCGTTTATCAGGCGCTGAAACACGGCCGGAGCGTTGGTTAACCCAAACGGCATCACCAGATACTCGAAGTGGCCGCTTGGGGTCCGGAAAGCCGTCTTCCATTCATCACCCTCCCTGATGCGCACCAGGTGGTAGGCGTTCCGCAGGTCCAACTTCGTAAACCAGGATGCCCCCTGGAGAGTCAAAGGCTGTGTTCATCAATGGCAGCGTATATTTGTCCTTAACTGTGATCTCGTTGAGCCGTCGGAAGTCGATGCAGGGACGCAGCGAACCGTCCTTCTTTCCCACGAAGAAGAACCCTGCACCCACGGCCGAGGACGAAGGACGAATAATTCCGGAAGCCAGAGACTCTTTGATATATGTGTCCATAGCCTCGCGCTCCGGGGCGGACAGGCTGTATAGGTGGCTTGCCGGGAGAGGGGCCCCTGCCCTGAGGTTGATCACACAGTCATAAGGAAGGTGAGGGGGAAGGGACAGTGCCCATGACTTGCTGAACACCGCCCTCAGATCGTGGTAGACTTCTGGTACCATGGACAGGTCCGGGGGTGGCATCGAAGGAGGAGGCACCGAAACCGAGGGAGCACACGCCGCAGATTGGAGGCAGGCACTCAAACAGAAAGAACTCCAAGCAGTAATACTTCCAGCTTGCCAATCAAAGGTGGGGTTGTGAAGCCGAAGCCATGGGTACCCCAGGATTACAGGAGAGGAGGAGATGGGCAAAACCAAGAAGCGAATCTCCTCCCGGTGGTTCCCAGAAACAATCACTGACACGGGGACCGTCTGGTGGGAAACAGAGGTCAGTGACGTCTTCGACAACGTGACGAGATTGACAGGAGGGCACAGAGGTTGACAGCTGAGGCCCATCTGGGTTGCCAGGTCTCTGGAGATGAAGTTTTGCTCAGCTCCAGAGTCAACTAAGGCATGTGTGGTATGTTCTTTATGTTTGTGAAGTAGCCTAATGGGAATACGGCAACTAGTGAGGGGCTTTTTCTGTTTCTTGTCCGTGAATCCCCCTACTGTGATCCACGGAGCTCCCCTTTTCAGCCGGTTCGGACATTCAGTAACCCCATGAGACCTATTGCCACAATAAAACAAAGGCCCAGATCCCTGCGGCGCTGTCTCTCAGCCGCTGAAACTCCCGATTGTCCGATGACCTTATCCTCCTGCTCCGGAAGTTCCTCTGATGAAGGCAGAGCGAGGAGAGGTGACCTAGCGGAGCGAGGGCGGGGTTTACTCGAACAGCTGGCTGTCTGACGTTTGGCCGCTCGCTCCCTTAGCCTACTATCCAGGCTGATGGTGAGGGAAATTAATTCCCCTAACCTGTCCGGTTTATCCCGTGTCGCTAGCTCATCTTTCAGCTCAGAGCTAAGACTGCGGAGGAAGATACCACAAAGCGCTGGCTCCCCCCACCCAATCTCCGCGGCTAATACCCGGAAGTCTATAGTGTAATCGGCGGCAGATCTACTGCCCTGCTGAAGGCTTAGCAGCCGTTCGGTTAGCACCGCGCCCCGGTCTGTATGATCAAATATTTCCATGAATTCTGCCACGAACTGCTGGTAAGTCAAAGAGGGATAATTTGGTTTAGCCATAACTGTGTAAGCCCAGTCTAATGCCCTACCCCCCAGTAGGTTGGCGATATACCCAATTTTGCTTTGGTCAGTGGCAAAATCTTCCGGGACGCAGTGAAACACCGATTCACACTGGAGCAAAAAACCTCGCGCTTCCCTGAGTTTCCCGCTGAAGCGGGCGGGGGTTGGCACGGGAGTGAGACGAGGTAGAGATGGTTGATTAACCTGGCTAGTAGGAGAGGCTACGGGGGCTGGAGATGCCCCGGCAGTCGGGGGGAATGCCTGGTGTCCTTCCAGACGGTCCAGCCGGCTGTTAACCTGAGTTAATTGATTCAAAATAACTGTCTGTTGGTGTGAAATCATATCTACTCGGGCGCTAAGAGTGTTTAGACAGCGCGCCAGTGCGCTATCAGCTGGGTCAACATGACAGAGTCGTACTGACACGGTTAGGGACCCAGGAGACAGACGCTGACACGAGTAGATAGTAGACAATTATTTATTGATAAGATAGTGAGTGTTGTGTGAGTGAGTGAGTGAATGAGTGTGTGGCTGTCTGGTCACTGGAGCTGAGAGTTTCCTGCGGCGACCTGGCAACCCTGGAACACACAAGCACAGGAGATTACTACTGTCCACCAGAATAGGAAGCTGAAGCTTGTGATGCTTACTTGCAGGCGCCACAGAGAGAATCCTGCTGGCTCCGAGTGCCTGTGCGGCATGGTGCTCGTGGTGCTCGACGTTGAGGAGGTGAGGAGGAACTCCGAGGTGGAGGAGATGGCGTTCCGTCAGCTGGGGAGGTTAGTCTGCCGCCAGGGAGGTCCACCTGTGCACAGGGGAAAAGGCTAGGAGAGGATGAGTGAAGAGGTTGCTTACTTGACGTGGCTTGATGCGATGACTTGGCTGTGGCTCTGGCTTGAGGTCATATCCTCGACGCATTGCTGGGCAAAGGCGACAGACGACTCCGTGAAGAGCAGTCTGAGGTTCTGGCTTTTAAAGCCCGTTGATTATCACCTGCCGGTGTGTGCGCAGCTGAGGATGATGATGACGGCCCAGCGGCCGCCATGACATTATTGACCGTATTGATGGTGTGTGTGGAGTGGATAGGTGTGCATATCTAGTTAACTCTTTGGCGCCCCGGTGTGGCTGCTCCTGGGTACCCCACTCCTTCTTCAGTTTGGGTTTGGTGTCAGCGAGTAGAGGGGTTGAGACGAGTGGAGGCGGGGTGACGTCAGCCGCAGCCCCCCCAGCCTGGAGGTGTTCTGTGATGTCGGGGTATATGGGCTGAACAGTGGGGGGATATGGAGGAAGAGGAGCAGAAACACAGCCCCTTGCCCCCATGTCAGACTCGTCATGCACCATATAAGAGACAGAACACATATTAGTCAAATCCTTTTTTTTTTTTTTTTTTACCATGGTCAATTTTTTTTTCAGATTTATCATCAGATTTAGATTTTACTGTCACAAGGTCCAAGTCAGCCTGTCACTCTTTTTTTTTTTTTTCATCTGAAGCCACTATTGCACCACAGTTGGAGAGATAATGCAAGAGAATACAATTACACTGCAAAATGTCAAATCATCGTCGGCCTCCGTCGGTCTATGATGACCATGGAAGAGAATCCTAAACGTCTACTCTGCTGGAACAGCACTGCCTGTGGCTGAACAGGCCGATGCGTGAATGGCAGTCCCTGTCACACAGGTCACACTTGTGGGTGGTCTCCGTGCTGCTGGAGCTGTGGCGGTTCTTCCTGCGTGTCCTTTTTTCATCTGCTGCAGCAGTCAGTCTCTCTTCACCCGCCTTGAGTTGTCTGGTCAGGGTGCCTCTCCATTTGGAGCGGTCCGTTGCAAGGTCCTCCCAGTGCTCTGTGTTGATCTCCAGGGCCTTCATGTCTCTCTCGCAGACGTCTCTAAAGCGCAGCTGTGGGCGGCCAACGTCTCTCCTGCCAGTCGCTAGTTCTCCGTAAAGGACATCTTTGGGGATTCTGCCATCCTCCATACGGTGAACGTGGCCTAGCCAGCAGAGCCTGCGCTGCCTGAAAAGAGTGAACATGGAGGGAAGGCCGGCGCGGGACAGAACTTCTGTGTTGGGCACTTTGTCCTGCCAGGATATGTCCAGGAAACGGTGAATGCAGCGCAAGTGGAAGGAGTTCAGTCTCTTTTCCTGCCGGGCGTATGTTGTCCACGTCTCACTCCCATAGAGCAGTGTGCTGATGACGCAGGCGTTGTACACTGCCATCTTCGTCTTGACAGAGAGTTTGGGATTCTCCCACACTTGTGTGGTGAGGCGAGCGAGTGTGGAGGCTGATTTTCCAATCCTCTTGTCGATCTCTGTATCAAGGGAGAGGTTGCTGCTGATCGTGGACCCCAGGTACGTGAACTGATTCACGACCTCCAGCTCGTAGTCGTCGATGGTGATGGTTGGTGGTGCTTCCGTGCCTTGCGCCAAGACGTTAGTCTTCTTCAGGCTGATGGTAAGCCCGAAGTCCTTGCATGCCTGGGAGATGCGGTCCATCAGGGTCTGAAGCTCCTGCTGTGTGTGGGTCGCGACTGCAGCATCGTCTGCGAACAGCATGTCTCTGATTAGAGCCTTGCGTACTTTGGTTCTGGCTTTCAGGCGGGCGAGGTTGAAAAGCCTGCCGTCAGATCTTGTGTGCAGGTAGATTCCCTCTGTTGCTGTGCTGAAGGCATGCCTCAGGAGCATAGCAAAGAAAATCCCAAAGAGGGTTGGCGCAAGTACACAGCCCTGTTTCACTCCGCTGTATATGTTGAATGGCTCTGAGACGTTGCCGTCGTGCTGCACTATCCCCTGCATGTTGGTGTGAAACAATTCGATGAGGCTTTGCAACTTTGGTGGGCATCCTATCTTTGGCAGGATCTTGAAAAGGCCCTCTCTGCTGACCAGATCAAACGCTTTGGTGAGGTTGATGAAGGCGACGTACAGGGGCATGTTCTGTTCTCTGCATTTCTCCTGGAGTTGATGGATGGAGAATATCATGTCTACTGTTGATCGCTCAGCACGGAAGCCACACTGAGACTCGGGGTAGACACGTTAGGCAAGCTTCTGTAGACGAACGAGGACAACTTGTGCGTAGACTTTGCCAACAACGCTGAGGAGGGAGATGCCCCTGTAGTTGTTGCAGTCACTTCTCTCCCCTTTGTTTTTGTAGAGGGTGATGATCTTGGCGTCCCTCATGTCCTGTGGTATGGCACCTTCCTTCCAGCACTGGCAGAGGACGTCATGCAATGGCAGCAGTAGGGCAGTCTTGCAGTGCTTGATCAGGTCGGGGGGTATGCCGTCGTTGCCGGATGCCTTGCCAGCGGCCAAGCTATCAATGGCCTTGCTGAGTTCGTCGATGGTTGGCTTGGTGCCAAGTTCGTCCATGGATGGCAGGCAATCGATGGCATCAAGGGCTGACAGTGTCACGATGTTCTGTCTGGAGTAGAGGTCGGAGTAGTGCTCTACCCATCTCTCCATCTGTTTGTTCTTTTCTGTGATCATCTCCCCAGTGGAGGATTTGAGGGGGGCCGTCTTGCTCTGAGCCGGACCAAGTGCTTTCTTGATGCCACTGTACATACCACGGATGTTCCCTGTTATGGCAGCGGTTTGAATGTCTTGGCTGAGCTGAGTCCAGTACTCGTTGGCACAGCACCGAGCAGTCTGCTGAACTTTGCTTCTCGCAGCCCTGAGAATCTGGAGATTCTTCTCGTTTGGGTACTTCTTGTATTCGGCAAGAGCTGAGCGCTTGGCTTCAATGACGGAGGTCATCTCGGTCAACTTGGCATCAAACCAGTCCTGTGAGTTCGAAGTCTTCCTCCCAAAGGTAGCCAAGGCTGTGCGGTGGATGGTGTTTTGCAGCTCTTCCCACTTCTGCTTTGCAGATTCTCCTTCTTGTGGTACACCAAGTTCCTTCTCAAAGGTGGAGGCAAACCGCTCAACAAGTTCTGGTTGGGCCATCTTGCTGGTGTCAATCCGTGCCTTTCCAGGCTGTCTAGCATGATGGAATTTCTTCAGCTGCAGCTTGACCTTGCAACACACCAATGAATGGTCTGTGTCGCAATCTGCACTCTGGAACGAAAGGGTGATTAGCACGTTCTTCAGTGAGGTGCACCTGGTCAGGATCAAGTCCAGCTGGTGCCAGTGCTTTGAGCGCGGATGTCGCCAGGAAACCTTGTGTTGGGGCTTGGTCTTGAAGAACAAGTTTGTGATGCACAGATTGTGATAAGTGCAGAACTCGAGCAGCCGCTGTCTGTTGTCATTCATTCTGCCTACGCCAAATGGTCCAAGACAGGAGGGCCAGGAGTCGTGGTCAGCACTCACTCTGGCATTGAAGTCTCCAAGGAGAATGAGTTGTTCAGAGTTGGGGATGATCCTGACAGTTGTTGCGAGATTCTCGTAGAACTCGTCTTTTGCCTCTGGTGTGGCTGTCAGTGTTGGGGCATACACACTGACGAGGGTGACTGGGCCTTGAGTGGTGTTGAGGCGGAGGGTAAGGAGTCGTGCAGAGCCATTGCTGCCCGGTTCCACCATCTTCAGCAAGGTGTTCTTCACTGCAAAGCCCACTCCGTGTTCCCTGTGTTCGTCACTGCCCTTTCCCTGCCAGTAGAACGTGTAGTCCTTCTCTCTCAGTTTGCCTGCGTCAGCCAACCGTGTTTCCTGGAGAGTGGCGATATCCACTTCCAGTCTCTTCAGCTCATTATTGATGATGGCAGTCTTCCTGGTGTCGTTGATGTCCTTGAGGTTAGCAGCGAGTCCTGTCATCATAGTGCGGACGTTCCAAGTTCCCAGTTTTAGAGTTGGTCTCTTTTGTTTTTTTGTCTTGCCTGGTGCGAAAGTTCTCAGCCTGCCATTCAGACTTCTCCTCATCCCCATGCACCCAATGAGGAAAGCAGGCTGTGGCAGGACAACACCTTATTGGCTGGGGGCTGCCCAGCTTGAGGCGGGCGGTAGCTGTCCAGTGAGATCCGATGATCCCTCCCACCGTCGGGAACAACCCCTGGCGCCGCGCTCTATGCCAATTGAGCGGTGGCTTATAACCAGTAACTGTCATTCCCCGTGTTTTGTCTACGCCAAAGGCGAAGCTGGAGTGTCCTCTCCAGTGATCCGGTGTTCTACCTTCCAGCATTGGGCGTTGGTAGGATTCAAGCCTTGGCAGGAAGATATGGAGGACAAGATGTTGCCCATGCAGCATGTCCCCCCTCTCCACATCACTGATGAATCCAAAGAAACAGCAGGGCTGCTGCATCAGCGCCGTCGCAGGAGCTGCCAGAACGATGTTGAGCACAACAGAGAACTGCCTTAGGGACTCCGACTCCGGATTTTACCTCAG
This sequence comes from Pholidichthys leucotaenia, assembly GCA_020510985.1. Taxonomy (NCBI): domain Eukaryota; kingdom Metazoa; phylum Chordata; class Actinopteri; order Cichliformes; family Pholidichthyidae; genus Pholidichthys; species Pholidichthys leucotaenia. The sequence continues at coordinate 60,722,145 of CM035845.1, read as the reverse complement.
GGTTGACTCCTGAAGCCTTTCCCGTGACCGGGTGTGCCGCAAGGCAGCAGAGGTTTGAAATCAGGGTTTACCTTCCCCTAGATGGGCTACCTTCCCAGGTTGACGAGCCACCATCTACCCGAAGCATCTGGTTTTAAGGTGCCAGAGATCCGCCCTCGCCCCTTCTCCTATTAGTAAAAGCAGTTCTGCCAGGCTTAGAGACTAAACCACATGGGCTGGCTAGGAGTTGGACTTAGTTGTCAGAGGCTTTTCGAGACGCATGCCATAAGGAGCATTTTATAAGCACTGGGAGCTTAACCCCAGTGCCGCTCCTGGCTATGACAATCTTGGAACCAAATGTCAAATATAAGTCAAATGAAATAAACTAATGCTGTTTAAATGCCTCCAGACAGCCGAAACAGAAGAAAAATCAAATTTTCTTGCTCTACTGGCAGATAATTTTTACTTAAAATAAGAAAAAAATTATGGCAATAGATAATGTTAGTTAAAAAAAAACTCTGCCAACAAAGCACGACTAAATTGCTTAACACAAGTAAACTATCATAAGGCAAGCAAGAATCCCACAGAAAACTGCACAACAAAGGAAATTAGTGTCAAAACTATGTTGAGATAAAAACAAGCATCTAATACATTTCATCTCACCGAAATCCCCAGTTCAGTGTGACCTTATTACTGCCTTCAGCACAAACACAGGTTAGTCCTCTCACACACACATACACATACACACAATAGCAAGCCCAAATAATCACACGTTAGTAACAATCCCAAAATCACTTATAATAAGCAGATCTGGCAACCAAAGTTTCTCACCGTCAATCACCTTCCGCCGCCTTGAAAACACATTCATTTTTCGCCATCTTTCCCACATACCGAGCACCATCCTCATCTCTCCCGTGCATGTATTTTCCGTCTCTTCCGTTAAAATAAAAATCTCATTCTCATCCTCTCGCGCTCCACAACAGCACGACACACATCCTCTCTTCCTGCCACATCGTAAGATCTCGCTCTCTTCCTGCCTCTCGCGAGCTATCCCTCTGCTACAACAATTGCCTATTTTTTCATCAAAGTAACCCGTAAAAATGTTATTTATTAAAAGAACACAAATGACCAGACAAACTGCAGTTAATTATTTTAATTAATTTATTATTTTATCTTAGTCTAAAGGCTATTATATTCTATTTTAAGCTTATTGTGAGTTATCTCTTATGGTATTTTAGTTATTGTTAAAGTTATTCCTTATCATTTTAAGGCTATTTCTTATTATAACTATTTTCTTGTATTTTTTCTATATGTTTTTTCTAGTTTATTTCGGCCATCAATATCACTCCGTGGGGCTGTAACATTCCGCTGCTGATTTCATTCCCTGCACTCCGCCCTGATATCACTCAGCGGTACTTTGTATCCTTCCGCGCGCCTATTTCCTGATTTTAGACTCAAACTAAAATCCAGTAAAAATGCATTTATTACTGAATGGTTCCGTTTAATTGCGGTACTTTCCCAACCGGACTCGAACCGATGGTACCAAATTCTACGCGTAATCCCATGACCGGACTTGAACCCGCCACAAGAGATGTCTAAACCATTAATAAACAATTAAATTTACTCACTTCAATCCGCCTTGGTTCAGCTCCGTCACCCTCTCCGCTCCAGTGCTCCAGACTGCTTCTGCTGTCGCCTTGGTTCAGACAAACAGCTCCAATTGGAAGGCGGTCAGGAGATCTTATCAGCAGCCCGTATACTGACTGTGAGACCGGTCCAAAGAGCCGCAGGTGTGGAGAAAGATTTCTGGAGTCCCTGTTCAGTGTGCTAAGTATGTTGGAAAAATCTCTTCAACCAGTAGTCAAAGAATCAGGCAGGATTAAAGTTTCTGTAAATTTAATTTGCACTGATCAGTGGAGAACAATACATGATACACTCAGAGTCACCTCCGGAAATTGTTCTGAATCACATACACAACTTTCAGTCTTTAAGCATTGTGTTATCTCAAAACTGTCCATGAGAGAATATCTGGTTCACTCTGGTTCTTCCAAACTGTCTCCCTTCTTAGACATAATCATAACAGTGTGGAAGATGAAAGCAGATGAGACAGCGAGCTTGATGACTCTCGAACTTTATTCAACTTTCAACACAAAACAACTGTCCCCCGAGTGCCTGAGCAAACTCTTTTGTACACTTTCCTGCCTCCGGCACACAGGGTAAACACATTAACATACAGACGTGAAAGACATGCACACACATCAACATAACATTGACACACACGTCACAGAGCAGGTCTTGCTACCATACATTCGCACCCCTGCGTCCTCAGGTGTGAACCTGGCACGGCAGGGTGGGAAAGGCACATCTTTGTTTGTTTGGCTCCCCTCACCTTTCTCCATTAGCATCCCTAACTATCTTTTCCCCCACCAACCCCTTTGTCCTGGGTGGAGTGCCATGTGTACTGTGTCCACCACAACAGTACAGAACATTCGCATGAGAACAACCAGATAAATGTCCAGCTGGTCGACCTTGTACACATTTCACCCAGACTCTGAAGTACCAAAAGATAAAGAATACAAAATTATTCCATCAGAGACCAATTTGAATTTAATTGACGCTGCATCTGCACTTTTTGTTTTAATGTTTTTATTGTTTGTGAGCTGTACTATTTTATTGTGTGCTGTGGACATCTTGGCCAAGTCACTCTTGTAAGAGATATTGATCTCAATGGGTCTTTACTTAGTAAAATAAAGGATAAAAAAATAAAAAGGAAGGGGCCAGAATAATTTTCTTCATGTGAAGGGCACCCATTTAGCAAACCTCCTCTTGCTTTAGTCACTCTAGAGGATGGGCGGATATTTCATGTCACTGTTGGAAGCGGGGGGGGGGGGGGGTGGTGGCAATAAAACAGAACATTTTCTCCAGAGTAAAGATTGAGGAGGACACTATATGTAGTTGGGGACCTATGTAAGATTGTGTTTAGGGGCCTTTATTTTTGTAAAAAAGAAGAGTTCAAACCCTTAAACAGTTATGCTGCTAATAGGGTTAGACTGGAGGTTTCTTCGTGCTAAAAGAGAGTTTTTCCTCTCCACCGTCGCCAAGTGCTTGCTCGCAGGGGATTGCCTTATTGCTGGGGTCTTTCTGCATTTGTGGGTTTTTTGCCTACAGTTTGACAGTGCTGTGAGATGACTGTTGTTGTGAACTGGTGCTGCATAAATAAAGCTGAATTGAAATGAAAAACTTTATTTCAAAAAATTCATGTTTACAAGAAAAAAAAATTAAAAATTTAAGGGAAAAATTGACAAATTCAAGCAAAAAATAGTAATTTTACAAGAAAAAACAAAAAAAAATTGATTTAAAAAAGTTGCAACTTTGCAACTAAGAAGTTGCAAATTTACAATAAAAATGTTGCAAATTTACACAAAAAGTTGCCAGTTTACTAGAAAAAAGTTGCAAATTTATGAGAAAAAAGTTACAGATGAAAAATGCAAATTTATAAGAAAAAGCTGTAAATTTATGAAAAAAGTTGCAAATTTCTATAAATTGCAAATTTACAAGAAATAGGCTGCAAATTTGTGAGAAAAAAAAAGATTAAAGTTGCAAAATTGAAATAAAAAGTTACCTATTTATATAAAAATTTGCCAGTTTACAAGAAGAAAAACTTACATATTTATGAGGAAAATAAGTTGCACATTTATGAGAAAAAAGTTGCAGATTTAAAAGAAAAAAATGCAAATTTACAAGAAAACAGTTGCATATTCTGTGAGAAAAAAGATGCAAATTCATGAGAAAGTTGCAGATTTAAAAGAAAGAAGTTGCAAATTTGCAAAAAAATGTTCTAAATTTGCAAGCTTTTTTCATTTAGCATTGGTGCTTCAAAGTCCTATGTAACATGACATTGAAGGTTTATGATGATTATGCCTATGCCTTGATTTACGCCTATGCTCTAGAGGTCCCTTTAGTGTCTAGACTAATGCAATAACTGTTAAAGTACAAGTTGTCTTTAAATTGTGGAAGCCAACATGAGCATGCTGTGGGTAACAATCTTCAGTTTTCAGGAAAAATCTAACACTTTCAGGTAAAAAGTCTCAAGATGAAGAAGGTTCCTGCTGTGCACTAGATGGAGCTACAAGGTTTAAAACTGAGAAATGTGGCTGCAAATGAATGACCATGCTGCTGTTGGGATGACTTTGAATGTCAGAACTGTAAATTCTAACAGAAGTAAACTATTGAAACACAAATTTTCAGAGTTATAAAATAACTTGTGAATGAAAGTGAACATTTTTTTTTTAACTAATATAACCCATTACTTCTGTTTTTTTAAGCTGGCCTCTTTCCAGATCTACTTAATGGTTTGTTATGAGACTTTCAACCAAGATGACATGATGAAGAGGCTTATGTCCAGGAGAACAATAACAGGGAGCAATACAAACCTGTAACGGAAATGGTTTATCTGTCAGCAGAATTAATGGGCCTTCTATTTTTGCTGGAATGGGCCGATGTGAGATCAACAATGCTCAAAGTTTAAAGTGGTTGACATTGTGCAGAAAAAAAGATGTTCTGTCTATTTATTAGAGCTGCAAAGGGACAAAAATCAGCCTTCTGATGGAAGAATAGTCAGTAAGTTTGTTGTTTGCAGCTTGTGGTAATAAATAACTGACTGGCTCATTAGCTGGAGGACATGGATGATTGTTTTTTATGTTTGGAGAGGAAAAAAAGAATTTGGGAGGCGTTTCACTGTCAGTGGCTCCACCGTAAGGCTACTACATGAAACACAGGTAATAATTCAAAATATGACAAAATCACCCATAAAAGGTCATTATAATTACAGTGCTGTTACATAACATACTCTTTTTCTTCTCATATCATAGCTGACCCCTCGTGAAAGCGAAGGCCTCCCCTTCCTGGAAACAATCAGCACTTTAACTATTTTTACATACAAAGGAGACGTGTAGGCTGCATTCTATCAGCAGCAACAAACCCAGTTAATCTTTTTTCTTTAAAACAGTTTTCTTTATTTATTAATATACATCTTTGTCCTTTAAATGACTCAAGACATCAAGTGTGTGCATCAAACATAATGCATCCTATAGTGGGGATATGGATATAATTTTATTAGTGCTGGAGTATTAATGCATTAACTTTTTCGATTAACGTGAGCTGATAAACGCATTAAAAAAATTTACACTGTCAGGTCACTTCGTGAGGTGGTATCGGTGGTGATGACTGGTTTGTCTCAGCAGCTGGATCAGCTTAAAAGAAGAGTAATCTTGTTTTTTGGGGTTTAAATTAGCAAAATTAACACAACACTAAAACTGGTGCTCCAAGGGACTCAGGGTACTGTAAATGTGCTACCTCATCTTGGACACACCCCTTCCCTTCAAGACCACACACCTGACATAGCGCTTGTTGGTTGGTGCTGCTTACCAATCAACCAAGAAGAGGGAGAATTTCTGTTGGAGTGAGCAGAGAAAAACATCAGCTCTAGCAGACTGATGACCTGATATCACCTAAAAAAGATCCAACTTAAAGCCTTTACATACTCTGCAAGAAGAGAGAATTTTTTCGTTTTTTTGAGGTGGCAAGAACAAAGCTCTTTCTGGCCAGGACACTTCATACTTCACAAGAAATCCAAGTGCAGAACTCCTTGGAAATTCAAATTTCTGACTAGTCACGCAATAGTTCTTGGACACCACACAAGAAAAAAGTTTTGCCACAATGATGTGTCAAGAACAAGCTGTAAGAACTCTCAAACCAGCGCTGCAAGAACAAAATGATGTCATTTTGTTCTTGCAGCCCTGGGAGATAGAACACATTTCTCTGTTCTTGTGGAGTACGTAAAGGCCTTTACTATTAAAGTCTGGACTACACTTGTTCTCTGGAAATCAGTGGAGAATTACTCCACAGCTCCTAGCTGTGATGGTAGCTGGGCGGTGGCCTCAAACTGGAATGCTAACTCCACTGCCTTCGCCAATAGCAGGTTGTCCGGCACCATTAACAGCTTCTCCCGCAGCCTCTGATTGGTGGTGTGCTCCGCTAGCGGGTCCCGCACCATCTTGTCTTCTAGCTGTGCAAACGTGCATGTACTGCCCAGACAGCGGAGGTTGGTGACGAACTGCTGAGTCGTTTCTCCTGCTCCCCTAATTCTTTGTGCCAACACACTCTTGGGTGTGGCAAAATGTCCAGCTAACAAGGACACAAACTTGTCACAGGTATCTGCTGGGCCCAGTGTTCTGAACCCACACTGTCCCTCGCTGCTGAGGCTATGTATTAGCATGGCGCATAGTCGAAGCTTGCCAGCTTTAACTAGATCCATAGCTGATACATACGTCTTGAAGGACTCAAACCAACAAAGCCACGGAATGGATGGCTCACCTGGGTTGGCGAGGAATGGTGGCAGGGGTGCCAGATACGCTTCCATCTTCAGGAAAATATTGAATTCTCCTCCAGAAGACCAAATTTACCTCGTCTCCAATGTTGTGTCTGTTTATTGAGACCACCGGACATGTTCTCTGTGTTGAGGGTTAACTTTATTGAACTGAGCTAACAAGTAGCAACAAGCTAATGGAGGTGTGGTACAGGCAGGTTACAGATGGAAAGTGGGGCACCAAAGGGACAGTCTCCCGCCATTAGCCCCTTAATATAGTCATGGCGTGATGACGTCACCTCGTGCGTGCGTTCCTACGTCCGTGAAATGCATGGTGGTATTTCAATATGCCACACCGCCCATCAAGAAGAGTGGGATGCCATGCCTCAGCAGACAATAAGCCGACTTGTGAACAGCAGGAGACGTCATTATCAAGCTGTAATTTATGCTCAAGAGTACATGACAAGTTACTGAGACATTGACATTTTTTGTTGTGGTATACCCACCACTGTTGTTGGCTTTTGTTTCAATAAATCGTTTGAGATGAGGAAATCACCATTGCATGTTTCTACTTAAAAGCCCTACTTTTCTTAGGCTTCCGTCGGTCAGGGTTGACCATGGGTGAAGCATCCTAGTTCTGGTTGTCTGCTTGCCTGGAGCAGCGTCGTCTGTGGCTAAATAGACTGATTCGAGAGTGGCAGTCTCTATTGCAAAGGTCACGCCTGTGTGTAGTCTCTGGTCTGTTGGAACTGCTGCTTTCCTTCCTGCGTGCTCATTTTTCTGCAGCAGCGATCATCATTTTCTCCTCCCCTGATTTCAGGTGTTGCTTCAGGTGACCACTTTGCACGGTCACCTGCAAGGCTCTCCCAGGTCTCTGTGTTGATGTTGGTGGCCTTCATGTCTCTCTTAATGACATCTTTGTACTGGAGCTGGAGACGACCAGTGGATCTCCTCCCAGATGCCAGTTCTCCATACAGAATGTCCTTTGGGATGTGCCCATTGTTCATGTGGTCGACATGGCCTAGCCAGCGCAGCCTGCACTGTCTGAGGAGAGTGAACATGCTGGGAACTCCCGTGCGGGTCAAGACATCTGTGTTGGTTACCCTGTCCTGCCAGGATATGCCCAGGATGTGGCGGATGCCTCGCAGATGGAAGGTGTTGAGTCGCTTCTCTTGTCTGGCATATGTTGTCCATGATTCAGTGCTGTACAGCAGTGTGCTGATGACACAGGCGTTATACACTGCCATCTTAGTCTTCACCGACAGCTTGGGGTTTGCCCACACTCTGGTTGTGAGGTGAGCGAGTATTGTAGCTGCCTTCCTTATCCTCCTGTCTATTTCTGTGTCAAGGGAGAGGTTGTCGGTTATGGTAGAGCCAAGGTAGGTGAAGTGGTAGACGACGTCGAGTTCATAGTCATCGATGGCGATGGCAGGTGGTGATTCAGTGTCTTGTCCCAGAACACTGGTCTTTTTCAGGCTAATGGTGAGTCCAAAATCCTTGCAGGCCTGTGAGAAGCGGTCCATCAGTGTCTGCAGCTCCTGCTGGGTATTTGTTGCAATTGCTGCGTCGTCAGCAAACAGCATGCCTGTGATGAGCGTTTTGCAAACCTTCGTCTTGGCTCTGAGGCGGGCAAGGTTGAACAGCCTGCCATCTGACGTGGTGCGTAGGTAAATTCCTTCAGTTGCAGTGCCAAAGGCAGGCTTTAGGAGAACGGTGAAGAATATCCCAAAGAGTGTGGGAGCAAGCATGCAACCTTGTTTGATGCCACTGCAGATGCTGATGGGGTCAGAGGATCTCCCATTGAACTGCACAGTCCCCTTCATGTCTGAATGAAAAGACTCGATCATGCTTTGCAGCTTTGGTGGGCAGCCTATCGTTGGGAGAATCTTGAACAGGCCGTCTCTGCTGACGAGGTCGAGCGCCTTGGTGAGATCTATGAAGGCGACATACAGGGGCGTCTGCTGTTCTCTGCACTTCCCTTGGAGTTGGCGGAGGGAGAAGACCATGTCTACCTTTGATCTCTTGGCACGAAAGCCACACTGCGACTCTGGGTAGATGCATTCTGCCAGCTTCAGCAGGCGGATCAAAATGACCCAAGCAAAGACTTTGCCGACTATGATGAGTAGAGAAACACCTCTGTAGTTGTTGTAGCCACTTCTTTCTCCCTTGTTCTTATAGAGGGTGATGATCTTGACGTCCCTCATGTCATGTGGTACAGCCCCTTCTTGCCAGCACTGACAGAGGACTTCATGCAATGGGAGCAGGAGAGTAGTCTTGCAGTGTTTGATCGGGTCCGGGGAAATCCCATTGCTGCCTGGGGCTTTGCCTAAGGCCAAGCTGTCGATGGCCGTCCTGAGTTCGTCTATGGCTGGCTCTACATCCAGCTCCTCTATGATTGGCATACACTCAATGGCATCAAGAGCTATGGGGGACACTGTTCTGTCTGGAGTAGAGGTCGGAGTAGTGTTCCACCCATCTCTCCATCTGTTGGCCCTTGTCTGTAATTACTACCTCAGTGGAAGATTTGAGGGGAGCTGTCTTGCTCTGGACTGGTCCGAGCACCTTCTTGATGCCATCGTACATCCCTCTAATGTTGCTTGTAGCAGCAGCTGTCTGGATGTCTTCACTGAGCTCTGTCCAGTATTTGTTGGCGCAATGCCTGACAGTCTGCTGAGCCTTGCTCTGGCAGCCCTGAGAATCTGCAGGCTCTTCTCACTGGGTGACTGTTTATACTTGGTGAGGGCGGCGTGATTGGCTTCGATGATGGGAGTCATCTCTGTGGACTTGGCCTCAAACCAGTCGTGAGACTTGGAGGACTTCTTACCAAAGGTAGCCAAGGCAGTGCGGTGCATGGCGTCCCGCAGTACTTCCCACTTCTCTGTGGCGGAGTCCCTGGGCTGTGAGGTTTGCATTTCCTTCTCGAAGGTCTCTGCAAACTATTCCATGAGGTCTCATTGCGACATGGTGCTGACTTCAATGCAGGGGTTCCCTTGTTTCTTTGAGCGGTGGATCCTCTTTGGCTGTAGCCTGATCTTGCAGCAGACCAGGGAGTGATCTGTGTCACAGTCTGCACTGTGGTAAGAGCGTGTGTGGAGGACGTTCTTGATGGGGGCACGCCTGACCAGGATAAGATCTAGCTGATGCCAGTGCTTTGAGTGTGGGTGTCTCCAAGAGACCTTGTGCTGAAGCTTGGTCCTGAAGTAGGAGTTGGTGATGCACAATTCATGGTAACTGCAAAGCTCAAGCAGTCGTTGGCCGTTCTCTTTCATTTTGCCCACACCAATCTGTCCAAGACAAGAGGGCCACGAGTCATGATCTGCACCCACTTTGGCATTGAAGTCACCCAGGAGAACAAGTTACTTCTTGCTGGGGATGCTTGCGACAATGGATGCGAGCTTCTTGTAAAACTCATCCTTTGTGTCCGGTGTGGAAGGCAGTGTCGGGGCATACGCGCTAACAAGGGTGACTGGGCCTTCGGTGGTGTTGAGTCAAAGAGTAAGGAGATGCTCTGTGTCGTTGCTGCCTGTCTCTACCATATTCAGCAGGTTGTTCCTCACTGCAAAGCCGACTCCATGCTCCCTAGGCTCGTCAGAGCCTTTCCCCTGCCAGTAGAATGTGTAGTCCTTCTCCTTCAGCGTGCCTGAGTCAGCAAGGCATGTTTCTTGAAGGGTGGCAATGTCCACATGCAACCTCCTGAGCTCATCATTTATGACAGCTATTTTCCTGGAGTCACTGATGTCCTGAAGGTTTTCAGAAAGACCGGTCATCATTGTCCGAACGTTCCAACATTCCAGTTTCAAAGCTGGTTTCTTTCGTTGTTTTGTTTTGTTTCCTGGTGCGACGATTGCAGTCTGCTGTTTGGACGTTTCCTAATCCCCATGCACCCAATGAGGATGACAAACTGTGGTGGGACAGTACTTTACTGGCTGGGGGCTGCCCAGCTTGAGGCGGGTGGTAGTTGTCCAATGAGATCCAAGGATCCCTCCCACCATCGGGAACAACCCCTGAAGCCAAGGTCTATGCCAATCGGGCAATGACTTCTAACCGGTAACTGTTGTTCCCCGTGTTGTGTTGACGCTGCAAGTGAAGCTGGAGTGACTTCTCCAGGGTGTAGGGTGTAAGTTTGTGTTGGTGCGTGTTGCTGGATGCTAGCCTGGGCAATGTGATATGGAGGACAGGCTGTTGCCCATGTAGCATGTCCCCCCTCTCCACGTCGCTGATGGATCCAAAGGAACTGTGTGGGAGAATCCCAAACTCTCTGTCAAGACGAAGATGGCAGTGTACAATGCCTGCGTCATCAGCACACTGCTCTATGGGAGTGAGACGTGGACAACATACGCCCGGCAGGAAAAGAGACTGAACTCCTTCCACTTGCGCTGCATTCGCCACATCCTGGACATATCCTGGCAGGACAAAGTTCCCAACACAGAAGTTCTGTCCCGCACTGGCCTTCCCTCCATGTTCACTCTACTCAGGCAGCGCAGGCTCCGCTGGCTAGGCCACGTTCACCATATGGAGGATGGCAGAATCCCAAAAGACGTCCTCTACGGAGAACTGGCGACTGGCAGGAGAGACGTTGGCAGCCCACAGCTGCGCTTTAGAGACGTCTGCAAGAGAGACATGAAGGCCCTGGAGATCAACACAGATCGCTGAGAGGACCTTGCAATGGACAGCTCCAAATGGAGAGGCACCCTGACCAGACAGCTCAAGGCGGGTGAAGAGAGACTGACTGCTGCAGCAGATGAAAAAAGGACCCGCAGGAAGAACTGCCACAGCTCCGGCAGCACGGAGACCACCCACAAGTGCGACCTGTGTGACAGGGACTGCCATTCGCGCATCGGCCTGTTCAGCCACAGGTGGTGCTGTTCCAGCAGAGTAGACGTTTAGGATTCTCTTCCATGGTCATCATAGACTGACGGAGGCCGACGTTAACAGACAAACAATGCCAACAAAAACATAACCTACTTGGCGGAGGTAAAAAGCCAGTTTTGTTTTTGTAAATTTGTGAAAGCAATTTTTAAGAAATTAGTGGCTTTATTGCTTTTTAAATTCTTGTAAACTGATGACTTTTTTTTCTTGGAAATGTTTTTTTTCCCTCACAAATTTTTAATTTTTTCTTATAAATGGGCTGCACGGTGGCGCAGTGGTTAGCACTGCGGCAGCACAGTTTACCCTTGGCCGGGGGATTGTGGGGATCGTGGGATCGTGGGTTCGATCCCAGCCCCCGACCAACAGTGATCTGTGTGGAGTTTGCATGTTCTCCCCGTGTTGCGTGGGTTTACTCCGGGATTTCTCCGGTTTCCTCCCACATGCCAAAAACATGCATGTTAGGTTAATTGGCTGTTCTAAATTGTCCCTAGATATCTGTTTCCTATAGGCCCTTAGAATAGAGGGTTAGTATTAATGAAAGCGCTTTGAGTGGTCTTTGTGACTAGAAAAGCGCTATATAAGTGCAGGTTAGTTAGTTAGTTAGTTAGTTAGATAAATTTAAAACATGTTAATGGTAAATTTGTGACTTTAAATTGTAAATTACCATCTTTGATCATATTTTTGCACGTCTGTTCTTAATTTCTTTTCTTTTCTTTTTTTTTTACATCATCCCTGTGGTTCAATAACCTCATCACCTGCTGGCTGTTTTCATGTTTTTCTGTTTTGGTTATGTTTATGGTTCTTATTGAATCTCGATGCCTTTAGGTCCACATATATTAGACAGGACAGAAAATCAGAAAAAGGGCCATTTTAAAGAAAAAAAAACAATTAAAAAAGGGGCAGCTTGGTGGCACAGTGGTTAGTGCAGTAAGAAGGCCACAGGATCAATCCCACTCCCTGACCATCAGTGACCCTTCTGTGTGGAGTTTGCATGCTCTCCCCGTGTCTGCGTGGGTTTACTCCAGGTACTCCGGTTTCCTCCCACAAGCCAAATAACATGCATGTTAGGTTAACTGGAGACTCTAAAGTGGTCCTAGGTGTGAATGTGTGTGTGAATGGTGAAGGGATTTGCGCCGCACCGTGGCTGCCTCATCAATCCAAGTGGATGCCCTGAATTTCTCTCTGGGGATTAATAAAGTATATAAAATACAAAAAAAAAGTGTTAAAAATTGGTAACAAGATGTTTTAACACAACTTGGATGTGCCGATCACAAATATAGTGGTTACCAATTATGATTTTGAGATATACACTACCGTTCAAAAGTTTGGGGTCACTTAGAAATTTCCTTATTTTTGAAAGAAAAGCACTGTTTTTTTCAATGAAGATAACTTTAAACTAATCAGAAATACACTCTAATATCTAATATACATTGCTAATGTGGTAAATGACTATTCTAGCTGCAAATGTCTGGTTTTTGGTACTTCCGGTGCTGCACTTGTAATGCTTGATATGAGCCGAGAATTTTAAGCAAAACCATCAAAATAAGGACTTCTGTTGGCTACCAACAAACGTGGGGAATACCCTTACGACCCAGTGCTGACCTGGTGAAGGTTCTGGTAGATCTGGCTCCGTTTCGCCCCGTTTCCGACCTCTAAAGGCTCGCCTCTGATGCTAACCCAGATGCTAACCCAGAGTAACTGCAGCAGTGAGAAGGTATTCTTTACATCTGGCCATCTGGAGCCGAGGAGAGAAGGATTTAAAAGGAGGACGAACCAACCGAGGCGGCGATTGGGAGCTCCGGCGCGGCGTTGGTGAGAGACGGGGGCCACCTGGATCCAGCAGGACAGTGGTCTGAACCGGTGCTCAATTGCGAGGCCCAGCCGAGGAACGACCAGACTGACGGCGGTCGGTGACGGGGCCTAGACGGGGCCCAGCGGAGGAGCCGCCTAGCCAGACGGCGACGAGTGGCTGTGATCGGTGGATTCCGGCTGCGCCGGCGGTGCACGACACAACTGGCCAGGTAGACGGAGGCAGGCGATAGACGGCGGTGATCTGCGGAGCTGAGCAGCGTCACTCGGCGGAGAAGCTGCGCAGGAGCGGCGGGTCCAGTAGTGACCGAGCTAGTTGAGGCCTAGCCGGATTCTCTGCTTATTTCTATCCACAGGTCAGTAAAATGCCACCCAAAAAAGAGGAAATGGAAGAAATTAAAAAAACTCTGAACTTTGTGTTAGATGAACTGGCCAAAGTGACTAGCCAGCAGGACAAAATATTAGACCTAATACAGGAGGTACAAGCCCTACATTCAATAATAAAAGAAAAAGACAAAAAAATTATGGACCTGGAGCAACACGGGCGTCTTTTGGAGCAACGCGTTGAGGATCTTGAACAAGGTTCTCGCATTGATGACATAGTTATAAGTGGACTAGACATCAGATATCAGTCGTACGCCCATGCCGCTACAGGACTGAGTGGTGAACATGCTTCCATAAGTGAATCAATGTCCTTAGAAAACCAAGTGCTTCAGTTCCTTAATGATAAAGACATTAAGGTAGAAGCCAATGCGATCTCAGCCTGTTATGCTTTACCGAAGAAAGATAACAAAACAAAGAAATCAATTGTGATGCGCTTTGTGAACAGGAGGGTGAAAAATGACATACTGAGGCAGGCCAAAAAACTAAAGGAAACTCAAGTTTACCTAAATGAACACCTGACAAAAAAAAACGCTGAATTAGCACGGCAGGCACGGATGCTAAAGAAACATAATAAGATACAGTCAACCTGGACAAGAAATTGTAGAATTTGGATTAAACTAAATGGAACTCCTGAGCAAGCAAAAAGTATAATGATCAGAGATGCTACTGACTTAGATAAATACAGATGAACACTGACTATGAAACACAGAGTGAGGAAACTCAAACTCTAAAAATATGCCACTATGCTGAACATAAACCACAAGAGATGGAGAATGATATTGATCCTGATAACCACTTTTTCAATAATATTCATAACCACTGTGAATATTACACTGAAAAGCAATTCAAAAGTCAAGTGCAATTAGATGGTAAACTGTCAATAATACACTTCAATAGCAGAAGTCTTAACAAAAACTTCTCACAGATTCAGGACTATTTAAAACAGCTAAACAGAAAATTCACAGCTATAGCAGTCTCTGAAACCTGGCTTAATGCAGACCAGGCTCCCCTGATGGCAATAGAGGGATATCAGATGTTTAACATTAACAGATCTCAAAAAAAGGGTGGTGGTGTTGCACTGTATATTGATGACCTATATAGATGTAAGCTTGTAAATGAAATGTCCTTAGCACTACCAGGGATTCTGGAATGTGTTACTGTTGAGATTGACCTAGACAAAACAAAAAATCTAATCATAAGCTGCATATACAGAACGCCGGGAACTTGCATTGAGACATTCAGAGATAAATTAGTTGAGCTGTACAATAATATTACTAGTAAGAAAATGGTAGCAATTTGTGGAGATTTCAATATTGACCTACTTAATCCACATCAACAAAATGTAGTTACAGAGTTCATGAACTCTATGTACAGCATGAGTCTATATCCCACAATAACACATCCCAGTAGAATCACAGCTCACTCTGCTACACTTATTGACAACCTGTTTGTCAATGTTCTCGACAAGAAAATAGAAAGTGGATTATTGATAAATGATATAAGCGACCACTTGCCAATCTTTGCACTTATCCATGGCCACACGGGGCCCAACCCAGAAAAAATCTCAAAATCGTTCAGACACAAATCACCAAACGCAATCAGTTCTTTTAAAGAGGACTTGCTGAAGCAAGACTGGACAGAAGTCTATGTATCAGATGTAAATGAAGCCTATGACACATTTACAAACATTGTAACCACTCTTTATGAAAAAAACTGCCCATTAGTTAAAAAAAAAGCTTAAACACAAATTTACTGACAAACCATGGCTAACCAAAGGACTACAAAAGGCGTGTAAAAAGAAAAATTTATTATATAAAGCTTTCATAAAGAAAAGGACAAAAGAAGCAGAGCAGCGGTATAAAACATACAAAAATAAGTTAACATATATAATAAGATGTAGTAAAAGAGACTATTACAGTAAAGAACTAGAAAAAAACAAAGACAATATTAAAAATACATGGACAATAATCAACAGTATCCTTGGAAATAAAAGCAGAAATACCAGCTACCCAACTAACACTCCAAAAAATAATAAATCGACTCCGAATGTGAATATAGCTTCACCTGCAGATGAATTTAATAATTTTTTTGTTAACATTGGACCTAAACTGGCCCGAGAAATACCCACTACGGTGCCAACAGGTGATTCAATATGCAATAACACTGCTGTAAAAGACACCATCTTCATAAAGAACACAGACGAAAGAGAGGTCATTGAAATTGTTAAATCGTTCAAAAGTAAAACATCTACTGACTGCGATGGTATTGATATGCTACTAGTCAAAACTGTTATCGAATGCATAGTGAAACCACTGACGTATATCTGTAACCTGTCTCTCCAATCAGGTATATTTCCCAATGCAATGAAAATAGCTAAAGTAATTCCAATTTACAAGACAGGCGACAGAGGGGAACTCTCCAACTACAGACCAATTTCACTATTACCGCAATTTTCCAAGATACTTGAAAAAATATTCTATGAGAGAATTGACAACTTCATACTGAAGAATGATTTATTGTGTGAGCAGCAATATGGGTTCAGACACAAAAGGACAACAGCATATGCCTTAATGGAATTTACAGAAAAAATATCAACAGCCATTGAAAATAAAGAGTATTCAGTTGGAGTATTCCTGGATCTTAAAAAAGCATTTGATACAGTAGATCACAATCTATTATTAAAGAAACTACAAAATTGTGGTATCAGAGGGGTAGCACTGTCCTGGTTAAGAAGTTACTTAAAGAATAGATATCAGTTTGTATGTGTTAACAACAAAAACTCAGAGCTACTGAAGGTCACCTGTGGAGTCCCACAGGGTTCAGTTTTGGGACCATTATTATTCAATATGTATATAAATGATATATGTAAAGTTTCAGAAAAAATGGACTTAATATTGTTTGCTGATGACACTAACCTGCTATGCAGTGGAAACAACTTGGAACAACTTCTGGATACACTCGGAAAGGAATTAGGAAAGCTGAAACTGTGGTTTGATTCGAACAAATTAACGCTCAATTTAAGCAAGACAAAATTTATAGTCTTTAACAACCATCACAACTACCCAGTACCCAAACTCAGTGTAAATGGTGTAGAGATTGAAAGGGTATCCGAAACTAAATTCCTTGGAGTAATAATTGATAACAAACTGTGTTGGAAGCCACATATTAATTATATAAAAGGTAAAGTATCCAAATCAATTGCAATATTACACAGAGTGAAAAATTTGCTGAATCAACCCACACTATACACCTTGTATCATTCATTAATACTCCCATACATGACATATTGTAATGAAGTATGGGGAAATACATATAAAACAAACATATATCCACTCTTTATGCTTCAAAAGAGAGCTATTAGAATAATCAACAAAGCAGCTTACAGGGAACCAACAAACCCACTTTTTCTTAAACAAAAAACTCTCAAGTTGAAAGATCTGATCGACTTTAAAACCGCAATAATAATGTTCAAAGTGAAGAATCTATCACTGCCCGCAAATATCCAAAAGTTGTTCCAAACAAGGGAGAAACGATATCACTTCAGAGGAACATGTATATTTCAAAAGCCTACAGTGAGAACAACTACCAAGCAACACTGTATTTCAGTGCAAGGAGTCAGATTATGGAACGATTTTGGACCTGAATTAAAATCATGTACAAAGCTTGGACAATTTAAACAAAAACTAAAGGAAGAAATACTCCAAACATATTTACAAGACGACATGTAAACTCACATAAGGATTGACATTTCCAGCCTGTGTTGTGTTATAGCTTAGTTTTTCTTTTTTCTCTGTGACACTATGTCTTAGATTTGTTTTTGAATAGTAACCGCTTAACTTAGACTAGCTCAGTTTTCTTTTTCTCTCAGTCATATTTTGTCTTAGCCTTGTTTTAAATTGTAATCGCTCTTGTCTTGTTTTCTCTTTTTTCTCCTTTGAATTCTTGGATGGAATATGGGTGGGCAATATAAGCTGCGGCTTCAGCCATCACCCATTTCGGATAACTCACGTGGAATTGTATAGTAGAAGGAGTCTTTGTCTAATTTGACCTTGTTGTTATATTATACAGTTTCTTTTAACCTGTAATGTACTATCCGAAATAAATTCATTCATTCATTCATTCATTCAAATTCATTCATTCATTCATTCATTCATTCATTCATATCTACATAGGTATATAGAGGCCCATTTCCAGCAACTATCACTCCAGTGTTCTAATGGTACAATGTGTTTGCTCATTGCGTCGGAAGGCTGATGGATGATTAGAAAACCCTTGTGCAATCATGTTAGCACAGCTGAAAACAGTTTAGCTGGTTAGAGAAGCTATAAAACTGACCTTCCTTTGAGCAGGTTGAGTATCTGGAAAAAATTATTATTTCAAATACAAATCATTATTTCTAACCTTGTCAATGTATTGACTATATGTTCTATTCATTTTTCAACTCATGGTGGTAAATAAGTATGACTTTTCATGGGAAACACAAAATAATTGTCTGGGTGACCCCAAACTTTTGAACGGTAGTGTACAGTGGTGTGAAAAAGTGTTTGCCCCCTTCCTGATTTCTCCTTTTTTTGTATGTTTGTCACATTTAAATGTTTCAGATCATCAAACAAATTTAAATATTAGACAAAGATAACACAAGTAAACACAAAATGCAGTTTTTAAATGAAGGTGTTTATTATTAAGGAAAAAAAAAATCCAAACCTACATGACCCTGTGTTAAAAAGTGATTGCCCCTATACCTAATAACTGGTTGGGCGACCCCTTAGCAGCAACAACTGCAATCAAGCATTTGTGATAACTGGCAATGAGTCTTTTACTGCACTGTGGAGGAATTTTGGCCCATTCATCTTTGCAGAATCTTTTCAGCCACATTAGAGGATTTTCGAGCATGAACTGCCTTTTTAAAGTCATGCCACAGCATCTCAATCGGATTCAGGTCAGCACTTTGACTAGGAAACTCCAAAGTCTTCATTTTGTTTTTCTTAAGCCATTCAGAGGTGGACTTGCTGGTGTGTTTTGGATCATTGCCCTGCTGCAGAACCCAAGTGCACTTCAGCTTGAGGTCACGAACAGATGGCCAGACATTCTCCTTCAGGATTTTTTGGTAGACAGCAGAATTCATGGTTCCTTTTACCACAGCAAGTCTTCCAGGTGCTGACGCAGCAAAACAGTCCCAGACCATCACACTACCACCACCATATTTTGCTGTTGTTTTGATGTTCCTTTTCTGAAATGCTGTGTTACTTTTATGCCGGATGTAATGGGACACACACCTTCCAAAAAGTTCAACTTTTGTCTCGTCAGTCCAGAGTATTTTCCCCAAATTCTTGGGGATCATCAAGATGTTCTCTGGCAAAACTGAGATGAGCCTTTATGTTCTTTTTGCTCAGCAGTGGTTTTGGTCTTGGAACTCTGCCATGCAGGCCATTTTTGCCCAGTCTCTTTCTTAGGGTGGAATCATGAACACCGACCTTAACTGAGGCAAGTGAGGCCTGCAGTTCTTTGGATGTTGTTGTGGGGTCTTTTGTGACCTCTTGGATGAGTTGTTGCTGCGCTCTTGGGATAATTTTGGTTGGTTGGTCACTCCTGGGAAGGCTCACCACTGTTCCATGTTTTCACCATTTGGGGATAATGGCTCTCACTGTGGTTCGCTGGAGTCCCAAAGCTTTAAAAATGGCTTTATAACCTTTTCCAGATGATAGATCTCAATTACTTTGTTTCTCATTTATTCCCAAATTTCTTTGGATTGCAGCATGATGTCTAGCTTTTGAGGATCTTTTGGTCTACTTCACTTTGTCAGGCAGGTCCTATTTAAGTGATTTCTTGATTGAGAACAGGTGTGGCAGTAATGAGGCCTGGGTGTGGCTCGAGAAATTGAACCCAGCTTTCCAAAGATGTGACAAACCACAGTTAAATTATGCTTTAATGTGGGGGGGGGGGTCATTTTTTCACACAGGGCCATGTAGGTTTGGAATTTTTTACTCTTTATAATAAACACTTTCATTTAAAAACTGCATTTTGTGTTTACTTGTGTTATCTTTGTCTAATATTTAAAATTGTTTGATGATCTGAAACATTTAAGTGTGACAAACATACAAAAAAAGAGAAATCAGGAAGGGGGAAAACACTTTTTCATATGGCAAATACTTTTTGACACCACTGTAAGCCCTGAAAATTAACTTTGAAATGGCTACTCATATATGATGCTAAAACAAGCAATTCATGAATGACATATAGGTCATACTATCAGTTGCAGGAGCTACTTGTTCTCAATGAAAAATGATGTAGCATATATTGTTTAAACTTTCTTTAAAATTTCATAGTTTTTGCAATAATTTATGGACAACTTAGACTACATTTTCCCCTAAATTTTACAATTTGTTTTGAGCAAGACCTATAAAGCTGTCCAGCTGACAGGAAGAGGGACCTTTTCATTGACAATTTGCTTACGAATTGGTCTGCTGGACTTTGTTCGTCATTCACAAGTGCCTGATTTGATGCTCATCTCGTTGTACCCATCAAAAAGTATATGAACATGATCAAAGCCATGTCCTACCCGTAGTACTGCCAGTTGTCCAAATGTCTTGCTTCTGGATGGTTTTCCTAGTGAATGAACGAGTGCTGGACCATCAGTGATCAGACAAGATCACTCCTGTGTAGTGACTGAGGCTGGACAAACAACACTGAGTGCAAGGACGTTCACAAGCAAAGATTTGTTACCTGAGCGGAGACTGCCAATTGTCTCAGCCAATGCAGGTGGAACTGGAATCAGCTCATATTTCAGTATTTTGTGCAAATCCACTAGTCTGTTTGTTTGATATGCTGTTATAAGGCTTTACAGAATATTTCTATCTGCTTTAAGCAGCTGTTCTTTTCCCACATCTTTCCTTGAAACAGTGTACAGGTCTGAGAAGATAAGTGGTTTTTGCTTCATAAGTAGTTCATGGAATTTCACTTTAGAACAGAATAGAATAGAATAGGCTTTATTGTCATTGTACAGTTGTACAGTACAACGAAACTGTGGGTGCTCCATCAGGCTACTGCACAATAAAGTAAGAGAAGGATTAGATAAAACACAGTTACAGAATACATGATTAAACACACGACTGAAATAAAATATAGCCCAGAATTATGGAAATATACACAGATATGCTAGTGGCTTCACGGATGAAACAATGTACATAAAACACTGAACACCGAAGTGAACACACAAATGAATAAAATATCCCAGGATTATGGAAAAAAATACACAGGTATGGTAGTGGTTTCACAAATGGGTCAATATACTGTACATGAAAGTGTGGAGTGCAAAGACAGGTGTGTTATTGTGATAATTAAAAAGGTCCTCAGTTCTGCGCATGTGATCATTCAGAGGGAGGGGGTGGGGCCTCTGACTGTTTGCAGTTTGGATGGCCCAGGGAAAGAAACTGTCAGTCTGCAGGTGTGGGACCTGATTGATATGAACTGTCATCCAGAGGGAAGCAGGTCAAACGGGTGGTGGGCGGGATCTGAGGGGTCTCCTGTGATGACCTTGAGCTTTCTGAGACAGGAGGATCTGGAGATGTCCTCCAGGAAGGGCAGCGGGCCGCCAATGATTTTTTTTGGCTGGTGTTGAGGACCCTCTGCACAGCCTTCCTGTTCTCAGCCGTGGAGCCAGCATACCACACACTCAGACAGTAGGTGTGCACACTCTCCACTGAGCAGTGGTAGAAGGCCAGCAGCAGCTTCTGGTCCAGGCTGTTCTTCCTCAGGACACAGAGGAAGTGTAGCCACTGCTGGGCTTTCTTCACCAGGGCCTTGGTGTTGACAGTCCAGGAGAGGGCAGAGATGTGGGTGCCCAGGAACCTGAAGGCGGGGACGTTTTCCACATGGTCGCCATTTATGAGGAGGTGGGTGTGGTTCTGTCTGTTCTTTCTGAAGACCAGTATGAGTTCTTTGGTTTAATGGACATTCAGTTTCAGGTTGTTTGCTTGGCACTACAGCAGCAGATTCTTTACCTCTGCCCTGTATGTTTTCTCATCTTTGTCAGCGATGAGCCCAACCAAGGTGGTATTGTCCACGTACTTCACGATGACGGTGGCTGGGTGGGTTGGAATACAATCAAAGGTATACAGGGAGTACAGTAGAGGGCTTAGCACACAGCCCTGGGGGGAGCCAGTGCTGAGAAACGGTGTGGAAGAGTGTGGGGGCCGAGTCTGTTTGTGGGCGGTTGGTGAGAAAGTTTTTTTTTCAAGAGCAGGTTGGGGGATGATCTGGAGGAGGTGCAGTTTGTTGATCAGGATGTCCGGGAGGATGGTGTTGAAAGCTGAGCTGTAGTCCACAAAGAGCATCCTCACATACCTTCTTGGGTTCTCCAGGTGGCTCAGTGCTCTGTGGAGTGTAGTGGCAATGGCGTCTTCTGTGGACCGGTTCTCCCTGTAGGTGAACTGGTGGGGGTTGAAGGAAAGGGGAAGACAGTTCCTGATATGCTGGGACATCAGTCGCTCAAAACACTTCATGACTACAGATGTGAGTACAATGGGTCTGTAATCATTTAGGCTGTCAATTGCAAACTTTTTGGGGATGAGGATGATAGTGGAGACCTTGAGGCAAGAGGGAACGGTGGCGTGCATCAGGGAGAGGTTGAACAGCTTGGTGAGGATCTCTGCCAGCTGGTCTGCACATGATTTGACCACCGCTCCTGGGATGCCGTCAGGGCCAGCAGCTCTGTGGGGGTTCACTGCTTTCAGTTTCTTCCTCACCTCATGCACCTGTAGAGAGAAGGAAGGGTGGGGGAAGAGAGGGGAGGGGGGAGAGAGCGAGGGGAGGAGGAGGGGGTGGGAGGGAATGATTTGGTGGGGGGTGCTCAAACAGGGCAAAGAAGCTGTTAAGCGCCTCTGCCCGAGTGAGGCTGCTGTTCGATGTTGGGGGACATTGACTCCTGTAGTGAGGGCCTGGATGCCTCTCCACATCTGTCAGAAGTTGCTGTCTTTGAGGAAGCCCTCCACTTTCGTCCTGTAGGTGTTCTTGGTGTGTTTTATGCCTCTTCTCAGGTTGCCTCTAGCAGTGCTGTACAGAGAGCGGTCCCTCTGCCTGAAGACTGAGTTGCGATCTCTGATCAGAGCCTGGACCTCACTGATCATCCAGGGTTTCTGGTTTGGAAAGACCCGGATGTGTTTGGTGACTGTCATGTTTTTTACAAAGCATTTAATGTAGAAAAAGGCAGACTCTGTGTAGGAGTCCAGGTCCTGCTGTTCAAAGATGTTCCAATCTGTGCGGCAAAAGCAGTCCTGTAGCTGGAGGAGAACATTCCAGGCCAGGTTTTAATTGTTTGTTTGGTTGGTGGGGAACTCTTCCTAAGGGGGGCGTAAACAATAGTGTTGGGCAAGTTTCTAAAAAATAGTAACTAGTTACAGTTACTAGTTGCTTCTTTCCAAAAGTAACTGAGTTACTTTTGAGTTACTGCATGATTAAAGTAACTATCCATCCATCCATCCATCCATCTTCTACCGCTTTTCCGGAGGTCCGGGTCGCGGAGGCAGCAGTTCAAGCAGAGAAGCCCAGACTTCCCTCTCCCCAGCCACCTGCTCCAGCTCTTCAGAGGGGATACCAAGGCGTTCCCAGACTAGCTGGGAGACATAGTCTCTCCACCGAGTCCTGGGTCTGCCCCGGGGTCTCCTCCCAGTGGGACGTGCCTGAAACACCTCAAGTGGGAGACGTCCAGGAGGCATCCTAATCAGATGCCCATACCACCTCATGGATCGTCACCTTATCGTGGTGGGGGGGTTTGCGTGCCCCAGTGATCCCAGGAGCTATGTTGTCCGGGGCAATTTGCCTCTGATAGGGTCTCCCAAGACAAACTGGTCCTGGGTGAAGGGCCAGACTAAGAACGATCCAACAGACTCTCATGATAAATTGTATATCAAGGATTCAGTGTACCCCGCCCGGTATGGGGTTACCGGGGCCCCACCCTGGAGCCAGGCCTGGGGGAGGGGCTCGAAGGCTAGCGTCTGGTGGCCAGGTTTCCACCCATGGGACCCGGCCGGGCTCAGCCCGAAGGAGTTACATGGGTCCGCCCTCCAGTAGGTTCACCACCTGCAGGAGGGATCATGGAAGTCCGGTGCTATGTGGATTAGGTAGCAGTCAAAGGCGGAGACCTTGGCGGACTGATCCCAAGCTTTCTAAACTGGCTTTTGGAAGATTAAAGTAACTAGTTACTTGGAAAAGTAACTTTCACATTACTTTTAAATGCACACTTAAATCATCTTGCACACATAGCACAATAATTTAATTAATGGATTACATTAGGGTTTATTAATGTCAGGCTGAAAACAGACTGTTTCAGACAGATCTTTTAAAACATGTTCAGTCTGCTTTATCCTGCCTTGACAGTTCTTAATGTGGAAAAAATCTGAAGAAAATCAACACAAAATTGCCAGTAATTTCCTCATTTTGGAGTGAGAAATAAGATTTGTGGAGTGAGAGAGAGGGAAAAAGAGTGAGTTGGCACCACTGCATAAAGCTGTCAGTTTCTTACCTTTAATATTATGGACTTAATCCGATGTGCAGTGATCCAAAGAAAATGTCCATTATCCACAGTCCAAATGTCTGCTGTGACAAAGACATGATCTAGTCCTTGGAGACCAAATCCATTTTCGAATAATCTTTATCCAGGTAGCAAGGAAATGTGTTTTAACTTCAGTGGATAACACCTGTCTGATGGAAAATGACTGTTATCAGATCTTCGTTCTGTAAACTGACATATCAGTCAGTCAGTTTAATTCTTGCTGGCTCACAAACAGTCCAGATCCATACCTGTGCTTGAAATCCAGCCACTGTTCAGAGAGCATAAATCCACTAACACGGTGTTAGCCTAGCATAGCATAGCACTAGCTTTGCAGGACCTTGTTGCTGTTCTTAGGCGCTTCTGGAGATTGCAGTTGGTCTCAAACACAGTTAGCTTGCAACCCGCCAATATGCTTTTATCTTTAACCGCAACAAAGAAAAAATAACACTGGTCAACACCAAATTTATTGTCTAAGTTTTTTTTTAGCTGATTTAGGACAATTTTGATGTATGTTGGTCTGAATGAATCAACTCTCTCTGGGTATTTAAATTGTCATAACCCCAGAGGTTCTGGTCATGGTGGTGGAGTGGCGGCAATTTTCCATTCTAAATTACTAGTTAATGTTAAGCAAAAATTATGTTTTAATTCCTTTGAAGGTTTGGTCCTCAGTGTGGGGCTTGTTGGCAATCTTGGCTTGAACTCAATTCTCTTTGCCATAGTTTATCGTCATCCCTCGGCCTATTCAGAGTTTCTATTGGAATTTGCTGAATTTTTAGCTGATTTAGTGGTGACATCCGATAGAATAATTATTCTAGGGGACTTTAATATACATGTTGATGTAGACAGTGACTGTCTTAATAAGGCATCCAATTCAATTTTAGTCTCAATGGTGTTTTCCCAGAAAGTAAAAAATTCTACCCATCATTTCCACCATACATTGGACCTTGTTTTGACTTATGGTATAGATATCGAAAATCTGGTAGTGTCTCCTCATAATCCCGTACTGTCTGACCATTGTCTGTTAATTTTTGATTTCATTATCTCTGATCACTTGTTTTCTAAAGAAAAATACTACTACAGATGTCTTTCTGATGACTTCTTAATCTATAAAAAATCTCTTAGAAAAGCTAGATCAAGCTATTATTCTGCATTAATAGAAGCAAACAAGAATAACCCCAGGTTTCTTTTCAACACTATAGCCAGGCTTACAAAGAGCCAGGACTCGGTCAATCCTTGCATCCCCCTGAGCTTTCTAGTCAGGACTTTCTGAACTTTTTCAGTCTTAAAATTTTATCTATTAGAGATGAAATCAGTCAGATTCTTCCTACCGTAAACTCAAGTACATTAACTACTACAACTCCCTCAATTGATATCTGCTTATATAAGTTTACTCCAATCAACCTCTTAGAGTTGGATAAAATAATTTCCTCATCTAAGTCTTCATCTTGCCTTTTGGACCCTATTCTTTCCAGGTTATTTAAAATTATCTTCCCAATTATTGGTAGCCGTATTCTTCTTATAATTAATTCTTCTTTAACTCTGGGTTATGTACCACTGGCTTTTAAAACTGCTGTAATTAAACCCTTACTCAAAAAAACCGATGCTCGATCCAGGAGTTCCGGCCAATTATCGACCAATCTCTAATTTGCCTTTCATTTCAAAAATCTTGGAAAGAGTTGTTGCTGTGCAATTATCTGACCATTTGCAGGGAGTTGGTTTGTTTGAGGTGTTTCAATCTGGGTTCAGAGCTCATCACAGCTCTGAAACTGCCTTAGTGAAGGTCACTAATGACCTCCTGATTGTATATGATAATGGACTTGTCTCTGTTCTTGTTCTTTTAGATCTCAGTGCAGCCTTTGACACTATCGATCATGCCATTCTACTTGATAGATTAGAACACTTTGTTGGACTGAGTGGAACTCCGTTGCAGTGGTTTAGATCTTATTTGTCCGATAGATTTCAGTTTGTTCACATCAATGATGCATTTTCTTCCAACTCTAAGCTCAGTCACGGAGTTCCACAAGGATCTGTGTTGGGCCCTACTCTTTTTAGTTTATATATGCTCCCATTAGGCAATATCATCAGAAAGCACTGTATACATTTTCACTGTTACGCAGACGACACACAACTATACCCGTCAATGAAGCCCAATGATTGTAATCAATTAGCCAAGTTAGATGCCTGTCCTAAGGACATCAAAGCTTGGATGACTTGTAATTTTCTACTGTTAAACTCTGATAAGACTGAAGTCATTCTTGTTGGCCCAAAACATCTTAGAAATTCCTTTTCAAATTATGCCCTTAATTTAGATGCCACCACTCTCATTCTGAACAGTTCTGTGAGGAACCTTGGAGTTATTTTTGATCAAGATTTGTCCTTTAATTCACATATTAAAACTGTTTCTAAGACTGCCTTCTATCATCTGTGCAATATTGCCAAGATCAGGAGCATCTTGTCTCTGAATGATGCTGAGAAACTGATTCACACCTTTGTCAGCTCTTGATTAGATTATTGTAATTCATTATTATCTGGTTGTCCTAAAGTATCCTTAAAAAAATCTTCATTTGATTCAAAATGCTGCTGCTAGAGTTTTAACTGGTTCTAGAAAAAGAGATCTTATCTCCCCAGTTCTGTCCTCCCTTCATTGGCTTCCCATAGAATTTAGAATCAAGTTTAAAATCCTTCTTCTTACTTTCAAAGCTCTTAATAATCAGGCCCCCCAATATATAAAAGATCTGATATTACCTTACCATCCTAACAGAGCATTACACTGCCAAAATGCTGGCTTACTTGTGGTGCCCAGAATCTCCAAAAGTACAGTGGGAGGCAGAGCCTTCTGCTACCAAGTTCTCTGGAAACAGTTACCACTCTGGGTCCGGGAGTCAGACTCGGTCTCTGTTTTTAAGAACAGGGTAAAATCCTTCCTTTTTAATATAGCTTACGTTTAAGGAGGGATTTTGTGTCTCTTAACCCCACTTTTGTTCTGTTGTTATTTGATCCATACTGCTGGTTGACCTCCAATAATGTACTTGGCATCTTATTGTTATGTTCTTTATGTCTGTCCTCTCCATCCTCCCTATCCCCTCACCCCCAGCCAGTCGCAGCAGATGACTGCCCTTCCCTGAGCCTGGTTCTGCTAGAGGTTTCTTCCTGCCAAATGGGAGTTTTTCCTCTCCACTGTTGCTTAGTGCTTGCTCATAGGGGATCGTCTGATTGCTGGGTTTTTCTGAGACTGTGTGGTTTTTTCTGCACTGTGGCGCCACGAGACGGCTTCTGTTGTGATGTGGTGCAGTATAAATAAAGCTGAATTGAATTGATGTGCTGAATCCAAAAAATCACATTGGTTTTGCTCAGTCAGGTCAACTTTTTGAATTATGGCCACATGTTGTTTTATATATTTTTGTTTACATGTACGGGTATTTTCGCTTTTTTATTATGCAAAATTCTTTTTTATGTCTTGAAATTCTCTGAATTTTGAACAATGATGACGTTGTAGAGGATGC